>JAABKJ010075445.1:226489895-227023020 GCA_011634705.1 Andricus grossulariae
TCATTGTTTACTGTTAGTGTATCATAAATAAATAATGTGGAATGAAATGTATTAGGTAAAAATATTTCATTGTAATCAAACTTTATGGCATTCATTTTTTTTATTATCGAATATAATGAAAGTAAAAATGGTTTTAGTTTAGTTATATCCTCAAAATAGGTATCACTTAAATTTTCAATTTTTTTAAATAAAAACTTCTGTATTTTTTTTTCAATATTTTCTTCTAATTGATTTTCGCTATAAAGATTGATATGTTCAAAACTTTCTGGGTGTAGTTGTGTAGTACTTAGATAAGGAGGCGTTACCCAAGCAATACCTAAATGAGAATTGTCTTTGTTATGAAGGAGTAGTGAGTTAAGCTTATAGTACATTTCTGAACTTCTTTTATCTTCAGCACCCTTCATGAATTTTACAAAATTGTTAATATAAAAAAATGAGTTTATTTTATTCATAGAAATTTCACTGTTGTTAAACCTTTCTATATTTTTTTTAAAAATAAAATAGTCGTTTTTTTCTATGTGTGGTCCTGCTAGCTGAACGTTAAGCTAGCATGACCACAGGTTTTTTCTAAAAATTGCAGAGCATCAAATTTGGCAATATGGTATGAAGTGAGCCCTAAATGAGCACTAAATTATTGTGCAAAGAAATATTGTATAAGTTTTTTTTTTCTATGTGTGGTCCTGCTAGCTGAACGTTAAGCTAGCATGACCACAGGTTTTTGCTAAAAATTGCGAAGCATTAAATTTGGCAATATGGCATTGAGTGAGCCTTAAATGAGCCCTAAATTATTGTGCAAAGAAATATTGGCTAAGTTGTTTTTTTTCCAGGTGTGGACCTGCTAGATGAACGTTAAGCTAGCATGACCACAAGTTTTTTCTAAACATTGCGGAGCATTAAATTTGGCAATATGGCATTGAGTCAGCCCTAAATGAGCCTTAAATTATTGTGCAAAGAAATATTGTCTAATTTGTTTTTTCTATGTGTGGTCCTGCTAGCTGAACGTTAAGCTAGCATGACCACAGTTTTTTTCTAAAAATTGCAGAGCATTAAATTTGGCAATATGGCATCAAGTGAGCCCTAAACGAGCATTAAATTGTTGTGCAAAGAAGTATTGTATACGTTTTTTTTCTATGTGTGGTCCTGCCAGCTGAACGTTAAGCTAGCATGACCACAGGTTTTTTCTAACAATTGCGGAGCATTAAATTTGGCATTATGGCATTAAGTGAGCCCTAAATGAGCCCTAAATTATTCTGCAAAGAAATTTTGTCTAAGTTGTTTTTTTTCTATGTGTGGTCCTGCTAGCTGAACGTTAAGCTAGCATGACCACAGGTTTTTTTTGAAAATTGCGGAGCATTAAATTTGGCAATATGGCATCAAGTGAGCCCTAACTAAGCCCTAATTTATTGTGCGAAGAAATATTGTCTAAGTTGTTTTTTTCTGTGTGTGGTCCTGCTAGCTGAACGTTAAGCTAGCATGACCACAGGTTTTTTCTAAAAATTGCGGTGGGATGAAATGCCACTCTATTTTTTCTGCTGCTGTTTGACGTAGGATTTCGTCTTTGTCCAGACTCTGCACTGCCTTGCGAAGTTCCTCAGATGCTCCTCTCAGGTTGGTGCCATTATCCGAGTGAATGCGTTTCGGCTTGCCTCGACGAGAGATTATTCGTCGGAGAGCCATTATCATGGAGTCTGTGTCCAGCGAGGCGGCTATTGCCAAATGCACCGCTCGCACTGTAAGACACGTGAACAGGACACCGTATCTTTTTTCTCGTCGACGGCCGACAGCGACTTGTATCGGTCCAAAGTAGTCGATTCCAGTGTCTGTCAAGGCTGCCACATTATCTTGTAGTCGCGGTGTCGGTAGTGGTGCCATCCTTGACACGATTGGCTTTGCTCTTCTATGCTGGTACTTTAGGCAGTCATTCCATGAGCTTCGGACTGCCGTTCGAATGTTGGTGATCCAAAATTTTCCCCTCAAATCATTGATTACCCTCCCTCTTCCGTTGTGTCCAGCCTTTTGGTGGTAGGACCGAATGATTAGCTTCACAATGTCGCTCTTGCTGTCCAATATGATTGACTGTAACGCTGTCCCGTCTCTGTGCGTAGCTCGGCCATCCATTCGAATAAATCCGTCTCTGAACACTGGTGACAGTGTGAGTATTTTCGATGCGGAGGCGATTTTTTTTCCGTTTTGTAGTCTTTTCAGTCCTCTGGAAACGCTTCCCGTTGAGACTGTTGTAGCAGATAATCTTCAGCTCATTCTATCTCGTTGCCTTTTAACTCCCAGGTGCCGTCTGCTGTTGACAATTTGCGACAGTGATCAAGGAATCTATACACATAAGCCATTACGCGTGTCATATTTTGCCAAGAAGAGAATCTTTTGCTCTCGGTTAATTGCGTTTCGGTTTTTGTTATGAAGCAAAACTCTTTTTTCATTTCTGTGGTGACCTCTTTGGCTTTCTTTTCTGTTATTTTTTGCACAGGCCACTCGTTTTCCGAAAAACTTGGTCCCAAATTGGGGATTTAGACAGGACCAAACCACAAATGAAACGCCTAACCCGGCCAGAGCCTAACTTGCCCACCGACTTGGCCCCAAATTGGCTTCATTTATTTTTCTAGTCTCAGCCACATTATAACTATGAATTTTTTATGTAAAAGAAACATTTTAAGTAGCTGAGAATTTTATGAAAAATCTTATTTCTGAACCGGCTTATTCGTCGTCAGCCTCATCTTTCGATCGCCATCCCAATCTTTGGAATTAGTGGAGACCTATGGTAACATGTGAAACGTAATTGAGGTTATGTTTTCCAAACTTTAAAATCAGGTAAAATACATGGATGAACTTAATTTTTCTCCACAGGGATTTATTTTGCACTTCAAATTGTCAAACAAATTCATATTGCAATATCGTACTGAAATAAACTTCTTTCAAAGCGAATCAGAATTACACTTGCAATTTTCAACCACGAAATTCACTTGTTTCATCATAGCGAAGTTGCCGAATTACCAAAGAATGAATCGAAGAGACCGACAATTGATATTAAAGTTCGGTGCGCAAATTCAAATTTACATGAAACTAAGTGAAAGCCATTGAGCCAGACGGTGTTGACGTTTTGAAAATTTGAATGATTCGATAATATAAATTGAAAACAGATTATCGTGACAGAACTGCTAAACCTAATGTTGAATAAAGTTATTTACAATCATTTAATTAATAAAATATTTATTTTATTTGAAATTTGATTTTTAATTAATCTACATTTTATAGATTAATTTCTTTTTCACTTTCGATCTTTGAAGGATCAGTTAACTCGTCAGCTACATTTCTGCAAACAATATTTCAGAAAGTGTAATTCTGTGAAATAATATATAGTTTATTTAATAAACAAGGAGTTATTAAACCAATTTTAATTAAAATTTTGAACGCGACAACTGCTTTTCACTTTCGGCATTTTTATTCATTTGAATCACACTTTAATAATTAATACAGAAAAGAGGCATCAATCTCTCTATGCATCTCACTGTGTGTGGATGTACCTTCAAGCTTTCCAACAGACAGATGATAAGTCTGTGAGGGGTTGAATCGAAACCTTTGCGGTAGTCAATCCAGGTCATTGACAGGTTGCGTTGATGGGCTGGAGCGTCTTTACAGACACACCTGTCAATTAGTAGGTTCTCTCGACAGCCTGCTACACCTTTTTTCGAGCCAGGTTGTTCGTACATCTCACGCCATACAGGCCCAATTCACCAAACAATCCCGTCGTTTAGGACAGCTGTAAAGATCTTATACATTGTGTTCGAACAAGTTATTTGCCTGTAATTCTCTGGGTTGGACAGGTCGCATTTTTCTTGGTAGGAGTATAGTGCGTACTAACACCAGCCACTGCGGAATGGGCGTCTCCGACTTCAAATATGAGATGAATATGCGGGCCCAATGTTGGTGTGTAGAAGTAAACTTCTTCCACAAGACGTTCTTGATACAATCTGGTCCAGCCCCGGAGAAGTTCTTTGTGCCTCTAAGTGCTTTTCCACGTCTTCGGCAGTGACTGATAGTTCAGCGAGAAACTTTTGATTCTCCCCGATCCACCTCTCCCTCTTCTGTACTCTCCTCCTTGCGTCAGATAAAAACCGTATTTTGTCAACAATATGCTGCTTGATTGTCTGCAGCTTTGACTTGTTCAATGTGTGGTCCAAGATCCCCAGTTCTTGGGCGAACTTTCGAACCCTTTTCGTGAAAGGCCTACCAGATGTTATGTAGTCAATGACACATCGAACACGGGACACATTCTGTCTTGCCCATTCAATCTTCTTGTTTAGTTAATGCAAGCGTGTTTTGGTCTTTTGATCCATCGTCGGTTTTAGCCTTCGATTTGAATCAGCCAAAGCTCTCGCAGCACCATAAACTGAACAATTGATGGTCCAGAGGTCGGACTCTTGCGAGATTTCTCCACGGAGGGAGGCATCCATTTCAGCCAGATCTTGGGGTCACTGAGAGGTGCCTTTTTATCTTTAGGGTTGTTTAGAAGTTGTCCTATTTTCGCAGGTGGTTTAAATATGGTTTGTATGTTGTGTTTGTTGAGAATTCTTCCTATTTGTTCTGTGGTACCTTGAATGTAGGGTAGGATGGTAGTCGTTTTTTCTCTCTCTTTCTTTAGTGGGTTGTGTTGACTTGTTTTTTTGAGTGTATTTTCTTATTGCTTTCTTATTTTGTTTCTTTGTGTAATCGTTTGGTATTAGGATTTGTTTAAAATTTTGTAGTTCCTTTTGTAAGTTATCTTTATCTGTTATGGAGACAGGTCTGTATACAAGGGAATTGATGACCGATTGCTTTTGAGATGGGTGGCGGTGGGACGAGGCAATTAGGGATCTGTTTGTATGGGTGGGTTTTCTGTAAGCTTCGTGTCCTAATGTGTTATCAGATCTTTTGAGAACTAGTACGTCCAAGAATGGCAATTTTCCGTTGTTGAATTTCCATGGTGAACTGGATATTAGGGTGTGAATGATTGATGAAATCGAAGAATTTGTTTAGTTCATCTAGTCCATGTCTCCAGATGACAAAAGTGTCGTTAGCGTAACGGCACCAAAATTCTGGTTTGAGCTTGGATTTGTTAAAGATTTTACTTTCTAGATTTTCCATAAAGATGTTGGCTGTAACAGGTGAGATTGGAGATCCCATTGCTGCTACGGAAGTTTGTTCATAGAATTGGTTATTGAAAGAGAAGTAAGTACTATTGAGACAGTGTTCTATCAAAGATATGTAATCGTAAGGAAAGTTTGCAAAGGATTTAATAATATCGATTGTATCAGAGATTGGTACTTTCGTAAACAGAGGTACTGTGTCGAAACTCACTAAGATGTCTTGGGGTTGAATGTGAATCTGTTCTATCTTTCTGATGAAGTCGAAAGAGTTTTGGACGTGCGTGATAGAGTTTCCTGTGAAAGGATTCAGTTCTTTGGCGAGAAAGCGTGCTAGGTTGTATTTTCCCCTATACGCGAAAAATACCCTATAAAATCAGCTTTATCGGGTATGAAATAACCCTTGTTATTGAAATCGGCCAGAAAAAGATCAATCATGATATTTTTATGTATTTTTGGGGCGCTGAACACGAATCTGACATGAGTTTTCCTCGGGCGCGTCAGGACTTTCCCCTAGACACGAAAAATACCCTATAAAATCAGCTTTATCTGGTATGAAATAACCCTTGTTATTGAAATCGGCCAGAAAAAGATCAATCATGATATTTTCACGTATTTTGGGGCGCTGAACACGAATCTAAGATCGTCTTTCCCTGAGCGCGTGAGAATTTTCCCCTATACGCGAAAAATACTCTATAGAATCAGCTTTAGCGGGTATGAAATAACCCTTGTTATTGAAATCGGCTGGAAAAAAGATCAGGCATGCTATTTATATGTATTTTGAGGCGCTGCACACAAATCTGACGTCAGTTTTCCCCAAGCGCGTCAGGATTTTCCCCCAGACGCGAAAAATACCCTATAAAATCAGATTTATCGGGTATGAAATAACCCTTGTTATTTCAAGCAGCTGCAAAAAGAGCAGGCATGATAATTTTATGTATTTTGAGGTGCTGCACACGAATCTGACGTTGGTTTTACCCAAGCGCGTCAGGATTTTTCCCTAGACGCGAAAAATACACTACACAAGCAGCTTTATCGGGTATGAAATATCCCTCGTAATTGAAATCGGCTGGAAAAAGATCAGGCATGATATTTTCACGTACTTTTGGGCGCTGAACACGAATCTAAGATCGCCTTTCCCTGAGCGCGTGACAATTTTCCCCTATACGCGATAAATACCCTATAGAATCTGCTTTATCTGGTATGAAATAACCCTTTTTATTGAGATCGGCTTGAAAAAGATCAGGCATGATATTTTTATGTATTCTGTGGCGCTGACACGAATCTGACATCAGTTGTTCCCGAACGCGTCAGGATTTTCCCCTATACGCGAAAAACGCAGCCCTGCCCGCGAAAATTTGAAACTGGCTCGAATTGTTTTCCTTCTTTTAAACAATTTTCCAAACTTTTATATTCAAGTTATACAGATTTATTGATAAAATAAGGGTCGGTTTTCACGAAGTAAAATTTCGAAGTTAAAAAAATTATTTCTAACCAATTACAACTCCTATCGACAAAAATTTTTCTCATTTCTCATAATTTTGCCAACAAGAAATGGGGAGAAAAAGGTTATAATCATTTTATTCGAAACAAAGTCGATGGGAGTTTTAATTGGTCGCAAATAATTTTTTTAACTTCTAAATTTCACGCCATGAAAAGGGACCCTCACTTTTATTGATAAATCTTCATAACTTCAATATAACGATTCGAAGAATTGTTTAAAAGAAAGGAAAAAAACTCGAAGCACTGTTTTTAATTTTCACGTCATGTTTTCACAAGAATAATTATTTTTAATGATAGTAACAGTTGTTAATTCTAAAATAAAACTATTTAGATACTTTAAAATTATTTCTGGTTTTGTTTTTTTTTTTGTAAAGAAACGGGTAATTATTATTGATTGCATATTTATCACGAGGAGTTCTTCATACCTGATAAAGAAATTAAAAAGGAGACGGTATTATGTGCAAAATATATATAATCTCCACAAACAGAACTCAAAAAACAGAAGAACTGAGCAATTATAAGTAAGCTCAATGTCGTAAATGTGTTCCACAAAATGTTTTACACAAAAAATTGGTTTTATCACGATTAATGAAGAGTACATTCTAGAAAACTTTAAATGTGATTCCCGGTTAGAATTTGTATTCCCGGTTTTATTTTGTTTCCAGGTAATATCCCGATTTTCCCGGTTAGTAGACCCCCTGCTTTCAGTTAAATGAAAGCCAAATAAAACCCTTATCATACAAATTATGAGTTATATATTAGTAAACTTAGTAAACATGCAAAGCAAGCCGGCTGAATAACCTACAAAGTTTTCCATTCAAAATTACACTGGAATTACAACATTGTCATATCGATATGGGCACTATGCCATAATTCAGTGCTTATTTAGTGCTAATTTATGCTGCAGAAAAAAAATGTTGTGCCCGGTAATTTTGGTCAAAAACACGTATTAATGCCAGCTTCAGCTGAAGCTACAACTCTGGTATGTGAGTCTCGGAAACTATGAGTGATATAAAATTCTTCTTTATGCAGGAATTTAGTGCTAATTAAGTGCTCTGGATTTGTGCCATGGACAATATCCGGGCCTTTTTTTTTACCAAAAACGTGTAGTAATGATGGTTTCATGTGCCTCTAGTATATGAAACTTGGAAACTATCCGTGATATCAAATTCTCCTGTACGCAGGAATTTAGTACTAATTAAGTGCTCTGGATTTGTGCCATGCACAAAATCCGGGTACTTGTTTTTTACCAAAAACGTGTAGTAATGCTGGCTTCAGGTGACTCTGGTTTGTGAAACTCGAAAACTATTAGTGGTATCAAATTCTACTTTGCAAAGTAAATTAGTGCTTATTTAGTGCTATTAAATGCCGCAAAAAATAAATGTGGTGCCCAGTAATTTTAGTCAAAAAACTGTAGTAACACTGGCTTCAGGTGACTTTGGTAATGACCAAAAAGTTCTGAACGTTCAAATGAACGATGAAAAAAAAAATTTTTCTTACCAATTTTTTTTTGCTGTAATTGTTTTTGGCGATCTAAAAATGCATTTCATGCAAAAATATAGACAAATTTTTGATTTGGGGGTTGACTAACCACCCCTAAAGCGATTTCCGTAGATGCGACAGTAAAGTCGACTACAAAGTTAATAAACTTAATACATATTCAACAAAGTAATAAGTCTAACAGTTAGGAATCAACACCAGACGAAATTTCGTGATGTTGACAAACCTCGCTCCAACCCCTAAAACCCACCCCTATTGATAAACTTTTTTCGAATTGGGAAAATCGACAAAAACAGCCCGAACATAATACAATCTTAGGTATCTAGCTTAACGTTAAGCTAGCATGACCACAGGTTTTTTCAAAAAATTGCGGAGCATTAAATTTAGCAATAGGGCATTTAGTGAGCCCTAAATGAGCCCTAAATTATTCTGCAAAAAAATATTGTCTAGGTAGTTTTTTTCTATGTGTGGTCCTGCTAGCTTAACGTTAAGCTAGCATGACCACAGGTCTGTTCAAAAAATTGCGGAGCATTACATTTGGCAATAGGGTATTAGGTGAGCCCTAAATGAGCCCTAAATTATTCTGCAAAGAAATATTGTCTAGGTAGTTTTTTTTGCTATGTGTGGTCCTGCTAGCTTAACGTTAAGCTAGCATGACCACAGGTTTTTTCAAAAAATTTCGGAGCATTACATTTGGCAGTAGGGCATTAGGTGAGTCCTAAATGAGCCCTAAATTATTCTGCAAAGAAATGTTGTCTAGGTAGTTTTTTTCTATGTGTGGTCCTGCTAGCTCAACGTTAAGCTAGCATGACCACAGGTTTTTACACAAATTTTCGGGGCATTAAATTTGGCAATAGGGCATTAAGTGAGCCCTATTGGTGCCCTAAATTATTCTGCAAAGAAATATTGTCTAGGTAGTTTTTTTCTATGTGTGGTCCTGCTAGCTTAACCTTAAGCTAGCATGACCACAGGTTTTTTCAAAAAATTGCGGAGCATTAAATTTGGCAATAGGGCATTAAGTGAGCTCTAAATGAGCCCTAAATTATTCTGCAAAGAAATATTTTGTAAGCAGTTTTTTTCTATGTGTGGTCCTGCTAGCTTAACGTTAAGCTAGCATGACCACAGGTTTTTTCAAAAAATTGCAGAGCATTAAATTTGGCAATAGGGCATTAAGTGAGCCCTAAATGAGCCCTAAATTATTCTGCAAAGGAATATTTTGTAAGTAGTTTTTTTCTATGCGTGGTCCTGCTAGCTTAACGTTAAGCTAGCATGACCACCGGTTTTTTTGTTTAAATGCAGAGCATTAAATTTGGCAAGACAGTCGTCACATTACTCCATATTCCCACTTAGCAATGAAGGGGTTTTATAATAAATAACACCATTTTGGATGGCAGATCTTAGTCACAGATCGCGTACACTTGAGAGTTTATTGGTGCAAGACGAGTTTGTTGGAGCAAGACGTGTTTGTGATCCGCGACTGTAACAGCTGACTTGTATGGATGTGGGGTAAATGCGAGAGCTTTTTTCTTGTACGCGTGGTGGCATGGACTCGTATTCAGAAGTCGTTACCGCGCTCGCCAACTCAGTTACAAATGCATTTCGGGATTATTTTACAGATCGCAACTCGTATAATAGTGTAGTAGTTAAGATAGTCGACTTGCGTGCTTAGGTTTATGCGTTTGAATCCCCCCTGTTGCGTATGAAATTTTAATTGTATTATAAGCGATCTGACTTACAAATACCGATTAATTATAAGTACATCCGAACATATATCTATGAATTAACCGTGTGTTTATTTGTTAATTATTTTTTAGCAATAATTTTTTTACAATTTATAGTGCCGTCTAAACTATAATCTATATCGTTAAAATAAGTTATATCTGTTTATATCATCCGTCAAAGTGACATGACAATTCGTAATTGCAGCATCGAGGAACAGTGCAGAATAACGACTGGATCGGTAAAATCTACTGATCCGCAGGTCAGCACCACTTGAGAATTAGCATTGGTAACCAGAAATGATAGTCATATTCAGTTGCCTATAATTGTAACATTTACTGAACAGCCGTGTTGTCCATATTCGTACTTGGAAGATCAGTGGATTTAACTTGGTTTTCAGTAAAATATAAGGTTTTTTTTCTGCGTGTAGCTTCCTTCACGTCCATGCATTTTTTCATGCAAGCTCTCGTATTTCTATGGCTTCCTATGTCTCTTCGGATTAATGTCTCATTTCCATCTTTCATTCTTTCAAGATGTCCGAACCACCTTAACTGATTTCTTTCCCATATATCAACTAGTGTCTCCCCTGTATCGCCACAGAGGTATCCAGAAGAATTTCGTAGTGCGAGAGATAGAGGCAGAAGTGTGATGCAAAAAAGCAAAGGGCTAATGGTGTCGCCCTGAAAGACGCCTCTCTGGAAGGTGACGTTGTTCGTTGTCACACGATAATTTTAAGGTGAGATAGTAAATCTAGTTTTCGAAAGAGGCATGGATCACTCTATGCATCTCACTATGTGTGGATGTACCTTAAAGCTTTTCAACAGACAGATGATAATTCTATGAGAGGTTGAATCGAAAGCCTTCCGGTATTCAATCCAGGCCATTGACAGGTTGTGGTGATGGGCTACAGCGTCTTTACAGACACACCTGTCAATTAGCAGGTTTTCTCGACAGCCTGCTACACCCTTTTTCGAGTCACGTTATTCGTACATCTCACGCCATACAGGCTCAATTCGCCAAACAATCCTTATCTTTAGTACAGTTGTAAAGATCTTATACAGTGTGTTCAAACAAGCTATTGGCCTGAAATTCTCTGGGTTGGACAAGTCGCATTTTTTCGGTAGGAATATAGTGCGTCCTAACACCAGCCAGGGAACTTGTATACCTCTCTCCAAAAAGTTTCTACCTCGTTGGGCTTGGGTGGATTTTTGACAGAAACAGGGTGTTCACTAAAGAGGCGAGATGGTTCAGCGAGATGGTTCAGCGAGAAACTTTTAAATCTCCCTGATCCACCTCTCCCTCTTCTGTATTCTCCTTCTGGCGTTAGATAGCAGCTGTATTTTCTCAACAATATGCTGCTTGCTTGTTAGCAACTTTGACTTGTTCAGTGTGTGATTCAAGATCCTCAGTTCATGGGCGAACTGTCGAACACTTTCTGTGAATGTTCTACCAGATGTTACGTAGTTAATCACTAATTGAACACGGGACGTATTCTGTCTTCGCCATCGAATCTTCTTGTTTAGTTGATGCAAGCGTCTTTTGGTCTTTTGATCCATCGTCGGTTTGAGCCTTCGATTTGAATCAGGCATGCGCAGTATGAAGTTTCCGCCATAATCATAAGTTACTAATTAAGGTTATTTAAAAGTTATTAAAAAATAACTTGTAACATGATAGGGAATTAGGATTAAATGCACATAGTTTTATTCGTTTAATCTGAATTTTTATTCAACAACAATCTTAATCTATTTTTAATACATCACATTCATTATAAAAAATCTCAAACTAGATTTATAAAAGTATTCACTAAGGGGATGTGCACATAATACGTCACACGTTTTTCGTTTGTTTAAATAAAGACAAGAATAAAATTGCCTTGAAGCCAAAAGGGATAGGACGACATAAACAAATGAAAAACGTGTGACGTATGATGTGCACGATCCCTAATATATTACATGCTTTTGACACAATTTATTAATAATTGCTTGACACTTATGGCTTTGCAGTGAATGGTTACTATTAATACAAAATTGCAATTCATATACAAGATCGTTTGGATCCATATGAAGCAATATACAACGTTCAAGACAGGATAGCTCCTCCTTCTCCTCCACCTCCTCCTCATCATTCTCCTCCTCCTCCTCATTCTCCTCATCCTTCTCCTCCACCTCCTGCTCCTCTTCCACCTCCTCCTCCTCTTCCTCATTCTCCTCCTCAACCTCCTCATTCTCCTCTTCCTCCTCACTCTCCTCCTCATCATCATCTCTCTCTTCCTCATTAATCTTCTCTTCTCCCCCGTCTTGTTCATCCATCTGTTCATCCATCTTATTGTCATTTAGCTTATCTTCTTTATTCTCTTTACTATCTATCTCATTCTTTACCGTAACATTCTCCTCCTTGTCTTTCACCACTTGTTTATCTATATGCGTATCACTTTTCTTCATAACTTTGACATTGTGCTTATATTTTTCGCTTGGAGCGTCTTCAATAAGAGTCATAAAACTTAAATTCTTTTTCACATTGAAAGTTGAATCATATTTACGTTTTATTCCGGTACATATTTGGTTTTGTACCTTTGGACATATTTATACATCACATTGTAAATCGATTTGATAAGCAAACCAGGAAAGCCTGGGAATTATCCTTGTGCGATATTAACGAGTATCTAGAACTAAGCGAATTCGAAGCTTTTTTGAGAAAACGGATTCACGCATTAGAAGCTATACAACCTCAAAAGCAGGGTAATAGCAATCAACGTCAAAATAAAAATATAAAATCACATCACACGACTACTGAAAAATCAAATGCTAATCTTACAGTCGAATCAAGCACAGCAACATCTCTCATCTTTCTTATGAAGGAACACGACGTCGACGTACTGCTATGTTTGATACTGCTCGGGTCTTATTAAAAGGTCCAAACGGACGCTCTCAAATCGTGAGAGCAATGATTGATCCTTGTTTTGATCAATCATTTATTACAGAATCTATGGTCCAAAAATTAAGATTACCACGACGTTGTATGCATGCGACTGTAGAAGGCTTAGCTGGAGCGCATTTGACTACTGCTACTGCGATTGTAACACTCAATATGGAATCTCTAATCAATCCAAGTATTAAACTGACACTCGACACATTTGTTTGTCAAGATGTTACTCGCTATGCGCCTCCTAATAAACAAGATATAAATATCGATTCCTGGCCTCAATGGCAAGGTCTAACTTACGCGGATCCTGAACCTTTTTCCAAGGATCGGATTGATGTTATGTTCGCTGCTGATGTTTACTCTGCTATCATGGAACAGGGTTTAATGAAAGGTCCCATAGACGCTCCAATTGCTCAGGCCACAATTTTCCGTTGGATTACTGTAGGGGCATTAGAGGGCACCTCTGCTAATATGATGAGGAATGTTCTCGTTCATCACTGCTGTCAAATCAGTGAGATTTCTTCTCTTCGCAATAAATTTTGGGAAGTAGAGGAGGTTCCACATGTAAATCATCTGACGGAAGATGAAAAACTATGTGAAAAACATTTTTCTGAAACTCACTCTCGTGATAACACGGGTCGGTACATCGTTGCTTCTGTCGACGAGCTCAGGGTCTTCCGGGACGCCATTAAGTTTCCCTTTCTTCAAATAAACCTTGGCGCATTTTTGTAACCCGAACTCCATTCCAATCTCTTGAGTAGGCAATGTCTAGAGCTAGATGTAGTTTCTCTTGATTTGTAGCATAGATCTTAAGATCATCCATGTAAAATACATGATTGACCTTACGCTTTCGATTTCGAGGTTTGCCGCAGAGGTACCCTTCGGAATGGCGAAGTGCGAGGGATAGTGGCAATAACGTGAGGCAAGAGAGGAGAGGGCTCATGGTGTCGCCCTGAAACACACCTCTCTGAAAAGTGACAGTATTAGTGATCACACGATGTTTTCCAGATGAGATTGTAAATCTGGTTTTGCAAAGCAGCATTAATGTCTCTATGCACCTCACCATGTGTGGATGAACCTTTAAGCTTTCCAACAGTCAGATGATAAGTCTATGGTCTATAAGTCCAATTGTCCGAACAATCCTATCATTTAGGATAGCTGTGAAGATCTTATACAGTGTGTTCAGGCAAGTTATTGGCCTGTAATTTTTGGGGTCAGCTAAGTTGCCCGTCTTCGCTAGGAGCACTGTGCGCACTTGAACCAACCACTCCGGAATGGGCTCTTCCGACTTTAGATATAAGATGAAAATTCGGGCCAGATTCTGGTGGGTTGAAGGAAACTTCTTCCACCAGTAGGTCTTGATACAATCTGGACCCGGAGCGGAATAGTTCTTAATGCCTCTTAATATGTTTTTCACATCCTCGGTAGTGATAGGTGGGTATTCCTGCTCAGGTGTTATGAGGGCACTGCACAGCTCCTTGAAGCTATTTATATTCTTTGAGTGTTCTCTCAGTTGATGCTGGACTTCGTAGACTTCTCTCCAAAATCCCTCGACCTCCTCTGGTGTAGGCGGGTGGACGACAGTAACTGGAGGGTCTTGGAAGAGTCGAGATGGGTCAGACAAAAACTGTTGATTTTCTCTGACACTACCAGCATTAATTATTATTCGTACGAACAGTCCTTTATAAAATCATCCGGGTATCTTACATTGCAGCTCCTAATTAAACTTACTCGATGAAGATGTATTGATAATACCTGGACTACCAGAATTAATACTTAGTACACGACGAGACCTTTTTAAAATCATCCGAGTACGTTAAAATTCAATTCTTAACCAAACTTCCTCATGGGAAATGTATTTTTAATACCTGGACTACCAGGATTCATATTTAGTACGAAGAGACCCTTATAAAAGCATCCGGTTATTTTAGACTCAAATTCTTAATCAAACTTGCTCGGGTAAGATGTATTTTTAATACCTGGACAACCAGGATTAATTTTTAGTACGCCAAGACTCTTTGAAAAACATTCGCGTATCTGAGATTTCAATTGGTAACCCTTCGAGAAATAATTAATTGAAAACAAAGTTTCAATCGTTCCCAATTGGGCCAATTGGTAGTAGGGTTTTAAGTTTATGAAGCGGCAACTTGATGGCAGTACTTTCGTCTCGCGGGAATAATTTGAAAACGTTTATTTACTTTTTTCAAAGCAACACATTTCAAGCAATATGTTCATTGAAAAAATTAAATAAATTTTTTGTAACAATTTTCGCGAGCTAAGAGTGCTAGGCCGTATTAGGTCTGAACGTGAATTTACTCAATTTTTAATAAATACAACTTTTAGGCTAAAAAATTCTTTCACCCCTAGACAGTATTTGTTATTTATAGAGAAATAATCCCTGAAACTAATAAAACAAAAGTAAATTTGTTTTAACATATCATAAGGCCAAGAATAAGAAAATTTGTAATTTCCTTACAATTAATGGTCAGAGATGGCCCCTAAAAATTTTTTCCATAGGTTTCATGTGCACAGGATTTCTTCTATCTTATAAAAAAAAATATCCTCCAAAAGTAATAAATTAAAAATATTCGAACCGGGTAGTGACAGAAAAAAATCTTGAATGTCGAAATACCCAAAAAAAGAATAACAATTTCAAATACAAATCACTATAAATTGATCAGAAAAATATTCGAACATTATTATAAAATTCAGTGAAGACCATTAAAATAATCTCTGGAACCTGCCAAAAGTCCTAAAAATGCCATGATATTTAAAAGAGGAAAACAAGCTCTGAAACTTGCTTCAAAATCATCAAAATCAATATAGAATTCCCTCAAATTCGAAAAGAATAACAGTTTCAAATTCAAATCACTATAAATTGATTAGAAAAATATTCGCAAATTATTTTAAAATTTAGAGAAAACCATTAAATTAATCTCTGGAACCTGTCTAAGAGTCCTGATAATGCCATGATTTTTACAAGAGGAAATAAAAGCTCCAAAACTTCCTTCTAACCATTAAAGTCAATCGAGAATTCCCTCGAATTCAAAAAGAGCAACAATTTCAAATTCAAATCACTATAAACTTATTAGAAAAATATTCGAGCATTATTATAAGATACAGCGAAAACCATTAAATTAATCTCTGGGACCTGTCAAAAAGTCCTGAAAATTCCATGATTTTTATAAGAGGAAATAAAAGCTCCAAAACTTCCTTCAAACCATTAAAATCAATCGACAGTTCCTTTGAATTCAAACAGAATAGCAATTTCATATTCAAATCACTATAAATTGATTTGAGAAATATTCGAACATTATTATAAAATTCAGTGAAAACCATTAAATTAATCTCTGGAACCTGTCAAAATGTCCTGCAAAAGGCCATGATTTTTATGAAAAAAAAAACAAGCTCCGAAATTTCCTCCAAACCATTGAAATCAATCTAGGATTCCTCGAATCAAAAAAGAATATCAATTTCATATTCAAATCAATATAAAGTGATTAGAAAAATATTCGAACATTATTGTAAAATTCAGTGAAAACCATTAATTTAGTCCCTGGAATCCGTCAAAATGTCCTAAAAATGCCATGATTTTTATGAGAGGAAAGAAAAGCTCTGAAACTTCCTTCAAACAGAATTCTAATGTATACAGATGTTTAGGATGTTACATTTATTATATTCTTCACTTGTAAAGACTTCAATGTTTTATTTCACCTTTTAACAGAAAAAAAAAATTCTATATTACGTATTTACAAAATGTGCATTCCACCAATTTTAAATCCCATCGGCTTTCCATTTTTTTGTGCTCTTTGATTGTTTCTATTAATGTAATTACTTTTATCCAATTTTATTGAGTTTCCAGTTTTAGACCATACAATAATTAACAATAAACTAAATTTTATATGACTTTTATTCATAATTTTAAGTTCTCTTCCATACTAAATTTGAATATTCCGCATATTCTGAACTGTCCCGAGTGGTCCCGAACCAAAACATCCATAAAAAATGACGGCTCCGGCGCCTTCAAGTTAGTGCACATCAATTTTCATTTATATATAACATTTTGAAAGCAAAAATTGGTAAAAATAATTTAAAACATAAAAAAAGATTACATTACATAACATGATATTTTTTATTTACTGAATACTCGTTGTATTTTTCAACCTTATGCTCAGCATATATTGAAACCCTTTTATGTACGACTTGAACATGTTGAAATATAATTATTCCTAATTATTAATAATAAGTAAAAAAAATGGTATTTTTTAACAGTTCAAATAAACGCGCGAACAGCAATCAATGAAGCTCCTTATGCATCGCATGCGCAGTAGTGCAAGGTGCCCGCGTTGGGAGCACTGCTTCAAGTAGGCACAGATCATTCCATTGAATCCTGTATAGTGTATCCAGTGTATTATATATGTATATCAGTGAGAATGCTCGGTCATGACTAGCGTTGGGGACTGCTCGGCCTGACTGTGTTACGTCCCAGCGCTACAATCGTTTAATGTCTGTTGGAACTAAGCGCTGATACGTCGAAGGTGAGGATTCGCTACCCGTCGTTGAGTGGTTGAAACCACTAGCCGCGAAAAATAGGTCAGGTTTGAATAAATGAAGACACTCAACACTGGTCTGTCTTACTCGGATTGACCGATAGTCCAGTTTTCTTACACCATGAATCCACTATCATCACTGCTTGCTGCATTATTCCGAAGAGCGCATCCAGATGCTGGCCACGCGCGATAGTATGTCGTCCGCATAGCCTATGGCGTGGTGACCCTGACTCGAGAGTAGATGAAGCAGTTCATCCACTACTAGGCACCACCGCAAGGGCGATAAAACTCCTCCCTGCGGACATCCCTAGTCAATGGTTCCACATAGAGTGGATCACCCTTAGTCGTAGTTAGATTCCTGTTGGCCAACATGTGGCACGTCCATTCCATGACTACAGTAGGCACATCATGCGTTCTCTATTACAAATAACGAACTCTTAAATGTGATATCTTGAAAATAAAATAGACTTTGTAACGAAGCTAAAATATTGTAACATTTGTATAGTCACTCTTGAAGAAAGACCATTAACGAATTTTTATCTTTGGCAACACTCAAATTAATCGAAAATTATTTTTTTAAGTCTTATAATCAATTACGAATTAGAATTTGGTTTCAGCTAATTACACTAATTTCTTTTTCTGCAAATTAGCTTCTTTGGAATCAGCGAAAGAAATTTGAGCAAACTGTCGCATTCTATTCTGCTTGAGCCCCGCAGAATTTGTACAGAAATTGGCTTTCGGCTAATTTGTTTGTAATTTGGGGAAAATGTAGTTCATGTCATGGTGATCAAAAGTGGCAATGACCACAACTGTAAAATTTTTCCCAATTTTTAGAGTGTATGACATTTTGCTCACTAGATACCTGAGGAGATTAGCTCCAGTTAAGCTAAAAATATATGCGCAGTAATCCTTGGTAGGTTGTCGACATGTGCAGTTGGTCATGGTGGTTCGTAGGCATGCGCAGTGGATCATGATGTGCTGTAGACTTGCGCATTGGGTTATGGTGGTCTGTAGACGTGCGCAATAGGTTATTGCTGGTTGAATTTATGCGCTATATGTCACCGTAACAATACGGAAAAATAGATGGGGAGTTAGATAGGCGCATTAATGAAGGTAAGAAGGTTATCGGTAGAGCAGGGTCCATTCTCCGAAATAAAAACAAATCAAAAAAAGCTGAAATGACCTCATATGATACTTTATTTGTGCTGGATGTACTATACGGTAGTGAGACATAGACATGTCAAGAAAAGGACAAGAGTGAAATTAACGCGATTGGCATGAAACCTCTGCGCATAATATTCGAGAAAACACTGATGGACAAAGTCCGAAACGAGATAATCTTTTAAAATGATTCTCAATTTTTCGTACAATTTTTGTAAAATTCTGCAAAAAAAATTACCTCAAAGTCTTCCAGATCTTTTTTTACAACTTTATAAGTCTTTTAAAATGTTTCGGAATATTTTTGGTGCGACTGAAAAATCCCGAGTAATAAAATTCGCAACACTGTAAACTTCCCGAAATTGAAATTATAAAGTTTCCGAAATTTCAAAATTCCGAATTTGAAAAATCCCGAATAATAACATTCTGGACAACTTATATACAATATTACCGCATTTGAAAATTTCCGAATAATAAAATTCCAGGCAAAATATTGTCGAATTATAACACATACAAACTAGAAAATTCCCGTATTTGAACAATTAAGAAAAGGCTTTTTAATAACTACTATTTAAGTATTAAAAATACAATAATCAAATATTTGTATCATAGAAAATTTTTTAATATTTAATATTTTCACATTATTGTTAGAATTTAAATAACAATAATTGTGTAAAAATGTTATAAAAATAAATAAATTTAAAAACACGTGCGCTTCGAACAAAACAAGTTGTGCAAGATTCAATTCAGCACTGATTTATCTCGAAGTTTTTTTTTATTTATTTTTTTTAAATTAATAATTTGATTTTTGGGTACGTTCTTTGTCGTTAAAAAAAATACAATGCACATGTTTAAACAAAATTTTTTATCCAGAAATATATTTTTTCAAATATTGTTATTTTAAATTAAGAATTGAAAAGCTTTTGTGAATTTGTTGAAATTCAGTTTCGTGAACTGCTGTCTCATAGTAAAACTAGATGGCTTTCTCTGTTTCCGGCCGTCGAAAGAATTCTCCAAATGTTTTCGGCTTTGTGTTCGTACTTTTTATCAATCGAAGAACCTCCGAAATATTTACTGCAATTTTTTTCCAATGACTTGAGTGAATGCTTTCTTTACTTTGTCCACTCTTTCATCGCTGTTATTCACCAAAAAATGCAAATTGTAGAGAGGGAAAAAAACAGTGTCTTGTAAATTACAGCTCAGATCGATGGCTACAAAATAGCTACAAAATAGCAGAGTTTTTCAAGCACAATTCAAACATAAATTCGTTTTCAGAATTACTAATTATTTCTCAGTTTTTCTTTTCCATTCCAGCACATAATGCGACTGTAGAAAGAATTTTTTCATATATTAAAATTCATATATTAAAAATTTCTCCTGTCAACAATTTCATAAATATCTGTTGCAACCAGAAAATAATCGTTTATTGGATAAAATTGGAAGTTCTGAAAAATACTTATGAGTCTTAATATTTATTGATATTTATTGACTTTATTTCTTCCTTGCGTCACAAGCACAGTGCAATGTATTCATTAATAATAAGTATAATCTGTATCTAAATAAGATAAGTATTACGAAAACTAAAATATTTCAATAATAGTATTATGTATAACAAGTAACTGTGATACTTAGCGTACCAAATTCATAATATAAAAACTTAATTATATGAAACATTCGTGGTTTGCATTATTTAAAATAAAAAAAAAACCCGCCTTTACAATGCTGATAAGTTAAGGTTTGGTTAGGAAATTTTCAGGTGTCCTCTTTGCGTACTAGGAACATATGGTAACCCTAGTTTACCGGGTAAGATTTGAAAAATGGTTTGTCACAAGCACTGTGTACACAAGTACTTTACGCAGCACGTTAGTGAAGGACGTGTTGTAAAAGTTAAATGCAATTTTGAAAATAATAATAATTACATGTATGTATGTATGCATGTAGATTTTTACTTTGTCAGCACGATAACTTTTGAAAGAATATACAGATTGGATTGGGCTTTTGTATACTCTTCAAGTGTCTTAATATGAAGATCAAGTTCGTTGACCAGCCATTTTGGATAAATATTCGAGAAGTGAGCGCTTTTTCAAAAATTTTGTAACCATATTTTTTCAAATTTTAAAATTCTGTGTACGAATGTGTGTAGTACTCAAATGGCAAACAATTCGTTCCGATGACTTTTTTTGATAAAACAAAAATTACTGGAGTTATAGCATTTACAAAATTCCAAAAAACAAACAAAAATGAAAATTTTAAGCCAAACAACGCACGGTATAAAAAGAAGTCAGATCAGGAAAAATGTTTCTTTTTGAACACCCTACAATATTGTTGTTAGACCTTTTTAATTTTCTTGAAAAATTGAAATTTCACCTTTTTATCGCGCAAAAATTAATGAAAAATCAAAAATTCCATTTTGCGGTCAAACTATACGTGATACGGAAAAAGATAAATCGGCAAAAATTGTCCAATCAATACAGATCTACAAGTTTGTTTTTATTCACTTTTTGATAAGATGCGTAATTTTTATTTCCATCGTGAAAAATAACATTCACAATAAAATTTTTTTTTGGCAAAACGATAAACGCTACAATAACATTTTATCTAACAAAATATTTCGCCTGAATTACATTTACAAATTCTTTCATAACCACTTTACGCTAGGACGCATATTTTTGGTTCAAATCGTAAAAAATAACATTGAACAAAAACAAGTTAAATTTATGGAAAAACGACACAGGTTAGAATGAAATACATAATAACAGAATAGGTTTTTTATAGGATGCCCACTTTTTTCAATTACAGAAACAAGACAAGAAAAACACATCTGTTTTTAATATCGATGCATATTATGAATTGTGATAATATACATTTATTGACATGATATACAATTTTCACGGTTTTCAATCCATATATTTCAAATTTGCGTCGAATATTTTTACAATATTATAACATCTTTCTAAAAACAAAAGTGTCAAAAAAATTGGTAAAAATGAGTCTTGATTTTAAAAATATATTCGTTAAAGGCAATGCATATTAGTTTCTAATTTATTATTTAAAAAATCGTAACAAATTTATTTTTCACACGAAAAAACGGATTTTAATGAACACAGGCAGCTTAAATTAGTATTTTATTCCTATTTTATTAATAATATAAAACATTTTTACAATAAGATATTATCTTTCTAAAAACAAAAGTGTCGAGTCATTCGTTAAGAGCGAATCTTGATAAGAACAATTTAAACATCCCTCATAACTTTTTAAACAATTTTTATTTGTTTAAATAAATCTTACTTCTTTAAGCAATTTTTTTCTAAAACACGTAAATAAATCTTATTTTTGAAATAAAATGTAATAGTTGGTCATGTTTGTAGTAATAATTTTTGTTGAAAACATTATGTGATTATTTAAACAATTAATTGTTGTTTATTTTCAAAATTTCCAAAAATTATTAAAACAAATATAAATTTGTTAAGCATTACAAGAAAGTCATAAGTGATATTAAAATTTTCCATTAGTAATTATTTATATTTAAAAAAATCTTGCCCTCTAGAGTAAAAAAAATTTTTCAATGCATTTTTGGAGATAAGTACAAAGGTATTACGTACTATAATCATAAGCGTGGTCGAATTCACTATCAACATATGTTGTTGATTTGTTTTCACCAAGTAAAGTATCTGTAATTGTTACTTTTTGCAGGTCTGTTGGCTTCGACAGCATTCTTCCTGAAACTTTTTTACGTTTAACTGTGTATTAGAATCGCTGTGGGGAAACTTTCCTTTTTTCCGAATTTTGACGAGGTAGAGGTGCATTTTTATTAAGAGAGACAAGCTCTTTCTTTCGTAAAAGTGCTTGTCCTTGGTCTACAAGACGTTCGGTTGCCTTTATAAATTGTGGGTGTTTGGAATGCTAGAGGAGTGAATGATCTTAAGGTAAGAGAACTACGAGAAACTATGCACGTAAGGAAACTAGTTATTTTATGTGTACCTGAGAGGAATAAAGAGGGTTGCGAATTTAGAAACATACAAAATGTGGTGTTGAAAGGTGGTTTTGAAATATGGTCAGGAGTAGGTTCTGAATCACATGGTAGTCAAAGGGTCAGTTTAGTTATGAATGAAAAAGTAAGACAGCATCTCAAAGATCATGATTTTGTATCTCCCATATTGTTGTGGGCTAGAGTGAATGTAGGAATCAGAAGATTATTTATCATTGCGTGCTACGTCCCAGTTGATAGCGATCCACATCCACATGATCCACATGTACAAATAGTGTAAAGGAAATAACCGCAGTATAATTGACTTCGTTATTGCGCATGAAAGACTAAGAGAACTAGTAAAAGATACAAGAGTGATGAGGGGGTCCGAATGCAATACTGACCATTACCTTCTGGTCTCCAGAATAAACTTAGAGAGGGGATGGAAAAGAAGGGAAACAAAACAAAAAACTAAACAAATTCGAATCAAGATAGAAAATTTACAGAAACCGGAAGTGCGAATAGATTTTCGGAATAAGATAAACAAACGCATAGATAAGGCAACTTGGGAGGAGCTTAGAAGCAATACAAATATAGATAACGCTTGGACTTTGTTACGGGATATCACTGTTTAGATTGCGACCGAAGTATATGGTACGGCGGTTGCAGGAAGAAAATCTGGTGATGCATGGTGTAATGATGAAACTGAGGCAGCCCAACAAGAAAAGAAAGAAGCGTACAAAAGAACGTTGAATATCACAGATCTTAGCTATGGGGAGAGAAATAGACTTGAAAATGATTATAGACACAAAAAGAGGAAAGTTGAACGACTTTTTTTTTAGTCAAGGAAAGTAAAGATAAAATCAGAACAGAAGAAGAAAAGAAATTACAAAACGACTTTCAAGGAACCATGAAATGCCATTTACTTTACCTTTATACACCTGTTTGGTCAGTCGTTCATCTTTCATTCTTTCAAGATGTCCGAACCACCTTTGTTTCATTTGGATCGCCAGGCCTTGGATGGTTCGGCAATCTAGTTTTGATGTTTTCACTGATATTTCCTACACTTTAAACTGGAAGAAACTCAATCTTAAATCTAAATGCTTAATTGAACGGTATGTGAAATGAAAACGCTTTATTGTGGGAAAAAGCCGTGATGGTGCAAAAAACCCAGATTTATTTTACTTAAATCTTACAGAAAGATTTTCCCGAGATGAATTCGTTAAATTACCAATGGACAAATTATAAAGCGATCACGTGGTCCCGGCGAAGCGGAGTTGGCGTCACACACTCGCGGTCGCGATGCGTTTTGATTAGATATTTTTATGAATTTTGGAACATCCTGATTTCCTTCGATGGAAATCAGTGGCGGTAAGGGAACATCCTGATTCACTGAATTGGAATGAGTGGCACTAAGAGAAATTTGCCTGAGAGGCAATCGGGCGCGACAGAGCTCCGCACGGACCGGGATAGATCGATGGTTCGAACACGACTAACGGGTGCCCGGTTAGTCAACGCCGTCGTAGAGAATTATCCAATGTGGATCAATTCACGACACAAGTGTTACGACGTAACATGCTCCCGGCCTACGCTGCGGAATGAGTTGAATTACATTAAACGGAACGAAGCAGAGTTAGACCTAACTATAATAAATAAGAATGAATATAAATATACGTTTAATCTTAGAATTAATATTAATCTATTACGATAAACTACGAAAACTTTGAACGATAGTTAACATTAGTAATACTGAAGTCAGTTTCCTTTGGAGGGACTGCTCCGATGATTTGGTATCTGATCACAATGAATTAATTTTCGAAATTGCTTGACAACTTAATTCGACGTTGTCCTTAAACTAAAGATTTGAAAGAAATCTAACGTATTTACACTATGTACAGTGAGTTTAACTCGAAATATACGAAACAGGTCGCATAGATAGAAAACACATGGCTAGCTAAAACCCATAAATCAAAACTTATTAGTTATTTTTTCTAAACGTGTTTCTATAGATTTACCTAGTTACGACTCCCACTTGTAGAAGATTTACAATATTCTAAGATCAACAGAAATTTTTTTAGTAGACGTTGAATTTTCAACTAAAAAGAATAATTTTTCAACCAAAACAGAAATATCTTTAATGAAAAACATGAATTATCAAATTAAAAAATAAATATCAAAAATGAAATGTTTAAATTTTCATTTATAAACACGAATGTTTAAACAACAAACAATGTTAAAAAATAGTTAATTTTTTAAGGAAGGAGATGCATTTTGAACTAAAATGATGAGTCTTCAACAACAACAAAAATATTTTACAAAGTTGTTCAAATTCCAACCGAAAATTATAAATTATCAATAAACAAGGTAACAGTTAAAATTTCAACCAAAAAAGATTTTCATCATGAATCAGGTACAGTTGCATTCAACCAAAGAAGACGAATTTGCAACAAAATAGGTACATTTGATACCCAAAAGATTAATTTTTAACTACGAAGATAATTTCTTACCCAAAAAATAAAACTTTTAGCAAAATGCATGAATTTTGTTTTCAATTGAAAAAATAATTTGAACGAAAAAAGATGAAGTTTTAACCAAAAATGTAATAGTTGATATTTCATCCCAAAACTATTTTTATTTTAAATCGAAAACAGTTTATTTCAAGCAAAAAATAAATTTTCAAATGATTAGTTGAAAGTAAAATATTAAAACCAACATTTCATCTCGCGTGAATGACAATCATGCAATCTGTTTTACCCACAGATCCGTGGAAGTGCGAAGTTGTCTGCTTCCTGCGATAGTGCTGCGCTGAGACAGCGGATACGTATGTCAGACTAACTAAACATATAAATTTGTTTATTTGCATTTCAAGTGCAAACATTAGTTTTTGCACTATTTGTGTACAATTAAATTATTAATTTATTTTGAACTATACTCACACAAAAGTACATACAAATTTACATATTTGAAACAAGTTTCGTTTATATTGTGGGTATAATGAAACCTAAAAGCTATGAGTATCTTATACTTTTTGTAATATTCATTTCTATAACTATTTTTCCATAATTATGTTCCGGTGATTTTTCCAATAATCGCTAAAAAAAATGATAGGAAAATTATTATAAGCTTATACTTAGTTTCCTATAATACTTTTTAGTAAGGGATCAAAAAAAAAGTTTAAAAGAAATATCCAAATTAGAAATATGTACTTTACTGAAACAATTTTAGAAAAAAGATATTATTCGGAGGAAAAGTGGAAAATGAGTGGGATTTAAAGTGATCAAATTTTGGGCAATCACCCTCAGACACTTCAAATTCACAGCTATTTTTTTACTTTTATCATTGATTAATTTTCTAACATGCGTAGTTGATAAATATTGTACAATATTCTGCTTTTTTATAGCTTTATATTATTTTAATTCATTTTAAAAGTTATAAGAAAAAGTTTTAGAGCACTTTATATGTCCTTTTACCATTTATATCATCAATTCTTAGCTAATTAATATTGATTTGACAATATTATAATTAATAATAATAATGATATTAATCAACTTGAGCTCTAAGTTTTATATTTTCATACTTTTTTGGATTAGCGCAAATTAAAAAAAAATATATGTATATATATATTAGGCGGTTTGAAAATTTGTTTTCGAAAAATATTATATTATATACCATTAAGCCATGTTCCAGATAATGTGACAAAAGAATGTGACACATACCTTAGATATAATTTTCTAATGTAAGAATCACCTGTGTAAATATATGTCTAACTTTTATTTAAAGATATAGAACATTTGCGTCGTTGTGAGTAAAACAAATATAACATTTTAAATGTTTACGATACATTCCGATGCCATGACCTTGCCCTCAGCATCTTTTACTTCTCGCTTCCAAATTATTTAGACTTTTGCCGGATCATCGTATTGAATTCGTCGCAGACTGGCCACCCATCTCACGGTCGTGAGACGTGGTTACAGCCGAAATTTTACCGCGATTTCGCTGGAAGCGGGTACAATTTTTCAGATTATCACCTGCTCCCAGCGAAATTCTGCGTTTTTCCTTATGACAAACTTTTAACTATCGGTGTCCCATTTGAATCTATCACCCCAAATATCTTCTAAAATACGTTATCTACGAAAAAATGGTTGGGACAGAGGTTAACCAGGGCCGAGGGGGACAGAGGACTGTACCATCAATTTTGACCTTGATGTCAATTTTGAAGGTCATTTGAGGGTCAAGATGACTTTTTAAAATGGTAACTCCTATTTTTGACTCCGGATTTGAAAAGAGCGGAAAAGTTTACTTTAAAAATGTCTTATGAGAAATTTTCTTTTGTGACCTTAGAAAGGTCAAATATCAAGGTAAAGTGTTTAAAAAACGGCTATATGCCCTTTTTTGAAATTAATTGATGTTCTGAGAATAGCAAACCTTTAAGATGCTTTTAACAAGTCGATAAAATGTAAAAATGGGAACCAGCTTGACCATCTTGACCTGCAGGTAAATTGTCAAGGTCATTTAAAGGTCAAAAGTAAAAAAAAAGTCTTTTGAAGAGAAGTCCAATGAAGGGCAACTGTTTAAAAAACTCTTAGAACCTTACTTTTAGCTTTATCCGGAAACAACGACGTGGACGTAGTAAGTTCTGTTTCCTTTGGGGTGCTTCTTGACCGTGAGTCCCCTTGCCTCTCACATTTGACATTCCCCTAAAATTAGTACCATATCAACGATTTCAGTAGGTAAGTAATCAGTCATATTGCGAAATTTATTTGAAACCTAGCATCAAAAGCTTGACTAATAAATTAAGCTTTTCAGCCGAAAAATAAAGCGGAGAATGAAGTGAGCGTCGTCGCTAAAACAGTTGAAATGCCAAAACAAATGAATGCTTACACGTACTATGAAAAAATTTGGGGAATGATAGCGAACATGCTAACGGACGTCCCCGAACTCTTTTGTTGTTGAATAATTAAAAAAAATTTCATTTTGCTGAATTTGATTAATTTGTGTGTATTTTGAGGTAGAACAGAGACCGACATTATCGGCATGGCAGAGACCTCAAAAGCGAATCCTAACCTCCAAATAGTACATATAGAGAAATTTATTTTTCAGCAGAATAACTTTTTTTTGCTATTATCCCTCAAAAAAAGAGTTCCGGGACGTCTGTTCTTCTATTTTAAAGCATCTCCAAATACAGTTTAAATTTTTTTAAATTTTTGTGGACAAAAACCCGGGGAACTGAACCCGATTTACCACACGCGGAATTATCACATGCCCTTAACAAGAAGAACTCTTGCATTCATTACTTGTCATAGTATAATGGTCTAACCTTTACTGTCTTTTTCCACTGAACAATGAAGTCGTGCTACATGTTGGTGACAGACGCACAATTACGGTCAGACGTTCAACTTTCATTTTAACGAAGTTTATTGTGTCTATAAGCACAATTTTCAATTAACTTGTGTAACAGAAGTCCAATTTTTGAACAAATTAAAAAACTGTATAACAGACATTGAATCCAATCTGAGTTAACTCATTCGGATTGATCACCCTTAAATAGAGCTCTTATAATAGATTCATTTGTTATGATCCTTTCAACTTTTAATAATTGTTAAATGTGAATGTCCGACTGCTCTTTAACCTAATATTCAAATAAATTCTGAAACTAAAAACCTAAAATTCAAACGAATTACTTCAAAACTAAAGTAGGTGAGTTCGTTTACGATTCATCCTACATTATTTAGAAGCTTCAAACGGCTAAATGATCACCCTTAATTGATATTCATAATTCTTTAACTTCCCCTATAAATTCACCCACATATACAATATATATAATTAAAAACTAAAGGTTAACAACCACCGCAGGGTCCCACTGGGAGCAACTGTCATCTAAAAAATGATTTCTTGCATCAATGTTGCATCGATGTTTCGTGCAATGTTTCGATGTTGCAGGAAATATCGATGCAATATTGAGGAAACATTCGGTGTTAATAGGGTTAGGTTGCAAAATTTGTTGGTACTGCAAAAATTTTGATGGGAAAATTTTGAACAAAAAAAAATTGCAAGAAAATTTTTTTCCCGACAGCGTTATAGGCTCCAATAGAAAAAACTAAATTTTTTATTGTAAGAATTTCGATAGCAAAACTGAAAAAAAAACTTTTTGAGAAAAATTGTTTTTTCCTCACAGCGTTAAAGGCTGCTATGAAAACAACTAAATTTGTTATTGTAGAAATTTCGATAGCAAAATTTTGAAAAAAAAAATTTTCGATGATTTTTACATTCTCATCAGAGAAGGTAGTATATTTGTGTGTGCATTTACAAAATTCCAAAAAAAAAACGAAAATGAATATTTTAAGCCAAAAAACGCACGATATGAAAAAAAGTCTAGAGGCGAAAATTGTTGATTTTTGAACACCCTACAACATTGTCATAACAGCTTTTTGAATTTTATAAAAACAAAAATTCTAATTTTGATGGCACAAAAAAATAATGAAAAATCAAAAATTCAATTTCGCTGCCAAACTATGCAAGATATGAAAAATGATGAGGAGACAAAATTTTTGCATTTAACAAAAATCTACCAATTTTTTCTGGATCACTTTTTGATAGGATGCGTAGTTTCTGTTTTATTTGTAAAGAATAGATTTGAAAATAAAAAATTCAAATTTTGGAAAAAACCACACAAGTGAGAAGATCGTAAAAAATAACGCAAAAATTATTATATATATATAAGTTTTTGGTTTCGTACCTAAAGGAAGGCCGTAAGTGGGCAGATGGGAGCATATGAACTTCCATCTAATACCACACTACTGAAAGCTGGTGACGTTAGTATAAAAAACCAAAAAACTATGACTCTTTTGGTTCCAGTTCTGTCGTCACACTCCCCCTTAATCAAGAACGTCACGCTTTGCAGAAAAGGCGCTAGCCTAGACTCATTGGCCAGATTCGAGCGAGGGTGCCTTTCTATTATCCGACTAAATAGTAAGGTTTCTTCTAGATCCTTGCTCTATTTCCCTTTTAATCTCTATATATTTGATTATAGGTTATGTGGTGTCGTTATGATTTACGAGATATTTTTTAAATGGCATTGCAGAACTCTAATTCCAATTATAGGTAAACCTTATTTTTATTAATTTATCAGTGTATTGGAAAAATGTGAACTCATTGAAGCAACATTTATTAGTAGATTTAATTTAAATCAATTTTTTTATATTTAATAGAAATTAAATTTCTACAAAAATATGCATTTTTAAGATAAAATGTCGTTTAAAACTATAAAAAGTAAGTATTAAAATATAGAACGGGAAAAAAGTCAATCTTCATTCGTTGATGTTAGCCTAATTAGGTTGCTGCTTTTATCACGTGCCCTTTCCGTGCGTCCACCGTACCAATATTTGACGTTTGGCAAAACGGCTCCTAAATCCATGAAAAATGTTTTTTCACTCAAAAATTTTGCAGCTCATACGTCTCGATGACACTGCGTAATGTCAGCTGAAAAATTTAAAAGACTATTTTTAAAACAAGCATCACATAAAAACATATGATAAATAAAATTAAATATTTAAACATATTTTTACCAAGCATACACGTGAACACATAGTAGTCTCTTTAAATATTATTTTGTCAGCAATTAGTTCAACAGCTGTAAATTGTAGAGCTAATTCTTCAGAGAGATATTTCTGCAATATGTTGATAATTGTTTTACGGGTATTTAATTTCGCATCATGTTGAAAATGCATAGATGAAATCTGTATCTGTAATATGCGATATTAAATATTTAACTGAACGGAGTGATATTATCCAAACAAACACTAGGGTGGTCCAAAATGGCGACTTTTAAATAAATGCAAACGATCCCCCCAAAAAGTTTCGAAATCCAAAAAAATATTTTTAAATTGTTTATATGATTCAAAGTCAACAGATTTCTTGCAAAAAAGTTTGCTGATGCTTATCGAGTATATGTGTTTTTCTAAACCGGGAGAAATGACGAATATTAACCGGGAGAAAGCCGGGAGATAAAAATTGGAAAAATAGTGGCCACCCTGATAATATTTATTTTCTTAATTAATATTCTCAAGCAAAGATTATAAAGGGAGATGATCGCTACTGCAGGATTGCCTAATATTGTGTTATTACTTATTACCCTAGCTTTATTTCAACTTTTTTCATCAAATAACGGTTTAAAAAAATTCTGTATTTTAAATTTCTGGCATTTGGGTCAATAATTGGGGAATGAGAAATTTCAGGTCATATAAAATATATGTACCTCAAATTTTCATTAAGTTGTATAGTATTGAATTAAAATTTTCATTAATTGTATCCTATAATATTTTTGTACAATATTATAAAAAGAAAAGTGGAACCGATTTTAACAGATTTTTACCTCTTTTAACTAAAAGTTATTCGCAGATGGGATTTTGTTTTTGAGTACAGTTGTTTGGCATCCTACAAACTATTTAAGACCAAATTTACAATAATTTATCAGGTCAGTTTTGAAAAAATCATAATAATTTATAATGATATTATTAAATTCCTTTCTTAGTATAATTTAAATATTAAAAATGAGAATAATATTATTGTTTTCCAATTAGTCGCTTACAAAGTCAAACTTGTTAGTATTCGGCCTTACCTTTCCTTAGTTTAGGTTTGTGATGAAGTTCAATGACATTTTTAAATTATCTTTAATAAGAGAATTTAAATTAAACAGTATCAGTAGATGTATAGGGGGGTTTCTGGATCAATTAGTATTAGTGCGTTTCTGTGCGTCATATAGTTATTTCAAGGATGATTTATTTCTTCCTTACAGATAATATATTTATTTAATGCGCAAAAAGGTGCAGGTGTGCAGATGAAATTTGATACGGAGGGCTATGTATGACATTCAGCACGATTATTCCATTGTACAACGCCATTATATTACCTAACCTCAACCTGACATAAGTGCGCAAGCGCATACGTGTTTGTGAAACTTTCAAAAGTTTCAGAGACTTTGGTCCCATGAAACGTTTCATTGTTTCATGAATCTTTCAATGTTTCAATGAAACGTTTCATGGACTTACAACCCTAAGTCACTCTAAGAAATATTATTCGTGATTCTAGACTCTCTGTGAGCAGCTAGGCGATTTTTACTACGCGATTAATTGGGAGCACGGATTTAAGGAATTGAGAATTTAACTCGAAATCATGATGAGAGGACGGTCACGCGGAGGAAGGATTCTGCCAGGTTGGTTCCATATTATTTCTCTCTGTTAACTTGTCGCGTTTCAACGTCGTGTGTCGAATTGGTAGACACACGCCGTTGAAATTTTTTAATTGCCGACCTCGGTTAAGGTCATATTCGTTGACTCGCGCTCGGGATGTAGAAATCCAATTTTAATGTATTTTCTGGTTCGTACTGGAACCCTACTAGAGCGGTATAAATCGATACCGTGAGGTGTAAGATGCGAACAGGGGTGGGACTCCGAAGCCCTGAGTCGAACGGATCTCTCCTTCTACGATGTACAATAGAAAACGAGGCGTGATCGAAAACGAAACGATGGTTTCGAAATCTCTCTTTATGTCGTATATGGTAGACAGAGAGGGTCTGATGGTGTTCCAACGACAAGTCGTACTAATCATTTCGAACGATGAGACCCTCTCTGTCTACCATATACGACAGAAAGAGAGCTTTCGAAACCATCGTTCCATTCTCGATCGCGCCTCGTTGTCTATCTCACATGGTAGAAAGGGAAGTCCGTTCGACTTGAGGCATCGGAGTCTCACCCCAGGTCACGAGAGGATCATCGTACAGTGTTTTAAGCTCCTCTTTGGTACCTTCCCCCAACGTTAGGAGCCGAAAGAGTCCGGTCGTTACCGATCATGTACGAAGCTGACACTATTATCCCTCAAAAAAAGAGTTCGGGGACGTCTGTTGTTCTATTTTATAGCATCTCCAAATACAGTTTTTAAAATATTTAATTTTTGTCGACAAAAACCCGGGGGAACTGAAACCGACTTACCACACGACGAAGTATCACATGCCCTTAATAAGGCATAAGGAGCATTTAAAAACATCTGAGGTTACTTTTGTATGTGGTTCAATTGGAGCAATGTTAGTATTACTCTTCTGCACAATTGGACAGGAGCACATCAAAATGAGCCAAAACTAAAAAAAACTATCCATGAAGAATAGAACTCACTTTTTAGTTGTTTATTGGGTCGCTGATTCCAAATCCATTAACAAAATTTTGAAATTCAAAATGGCGGATCTAATATGGCGAAGAAATTTTTTTTAAATTGTTTATTTTTCATGAAACTCACTTTCTAGTTGTTTTTTGGGTTTCTGATTTCCAATCCATCGTGAAAACTTCGAAATTCAAAATGGCAGATCCTATATAACAACCACATTTTTTAAAAATTATTTACTTTTATCAAACTCATTTTCCAGTTGTTTTTTGGGTCCCTGATTCTAAATCTATCATTAAAACTTTGAAATTCAAAATAGCGGATGCAATATGGTGACGCCATTTTTAGAAAATTAATTGTTTTTCATATAACTAATTTTCTAGTTAATTTTTTGGACGCTGATTCTAAATCCATCATAAAAACTTCAAAATTCAAAATGGCTGATCCAATATGGCGTCAATCTTTTTTTTAAATGATTTATTTTTCAGAAAACTCATTTCCTACTTGTTTTTTTTTGGTCGCTGATTCCAAATCCATCATCAAAACTTCGAAATTTAAGATATCGGATAGAATATGGCGATCGAAACTTTTATAAATTATTTATTTTAAATCAAATTCGTTTTCTGGGTGGCATATTTTTGGCACGCGGGTATGGCTTTAAAGTTACGAACCAGTGATAGTTTCGCACCTCCGAGAGCACCTATAGTATAAATTTATTTATTTTCAATCGCATGTAAACAAGTGGAATTCATCACTCAGGAATTGCCACTTTCGGAAAACAGATGGCGCCAGGCTGTTTCCGCGGCCGCACTCAATAGCGGGATGAGTATTGAAATAACGAGTATAGCGGGATGAGTATTGAGAGAATGAGTATTAGCGAATGAGTATTGAAATAATGAGTATAGCTGGATGACTATTGAGAGAATGACTATTGGGGAATGAGTATTGAAATAATGAGTATAGCGAGATGAGTATTGAGGAAGGAGTATTGAGCATCAGTAGTGAATATGAGTATTGGCAGCGAGCTTAAAAAATGATTACTTCAAATTAGTATTGAGAAGCAGCATTGAGAGTTAGCGTGGATAATAAGTCCTGCGAATGAGTATTGTGAAAAACAGAACTGAATATGAGTATTGGCAGTTATTTTAGACAGAGAGTGCTGCAAATGAGAATCGAAAATTAGTATGCTATGCCCTTTATAACTAACTGCTTGTTTCTCTTAAACTAAAGAAGCTATATTAACGAAATATTCAGGTTCAAAATGATAAGTGTAATTTTCTTTTTTCTTTTGTTTATTAAGTGTGAAAGAAGCACAATGTAACCTATCATATAACCTAAAACTTATTTATACAAAATGCTATCTATCATAATCCTTATATCAACAAAACTGCACGCAACATAAATTTCATTCTTCCCCAAATAGCGTGCGGCATTCTGATTGATTGATTTACACAGATTTCTAAGGGAATTTTTCCATAACTGTATGAAATTTACAATAAACGTGCAATTCTGCCACAACAGTCATAGCACATAAAAATACCAGTGACCTTTGTAGGAAATTGACATTAAGAATCACGGCAATTTTACCGCATAGATCGATGGAAATTTACAACATTTAGGGTAAATTACAGAATATATTTTTCTTGTGTAATTTTACACCGTTCCTTGTGTGAACTTTATATAATATGACTGATTCAGTTTCTCATGCTGACAAACTCTGTACTTTTACTTTTGTTCATCTCTTTAAATATTATTTTCATGGTTCCTTGAAAGTCTTTTTGTAATTTATTTTCTTCTTCTGTTTTGATTTTATCTTTACTTTCCTTGACTAGTCTTTTAACTTTCCTCTTTTTGTCTGTAATCATTTTGAAGCCTATTTCTCTCCTCATCGCTAAGCCGTTTGATGTTTAATGTTCTCTCGTACAGGGAAAAGGAAAAATGAATCAGGGAAAAGTGAGGGAAATTTGAAAATGAAGTTTTGCAGCCACCCTTTAACAGGTTTTTAAACAGCAGTAATCTCCTAAATGTTAATTTAATACAGTTTTGCAATAAAAATCTGGCCCGATCGGCCAAGTTGGCTACGTGCTGTAGATCGTTCTTCTTTCGGGTAACAGCTGTGTCAAAATGCGGACGCGGAGCGTTGAAGAATCCAAAAGCAATATTGTGCTGCGAGACGAAGTCGAGAGGTGGAGAACGTGAGAAAGAGAGACAAAATAGAGAGAAAGAGAGACAGAGTCGGACGAGTTGAGAATAAAAAGGATAATAATAAGAAACATAGCGGAAGATTGAACTTGCTCATTCTGGAAACTAATTACAGCATTACACGCTCGAGGAACTAAAACGGAAGCTTTTAATCTGTTCTGAACTTTTAAATTTCACCCCTACATCAACGACTTTATCAGCTTCAACAAACTGCTTATACTTCCACATTTCCACAATCATTACAAATATTCCAATTAGCGAAATTAAACTTTGAGCCTTTATTACAAATAAAGGGTCTTGCTTCAAGCAAACTCTTTTCAACAGTACAGACTTCACACTCTTTTCCCTATTCCCCTTTATTAAATCAATCCACTTTTTCCCCCTTCAGGCCTCGGACTCACCACAATATTGACACTACAGTCGAAGCTCTCAATAAGACCGCTCCGAATAAGACCGCTTCCCCTCATCCTTGCTCGAGCTCGCCGAGGCGTTTTTTTTTTGTAAAAATATACAAGAAAAATCGCTGTTTTCGTCGATTTTACGTCTATTTTTGCGTTTTTTGGAAAATCACGAGCTAACTTGGGTTTTTGGACCCCGGATTCGGATTTAGCGACCCCAAAAACATATAGATATGCCGGTGTAGTCCGCCGGGCAGACCACTTTATTTTTTTTGTGTGCCGTTGTTATTTATCATAGCGTACTACGCCCCAGTTGATAGCGATCCGAGAGAAGTCAAAGACGCCTTCTGGGACACTTTAAGAGGTCATTCTACTATCTCGGGGAAAAAAGGTGAGATTCAAGAATTTTTTTCTCAACAACTACTTTGTATAATTAAATAAAATTTTAATCGTTTATTTATGCTATCTCAAAGCTTACAAGAACAATTTTTTCACCTAACATTATTATTTAGTTTACGTATTATTTAACAATGAAAAAAGTGACAAAAAAAATACGTGTCCACTGCTTGCACGATATCTTCAATCAGCATCATCTTAAACAAATATATTAGAAATTTTCTTGTTTAGTATGCCCATAGCTCTGGCGTGACGAAGTGGATTTTTTTATTTTGAAAAATAACAAAATGGCGTCAGTTTAAACAAAACAATATCCAAAAGTCGTGTTTTGATGCCATTTTTGTTATTAATTTAATTATGATGTAATGAAAATTTTTTTAAACCGCGTCGTCACGTTGTAGATATTTATGTTTAGAATAAACGTGCTTTGAAGTTAGGGTGACCATCCGTCCGGATTTCCCCGGACATGTCCTCATTTTAGGGCTTGTGTGAGTTGTCCTACAGGGGTTTTTACTTTGTCCGGGTTTTTAAATTGATAAATTTTTATTTTTCAATCAACTTTTGGACCTTTTTGTATATAACATTTTATCACTCAATTCCATCTAACAATCGTCATATAGTACTGGCCCGCTAGCTACGGCCGTCATAAGTGGAATAGGGAATAGAAAGAGAGGGAAAATCGAGAAAGTTTGGTCGTGATTGGTGGAACCTCTGTAAGTAGTCTAAAAGAATTTTGTTATTGGCTGCCCGTGATTCCGACAGAAGGCAGTTCACGTCCGATGCCTCCATGCGAAATTCATCACTCTTATTTTGAATGCCGACTTAGCACGGCTTTGCTCCAAATTATATTTTTGATTGATTTTAAATAGTAAAAGTACAATACTGATTAGTCGACAAATGGAAAAAGGTTATTGACGGTATGCTAATCTTTTGTTTTCTCAAGCGCCGATCACCATAAAGTTCGAGGTGCTGCAAATAATAATTTAAATGACGCACGTACTAGACTGCTACAATGCCAGCATTATCCCTGCTCGCGGAGGATTTCTGGCGCGTATGCATACTCTGTGGTGCCAGAAACACCCAGAGCTTCGGCACGTCTTGCATCAGACTTTGCGAAATCAATGCGCCTACCTCTTAAAAAATGAATATGTAGGCGGAACGCTTCCCCATCCGCTGCTTGAACATGCTGCAGACGAAGATTGAGGAAGCGACATAAGCGACGTGAGGATATCTCGGAGGAGTTGGACCTCTGGTTCGACCTGTGGCGAGAGCATTGGCTGATTCAAATAGAAGGCTAAGACAGACGATAGATCAAAAGACAAAAATACGCTGACATCAACTGAACAAGAAGAATGGATACTGATAATATCATCCGCTTCAAGGAGTTTTACGACAACCTTATAACATCTGAGAAGGAATGTACATCAATCACTGCCAAAGAGGTGGAAAAAGCACTTAGAGGTACGAAGAATTTTTCCGCTGCAGGACTCATATTTAAAGTCGGAAACTTGTCCAACCGAGAGAATCACAGGCTAATAACTTGTTTGAACACACTGTATAAGATCTTTTCAGCTATATTGATCAACAGGATTGTCCGAAGAATTGAGCCACTGTGGCGAGAGATGAACGAACAACGTGGCTCGAAAAAGGTGTAACAGGATTTCGAGAGAACCTGCTAATTGACGAAACTGGACATTACAAATAGTGCTACTACACTAATATAATTGCGGGGTTTTTCACCAATAAAATTAATCTCTTGACTGTTTGTGGTCCCGTTTGGAAATTTTCATTCTAGCTTATTACTCTAAAATTCTAAGCTTTTTAACTTCGAAGACGCATAAAATCAATTTAAATAACAAAATTAAAATGAAAAAGTATAGTTTTCTTATATATTACCAGGTTATTATGAACGTATTTCTTATTTGCTTTTTGAACTTCATTGTCATTCTAAAAGTTGAGATTTTGGTCGATTGTCCAGTTATTCTATTTTCAAAAGCCTCGATTTGTAATTTGTTCAATTTTGAATATATCTCTGGTGAAGAAAAAATGTCAAATTCAAAGGTATGAATTTGTCAAATGAAATTTGGTCAAGTGATTTGAGAAAAAATAATTATAACACAATATATTAGGAAGTCTTTTATAAAGTGCCACATAGACATTTTTCAATTTCAATGCAAATAATTTTAGGTCTTTATTTGTGAGCGTACATTTGCAGTTTAAAGAATTTTAAAATGCAGTTCTCAAGATTGAATAAATAATAATTGAAGGTGTTTAACATTGAACTTTTGTATTACAAATGTTTTCAGGATGGCCTCCATTTGCATAATTTCTACCTTCTGGCTTTCTCTTGATTTTCCGGCTTAAAACTACAGTTATCTCTTGTTTTGAAGAAATATGCTTTTAACAATATAATAAGTATGATAAGAAAATTGTTGTGTCTGATAAAGGAAAATACAGATATATCCTTTGTCGTACAATAGCTGTATAATTCTTAATATTTCAAGTATATTTAAATCGTTATTAATTCATAATTTTCAAATTGTTGATAATACTTTTTAAGATTCAACCAATTTAATTTGAATTGCAAACTCAAAGTTTATGAAAAAGAATTATTTTACATTCATAGTCCAAAATAAAAATTCAGTGCTTGAAAATTGTAAACATTCAGGATTGACCAACATAAACGTACTTTACTGTCGGCTCTTGCATTTCTCAAAGTTTGAAGCCGATATTTCACGTATCAAAAAAGTTCTTAGGTTCAAAAAATGCACCCAGTTCTTATTTCGTCGAAAATAATTTTTTTCGAAATTCCTTTTCGAATAAAGTACGTAAACGTAGTTTATTGCCCTCTGATACATTTAACAAAGTTTTAGCCCGATATTTAATTCAGAAAAAAAGTTCTTGGATTCAGAAAACAATTAAGAAAACTGAAAAAGTGAGGCCGGTAAGGTAGGTATTTATGCGTGACACATGCCCTTAAGGCTGAAAAATTTATTTTACGAAGGATCATTTCTCGTTCTTTTCATACTTTTTCATAACAGGTATTAAAATAACAGATAACCATATTTCTCCCCTTCCCTGATTCTTTTGCCTTATCAAAATGCTAACGTTTAGTTGAGCTTTTTTTAAGCATTGAATATGCGCAAAAGGAAGTTTTATACAGCCCTCATCGGAATAAATGGCACCTTTGAGAGAAATTCATATTGCGTGTTATGGAACGTATTCTAAACGTATTTAAACTCCGTCTCTCCCATACTACTTAAAAGACTTCACGTTATTTTGCACGACCCCTAACCTAGATTAAAATAAACTCAAGTCAATTTTTATTTAATAGTATTTTTATTTACTTCTCTTTGTTCAAAAACTACAAGATCAATTAAATAACGAGTTTTTTTTTAATAGTGTACATAATTTTTTCATAAGCATTGTTATTTCCATTGGATCTATAGGAAGCAAGATCTTTTCCTTTCAATCCAGAAATTCAAATGTGAATAATAGTATAGCAAATGGAAATAATTTACGATCATTTGTCCATGAAATTGAATATTGGTTCTGTATCCAAAATCGTCGGATAGAATCGGATGTAGATGTTGTAAATATCTGACGATTAGAAGGCTTGGGCAATTTTTATTTCTATCGGAAGTATCCAGTGTAGACGAGGCCATCTGACATTGCCGTATAGTACAGCCGGCACAAATAAAGTATTATATAAGGTTATTTTAGTTTCTTTTTATTTGTTTTTATTTCTGGATAATTTCATAAATATTACCAAATATATCAAAAATATTTTAAATATTTTGCAAAGATTTCCAAAGATATCAGAAAGATTTCACAAAGATTTCACAAAGTTATTAAATATTTCGCAAAGATTTCGGATAGATTAAAAATATTTCATAAAAATTTCAGATATATTTCAAAGAGTGCACACAGATTTAAATGATTTCCCAAAGATTTCAATAATTTTACAAATATTATCAGATATTTCAAAAAGATTTCAGAAATATTTTACAAAGATTTTAATTATTTCCCGAAGATTTCGGATAGATTTCACACAGATTTCAAATATTTCGCAAAGATTTTGGATAGATTAAAAATATTTCACAAAGACTTAGATGATTTCAATATTTTCGCAAATATTACTAAATTTTTCAAAAATATTTCAGATATTTTGAGAAGATTTCCAAAGATTATAAGAAGGATTTCACAAAGATTTCAATGATTTCCTGAAAATTTCAAAGATTTCACAAATATTTCGCATAGTGTTCGCTCTCTAAAAATGAATCAGTGAAAAATTCACTGATTGAAATAGTAGTTGGACATTTCTCTCATTAATCAGTGATTCCGGACTTTTCCCTAATCAATTCAGTAACACCAGAGTAAATCATCTGAGACATAAGCTCTAAGTTTTAAAGTAAATCATTGTTGTCATTCTTTTATTTAAGTAGCAAAAATAATTTTTTTAAGAAATAAATTTGTAAGTTTTCGCACTATAAGTGTGCTGAATTTACTGCGCGAAAAATGTACTCTGACTCGTATAAAAAGTAAGTAGATGTATAGGCTGCGTTCTAACCCAAGATTCCTACCTTACAGACATCGAGAAGATTCTAGCTGTAGTGGTTCGTGTCCGTGCTAAATTTTTCTAGAAAAGTGGTTCATGTCCGTGCTAACGCGTACTAAACTTTCAACTTCCCGCCACTTCTTCCCGCCAATTTCACTGTTCACTCGCTCCCACCTACCTATTTTTTCTGGGTGAAATAGTCACCCATCGAGTGACCCCCACTCTTCACTCTAGTGATCTCTGAACGGTTCACCCGGTTGGATCCGCCCACTCACCTAGCGCCGCTGAGCGGCTCCGAGTGCACTCGAGTGCACCCGGGTGGTCTCCTGGAACGTACCCTAAGACAGAAGGAGCAAAAGTGGATGACGTACACGGTCCAGTTGCGTCGGGATTGGTTGCTTTAAGGAACCATGATCGTAGCCTCCGGAGCCTAAAACTTCTCTCATAAAGTATTTAAGCAATTAATTTGGTCAAATTTCAACTGGCCAATAATAATTATTGACCACTTTACCTCACTCTAATTGAAAATTCGACAAAAAGTGAAACATTTTTGAAACAGCTGCAATTGTCTAGCATTATTATGAGAGAATATTATTAAAAATAATAATAAATCATTTAGATAAAGATGTCTGTTAGCATTAATGAAGTATTGCGTCACTGTAATTGAAAATCGGGGAAGAAGTGAAAGTGTTTGAAAACGCCGCAACTTTCTAGCTCTATCCTAAGAGAAAATTGCTAAAAATAATAATAAATTGTTTAAACAATTCATGTAAATATTTGATTATCGGTATGAATTAGTATTTTGTGTATTAGAAACAATTTGAATTGAGCAAACCGCAAAAAATCATAATTGTCGTCAGCTTGGCATCCTAACAGTTGTTTTATTAGTAAAGAAGAAAATGTCAATAATATCGATTTTTGTACCGACATTGCAAATAGTCTCATTTACAGCATGTAAAAATCTAAAGTTCTTAGACCTATATATAACTGGAAAAATAACCATTGTGTCCAGTTCGTCAATGTATTTCATAGTAGACTCGGTCAGCTCCGAATCCCAAAAGTTATTTTTCTTGGTTCAGAAAAAAATCTCAATAATGTCGATACCTATTTCGAGCTTTGTTTCTTCTAGTAGGACCATTGGTACCGGAAGGAGATACTCACTGGCAGTTGCTTTTACAATTAAAGGTTATAGTTGAGATCGTCTTTAGTAAGGTCATCTATAAAAATACCCACACGCTACTTGAAACTCAAATCACCGAATATTTAACAGCACTGGCCAAAATCTACCCAAACCACATGAAACAAAAACATCATTTCCTCATACATTATGGAAGAATTATGAAAGCTATTGGACCTCTTCCTCAAATTAGTTCTATGCGAAATGAGAATAAGCATAGGGATGGGAAAGTGACTTCTCACGTAGCGATTTGCCGGAAAAACGTCTGACGCACGATAGCTATCAAGCACCAATTGATGCTGAATTGTAGATTTTTATCTAAAGGTGGGATTTCAAGTCCATTTATAAATGGCCCTACAAAACTTATGAAGTTTGAAAATTTAAATGATGTGCAAAACTTTCTTCACTTGGTACCCTATTCTCCAGGAGTTATGGTCAGAACAACGAACTGGATTTCACGCTTAGGTCACAACATCAAATGTAATAGCATTATCACTATCTTTCCAGAAAATGGACCTGAATTTCATCTAGACAAATCTATTCTACTCTTTGAGAACAGTTTTCAAGTTATCATAAAAATTCTCCACGATTGTTTTTTCCAAGAGCATTTGCAGGCTTATAAAATTTACGATGAAAACTGTTGCTCTTACACAGTTCTTAATCTACAAGATATTACGTACAATACGTACATTTCTGTAAGAAATAAATTACGAGATAGCTATAGCTACATTGCCAAACATTGGATGTAAAATGCGTTTCTGTAGACCCTGAATGTATTATCTACGTTGTGGAAATAAAATATTTGTATTTTTATTGTAAAAATTTGTAACCTTTTTCTGAACCCTGTCACTTGTCAATGTAAAACCATTGCTTGTAAGGAAAACTTGAGTAGTTAAAAAATTGAAACGTTTGAAATTGATCAATCACTCCTTTGAGATTCTCTAGCAGCTTGTCTACTCCTTCCTCTTCGAAACTCCCTATTTCCTCGTTTTCTATGTTTTCTCTAAATTCTCTTAACTTTTCCTCCCCCCAAATACCCATTTTTAATTTCTTTTCCCTCTTTACTTCCCTCTTCCCCTACCTCGCTTTGGGCCACCACCTCTCATTGTCGCGATCACCGGAAAGTGTTCTGAGCCCATCACGTCGCCTACTTCCGTCCTAACCATTAACTTCCTTATTCTTTCTTCTGCCAGAATGTAATCTATGCCGGTGTCCCCTATAACCGCATACGTATATTCCCCCTTTTCGTCTCCCTTGGCATTGCCGTTACAAATGAACCATCCCGCCTCTCCCAACAAGTCCAAAAGCATCCTACCCTCCCGATCAGTTTCCTTTTGCTTCGAGTTTCTTATAAACATCTCCTTTTCTTCATCCCATGCCTCTCCTCCTTGCTCCCCGGTCCATGCATTCAAGTCCCCCCTATTAGGACCAACCTCTCATCTTTTTCCACTGTCCATTTCCTTATTGTTCTCCATCCTCCCTCTTCTCCTCTTCTCCTGTACACGCATACAACATCCACGATAACTTTTCCTAATTTTATTCTTCTAACCATTGTTCCGTCCTTTTCTTCTTTATACTCTCCTTTTTCTTCCTCTACCACCAGTTTCTTTCTTACCCCTGACACCATGCCAACCATTCCTCTCCCTTTCACATGATCCTTTCTCGCTGCTTGCATCTTCCACTTATATGCTTTCGGTAATATTCTTTTCATGCCTTTCCACTCTTTCTCTTGTCGTTTTAAAACCCCTCTGTGATACTTCCATTCCCCCTTTCCTCTCTCATGTCCCCTTCATTCACTACCCGTTTCTACCCTCCATCAGATCTTCTACATTATCTTCCCAAATCCAAATATCTCCGTTTATCCATATCCTATCTCTCCCAATCCTTACCCTATTACCTTTACTCCTTTCAGTCACGAAACGTCGGCAAGTTTCGTAGTTTTGCACACGATTGAAACCCGAAAAAGCTTTAAATTTAAATTTATCAATAGGCCATTTTGATTGTTTTCTTCATTTTGTAGGCATTGTTAGGGTACACTGCGTGCGTATACCAAATTTTAAACAGTTTCAATCATATTTAGCTGAGTTTTGATGATTTATGTTTTAAAAAATAATTTAATTTTAGGAAATTTTTTTTGGACTTTTTCATTTTTACTATTGAAAATATTTATCGGACAAAAGAACTGCAAGTATAAAAACGTTTCGTCTTGCCCTTTTCTATATGATTATAAATTTTTAAATCTAATTATTTGAACTTGTAAATTTGGATATCACGAGACACGTAGACAATAATTTTCCGCGTTTTCGAGCGTGCGACCTATTCTTTGATCCGAACCCTCAATTTTTCTTTGCATCTATTTTATACAGAACGTAGAGCTTTTGTTTTATCCATAATAAATATAATAAAAATATAAGTATTTCTTATTTTCAGCCGGACAACGCGAGATACGAAACAAAGTCATCGTTTTTTATTTATCTATCAAGAATGCAAAAATCGAAAATTCTAATTTTACGCCAAACGACGCGAGATACGTAAAAACATTCGAAGAACAAATTATCACAGAACAAACTGGGGTTTCTATTAGAACCAATTTTTGGTTCCAAAGGAGATGCAACAAAAAGGAACCTCTCTTGCTGAAAAGGAACCCAAAATGATAAATGGTTTCTAAATGAACCCAAAGTATGTATTGAAACGGTTTCATTGGAGCCCTTTTTTCACTTCAGCCTTGAGTTACTACAGAGATTTTACAAGTTATAGATATTTGTCATTCTTGAAAGGAAGATAGTGCACATGAAATATGACAGTTTTTAATGTTATGTTCAAAATCCATCATTTTCATCTGCGCATGTACCAAAAAAGCGCGGTGCTATTTAAAATTATATAATATACACTTGCAATAATACGTTATATATATATATATATATAGTTTTTACGTTTATTATTATAATGAAATAGGTTAAATAAATAGATATAATTTGAAATTTTTGTGTTCTTCTTTATTCTCCCACCTGAATTCATTGCAGTTTTTAGGATACTAGCTTATAAAAACCTCTAACAAAAGATTGGTGTATACATAATCATTGGATCTAATATTTTTCAGTCTCTGCTTGTCTTAACCACATCATTATCATACCCACTTCCTCTTCTGCCCTCCTCCTCCTCCTCCATTACGTCCCCTTCTTCCACTCTTCAATAATTTATTTAATTGGGAATAATTTAAAATTCAAGGGGAGAAACCTGGTTACAACTATAAGGAAAGCAGAGTACTCGATAGCAGTGCACTCTATCATAGTCTTTATTAATCCGACACCCCTTGTTAATGAAACTAAGTTTTCGTTTACTAAGTTGACATACATGAATCAACAGTATGGTCAAGATTCTGGTAACCTGAAATCCTTATCTGTTTGACTGAATTTATTTGACTACAATTAAATGTTTGTTCTGAGAAAATAATAATTTTACAGCTTTTTTATAAAAGCAGATTTTAATTTCATTGATACGTCGCTCAGCATTATTATCAAATTAGATTTCTTTATTACTAGGGGTTGGTTTAAGACTTACATGAGGTCAATATTATATGCGGAAGGCGATTTATCAAGCTCATCGCAGAGGGCAGCAGCGAGAGTGTTCATACATCTCGTATGCAGGAACAAGGCATTATACCTACAGTTTCTCAAGTTTTTTTGTTATTTGGAAGGCTATGTGCTCCTTCATTTTTACATTCAAATGCCACATATACACAAAAAATTTCAAGAAGAAAGTGTAGGAATCACAACACAGCTTTTAAAACCTCTAACAGAGGATTTAGAGCATATAATCATTGAATCATGTACAGATCAGATTTTCAGCTTAAGACAGATCACAGAAAAAAGCTTGAGAGTAGGAAAGAAAGTTTTCTGTGATAACGAAATAATCCAATATGAATCACTTTTGTACACATGTAATGTACACTAGGTACATAAAACGATTTTCGAGATAAATTGTTAACCTCACCGACGCGCGGCAATGCTCGGATGCACGCATTCGAGCGTGACCGCGCTTAGAGTGGTGTTTTATGTCTGCTTGAAATTATACTATCTTACAGTCCCGAAAGCGGCAATGCTCGGAGCTTGGACTGTATATGGTTATGTTTTGAAAAGTAACACTGAATGAAAATAGTTATAGTATACTGATTACTTGTTAACGTACACTTTTTCAGACAATTACATCTTAAAAAACCTTGCCCACCAAACTCAGAATTATGACCACTAATTTGTCGCAATTATTATATATATGTTATATAAGAACCATCATGCGATCTCTTCAAAAACTGCCCCAATTACGCTCCGCGCATTTCCTTTGCTCCTGTCAAGACATGGAATATAGACACAGTAACTGATGTCCCGACATCTATCGTTGGAAATTTTTTATGTGTAAGAATCTTCATTTTTTCTGCCTGCGAGTCCATTCCGTTATAGGCTTTTTCTTTGTTCGTAGACATCGAATTTTTGGTTGAATACCGATTGGACAATTCGTAAACTTTTTTTTGTTTTCTAATTTTGCCTGAGGCACATTTGGGACACCTAAGTTTGCCTGAATTCATGCCAGGCCAAGCCCAAAAAAAGAATTAACTTCCAACTTAGCCAAAAGCACATTTGGTACACGTAGGTTTGCCTGCATTCATTCCAGGAAAAGCCCGAAAACACACAGTATTTCGGAAATCTGAAAAATTTCCGAAATTACTACAAATTCAGTCATACCAATTAATTTATTGTTATTTTATTCGTTGATGAGTTATTAAAATATGTTTTTTGAGGAGAATGAAAATAGGCCTATTAGTTATTATTATTATTATATCATTAAGTCGTTTCCCTTTCGGGGTAGGCGTGAATTGCTCGGTTGGAAAGTAGTGATGTAAGTTGAATACCCTAATAAGTGGATTACGTCCTTTTCAACCCTATTGAACCCTATAACTCATGTCCAGCTATAAAAATCAAGTTAAATACCTTACAAGTGATTTGGGACCTTTGCAGCCCTATTTAGCCCTATAACTCATGTCCAGTTATAAAAAGTAAGTTGAATACCCTACAAGTGGCTTACGCCTTTTCCAGCCATATTCAGCCCTATAACTCATGTGGAGTTATAAAAGTCAAGTTCAATATCCTACAAGTGGTTTGGTATCTTCACAGCCATATTTAGCCCTATAACTCATGCCCAGTTTCAAAAATTCAGTTAAATACCCTATGAGTGCCGTACGCCCTTTCCAGACCTATAGAACTGTCCACTTATGAAAACTTATTTGAATACCATAAAAGTGTCTTTCGTTCTTTCAAGCCCTATTTAGTCCTATAACTCATGTCTAGTTATAAAAAGTAAGTTGAATACCCTACAAGTGGCTTACGCCCTTTCCAGCCATATTCAGCCCTATAACTCATGTGCAGTTATAAAAGTCAAGTTAAATATCCTACAAGTGGTTTGGGATCTTCACAGCCATATTTAGCCCTATAACTCATGTGCAGTTTCAAAAATTCAGTTAAATACCCTATGAGTGCCCTACGCCCTTTCCAGCCCTATAAAACCTATCCAGTTATGAAAACTTAGTTGAATACCCTAAAAGTGTATTTCGTTCTTTCAAGCCCTATTTAGTCCTATAACTCATGTCCAGTTATAAAAAGTAAGTTGAATACCCTAACAAGTGGATTACGTCCTTTTCAATCCTATTGTGCCCTATAACTCATGCTCAGTGATAAAAAACAAGCTAAATACCCTACAAGTGGTTTGGGACCTTTCCAGCCCTATTTAGCCCTATAACTCATGTCCAGTTATAAAAAGTAAGTTGAATACCCTAATAAGTGGATTACGTCCTTTTCAACCCTATTGAACCCTATAACTCATGTCCAGCTATAAAAAGCCCTCCAGGTAGCCTCCCTGAAGAGCTCATACTGTTCCGTAGTGAGCATTGAGTCCGGGTGATTGCCATCGGCCACAACCATCGTCAGGGGATTATTCCTCTGAGCAGCCGTCAGTCCAGCTCCCGACGACTCTCTGTTCCTTGGCTGCTCGGCCGCTTTGTTCCTCTTCAGAGTCTTAGCCACCCCCGGTGGGGTGTCCTCTGAGCCCCTACCTATCTTCTGGGCCTCAGTGCTGGATGTCGGCCCTGAAAGTGCCGGTGTTCTAGCTCTTGCACCTGCTCGCTAGCCTACTGCGCTTGTCTCTTCAGTCTCCTTTCAAGGGAACCGCTGAGCCGTTTCTTTTTGTTGGGGGACTGATTGGCCTCTCCCGTTACCATAGCCTCGTCCAGAGGCCCCGCATGGAGAGGTGAGACTGAATACTCGGAAAGGTCGTGCAGTGTCCCCGAGAGGCCGTTGGGACACCTTCGTAACCCCTAGGTGCCAAAGTGTCACGAGCACTATCACTTTACGCTCATGGCTCCAGATGGCCCGTATTAGCTAGGCTCTTTCACGCTACTACCATACCGTAATCATGCATACCAGGAGAGCCCGTTTATAGGGATCATTTTCCTCTCATCCAGGGGAGCCCGTTTATAGGGATCCTTTACCTCTTATCCAGGAGAGCCCGTTTCTAGGGATTCTTTCATTCATATCCATACGTATGCAGGCCGAGGTCCTTTTGACCCCCATGTCCCACACGCTTAACCATCCCCACCAACTACAAGGTGTTACAGCCCCTAGAGGAGGAGGACAAATCTAACAAAATTCAATTTTTTAAAGTACCAAATGATCCCAATGCTGTTAAAGAATGGCAAATATATATTTTAAGGGATGATATCAAACTTAAACCTGGTGATACAGTTGGTTGTTTGCACATCAACCCAGAAGATATCATCCGAGAAAAGGTTTTTAGGGGACTTGATGGAAGTGTTGATTAACTGTGAATAATGGGCCCTTGGTGACAGGACAAAGTCAACTTCATTTCGATTTTCATAATCAGATAAGTTATTTCATTGCTAGTAGAAATTTTCAACTAATCTTGAGTTTTCTAAGAACAATTGGCTTGTTAAAGAAATTATTATAGTTTTGATTCTGTATTTTAACTAAGTCCATGAAGTAAGAGAAAAGATATGGAGAGGGCTTACTTCAACCTGTAAGTATAATATTCTCAATATTTGTGCCAAATTATTAATTTTAATATTCGGATAGGAAAATATTTGCTTAAATTTTCAATGAGATTTTCTTTACTATATAAATGATTTCTACTTGTGAGTATCCTATGACCTAGATACTGTTTCTATAATTCTACAATTATTTATGATCGAAATGCTTCTTGCATTTCTTCCTTTATATTTTCATGTATTCTTGCAATTTTTATTCCCTAATTCGTACTGTTTGTCTTTAATACTTAACAAGGTTGTTATTCCTTAAATCCGTCTATTAAAAGTTTTCTAAATTTGCCCTTTCCTTAAAATTCCTAAAAAATAGGATTATTTAAATCTAATCTGGAATTTTTGAGATGAAACCAGATCAGTTGACAAATCACTTACAAAATAGACCCAATTGAAATTCAGCTACCCACCGAATGGATTAAAACCAATTTAAATTAGTCCGGTCTCAAATTTGAATAATTCCGTAACTCTCTAAGATTCTTTCTTCTATTGAATCCCAAGAAAAGAGAAAGGTTTTGAAACAAAATAAATATCTGTTATTTATTTTTCAAATTTCAAGTTCTGAATTTTCTGTACCAGAATATATATAATCTTTCTTTAAAAATTATCTAACTAAGATATAATTTATCTCCTAATTTCTGACGACTAATCACTGTCTTAAAAATTTATATTATTAATAATATTATTTCATTATTGATGTGGCGACCTCGGTAACGACTTTTGAATACGCGTCCATGCCATCGCGCGCACAAGAAAAAAGCTCTCGCATTTACCTTGATTTAACTCCCCAAAATCATTCGCGTATTAATTAGCGATTTGGTTATTTTCTTCAAAATTTCGGTGTAAACAGCCGAAACTCGAAACCCTTTTCCAGCTGCCGTCGCGGGACAGCTGACTTTACGTTAACAGCTCGACTGATAAAAGAATCATAAAAAATAGTTCGTATTTGTAATTTCATGTAATATGTTCTCCTATTTTTTATTCTAGAAATTAAGAAACAGCTATATTGAATCTGTCATCTTCAATTTGGCAAACTTGACTCCGGATTCGTGATCAGCAACTCAAAAAAAAAAAAACAGTTATACCAAATTTTGTATGGTTCCCATGATTTTTGACAATTTCAACCATCATATTGGATCCACCATCTTGAATTTTATCCGACATCTTGAATTTTGAAAGTTTGATCTTGGAAATTGAACCAGTAGTCAGAAAAGCTACTGCATGAATTTTTTCAGAATTTGCTATCGCTATTCTGAATTTTTACACACATGCCTAAGGCACTTTCTATCATTATGGCCGTCATATGGGTCGGTCATCTTGAATTTCGAAAGTTTGATCTTAGAATTCGAACCAGTAGCCAGAAAAGCTACGGCACGAATTTTTTCAGAAATTTGTATCGCTATTCTGAATTTTTCACACATGCCTAAGGCACTTTCTATCGTTATGGCCGCAATATTGTTTGGCCATGTTGAAACATATGCATATGCATGATCTGACGTGTGGTGACATCAAGGGCCTTAATTTCGTTCTTCGTCAATTTAACCACCCCAAAACGAGTAGAGTGGAACCGGGACGGCAAGCATGTTCGTCGCAGATGCCTTTTTCAACAGCGACAGATTGGCTGACCAATTCTGTCGAAGAAGATGCCTGTATCTGCTTTGGAGAGACTCCTTTACTGAGGTCACGTCCTGAATATATATATATATATATATATATAAAAACTAAAGGTTAACAACCACCGCAGGGTCCCACTGGGAGTAACTGTCATCATATATATATGTATATATAAGGACCTTGTAGAATAACGAAAAAAATTATGTCTCCCCCCCCCTCTCGTCCCGCCCAGTATATAGACAAATGATTTCCTAACATCATACAATACCAACTTATCGCAGTTACTATGTTCAAAATGCGGATTTCTCTTAGGTTAAGTTGTAGTTTTGTAAAATTTCCTACATGAATTTATTCTAATACATATTTATGTTTTACGTTCACGAAAGATTGTATCAAAAGCCATAATTATTAATTTTTCTTTCATAAAATGTGTTTTAACACCGACAATTATATATATAGTTAAAATTTCTTAAGGGATTTAAGCCATCATTCAAACTAATATGACTTATTTGCTGTCTTTTAGGAATTTTTTGGATAAATTTTTGTAAAATTAGTTTCTAAGAACAGGGATGAAGAAGCGAAGGAATTTGGGGTATTTTCGGCGAAACTAGCAAGAATTTTCTGCAAGAAGTTTCACAAGATACCAAAATTAAATGAATTGGTCATTTTGCTCGCACTATACAATCCAAGGAAATATTTTCCATGCCTCTACGAAAGTGAGCTAGGCTTTCAGTTAGTTTTTAAAACCAAAACGAAAATTGTGTGTGTGTGGAGAAATGTGCCCACAAAGTGCCAGAACGATTTAAACTCATATCGATGTTCTTTCTAAAACTGAACTAGAAAGTTAGACGCATCTGAATGATATAAAATCCTTCGCGTAATTAAGACCAGAAAGACCAAATTTTTGTATCTAAAATCTTACAAAAATCAATAAATTATAAGACCATGCTATTTGAGTCCCTGTGTATCCTCGAGTGCAAACGCGCACATTGACACCCTTCGAATTCAGTAAATGGAGCTTTTAAGTACTTTCAAGACCGATATTTAGAAATATAATCTTTTACCAAGACACCTTGTGTAAGGAACTATAAAAAAAGACTTAACGAAAAAACATGTTCGCAACCATCAGTGGTGTGAATATGTTCCTTACTTATATTCCTCATTGTAGTCCCCATTGGGTACAAAGGACTCCCGCTGACTGGGATCGACGGCAGCAGTTCGGCTGAATCAGAGGAAGCCGTGGAGTGGGGGAACCGATCTGTGACGGAATTGTCATCCACCCGTAATAATATGCAATTCTTATTTACGTTATTTTCAGTTCACTCCTACCTAGCCCTTGATTCTACTCTTCAAGTTTTCTTACAATAGACTCAATAAATTAATAGAAATAAACCATAAAAGGGGGAAATTCCCAAAATTGATTGAGTATAACCAGGTATACGGACTTTAGGATGGATATAGGAGTTTCGTAGTAGATTCTAGAACAATGGACTACAGGTTTTCCCCGACTTTAAAGCAGGGATTTAAACTTTAAATGGCCTAAAATAACTATGGGACGCCTAACAGCGCGTGCCTTAAATATATGGGTCATTATATTTGAGTCAAAGGATTCAGGACAAATTTTGAAAAATGCCCAGAAGCTGTATGTATATTGTAAAAAAGGTTTGAAATTTTTCTTAAGATTTTTTCAAATTTGAAAAAAGTTCAAAATAAAATTATGTAAAACGAGTGTTTCAAACTGATTTGGGCAGGATTAGTCAGGGAACGTAAGATAGGCAAAGTTATTAAAATTGTACAAAACTCGCCTGAATATTCTAAAAAAAATTTTTTAATTAAAAAAAAATCAGGAATTTAAGAATGTTTGAAAACATACATGAACTTTCAACCAAAAAGATGAATTTTCAAAACATAAGATTAATCTTCTATCGGAAAAGACGAATTTTCGAACATATAGTTGAATTTGCAACAACAACAACAAAATAAATTTTTAAACCGATAAGAGTAATTTCCTCCCAAAAAAGACAAATTTTCAATAAAATACTCGCCACATAGATGAATTTTCAATTAAAAAGATGAATTTTCAACACAGAAGATTAATTTTCTATCGAAAAAGACGAATTTTCAACAAAATACATGAATTTTCTGGGAGCCGATGTCATTTTTTAGATGACAGTTGCTCCCAGTGGGACCCTGCGGTGGTTGTCAACCTTTAGTTTTTAAATTATTATATATATATAGTATATATAGTAGTTTTTACATGTCAATTACCTACGTAATTTACGTCCCTAGTTTTTTACATGTAATTTACGCTTTTAAGATGGCGACTGCACTTATATTATAACTCTTCACTTATATTATATTTTACATGCAGTCTCACACTAAAAAAACCCTCAAACACACTTCTCCCATCAACTCACCTCAAATTCTACTTCAATTTCGCTAATATCTACACCACACAATCACCGCCACCTAACACTTTCATGACGGAAAAGGAAGTCCAACAAAATAATTAAATTTCATGTTAAATTGTTAAATTTTAGAACTGAAAATATGAATTTTCTACAAAATAGTTAAATTTTCGAATAGAAAAATAATTTACTACCAAAAAAGATTAGAATTTAACCAGTAGGTTACAATTTTTACTACAAAAGGTGTAATTTCTAGAGTCAGAGATGTTATTATAAACCAAAAAGTTGAATGTTCGACAAAATAGTTGAATTTTTAATTTAGAAAAATCGTCAAACAAGAAAAATTAATTCCAATATATTTGTTGAATTTTTAAGTCGAAAAGACGAATTTTCAACCAAACAGTTGAATTTTCAACCAAGAAGTATGACTTTTCAACCGTGAAGTATCACTTTTTAACAAAATTGTTGAATTTTCAAGAAAATAATTTAATTATGAACGAAATTTGGTCTCTGAAGTGAGTCAGAGGCATGTACATTAACTAATTTCGACACCAAAACGACCTGAATTCTTTGATTAGAACATCTACCCTGTTTAAGTAATCAATTTAGTGCACGGTCGTATACACAGGTCCGAGGGGTTCTCGTGGTGGGAGAAGTTCCCTAATGTAAGCCAGAAAGTTTCGCAAACTGACCACTGAATGTAGTGGCGTATGTGTCGAGTAGTGTAGGCTAGGATCATGAAGCTCGTCCTCCGATGACGATGAAGTTGATGATGACGACGAACTATGCTTTCTTTTCTTCTTTCCAATCTTAAACTCACTTAAAAAAAAGAAACGAAGTGGATTGTCTGACACAAAGAAAAAGAATGAGAAGACTCACATCCTGCGGGGCGTCGGCGACGCGCGCGCCCCCGTTTTTAGTTCTTTTAGCTTTTAAGTTGTGGTAATTCAGACCCAAAGTTGGGGGACTACGTGTTGATCTTGAGGAGGAGGCGCGAAATACAATTAGCCCTAAATGGGCATTAAATTAGCCCTATTTGAGCCTTAAATTATTCTGCAAAGAAATATTTTCTAAGCAGTTTTTTTCTATGTGTGGTCCTGCTGGCTTAACGTTAAGCTAGCATGACCACCGGTTTTTTTATTTAAATTCAGAACATTAAATTTGGCAATAGGGCATTAAATTAGCCCTAAATGGGCATTAAATTAGCCCTAAATGGGCATCAAATTAGCCCTAAATGAGCCTTAAATTTTTCTGCAAAGAAATATTTTCTAAGTAGTTTTTTTTCTATGTGTGGTCCTGCTAGCTTAACGTTAAGCTGGCATGACCACTGGTCTTTTTGTTTAATTGCAGAACATTAAATTTGACAATAGGGCATTAAATTAGCCCTGAATGGGCATCAAATTAGCCCTAAATGAGCCTTAACTTATTCTGCTAAGTAATATTTTCTAAGTAGTTTTTTTCTATGTGTGCTCCTGCTAGCTTAACGTTAAGCTAGCATGACAGCCGGGGTTTTTGTTTAAATGCAGAACATTAAATTTGGCAATAGGGCATTAAATTAGCACTAATTAGGCATTAAATTAGTCCTAAATGAGCCTCAAATTATTCTGCAAAGAAATATTTTCCAATAAGTTTTTTTCTATGTGTGCTCCTGCTAGCTTAACGTTAAGTTAGCATGACTAACGGTTTTTTTATTTAAATGCAGAACATTAAATTAGGCAATAGGTCCGAATCGAAATCATATGAAATCAAATGCAATCGTTGGCAAAGATTCGTCTGATTTCAGAGTGAATGGCCCCTCGATTCTCATTTAATTTTTTATATCACTGTGAATGGATTTCCAACGACCTAAGTATATCCAATTTTCAAAAATATACTCTTGAATGGCAGAAATCATTGAATGTATGAAAATGCTTTTCAAGATCAGGCGTCACGCTATTTCTTCTATCCCGCTTTTCTTTTTTTTTTGCTTTGTTACAAACTCATATTTTTGGTCGAAAATTCAACTGTTTTTATATAATATTTTCTATAGAAAATACATATTTTTTACTTCAAAATGATCCTTTTTGTTAGAAATTCAACTGTTTGATGGTAAATTCAACTCTTTTTGGTTGCAGTTTAATCTTTTCTGTTCAAAATTTCGACCATGGGGTTGGTGATGCAAAACTAATAATATGTGGCAGCACCGAGCCAAGTACTAGACCCTCTGTCGATGGACGATGAGAGACGAATTTCAATATGGTGCTAGGTATACGGTTAATTACATATTTTGGGGTAAATAATCGTTAAGTATATGTTTCGTGCTTATATACGAAGGTAATTCAAATTATACGAGGAAATCATACATACAATGGGATATATGTTGAACTATAGTAAACATAACCTCACTTTGCAAGTTTTTTTTATCATTATATCATTAAGCCGTTTCCCTTTCAGGGTAGGCGTGAATTGTTCGGTTGGAAATTAGTGATGTGCGGATGGGTATACAGGTGAATGGTAGATAGGTATATAAGTTTAATGTATAGATATTTTAGATTGATCTAGAATTCTCGTGTTACTTATTTAAATAACACGTTCATTCCGCACTACTGCTCCGACCCAGGCTTTTTATAAAATATTTGTCGACAAACTTTTCTGTCCTGCCATACTACTCTAGCTTCCTGCACGTCCATGCATTTTTTCATGCAAGCTCTCGTGTTTCTATGGCTTCTTATGTCTCTCTCCTTTCAATGGCTATCAAACACAAAATAAATGACCCAGCTTGCTCAAAATTTAACAGTAGTCTATTCACAGATGGTGTTAACGGAATCAGTGGTGCATTTAAAGTTACTGCGCAAAAAAATTCTCAAAAAGTCTCTGAGCACGACACATATTTCTTAACTGGCCACGCTTTTCTCAGAGAAAATGCTTGACCGAGGGTTTATGAGAAAAATCTAAGCGGTTCCGTAGCTCATTTGACTAATGCGTGCACTAGATTTAGGTTTTATGACAGGTTTTTAGGTAGTTAGGTAGGGTTCGATTCCCCAGAGGGGCGATTTTTTAGAGCGTTTGAGCGTGCGATCATATGTGTGAGTCTATGTACGTGCAATTGTGTAATAATAATCGTAAATTAAGTTCAGTGAACATATATAAAATAATTTTTTTCTTATCAAATAGATCGATATTTTACATCATTTTTGTTGTTGAAAGTATATATATATGTTGTTGTTGTTGTTTATATAGTTGTCCAACTCATGCGAGAACGACCTACATCCAAAGGCACAATGCGGCACTAACAGTGCTTTATTACCATCTCTGTCACTCTTACGGCATTAGCTCAAATACTCGAGGCGTGACATAGTTCTCCTTGATTTCTTGAAACGAACGATGTTCGTTATCGAATTTTCGGCACCAGCTGACCAAAACGTCATAGTCAAGGAGAAAGAAAAGAAAGAGAGGTATAAAGACCTTATAAGGGAGTTGCGACGGTCCCAGGTTGTGAGACGTGGTTACAGCTGAAATTTTATCGCGATTTCGCTGGGAGCGGGTGCAGTTTTTGAGATTAGCACCCGCTCGCGGCAAAATCCTGCGGTTGTGCTTATGACAAACTTTTAATTATATATATGCGTTACAATGCGAAAGCAGCGAAGTTACTCTGCACAGAAGTAAGGCTTACTACACGAATAGTAACTCTTCATCTCGCTGAGTGTGACGGTTACTAAGTGGTGCATTGCATTTCCAAAGCGGCATTAATCTCTCTATGCACCTCACGATGTGTGGATGAAACTTTAAGCTTTCCAACAGACAGATGATAAGTCTATGGGAGGTTGAATCAAAAGTTTTCCGGTTATCAATCCAGGCCTTTCTTTGAGCCGCCTTGTTCGTACATCTCTCGCCACACAGGTCCATTTGTCCGAACAATCGTATCATTTAGGATAGCTGTGAAGATCTTATAGAGTGTGTTCAGACAAGTAGAGGTCGGGTTCTTGGGGAAAATCTCCACGAAACTCGTCATCCAGTTCAGCCAGATCTTTGTGCTTGAGAGAAAACTGAATTTTAATGTTTCTCCGGGTCCCAAAGCATCACTGTTCCTCCATTGGATGCCTGCTCGCGGTTGTTCTCAGTGTGGCCTCTCTTCCTCTGTTGCCGGCTTGTTCTGGCTGCCGTAAAGTAGGCGCTTTGTTTATATAACCCCTTTTTCGGAGTTCCTCTGCACGGTTTCGCAGACCTTTATGCGAAAAATGCGAGAGCTCTGGGTGTTTAACGCACGACAGAGTATGCAGTCGCGCCAGGTATCCTTTTTGGTCAGGGGCCATACTTGTATCATAGCACTCCAGCAGGTCGTCCTTGAGTCGATCCGCCCACTTATAAGTAACGAGATACTGCTGGTAAATCACATTGACTCCGTCTTGATAGGCTCACCCAACTCTAGGATAGTCGGCATTGTTGCCCGACTCATTGTCGGGAGCCTTACGCGTTCGATTGTTTTGAACACCGTTTGACAAACCTCACCCAAGTACCATCTAGTTTTCGGCACGGTTGTCACGCTTTCGCTTAGGGGTTATTCCTGCCGGTCCATCTTTGAACAATTGTCCGCAACCCGAGGTCCCGTACGGTGGCTTTGTCATAGTCCTTTGGGTTCGATTCCTAAGGAATATATATATCTAAAACTAAAGGTTAACAACCACCGCAGGGTCCCACTGGGAGTAACTGTCATCCAAAAAAATGAGGGTATTATTTTTATAATAAAAGTTTATTTTTTCTCTAAAATACCTCTATTGCAATTATGTAATATTTTCAAATGCTTGTGACGTTGTGAAGTGACTATCTGAATTTAATTTTTAAAATTATATGTACATATATTTTAGTTTTTTTTTAATTGGTTCAAAAGGTTAATAATAAACTAATTTATATAAATGGAATTTCAAATTTTAAGGAGAATATAATGTAAAAATTATCTGGATGTTTTAATGAAAATAATTGTGTAATGATTTTTATGTTATGAACTGATTAATTAATTATTAACTAATACTATTGAAACTTACATTTTGTGGAATTAGTTAAGAAGGTTATTAACAAATTAAATATTCAGAAATGAAAGTTTAAATTAAAAAAAAATATATATAAAGTAAAAATTATTGGAATGTTTCAATGAAAGTTTATAGTTTAATGCTTCTTATTTTTTGAACAGATTGATTTTTTTCAGCTGATTTTCTTTTTCAAAATATTAAATTATATAAAGATTGATTTTGATTTGTTTCAAATAATTACATAAATATTATTGACTTCAAAGTTATGTAATTGAATATTGGCTATAATTTGCATAATAAAAGTTTGTTTACATTTGAAATACCTTTATTCCAATTATGTACTTTCTGTCAAAGTTTTGATGTTGCGAAATGATTATCTGAATTTAATTTTCAAAATTATATGTAAACATGTTTTAATTTTGTTGTCAAATTACTAGAAAAGATTACTAATAAATTGAATTTTTAGAAATGAAAGTGAAAATTAAAAAAAAATGCGAAGTATAAATTGTTTGAATGCCTGAATGCGAATGATAGTTTAATGCTTTTTATGTTCTAACCAGATTAATCAATTATTAGCTGATTAATTTTCTTCACAATATTAAATTACATAAAGATGGAATTTTAATTTGTTTCAATTAAGTACATAAATTGATTATTTACTTCATGGTTATCTAATTGCATATTGGCTATAATCACATAAAATAGTATATGCGCCAATGCGCACAATTCGTGTCTTCACGCGACTCGCTTAAAATGCTCGCAGGACTTATCTCGTCTCGGCTTCGATCGTCCTGCGAGCGTTGCCGCTCGTCGCATAATATACTATTAACTTACTATAATCAGTTGAAAGTTGAAAATGCATTTTTTTTGTAGAAAATTAATCTGTTGAGTTGAAAATTCATCATTGTAGGTTCAAATGCAACTGTTAATTTGAAAATGTAAATATTTTGTTCAAATATAAACTTTTCAGGTTAAAACGTCAACTATCTTCTACAAATTTCGTCTTCTTTGGCTTGATAATTCTTCTATTTTGGCATAAAATTCAACTATTTCGACGGAAATTAACTTTTTTGCTGAAAATTCAACAATTTGAGTGAAAGTTCATCTTTTTAGCTTGAGAATTGAACTAGTTAATTGAAAGTGAAATTGTTTTTCTTTTAAGTTAAATATTTTTTGTTTAAAAATTGGACCATTTGCTTGAAAATGTATTTTTGCAAGTGGAAAATTGAATTATTCAGTTAAAAATACCACTATTTTGTTGAAAATTTAGTTGAATATTTGCTTGAAAATTATTTTTTATGTTGAAAATTTGTCCTTCAAGGTTTAAAAGTCAACTGCTTTCTAAAGGTTAGACTTTTTAGGTAGGAAATGCAATATATATTTCGACTTGAAATATTAGAAATTTAAAGCGTTTCAAATTGAATTCAATATGGTACCTACATTAATTTTATTTCAAAGAATTTATTCCCCTGCTATATCTGTATTTTCTTGAAAAATCATCCTATTTCACCCATTTTGAGAGACTTTCTGGCTGTGAAGTCTGGGAGTATCAAAACACCTGAAACTAACGTTTAAAAACATCCACTCACTTTTCGTAGGATATCCGATGTAAAATTACACTGGTTTACAAAAAAAAAGGTGAGGACTATTTGACAAGACCACTTTATCCTTATGTATTTTGACGCGCGTAACGCGCGGGGTACTGGTGCACTACGATGAATGCAGGTACTAAACCGGATTCATCACACCTTATTCCTTATTGAAAAGATGTTTTCATGAAACAACTTTTTACAACATTTTGGGGCATAGAAGGAAAAGAGAATTTGAATTTTTTTACGCGAGATAATTTCTGTGCACAATTATGCGGTGAAATTTGATCGAAACAAAAGTGAGGTTTCCTTTCCCATCGGTCCATGTCAGTTTAGTCTGCTCGACTTTCTGCGCGCGCATTCAGTGACTACGTGCAACTGTCAGCTGGCTCTGCGTCAGTGGGTCAGTGCAGTGCTTCTGTAAGTGGTAAACAACGAGGATATATTTGTTTGTTTTTTTTCCCTCTGTTTTCGCGACAGTCTCAAAACTCAAGGTAAGATTCTTTTCTTATTCAGACATAGTTGATATTTTCTAATTTTTATCAATACTCTCGAATTGAATTGTCTGGGAGGATTCCCCCTTTTAAACATGTGTTTTCTGCACGCGTCATAACCTATATTTATATGGTGAGTTCTATGCTTCAATAAGTGTCTTTTTTCAAATCTTTTCTTATTTATTATTATTTCCATATATATTTCGGCTCTAAGAGTGTTGAATTTTGTTTTCGAATGAAATTTATTTCACATGCATTTTTGAAGTAAAGGTATTTTTCTTCTGGTTTCTAATTCATTATGCTTAAAATCTCAATAGTCAAGTTTTTCTTATAACCGTTATTTACTCATTTCATTTTACTCATTTTGTTTTGTTATTTATTGTTTCTCTTGGAGCTTGTCTTTTGCATTAATCATGACTCTTGCGAATAATTTTACATTCTCAAAAACGCGTGTTTTAACTTGTTCATGTGAACAATTTGTGTCTTGTTTGGTGTTATTTGCAATTCCGCGTTCATGTCGTTAAAGATTCTATTTATTTTATATGGCCCGTCATAATGATCTTCGAACTTACTTTTACGCGGTTCTTTTAACAAATAACGGAGACCATGTTATGATCAATGAAAGCTGAAGGTCAATCAAAAGAGGAACAATAACATCAAACAAATTATCAACATGTATAATTTTGAAAGCTACTACTTTAAAATCGAACAACTCAGCCGAATCTACTCTAATTGCAAATCATGGTAGCTTTAAATTCAAATTTAAATCTTTAAAAATTTCAGACTTTAAATTTTTATTTCTGAAATAGTCATTTTTAGGGGTTTGAAGCCCTGGGCAGAAACCCTTATGGCTTCGGTCGGGTGTCCGGATGTCCGGAAAATAGGGGAAGTTTGGGAAAATGAAGGGAGGGAAAGTAGAGCAAATGAGGCGAGGGCAAGTAGGGGAAATCGAAGAAATGAGGGGAGGGGAGTAAGGGAAAAGAGAGGTCATAAGGGGAGGAGGAGTAGGTGTAGTAGGGGGAGTAAGAAGAAATGAGGGAGGGGAAGAATGGTATATTAGGAAGAATGAGGTAGGGGAAGTAGGGAAAGTGAGTATAAGTGAAGGGAAGCAGGGGAAATTTTTAGAAATTAGATTGAGTAGGGGAGGGGATGTGAGGTTCTGGGGAAGGGGGTGTTAACGCGTGGTGAGGGGGAAGTGCAGTAGGGGTAGGGGGTGTTAGCGCGGGGTGAGGGGGAAGTGAAGGAAGAAGATTTTGGGGAAGTGAGGGTGAAGGGTGAAGTGTGGAGAGGGAAAGTATGGGAGGGTGATGTTCGAACAACGTGATCAACGTATTAATAGGTTATGGAACCCTTTTTTGTAGGCATAAGATGCCTACTTCAACTAATTTTTTTCTATGTTGTTCTTGTACAAAAATAAGAACTTCTTGAGTTCTATTTATTCAGTCCGCTCTAAAGAGTGTAATTTCAGGTCCTTTTTAAGGCTTATGCATCCATCACGCAAGTGCTTTGGCATACTTTTGGCACGCGGGTATGGCTTTAAGGTTACGAACCAGTGATAGTTTCGCACCTTCGAGAGCACCTATCACAAGGACAGCTATTATTACTGTAAGTAATCGAAAATTAACATTTTTTCTGACCGTAAACTTTGAAGCGCGTTTTCTCGAGTTTTCGTTTTTATGATTTTTCTAAACTGGCGGGCGTGATTGCAAGAGAACTAGAAGAACAATCAAAACGAACCAAGGCTTACTAGCTTCAGTTTTGTATTCTCTTCTATTTGAACCAAAAATATTAATGAAACAAAATTTCCAAACAACTTGTTTAGCAAGTTGAAATGATTTCTTTTTGTTGCAAACAGCACATTTTTTTCAAACTTGAAAAATTGTTTATTTCACAATTTTTTCGAGTTTTTCTTGGTTCACATAGAAGAAAAATATATGAAAATTAAAATTTTCTTTGGTTTTTCATTTCTGGCGAAAATTGCGAGTTCCATCTTTCCCGCCGATTGCAGACTGCAATTGCAAGGTGCTGCGCAAATGTGCATAAAAATCATCTGCTGACGAGCTGCCCAATTTGATTTTCTCTGATGAGAAAATGTTTTGTATTGAGCAACACATAAACAAGCAAAACGACAGTGTATGGTAGATAGGATGTTCCAGCGACTACTCAGACGAATTACGAGTGTTGCGACGGTCGTATAATAGTCTGGTCTTATTGTATTCATCACATACCGGACGGGCAGAGTGATTTACAGTAGTTGGCCGCCACCAACCTGAATCCCTTTTTAAAATTGTTTCCCCCAAGCTCCTCTACATATATTTTGTATCTGCGGGGTTACATTTAATAGCAACTAGAGTTTTAATTATTTTATTTCAGTATGTTTACATTTATTCTCAATGAAGGTAATTTGAAGGAAAGTTTACAAAGTGTTTCTTTGTTGTACATTATTGAATATTTTAATATCAGTTTTGGTTGACTGACACTTTTTAAAGGATAACAATATACTAAAATTATGCACAAGGTAAAAATATAAGTTATAGAAATCAAATATGAGAATATATATATATATATATATATACATATATATATCCGATTGCCGACTGCAATTGCAAGGTGCTGCACAAATGTGCATAAAAATCAGCTGCGTTTGAATATTTTTCTCTCAACTAAATTTTTTCATTATCTTCAAATATACATTAAAATATTCTAAAAAGTTCTCTAGACTTGCTTATTTTTTTCTATCCGAAACCCCCCCCCCCCCAAAACGCTTTTTTCAGGCTTCCTAAAGCAAGATCCTCCCTTAAGCAAAATATATTCACGAAAAAGAAAGGGATTGTTTAAAATATGTTTCTCTCTAATATTTATATAGTATTCGTTCAGAATTAACAAGGCAAAGAAAAGTTAACCATTTCAGAAAAAACCGCAACTTTCTGGCGCTTACCTGATAGAAGATAGTTATGAAAAATAATAAATTGTTTGAACAACAATTTTTATTAACTTGCATTAATTATCACTTCACTAAGTGAAGAGTGCAAAAAAGTAAAGAATTTCAGGAAAAACCCCGCAGCTATCTGACATTAATATAGATGAAGATAGTTATGAACAACAATAATTAGTTGAAACAATTATTTTTGCTCAAAATAAAGAATTATTAAGGCACTCCAAGTTAAAAATAGACAAATAGTTAAAAATTGCAGAAAAAACCGCGACTTCCTATCATTAAGCTATCTATTTTATCAAGCGGTCCTAATTCAATGAATTCTTGAAACAATTATTTTTGTTAACTAGAATTAATTATTACTTCACTCTGATTGAAAATTTGACAAAAAGTCAAACATTTCAGAAAAAACCGTCATTTCTAGCATTATTCAAAAAGAGAATATTGTTACCAATAATAAATTGGTTAAACAATTATTTTGTTAACATTAATTCGGTATTACCTCGCTCTAATTGGAAATTGGACTAGAAGTGAATTTTTTTTGAAAAAACATCGACTTTCTAACTCGATTCTATGAGAAAATTGCTAAAAACAATAATAACTTGTTTCAAAATTTTCGTTTAGCACTTTTTAATAAGTTTCAATTTCGAAAATTATCTAAAAATAGGTTAATGATCGGTAACACACCGATAAGTTTTAGTCAAAATTATTTTAATGTAGGTGACGAAAAGTATTCAAATAGTGAAGGTTTGGTTGAACTTTTATTTGAAAAGGAGCCTAATAATGTATATATATATAGATGATCGTGACCTTGGAAATTATAAGCAAATTATAATTTGAACGAATGCACATCGAAAACATTACAGAGCTGATCAAGCGCTTCGTGAGAGTGAATCTTCAAAATTTAAAAATTTCATAGCAAAAATTATACTTGAATCTCCTTCTGAAGCTAAAAAAAAGGAAAAGTTCTACATTGGGGAGAGGATTAATTTATTGGGATAATCGAAATGAATTAGTTGGTCGATTACGTTTATTATTACCGTCTCAAGCAGCTGGAAATCCTAGTCATGCAAATGAAATTATATCTATCATTGATGAATTACGTGAAGCTGAAATTATTTATTAATTAGTGTTTCATCAAAATGACCGTCATTTCAACGATGAGTATCGATGTATTTGGACGTCAGTTTAAAGTAGCTGAAATTATGAATCATGGACCGCATGGTATTGGATTCAAAATTACACCGGATGTACACTTTAATATTGAGAACAAAAAGTTGTGTAACGAGGAGAAGCTGAAAATCGAAATGATGCAATCAATTTAAGTCTAATCCAGAGCGTATCGAAACAAGAAAGTAGCGTAATCTACAGCATTATAGCTTCTTTGTGAACTGAAGTGGTAAACAATAACATGATGATTCAAGCTCAAGAATCATCTATAGGTGGATTTAGGGAGAAATTTAAAAATGGTTTAGAAGCAACTGAAGAACTAGTGTATCGAAATGTTGAACTCATTTCTCAACTGGACTCCAAACTTAAGAAAAGCTAACGTTAGCTCATATGACATCGACAGATCCTCCACATTTCTGTGGAAGATGCCGTGCATCTTCTTCTCGAGGAGCTGTTCGCGGAAGTTTTTAAGACGACTGAGAGCCGAAGAATAAGGTAGAATTGGAGGGTGCTTGATCACGCGAGAAAGGTTAGTGTGTGACAAGCGACCTTCAGCTCGCGAAACTCCGTCTTCCGTTGCCACGAAGGACTTTAATTTTCTAAGTAGATTTCTCTTAAGTAGAGATCCCTTTGTATTTAAAAACGCGATTTTTGAATCGAAATGTTGTGCTTGGACCAAACGAATAACAGCGATATGAGCTCTGATGTTGTGAGAAAGGAAGCAGTGGCAAACTCCGTTCTTCCGTTTGGGTAATCTTACGACAGGACGTGGACAATACGATTCAACTCGGATCAGCCGAGTTAGAATTTAGGATCATACCGCCAGACTTCAGATTGCTCAAGATTCGAAGGTTTGACTTCGCGAGCTGCGAGGTCAGCTGGGTTCTCTTAAGTCTGTACAAATTCCCATTTAGCCGAGGGCAGCTCGGCTTGAATAAAGGATACGCGATTCACAACGAAAGTTTTTCAGTGGCACGGATGCTTTCGTAGCGAAGAAAGGACAATTTTACCATCGGACCAGGTATAAACACGTATAGCCTTGAAGTAAGATGAGCCCCTTAGGTGACAGATTAATTTCACAAGAAGAGCAGCAGCACTTAATTCGAGATTAGGGATGCTCATGGGTTCTACATGGCTAATTTCAGTTTCGCTATCAAGAGTGATACCTTATAAGGACCTTCGACGCTTGGAAGTATGAGGTATACAGAAGCAGCATACGCAAGAGAAGAGGCGTCGGCGAACCCGTGAATTTGACCTTCAGAATCTGGTGAGCCTCCTGGCCCGCGACTGATCCATCGATCAATTATTTCTTCGGGCAAAGGCGAATCCCAGTCACATTTTAAGATCCAGAGTTCTTGCATCAAGATTTTCGCAGTGACTGTGATGGGAGCAAGCCAACCGAAAGGATCGAATAATTGAGAAATACTTGACAGGATAGATCATTTGGTAGCGTTTTCGAGGGCGAAAATAATAATAATTACATGTATGTATGTATGCATGTAGATTTTTACTTTGTCAGCACGATAACTTTTGAAAGAATTTACAGATTGGATGAGGCTTTTGTATACTCTTCAAGTGTCTTAAAATGAAGATCAAGTTCGTTAAGCAGCCATTTTGGATAAAAATTCAATAAGTGAGCGATTTTTCTAAATTTTTGTAACCACCTTTTTGCAAATTTTAAAATTCTGTGTACGAATGTGTGTAGTACTCAAATGGCAAACAATTTGTTTTGTCGAAATTTTCTGATGAAACAAAAATTACTGGAGTTATAGCATTTACAAAATTCCAAAAAGCGAACAAAAATAAAAATTTTAAGCCAAACAACGCACGATATAAAAAAAAGTCAAATCAGAAAAAATGTTTCTTTTTGAACACCATACAATATTGTTGTAAGACTTTTTTAATTTTTGTGAAAAATTGAAATTTCACCTTTTTATCGCGAAAAATTAATGAAAAATCAAAAATTTCATTTTGCGGTCAAACTATATGTGATACGGAATAAGATGAATTAGCAAAAATTGTACAATCAAGACAGATCTACAAGTTTGTTCTCAATCACTTTTTGATAAGATGCGTAATTTTTATTTCAATCGTGAAAAATAACATTCACAATAAACATTTTTTTTTGGCAAAACGATAAACGCTACAATAACATTTTATCTAAAATAATATTTCGCCTGAATTACATTTACAAATTATTTCACAACCACTTTACGCTAGGATACATATTTTTGGTTCAAATCGTAAAAAATAACATTGAACAGAAACAAGTTAAATTTATGGAAAAACGACACAGTTTGGAATAAAATACATAATAACAGAATAGGTTTTTTATAGGATGCCCACTTTTTTCAATTATAGAAACAAGACAAGAAAAACCCATCTGTTTTTAATATCGATGCATATTATGAATTGTGATAATATACATTTATTGACATGATATACAATTTTCACGGTAAATCTTTAAAATTAAAGAATTTTTAATTTTTGAAATTTACAATTTAAAAATTATGCAAGTTTTAAATTTTACAATTGCAAAATGTTGTCATTTTAATGATTTACATTCCAAATTTCATTAATTTGGAAGATTGGTCTTCAAAACCACGACAATTTATGAATTGTTATTCATACATCTTTTAAAATTAAAGAGTTTCTAATTGTAAACATTTAAAATTGGAGAGTTTTAAGATGTAAATGGTTAAAATTGAAGAATTTTGCATTGTAAGTATTCAAAATTGAACTATTCCAAAACATGCTCCAAATAAAAAATTCAAAAGTTACAGCATTTCCACAATTGTTGGGACAATTTTTTTTCAAGATTTACGAATTCTATGTACAGCCATTCATAGCACTTGGAAAGTCGCAAAATTTACATTGACACTTTTTTTTTATGAAAAGAAAATTACCAGAGTTATAGCATTCTAAAACTTCAAAAAAAAAAAAAAAAAAACGAAATGAAAATTCGAAGCTAAAAAACGCACGATATGACAAAAAGTCTACAGAAAAAACCGTAGCTTTTTGAAAGCCCTACATATCGACAAATTTGTTATCAATTAATTTTTTATAGGACGCGTACTTTTTGTTTTATTCGTGAAAGAACAACATTACGTAAAAATTAAAAAATTAAATTTTTTGATAAACGACACAAAATAGGAAAAAATCAAATAAATAAAAGTTATTTGCCCAAAAAAGCTACAAATTTGCTATCAATTAAAAATGTTATCAAAAATGTTGTGAATTGTTAATTTGTGATTCATGCCTTTTCTGTCCCTTCGACGAACTACTTTTTAAAAAATATGCCCGCTGCGCGGGCACATTCTCATTGGGCGCTACGCGCGCGGCTTGCAAATTTGAGCGCGCCTAGGGCGCGCGAATGTTGGTTCTCGCGCTTCGCGCTCGAAAATATATTTATCTCACGCTTCGCGCTCGATAATGTATTTATCTCGCGCTAAGGTTGGTTTTTGGTTGACTTTTTCCCTTTTTCTTCCTCTTTTTTCATTGTGTTATTCTTGTCTCTAATGAGCCGAAAAGTGAGGTTTTTGGGAAGTTTATTTTTAAATTCTGAATCAATTTGTTGCTTATTCTGCAAAAATTATTCATGATAAAATGGATTTCTTTTCAATCTTAATTTATTAATAATTTAATAATTTAATATATCAATAATTTAATAATTTTATATTATTATTATATTATTCATCTCAAAATACCTTTTGTATTTTTTCAGTACCTTATACCGAATACAATATATGGGTGAAAGCCTTCACTTGGAAAAATGAGGGTGAACCATCGGATCATATAATGCAGAGAACCGATATTGCCGGACCCATCCCTCCACTGATTTTGAATCTGACTTGCCAAGCTGAGGATGCAATTTATGTCCAATGGGCTCGACCTGTTACTTACTGGAATTCTATTGATTATTATTACATAAACTATAAAACGGAAAATGCAAAGACCTATGAGGAAATCGAGCTTTCAACTGACACAAGCCATGTCGAGAGTGGAGTGAGTACCAGTTTTTGTTATATTTTTATATTTGAACCCTTTTTTCAAAAAGGGGCCTAATAAGTAGTTTTTTGGTAAAAATCAGGGTGTCCATCATCCTGGAAATCCTTGAAAACCTGAAAAAGATCTTGATTTTTTTTTTACCTGAAAAAAACCTGGGAAAGTCCTTGAATTTTGATCATGGTCCTGGAATTTTTATTTCCTCACATGGAAAATAGGGGTTTTAAGCTTTTTCTCTGCTGAACGAAAAAAGACAAAAATCTAATAATTTTTTGCTGTCAATATACAGTGAAACCTGGATTTAGCTCCCCTGGATTTTGCCCTTCCGAGAATTGACGCAGCGTCGTGGGGATACGTGAGTTGCGTTTGCGGGGGGATGTGCGGTGTGCACTCAGGCGTGACAAAACAGAGAGAGAAACAGGAGAGAGACAAAATAGTTCATTCAAAAAGTTAGGGCACTTTCAAAATTTTTTAGACCATTTTTTTCAAAATTCATAAATTCCATGGACGGCCGCCCTTAGTACTCGGAAATTAAAACAAATTATTTTCACGACTTTCTTCAATGCAGAGAAAATTGACAGTGTTATAGCATTTACAAAATCTCCCCAGAAAAGCGAAAATTAACATTTTAAGCCAACTAAAGCATGATATGAAACAAAGTCAGAAGAAGAAAAGTGTTACTTTTTGATAGTCCTACAAGATTCTTATGACGACTTTTTGAGTTTTCTTAAAAAATCGAAAAACCAAATTTTATTGGCACAAAACATAATGAATTATTACATTCTGATCATACTGAGAAGGTATTGGTTTTATGTGAAAAGTGACTTCCGTGGATTCCATGAAATGTGGACGTTTTGGGGCCCCCTGAGTCAGAAAAAATAGTTTTCACATCGGTGTCTGTCCGTCTGTCGTTGTCGTCATCGTCATCCTCATCGTCGTCGTCGTCGTCTTTATATCGGATAACTTTCGAAAGACTAATCGGATCGGATTGTGCTTTCGCACACAGTTTCAGGTATGAAAAAGAAAGATCGAGTGCGTGAACCTGCTATTTTGGATAGAAATTCAAATGTTGGGGCACTTTCCAAATTTGTTAAGGCATTTTTTTCGAAATTCATAAATTGCATGGACGGCCGCCCTTAGTACTCGATAATTAAAACAAATTATTTTCACGACTTTTTTCAATACAAATAAAATTGACAAAGTTATCGCATTTTCAAAATCTCCCCAAAAAAGCGAAAATTAACATTTTAAGCCAATCAAAGAATGATACGAAAAAAAGTCAGCACAAGAAAAGTGTTACTTCTAGATAGTCCTCCAAGATTCTCATGCAGACTTTTTCAGTTTTCTTAAAAAATCAAAAATTCTAATTTTATTGGCACAAAACATAATGAATTATTACATTCTCATCATAATGAGAAGGTATTGGTTTTATGTCATGCCTTAAAAATCGAATGATATCGTTTCTTTTCAACTAATCTTTCATTATTTCAAAAAATTTTAGATTAGAATTAGAATTAAAATTAGATTAGAATCACATGCGCAGTCTTACAAATGGTGAAATTGAAACACACTTATCATATCACACTTTTTTTTTCGTAGAAGATATATTGTAAATCGAAAGCCATGAGAAATAAGGGTTGAAGGGAGGATATGTGTAAAAGTGAGTGTATGTGTGTGCAATTTTCAACGGAAATATGTAAACGCCTGAAACTAAATGAAAAGTCTTTAAACAGTTCTGTTATATGTATCAGCAATTAAATTACCTACTAAACAAAACATAAAACGTTTTTAGGGGTAGTTTTTACATAGCAAAGGTTAATAATTATAACAACAAGTGCCATCGTTAACAAAAAATCAGTTATATTACTATTGATTGTCCAAACCAAATATTTTATTCCAATACTTACAGAAATGTTGTATTAATAAATATATTTCCTATTCGTTATTAATATTGAAGGGGAGGATGACACATAATTACGGGGTAATTTTAGAATAACAGTCCTGATTCTTAATAGAATTTGATTTTAAAACAAGATGCTTGCACCAACAAAATCCAAAATCTTAAACTATATGTCATATGGTGAAGCAGTCCAGGGGTAGATTTTCTAAATTGTGATACTCTATAGGGTAAGTGTTTTCACAACTGGCGCTAATATTGTAATACATCATCAATAAAACAATTTTGTGCAGAAACAATAAATAAAAAACAATGTTTTCTCTTAAAACAATAAAAGACCCAAAAATATAGAAGAGGTCATTTCAACCCCTAAATGTGAACGTTTGCCCAACATTTTTTTTTTATAGTCTGGGATCCTCTGTTCACCTGTAGAGTAACTAAAAGATCGGCGCCAGACACCAACCTAACCCCCCTTGTAAGTGAGTAATGTATAAAAAAATTTCAATCATGCAATACTCCTAATTATTTTTACATGAATTCCATTTTTTCCAAAATTATTTACTATTATCTACATAGATTCACTCTGTCATACTTCCTCATTCGTTCCTTTAGCCCCCTGACATCCTCATTTTTTCTTATCTACTCCACACCCTATCTGTCCTTCTATAAAATCTCTACCACATTGTCTTGACAGCCTCATTTGTGTTCCATTCCTCTCTCAAATTCTTCCCATATATGCCCCCATGTTTCCTCTTCTCAATCACAGATTCTGCATTTTCTGTTTTCTTTCTTTCATCAATACTTCCCATTCTGCTTCTTCACACCTCGTTAATTCTATCACTCTCCTTCTCCTTTCTTCTACCTCCTATAACACTTTTTAGCTAACCTCTCTTAGCTATGCTAAGGAAGGGAATTCTTCCATCTACTCCTAGCGTACATACACCCTTTTTGTAACTTCTCAAACTTTTCCCTTTCCTTTTATCTCCATATTTCTGCTCCATAGCCCAATGTCAACCATACCAGCGTATGCAATAACTACATTCTCCTTCCCTAATCTTTTTTCAAACTTCTTTTCCCTATATCCTATATCTATTTCATTAGCCGTGCAGTTTTTTAAATCCTCTTTCTTGAATGATCACTATGATCTTCATTTGTTTGCACGGTATATCCCAAATATTTAAACTCCTTTGCTTCTTCTATAATCCGTTCCATCTCCCAGTCCTTTTTTTCTTTTCCCTTCTTCTCTAAAACTCATTTTTTTTCTACATATAAAGTACACTTTTTCCATTCTAAGTATTTCTCCAATCCTATAATTAAGCCCGTCATCCCTTCTTCATCCTCTGCCATCAACACTATGTCGTCCGCGTATGCCAGTGTATACCTTTCCTTCTCCCATCTTAACTCCTCCCCACCCGCTTCTCCTCATTTCTTGTTCTTAGTGTAAGATTAATATATTAAATAAAAGTAGAGGACACCCTTCCCTTACTCCTCTCGCTAACCAGTAACTATTTCCTACTTACTCTTCTCGGAAGGAACCGAGAATTCGATCACGAATATAGTTCGTTTCTCGAAGTCTTGGAGAACAATGTCAGGCCTCGAGTGCACAACAAAAACAATTTGCGAGAATATGAAGTTCCAGTACATACGGCGAAATGATACGAAGTACATACGGTGGAAATGATACCGTCTTGACATGAAAAAATAAAACCCTTCGTGCCCGACTTCACTCCGGGTGATTCAAGGAAAGCAAACGTTAGCTTATGCGACATCGACTGATCCTTCATTTTCTGTGGAAGATGCCGTGCATCCGCTTGTCGAGGAGCTATTCGCGGAAGTTGTTCTCCTGCGCTTTCCTAATCCGGGCCTTTAGGTGTGAGTGCTCTGGATGGATAAGATTTGATCCATTTTTCTTACCCTGGATTTTGAAGTCAAGGCCGAGTGTTTCAGCAGCCTCCGTCGCTGCTTTGTACAAAAAAGACCCTCTGCCCACTGCTTCATGTTTCCTGACCATTTTGAGAAAAGGGTCTTGTTCATTTGCGACTGTATACGCTGTACTCAGAATAATCCTGTTGTGAAGACATTCAAGATTCAGTATTCCCCGATTACCTTGACGGCGTGAGATGCAAAGTTGCGGAACAGAAGACTTGAAGCGTATGCTTTTCTTCTCATATGTAACCTTTCGGGACGAGATATCGAGGGATCTCTGCTAGTCGTCTGTCCGTGGAACCAGTCCAAATAAATGGAGTACTACTGGGACGGCAACCACGTTCGTCGCAGATACTTTGTGCCTCGCCGAAATTTCGGAAGACCATATCCGTCAGATGGGACGTTTGTATCTGCATCGGAGAGTATCCTTCCTAGACGTCACGTCCTGAATGCGGATCTGTGGCGTTGTTCGTATATCTTTCGCCGCAAAGGTCCAATTGTCCGAAAAATCTTATCATATACATATATGTTAGAGATATAGAATGCACAAGTGTGACTACTGTCATCGCAGAACTATGTGCTATGTGTTGAAATTTTGTTGGAAAACTGAATTATTTCAAAAGATATTTAGAAGTTTTGAAAAGGTAATAACATAATTTGAAATTTGAAACCAAACGTACACTTTTGAATATTTCGAAAAAAAATTATAAGCTTTTTAATTATGTTGAAAGAATACAAAAATTTTCTTAAGATTCCTCTCAAAATTTCTAAAAATCTAAGTTTTTAAGGCAATTTTCCAAATTTAATTTTTCAGTTTAAAAATTATTTAAGAATTTTAGAAGTTTTGAAGAGGTTAAAAATATTTTAAAACTTCAATTGTTTTTGGAAAATTTATCAAATATTTTTTTATTTCTTCAAATCTTCTAAAAGTCATAAATATCTTTTGAGCTAACTCTAATTTTATACAATATTTTGTAAACCCTGTAAAATAAAAATAAAATTATATACATCAAAATTTTCTAGATTTTTTTTCGACATATGCTAAACCTTCAAAAATCTATTTGAATTTTGTCCGAAATGATACGAAAATATATTTACATCAATTTGAAAACTAACTGTTAATATGTGACTTCTTGTTATCAAATCTCGGAATGTGGTTTTACCTCGAATTTAAGTATTCAAAAACTGTTAACAAATGATAGTTATTCGAAATTTTTATTTTGTATTGAAATTTTTCTACTTAGAAAAAAATTCATTATTCGAACACTAAACCTTTTCCATATAGCCCACATTTTTTAAAGGTTGAAGCTAATAGCTCAGTTATTAGTATACTAAATTAAGAAATGCTAAATGTAATAAAGTTAAAAGTGACCTTCTCAGCATAAAACATCAACCATTTGCGACTCTCGGTTTCGTTTCCTTGTCCTCCCCCCCCCTTCCCCCTAACAGAAGTTTTCGTGGGACTGACGTTACAACAATGACTCTCCACCGTACAACGAATCACTTCTTCACTCGGACATGATTTTCGACTCGCAAAACAAAATACACGCATAAAGGTGGTAGTTGGGTGTACAATCTAAACCATGAAAACTCCACAGGTTGTTCCGAATCCGGAAACAACAAGAAGATTTTCCAGTAGTCATGCTGATTGCAACGGTATTTTGCAATCCAAAGGCATCCTTCCTGATACAGGAAGAACTCGTGATTCTACCGAACAAACTTACTACAATTTACGGAATAACTGAGCATGGAGCGAAGAACCTAGGCCTATGAAATTCTGGGCCGACTCTTTCTCCGATAGAAACAAGTCAAATATCCTTTAAACATAATACTATTGTCGCGGTCTCTGAATTAGTGACACCAATTCCATTTGTAGGGGAAAAAAGCCATGGAAAAAAAGAAGATTAGAATCGGAAATTTACCCGGTTGTTCGTATCTTCAGGTTTCAACCACAAACTCGCCAAGCAATCGCGCTAGATTTATTAAATCTTGAAGTCCAAGAGGGGTACCTAAGCAGTATGAAGACTCTCGACAAAATATATTTTGGTAAAGCTGCAGTCACAAATAAAAACGGGAAGTGTCTTGTATTAGTAATCAACATTACTGAATACGTAGAGAGGCTAGCAATTCAATGGGAAGACATCTCCCAATTCAGAGCCAACAGAATAGTATAGAGATGTAGCTGAGATGAAGCAAACCCGCGCGGAGTGCATGTTTAACTTTTTATACCTTTGTCATTCAAATGACGAAAAAAAAAAATACGTTGCCCAGTGGACAAATGAATTTCCAGTTATATTCCATTAGATGTCGAGAAACTAACAGCAATCTACTTGGTTTATCACCGAATAGCTATGACTGCAAATATAGTCATACAGCGAAAACAATATCGTCGGGCTCAAGATTCGGCCGGAAATGTACGGCAATCAGTCGAAAGACAACTTGAGAACGGAATCAGCAGGCCATCAATATCACCCTATAATTCACCACTAATGATAATTACTAAGAAACCTTATATTTCAGGATAAAAAAATACTACAGAAATACTGGACCATCAAGAAAAGGCACAGTACTTCTCTGTCTTGATTCAACACAATTAATAATCACTATCGAACGGTTCGCACCGTTTAACACACATCCAGCCGCTTTGGGAAAAGAAAGCGCACTGAGGCTCGCTCAAAGCACGGGACTAGCCGCCACAGTTGGAGAGAGATCTAGAGATGGTGGGAAGGAGGGGAACGGACGATAGAGAGAAAAGACTAATATGTAAGGGTAAAAGAGAGAGAGAGAGAGAGAGAGAGAGTAACAACAGGAAAATTAATTTCTTGCCAAAAAACATAAATTTTCAACAAAATAATAAATTTGAAAAAAATTGTTGATTTTCAAAGCCATAAGATCTAGTTATGTACAAAAAGATTGAATTTTCAACTCAACCAAATAGTTACATTTAAACAAAAATATAAATTTAAAACTTAAAAAACTATTTTTGAGCAAAGAAGTTGAGTTTTCGACCAATGTGACGAATTAGTGACTAAAATGAATAATGTTCAATGAAAAAAAAGATTTGTCGAGAAAATTGTTGAATTATCTACAAAATTTGATCAATTTTTACCCAAATAAAATGAATTCTTAATGAAAAATTTAATAGTTGATATTTTGAGCAACGAATAATGTTTTCAAAACTGTTTATTGCTAACAAATTAGATATAAGTAGTTACATTTTCAACCAAATATTTGAATTTTTGACTAAAATGATGAATAGTAAATAAATTAATTTTTCAACGAAAGATTTCAACCTAAAAGATGATTTCCTATTCCAGAATTTGAAAAAAAATTCAATATTTAAAGTTTCATACAAGAAGATGGATATTTAAATATTTTTCTTGAATACATGATTTTTCAATCAAATAGTTGAACTAAGAACGATCAATTTTCAACCAGAATTGGAAAAGTTACATCTTTTCATTCAAAAATTAATGTTTTACAACAAAAACACATTTGAAAATAACGTAGTTATTCTTCGTGAATAAATTAATTTGGTCATACGATCATATAAAAGGCAATGGATTCAGATGTCAAGATTATAATATTACCGAATTGGAAAATTCTCGAATTATAAAATTTCCGAATAATAAAATTCCAGAATAATAAAATGCGCGAATTGGAATATTCTCGGATAATCGAATGCCCGAACAGTTTATAATATTACCGAATTGGAAAATTCCCGAATAATTAAATTTCTGAATTATGAAGTTCCCGAATAATGAAATTCCTGAATTGGAAGATTCCTGGATAATAAAATTCCTGAACAGCTTATAATATTACAGAATTGAAAAATTCCTGAATAATAAAATTCTAGAAAAATAAAATTCCCGAACAGTTTATAATATTACTGAATTGGAAAATTCCCCAAAAATAACATTCACAAATACTAAAGTTCCCGAATTATAAAATTCCTGCATAGTAAAATTCCAGAATTGTGAAAATTCCTGAACAGTTTATAATTTTAACGAATTAGAAAACTCCCGAATAATAAAATTCCTGAAACATAAAATTCCCCATCAACAAAATTCCCCAACAGTTGATAAAATTCCCGAATTGGAAAATTCCCGGATAATAAAATTCCCGAACAGTTTATAATATGACCGATTAAAAAAATTCCTTGATAATAAAATTTCCGAATTATAAAATTGCCAAATAATAAAATTCCCGAATTGGAAAGTTCCCGGATAATAAAATTCCCGAATTATATAATTTCCAGACAATAAAATTCCCGAACAGTTTCTAATATTGCCGAATTGGAAAATTCCCGAACAATAAAATTCCCGAATTGTAGAATTCCCGAATTGGAAAATTTCTGAATAATTAAATTCCCGAACAGTTTATAATATTACCGAATTAGAAAATTCCCAAATTATAACATTCCCTAATTATAACATACCCGAATAATCAAATGCGCGAATTGGAATATTCTCGGATGATAAAATTCGCGAAAAGATTATAATATTACCGAATTGGAAAATTCTCGAATTATAAAATTTCCGAATAATAAAATTCCAGAATAATAAAATGAGAGAGGTTCCTTTTTGTTGCAGCTCCTTTGGAACCAAAAATTGGTTCTAATAGAAACCCCAGTTTTTTCTGTGTAGAGGTACTGCCTTAGTGTCTCACTCACGCACTCTAGATCACAAATTTGACTGTTCTAATGTAGTTTAATATTAAGTACTATTAATCTTTAAGTTTCCTCATCATATAAGATTCTAATTTTCCCTACAATTCATCTAATTCTACCAACACAAGATAGGTGGCTCTGCTGTTCAACCATTTCAAAATCATTATGTAACAATAAACATGAGCTCACTCCTGGACATGCAGCCATGGTGATAAGGAGTGCTGCCTACAAAGGTTTATTTAATTAACACAAAAATGCACGTCATGTCCAGGGGCGTATATTTTTTTACATTTTAGAAAACCTACTTAATTTTTACAGTATCTCATTTTACATGAAAAATGTTAAGTTCAATACATTACTAACTTCAAACTTCGGATCGTTTGATCTTTTAAAATTGAAACTCTAACAAAAATTTTTTCAAATGTTCAACTACTCGGAAATAGACTATATATATTTATATCTCCTGCTATAAAAAAGATACCTATCTCTATGTAAAATTTCTTATTTTCATTAGGTAATAATTGTGCTTCCTACTATGTATTCCAAAAGAGGCTCAACGTCTTTGGGCAAAAGCTCGTGTTTCAGTAAACATATTAACAAAGACTAGTGAATCAAAAACCGTCATTCCATCGAGAAACAAAAATAAACTTACGCTAGTCAACAAAACTAACACCTTTTTAATACTTATGATATAACGTTCAATTTTTTTACGCTGTGTAATGGAGGCAAACAAAATCGATTACAGCGACCATAATTTGTTTGTGGCGTATGCATAAAAACACAAGATGCTCAGAGCAATCTTCATTTGTCTGTGGCGTATGCATAGAAACAAAACACGATCGCAGCAATCGTCATTTGTTTTGACGTATGCATGAAAACAGAAGACACGATCGCTTAAGTGAGAATACCTACAATGTTGGTTAAAAAGTAAGGCCCAAATATTTACACAAAATATAAGGCCCACAATGTATTTAATGAAATATAAGGCCCAAAATTCAACTCTTGAATATAGAATAAACTACATAACTCTAAATATTACTATCAAACGATAATTTCCTTAAGACAATTCTGAGAATGAAAATCTAACTATCAAAATGTAGGACCCAAAATTCTTGAAATATGAGGCCCAGAATTTAACTCAAATTTTGAGGACAAGATCATTTTCAAAATACCTACAGGGCCCACGGGCTAGTGCTGAAATGCTAAATTCCAAACTATAAGTCCAAAACCGTAAGGCTTTGAACCGTAAGTCCCAAAAATATATTGCCTTAAAATAACGCCCTAAACAATAAGATTCGAATCGTAAGGCCCAAGACGTAATGTCCAAAATCGAAAATTTCAAGCCGTTAGTCCTAAAATATAAGGCAGGCATGAGTATCAAGCCGCAATGGCTAAAAAGAAGGCCCTCAAATATAAGTCCCAAAATAATAATACCTAAAACTAACGTCACAAGCAGTAAGATTTAAATCGTAAGTATTCGGACCTAATGGCCAAAACTGCAAGACTCAAACCGCAGGGCCCAAAACTATAAGTCCCAATCTGCAAAGCTCAATGTAAGGCTCAAAGTCTGAAACTCCAAATACAATACCTAAAACAAACGTCCCAAACAATAACATCCAAACCGCAAGCCCGCAAGTATCAAGCAGTAAGGCCCAAAATCATGAGTCCCTAAATGTAAGGCCCAATATATTAGATTCAAACTATAATGTTAAATGTAATAAAAATGTAATGTCTAAAAGGAAGGCCGAACAGATAAGGCTCATGATTATAAGGCCCAAAAATATGAGGCCCACGATATAAGGATCGAAAGTACAAGGGTATCGACCCAGGTAAACCCCAAAACAATCATATTTCGTATAATATACTAATGAATAATAAATACAGAACGCATAATAACCTCAAAAAAATCGCCGCTGGCCGCCCTCAGTAAATCACATTGCGTTGTTTTGTAAGAACTTATAGATTATGTGCTCCTTTCACATACTTCAGGTTTGAGTTCTCATTGTGCGTTACAAAATCTTAGTTCAAGTCCGCATTTGAATGACTAAAACTCCACTAGACAAAGATGACTCTACGGTAAAAAAGGACAGAATTATCTTCGGGTTCAACCCATACCTCCAAATGAACTGCACTTTCTTCTCTCTCAAATCGGCTTTGTTAATTTCTCAAATATAATTGAAGAAAATGTTCAGACTGCATCCAATATTAAAGAGTTCCATAAGGGTCCGGGTTCGCACCCGGACCCTTGCGAAATTAAAGGGTCCAGTCCGGACCCGAATCCGTAAGGAAACTTTCAGGCTCAGGTTCAACCTAAAAGGTTCCGACCCCTGGTTTGTACTATTTTGCTAATATGCCACCATGTCCTCCATATGGGACTGCGCCCTAACTTCAAAGACCATGGCGACTTTTAAACCCTGTATCGGATTTCAAATTTAATTTGGCGAGTAAAGTGTGGTAAGTTGAAAATTCGATGATTAATTCGCCAATTAATGTCAAGTATCATCCTTTTTGAGTGCTTTGTACGCAGAAATATGTGATCATTCTTTATTCATGGCCGCTTCTTTAAACATAAAGTTAGCAAGTGACGCTTCACCTTCGTTACCTGCAACATTGGGTACCGTCAGTTTTTTCTGTGAAACTTTTGTCATAATATGTACGAAAAATGTGCTTTAATTTTCCTTAAAATTGTACGATAGTTAGTTGTAACGTGGGCGGGGGGCCCCGTGAGGTGCCCCCCTGGCGCTCAAACTATGAAGCCTATTGTGCCACACCCGTGTTTATTCTCAAGGCAGTACCCCGAATCCGGCCATCTTCGCCGAGTGTTTTTGGATCTCGGTGGGTTTCGTTGTTACCAACGTTCTGAAATTATACCTCTCAGGTGCATGCGGCGCACATAAAGGAAAATGCACGATTAAAATTCAAATATAAAGTAAAAGATTGTAATAAAATATATTTTGTTCTGGCCAATATCTTACCAATGCTCTATGTATAGAGATGATTTAATTGAAGTTCATTAAAACAGTTAATCAATGTGTTTTCCAAAAAATGCATCTAAGCAAGTTGTCCTACAATGTTAGAAAAATCTGTACTAGATTTAGTATACATGTAATGGAAGCAAAAATGCACAACATGGAATTAAATTTAGTATACCAGTTCACAGTAAATTTAGTATATACATATACTGAATTTGATGTGCACGTACATGAAATTTAGAATACGCGTATACTAAATTCAGTATACATGTATACGAAATTTAGTATATGCATATACTAAATTCAGTATATGCGATCCGTTTCGGTTAGGTTCCGTCTTCATCATCTGTGAACATGATCAGATGAAAAACTAAATTGAAGAACAAAGTTTTAATTTTCAAATAATCATATGGTCAAGCTACTTTTACGTTAATAAATTGAAACATACCTTTTGAAGAGAAGACTTCGCAGATCCCCGCAGAAAGAAGCCGAACTTTTTAGCATTGCAAAGAACTGAAACCAACTAATTTTAGTAGACAGAAACTATGAAATTCATATATGTGAAAGAAACTTACTGTACACTTGATAAATTTAGTAAAAATATTACTTCATAAAAGAAATTTAGTATACGTAAGTATACGAAAATCACAGAGTGTAATGAATTTAGTAAACATATAGGAAATTTATATGCCCGTGTATACTAAAATTGCAAACATTTCTAACAGTGTACCTTGTTTGATAATGCTGCGCGTTTCGATTTCAATTCATAATTATTGAATAAAAATCAAATTATGAAAAAAATTAGTAAAATTTAATAAAAATAAGATAATATATTTACGTTTAATATTATTAACATATTTGAGGGATTATGTCTGCTGAAATTTCAAGAAAAATTGTTTTTTTATCCCAAATCCCGTTCCCTGTTTGCCAGTCCAGGCATTCAAATCACCTCCTATCAAAACCGACTCTTCCCTCATTTCCCTCATTTATTACTCTTCAAACTTACTCTACCTCTCTTCTTCTATATACACAAACCACCGCTATTTTGACTTTTCCAATTATAATCCTTCTTACTATTGTTGCATCCTTTTCGTCCCACTCTCCCTCTTTTCTCCCTTCTACTACGAATTCTTTCCTCAACCCTGAAATCATGCGGCCCATCGCTCCCCCTTTAACGTGTTCCTTTCTTGCCTTTTGCACCGACCACACATACCCTTCGGTAACATTCTTTTCATCCCCTTCCGGTCCTTCTTACCCGCCCAAGTTTCACTCATCATAATCACATCCCACTTTTCTAACTCCCGCCAAAATCCTTCATTCTTATTCTTCAAGCCTGCCACATTCCGAAAAGCTATTTTTATGGTTTTCTCTTTCCTTTCCTCACCTATCCTTCTCATTTATCTTCCACCTTGCCGTTTTGAAACCCCTCTGTTTGATCTCTACACTCATTTGCCTCTTCCTTTTTCCTACGTTTCTCAACTCTTTTCCCCTTCTTCCCTATTTCTTCTAATTCTTCGTCCCAGAACCAATTCTCTATTTTTCATCTCCTTTTCCTCTACCTCCATGTCAATTCCTCTTTAATTCATTCCCCCTGTTTCACTCTCTGCTTTCAGTCCCGTAACTACTGTGTTATTTTTCCTCTTCGCGCTTTCTTCACCTTACAATCTTCATTCAATCTAACTCAGGCTTCTATTCAGTCTTTCATCCTCTTTTTGCACGTTATCACTCCCTTTAACTATTTCCGCACTCTCTGTCTCCTTCTCCATATGCTCATCCCACATTTCTACGTTGCTTACTCGTTCTTCCAACTGTCTTATCTCACCATTTCTGTTTTCGTCATCCTCTTTCTGTTTATTCTTTATGCTTTTTAGTTTACCCCGTACTTTGGCTTTCTCTTCCGAGCTGGCCGCTCATCTGAATCCAATGCACTTTTATTCTAATAACATAATCTTCAATCGGACATAAATTGAAGGCTCTATGACTCTTTTGAAAGAAATAAATGTGACGTGACGTGAGAAAAGAGACCTTAGGGATAGCGGGCGAATTTTTCAGTAGAAGGAATTGAAGAAACAATCGAAGTCAGACACTCAGAGAGTGGGGACAATCTCCGGAATCCATCCTCTTCACTGACGACTATATCTTCTCAATTCCAAAGACATGCAAGGACGTCAAAGAATTTTGCACCAATTGAAATGCTTTTAAGGAATTTCAAAGTATTTCAGAAGATGTAAGGGATTTTATAGGACCTTTTAGTATTTCAATGATTTCAGGGAAATTGAATCATTTCGCGGTATTTATAAGGGTTTCACCAGATTTAAAAGACTTCAATGGATTTGAAAATATTTCCAAAGGTGTCGAGAAATTTTAAGAGATTCCAAAGGATTTTCAAGATTTCAAGAAAATTTCAAGCAACTTTAATTATATCGAGGGAGTTTATAGATGATTACTGCGTAAAGTTTACTTGCACATGACGATAATGGTCTGGAATGAATCTAAAGAAACGGTCATGCTTCAAAAGGAAAAGAACCTATTAAAAGATGCTCAATGATAAAATAACTTCCGCTATGGTATACTTTTTCTATAGTTTGTCTTCAAAACTTTGGAAACAAGGTTCCATACTTGTAGAATATTTTCTATTTTAAGTGATTATTGATAGTTTCAAAAGGTTAATATAAAAACTATTTATTATTGAACACTTCTGTTTCAAGTTTTTATTTGTACTAGAGTTACCTTGATGATACGCATGTTCGTTACTCTTCCCAAAATTTGCCAGAAAGTCCCTTGTTTTGGGCGGCAAACCTGATGACATTTCTGTAAAAAAACAAAAAAAATATTTATGAGTTTATAATGTTAAAAATGTATCATCAAGATTCACGGTAATGAATCGCCGCCAAACTGAAAAATAGTGTCAAGACAAATACCAGACGCGGATGCTAGAGGGTGCCAGACATGGCGGTAAATTTGAAAGCCGTTAATCTTTGCAGAATCGATAACAGTTTAATAAGTTAAAACTCTGGAAAAATTAAATACTGGTTGTTTGTAGATTTTATTGATGCTAATTTTTGCTGAATGATCTGATAAATTTTTAAATTATACTTTGCAAATAACAATTCAATCACCATCCGTTAGTGAGTCCTTGATCATGTTACGTCTCTAAAAAAATCTGTGATTTCCACACAAAAAAAAGTATCCCGCCTAGTGCCTGGTCGGCTCCCGACTGGGTGATTTGAGAATATAAAATTAATTTAAATTTCAAGATGCTTCTAGTATTTCTGCGATTTTCAGAGATATCAAGGGATTTCATCAAATTTGAGGGATTTCAGTCAGATAAAAAAAAAATTTATCTGATTTCGAGAGACGCAAAAAGATTGAAGAGTTTTTCCGGAATTTTTACAGAATTTCAACAACCGCTGTTGATATAATCGAACTTGGATTTGAGCGTAGCGTAGCGGAACGGCCCTGTGCCCTAAAGGCCTAGCTGGGTAACTGCGTCATGACGTTGCGTCAGTTCACTCTCAAGCGGGAAGCACACACGTTTGCAGAACGAATAAGCGCGATCACGATCTTGCGTCCGCCTGTAGGGTACTCTTTTAACCTTGATAAAAGTGCCATCTGACACTCGACCTATTGTGTATTGGATGGACAGAGACAGCATGATTATAGCCGACCGTCAGTTCCAAAACCAAGTTCAAATCCAAATTCGATTGTATTAAAAAAATTGAGAAAGGCTAGTTACGGCTCTGCTAGTAATTAAAACAATTTCGGAAATAAAATAAATAAACTGCAAGTATTAATGCATTTAAATTATGAATATTATACTTGCCTATAGGATTTGGGAAAACCACCAAGGTGAAACAGAACATAGCAACCACGGTTTCCATTTTTTGAGAGATAGAGGCAGAAGTGTGATGCAAAAAAGCAAAGGGCTCATGGTATCGCCCTGAAAGACGCCTCTCTGGAAGGAGGCGTTGTTCGTTGACACGCGATAATTTTCAGATGAGATAGTAAATATAGTTTTCCAAAGAGGCATCAATCGCTCTATGCATCTCACTATGTATGGATATACCTTCAAGCTTTCCAACAGACCGATGTTAAGTCTATGAGAGGTCGAATCGAAAGTCAATCCAGGCCATGGACAGGGTGTGCTGACGGACTGCAGCGTCTTTACAGACATACCTGTCAATAAGCAGGTTCTCTCGACAGCCTGCTACACCTTCTTTTGAGCCACGTTGTTCGTACATCTCACGACACGCAGGCTCAATTCGTCCCACAATTCTTTTGTTTAGGACAGCTGTAAAGATCTTATACAGTGTGTTCAAACAAGTTATTGTGGGCCAAATGTTGGTGTGTAGAAGTGAACTTCTTCCACCAGAAGTTCTGGATACATTCTGGTCTAGCACCAGAGAAGTTCTTTGAGCTTCTAAGTGCTTTTTTCACCTCTATGCCAGTGATTGATGGACGTTCCACCTCAGATTTCATGAGGTTGTCGCAATAATTCTTCAAAGCGGATGATATTGTCAGTATCTTCTTCTCATTTTAATGTTTTCGGGATCTTGTATACCTCTCTCCAAAAAGTCTCTACCTCTTTGGGCTTGGTTGGAATTTTTACAGAAACAGGGTGTTCACTGAAGAGGCGAGATGGGCCAGGGAGAAACTTTTGATTCTCATTGAGCCATCTCTCCTGCTTCTGTATTTTCCTCCTGACGTCAGATAACAGTTGTATTTTGTCAACAATATGCTGCTTGATTGTCAGCAGCTTTGACATGTTCAGTATGTAATTCGAGATACTCAGTTTTTGGGCGAACTTTCGAACCCTTTCCGTGAGTGGTCTGCCAGATGTTACGTAGTTAATCACTCATTGAACACGTGACGCATTTTGTGCAGAACGGTCCAAGAATGTGTTTGTCTATTGTTTTTTTATATTGATACAGATTTTCGTTATGATTGAATATTTTTGAAGCAAAAACAACACCTTCAGGTTTACTGTGAATCCGTAAAATTGTAGGAATCCTATAAAAACTGTCAAAATGGATCAAAACGCAGCGACATCTTTTGTAATTCTCTTGAAATCTTATGAAATCATGTCAACTTCCTTGAAATCAGCTGGAAATCCTCAAAATCTTTGAAATCTTCAAATCCGGTCAAAAATTAAAGGAAAAAAAGGAATCTTAAAACAGAAATTTTATCAAAAGTGGTAGAAGTCGCTTTTTTCTGAAACACAGTTTCTCTACGAAGAAATAGTTTTGAAAAAGTTTGTTTTATCTTAATCCAAGAGACCTAGTGGAAGATGTCAATGTGGCTCAGGCTGATCGAAAGTTATTCAACAAATTCCTTCAAATTATTTTCTTCATGATAGGTTCGCCAACAGTAATATTATGTGATTTTTTTCAGGTCTGCCTGAATTATTCGAATTTTTCTTTCTTATCTTAGACATCTTCAATCAAAATTCACCTTAATTTTTTTAACCACCAAAAATCAGAAAAAAGTTAAAGGCTTAGGCTTCTTGAATTGGAGAAAGTGCATTTCCTTCCACTGTGATCTGTTCTTCAGTATTATCATAAACATTTTTTTGAACTTTAAAAAGCGTCTATTCAATCAAAATATTTAAATCGTTGCAAAAGGAATACAAGGTCGGGTAGACTGAAACGGCGGCAATCATTGGGGAAAGGTATCTTCGCAAGTAATATTTTCGTTTATTCATTGTTTGAGTTCACCTTTACATCAAATAAATCTACTTTTTCAGAAAATAGTGCAATGGACACACATCTTGAAAATTTAGGTTGCAGAAGAAAAATTGTTTAGAAATCCCTTTTGACATCAAAATAATGGAAGATTCGCTGGTCGGAATATAACGCTTGCGACATTATCTGAAATTTTCTATATCCATAAAAAATTCTCAGTTATTTTCTATAATAGATTAAAATGGTCCACCTTGCATTGAAAATAAAAAATTACCTTCTTGGAAAAAGGACACAAGCTACAATAACGTTTTACATAATGAAATTTTTCGCCTAAATTACATCTATAAATTTGTTTAGAACATTTTGCAATAAAATGTCTAATAACAAAATTTTTTATTCTCATAGGATGCGCTTTTTTCTATCATAAAAACAAGACAAAGAAAATACGTATGTTTCAATACCAATGCATATTATGAATTGTGATAACATAAATTTATAGAAATGATACATTTTTTAGGGTAGCTGAGAATAAAATTCAATGTGAAATAAGAAACAAATCTTAAATTGATCATAATGAATAAAATTTTAACTTTTTTTTCGCAATATCTTAATAAACAATTCTAGTACGAGGTACATGAATTAATGTAATATACATTTAATACAAAAGTGTTGCACATAATGTAGAGAAGTTCAGATTTTTGACAAAATCAAGTGCGAAGCACGAGACACGTGATGAGAATGTGCATTCATGATTATGAATTGAACGACACGAGAAATATAAAAATGGTATTTGATTTAATTCATTTTATCATTTTATTGATTTTATTCTCAAGCAAATTTTAAATTTATTATGTTTTCCGAAAACTAAGTTTCAAATTTTTTTTATAGCGCATTTTAATATGTTGTACGTATTATACGGCTTCTAAAAATCGGTTGATTGTATTAAGCAAACCATTCCAGTTGATGGCTAATTTCAAGCCTAGGGTGAGATTTTATTTAAATTTGAAAATTTGAAATATCATGCAATCATTAAATTAAGAGATTTTTCCAACAATATTCTAATCTTTAAAAAAAAATGATCGCTGAACAAAAAAGTGTTAAATAAAAATGTTTGGATCAGTGGGAAGAAGTTGATCGCTTAAAAATAATTGTCTGTTTGAATAATGAAATAATAACAAGTTAAGATTTACACAAAATTTAGGTCCCTCAATTGCTTCAATTGTCGGTGAGTCATTACACAGGTATGAGAAAACCTTTGAACATTTAGTATGAACGGACTTGGCATCGATGATTCTGTGTAAGTATAAAAAATTCAACTTTTGATTTTTCATGTTTAAAACTTTAAACGCGTTTTTCTCGAAACCACGTTTTCAAAATCGGTGACGGTTGTAACTCAAAATCTACTATATGAATCCTTTTGAAATTTTGTATACTATTTCTATACATAATTCATGAGGTAACATGGTTGAGTTCTTTCTAATATAACTATTATTAGTATTTATTTTACCATAACAAATTCGTTGATTTCTGAGCAAAAAAACGCGTTTTGACCTCAAAGTGTTGAGAAAAAATGAAAATCTAAAAGAAAGAAGAGCCATGTTACTTCGAGAAACATCTCACCTAACTACCACACTTTGATTTTTTGACTTCGGATAATCCAGTGTTCAGTTAGAACCGTCACCGCAAAGTAACTTTTTTTCGAAGCGCCTTCGGAGATTTGCTGCCGACGGCCTATTTAATAATATTTTGCAGTGACCATTAGTAAGAATATGGTTCACATTTTCTATAATTATGTACCAATCAAAGATATGAACAAACAATACCTGTATCGCTTGAAATAATTCTTGAAAATGAGCCTTTTTTTGTCCGAATTAACTATACTCCCCCCTCAATACGTAGCGACGTTCACATACTAGTCAAATGCTGGTGGGTTGAATGAAACTTCTTCCACCAGTAGTTTCGATACTATCTGGTCCTGGAGCGAAATAGTTCTTCATGCCTCTTAATACGTTTTTCACCTCCTCCCAAGTGATAGGTGAGCATTCCTCCTCAGGTGTTATGAGGGTACTGCACAGCTCCTTGAAGCTATTTATATTCTTTGAGAGTTCTTTCAGTGGATGCTGGACTTCGTAGACTTCTCTCCAAAATGCCTCGACCTCCTCTGGTGTGGGCGGGTGGACGGTAAACCTAAAATATATTGAAAATTATAGATATCCATATCATATTATTATATTTACCAATGGAAATAAGTATAATGGCCAATGAGGAAACAAAAATATAAACCATCCTCATTTTTGCAAAGTAGAGGAAAAAATAATTAATGCTTCAATGTCCATCTGAGGCTTCTGCATTTACCATTATCATTTCTTTGATTATTATTATAATTATTCGCATTTGACTTTGAAACATCTTAGGTGGTTTACAAAATTCGCATATCCTATATAATACAACTGTGCTAACATTCTTAAGGTAAAAAAAAAGGACCTTTTCTCTTCGAGGTTTTAATTTTTATGCAATAAATTATGTACTCCAATTAAATTATTATTATATCTTGAATTTACCTTTTTAGAGATTCGTAGTTTCGAACACAAACCACGTCATGTATTTGAGTTTCACATTGGTAATTATGCATTTTTCATGGATAAATACTGACATAAAAATACATTGGAACTTTTTAATTAATCAAAGAAATTTAATCAAACGAATTTCAATATTTCTATCATTTTTACCATTCCAAAACTTCCTTTGTTAGGAAGTAAAAAGATATGTTTTTTAATAGATGGAAATAATTTAGATTAACGCTATTTTTTTAAGAATATTCAATTATTCTTTGCTGAGTACTATAATTTATTTTAAATTGTTAATAATAAATAATAATGAAATAATAATGTGAAGAAAAACGCTTTTATTTTTTCTCACATTATTGACCTATTATTATTATTATGAGAGAAGTTTTAGACTCCGGAAGCTACGATCATGGTTCCTTAAATGGTTCCAATCGGAGCGCGTAGCGCGAGGTAAACATATTATTTAGCCGGAGTACCGAGGTTTCTTGAAATCTTACAAAATATCCTAAAAAATTTTTAAGCATTCGGAATGTTTTTGAAATTTCTTGAATTTAGTGAAGAATCGAAGCACACTAAGCAGACTTTCAGTTTTTATATATTATTTTTCCCATTCTTTCTCCATTCTCTCTACAAGCCTGAATAATCTGAACAAATTTCTTGCAAACTTGTCAAAAAGTATTTCATCCACACCATATTATTTAAGAATTCTCTCATTGCTGACTTAATAATTTATGAAAAACGATATCTACGCAGCCTAAAAATTGAAAGTTCAAAAAAATGGTTCTACTATATTACATTCAAAGCTTGCATTTCCTACTTTAGGAATATAATATTGTAAATTATTCAAATTCGTATCAAAATGTTACACGTTACTTGTAATTAGAAATTATAATAAGGAGTCAATTTTTCATTGTTCTCAGGGCATTAATTTGCTGTCAATCCCCCAGCTTGTCCTCTTCATAATCAAATGAAGAGATGACTTTCATCCGCTTACAAGAATATTTTAGGGAAGAAATGAGCATATTTTTATGATATTCACGTGTATGTAATTTACTGTAGGAAAGATCTACCTACAGTAGATATGAAATATTTCTAAAATTTGCATTATTTTTCAATTAGTTATTCTTTTAATCAGTCAACTCTACCGAGTGACTAAAAATGTGATATTTTGTATTAATGTTTATTTTTAGCTATTAAATGAAGATTTGTTGAAAATTCAATTTATGACTTTTTTATGAAAAGTAGAACCGTGAATATTTTTTAGTTCGACTGACTAGTTATGGTGTTATTCGCTTATGATTATTATTGAAAATTAAACTTTGGGGTCCGGTAAAAATGCATGCAATAATGAAAATTATGATCGCAGATTTATTTAACATACCAGTTGTTATATTTTATAAATATATCTCTGGCTGATTACTGTTGCTACTTTAAATGGTAAGTAATACTTAAATATAATTTTTAATATATTTAGTATTATGTGTTAATTATTGAATCATTATTATCGAGAAGTGATTAGAAAATCAACACTATAAACATTATTTTTAAAAAGCTGAAATAACGATTGAGGTGGTAGTAGTCAAATAAAATGAGTAAGGAATACTCGACGCTCCTCACTTTTCCTCAGCTCTCCTCTTACTTATGGACCCTACCAATCCCTATTCCCCCTTCCACACTTTTCTCCCCTTCCATATTTACGCTCCCGTAACTTCTTCTTATCCTCTTCCCTATCACCTCTGCCTTCGTGCCTCACACTTCTACTGCTCCTCCCCTCACTTCCCCTACTTTCCCTTGCGGGATAAAAAGTGCAACGGATGGACGGGTACCCGACTTGAACTATAAGGGTTTCTGCCCGGGGCTACAAAACCGTAAACATTATTTTTCGATCTAAAAGGACCTAGCAAGAACCTTAAATGAATAAAAAAAGGGATATTCTATGGAATTGCACGAGATTCTATAAGATTGCAGAGATAGTGTACACAAGATTGTAGGAGTAATTAACTCCTCGAGCAGGGAGTAATTTTTTCTCACTAAAAGCCATATTCAGATACACTTGTGGTTGTAAGGGAAATAAGGGAGGTTAAGTATGGAAAAATTATGGGTGGGGAAGTGAGGAGAATGAGGGGCAAGTACTGAAAGTGAAGAAAAATGATGGGAAATGAGGGAAGGGAAGTAGGTGAAGTGAGGTGGAGTGGGTGGAAAGGAAGGAGGTAAAGTATAGAACATCAAGGGCTGGGAAGTTATGGGGAATTAGGGGAGGGGATATAAGAAAAGTAAGGTGTGTAAATTACTGCTTGGGATTGCACAAGATTCTATAAAATTGCGGAGAGAGTGTACACCAGATTGTAGGAGTAATTAACCCCTCGAGCAGGGAGTAACTTTTTTTTAATAAAAGCCATCTTTAGATACACCTGTGGTTGTAGGGGAAATCAGGCAGGGTAAGTAGGGAAAATGATGGGTAGGGAAGTGAGGAGAATGAGGGTCAAGTAGGGAAAGTGAAGAAAAATTATGGGAAATGGGGGGAAGACAGTAGATGAATTAAGTGGTGTTGAGTGGAGAGGAAGAAGGTAAAGTAGGGGACATCTTGGGAAGTTATTTATGGTACGTGCCAAAGACGTCACGTAATATTCAGTTTTTAGTCTTCTTTTAATTTCACCAGGAAAATAACATATTTAAAAATATGCAACAACAAACAATTTAAGAGAGTCAATTTTGAGAATTTTCGAATCAGAACTATGCAATTTTCAAGCTATAGAATGACCAAGTTTTGTCATTTTTATGATTAGGATTTGAAACCAATTCAATTTGCGAGATTCAGAGTTGAAAATCTGAATTTTAATTTTTAAAACCATCAAAATTTTCATTTATTTATACATCTTTAAAATTGAGGAGGTCTCAATTAGAGATGGGACTCTCGGTAATCCGGCTACCACGCAAGATTCGGCCTACTGATGTACCTGCTTACCGAACATGTTACTGACACTTTGGCTCCCGACTATTCCGGTGGCCGGATTAATCCGGCGACAGTAGTTCCGGCCTAAAGATTTTCTTTTCCTTATCGTACTATACACCATTATAGACGTTAGATAATATAAATTGTAGATTATAGAATTTCTCGAACATTACTAACTGGAAATAGTTTTATTTACATAGTATTAAATCTTATTTAACTTGAGAATGATTAAATTGTGGCTAATCCATCCAAATTCAAATACACTATATGAACAAAAATTTGCGCAATAATGTAGAGAAGATGGTGGGATTTTATGCATATTTATATTTAAAATGAATTCCTAAAAAATAAGCAGATACCCTACCCGAGGCTCAATTTACAGAGAATTTAAACGGTTAAATATGAATCATTTAAAATTTTATATTCATTCCAAAAGTCTTTTTTCAATGAGTTCATCATTAATAATAACCTGCTGATATAAATATTATTTCATAGTGAATCAGTGAAAGAGCTAAGAAAGTGAAACACAATTATAAAGTGTCCAAAACTGTACTTTCACGTGTTCAAGACTGTTAACCACGACCTGGCCGGGGATGACCCAGGATGGAAAGCCAGGTTACACAATGGCTGTCGATTAAAATTATCAGGGATGTCATAAAACTACTAGGAATTTCATCAAACTACCAGGGATTTCACGAAGCTACTAGGAATTTCACGAATCTACTAGGAATTTCACGAAGATACTAGGGATTACGTGAAACTACTAGGGATTGCATTGAAGTACTAGGGATTGCATAAAACTACTAGGGATTGAATGGAACTACTAGGATTGCATGAACCTACTAGGGATTGCATGGATTTTTTAAGGATTACATGTAACTACTAGGGGTTTCGTGGAACTACTAGGGCTTTCACGAAGCTACTAGGGACTACGTGAAACTACTAGGGGTTCCATGGAACTACTAGGGGCTACGTGAAACTACTAGGGGGCTTAATGGAACTACTAGGGATTTCATGGAATTCTATTGCGTTCATGAAACTACTATTGAGGTTATGAAACTACTAGGGATGTCATACGCTGCTAGGGTTTCACAAAGTACTAGGATTTCATAAGCTACTAGGATTTCATGAAACTACTACGGATTTGATAAAAAATCCTGGGATTTTATGTAACTGCTAAGGATTTCACGAAACTACTAGGATTTCACAAAGTACTAGGAATTTGATACAACTACCAGGGATTTGATAAAGTTGTCAGGGATTTCATAAAATTACCAGGGATTTCATAAAACTATCAGGGATTTCATAAAACTACCAGAGATTTCATAAAAACGACCAGGGATTTTATAAAACTACTAGGGATTTCATAGAAACTACCAGGGATTTAATAAAACTACCAGGGATTTAATAAAACTACCAGGGTTCATGAAACTACTATTGAGTTCATGAAACTACTATTGAGTTTATGAAACTACTATTGAGTTCATGAAACTACTAAGGATCTCATACACTGCTAGGATTTCAAGAAGTACTAGGATTTCATGAAACTACTACTAAAAATGCAAGGGAATTCCATAAAACTACCATGAATTTCATGAAACTACAAGGGATTTAATAAAAATACAAGGGCACCTGATATAATATTCTTGTTGGTAATTTATTTGCCTTGTATTCACACTTATATTTTTTCTGAAGTGTCTACCACCTGCATATTATCTTTTTAGTTACAAATTTTATTACTTTTTTGAAACTTTTACAATTTTATGAAAAGTCATCCTCTGGTTGAAAAGTCGACTGTGTTGTTGAAAATTCGTTATTTCGTGTTGAAAATTGAACTATTTTTTCAGGAAATTTATTTTTTGATTATAATTTATACTTTGGTATTGAAAGGACAACTGGAAATATTTTTGGATGAAACTTGAATTATTCTTGTTGTTGAAGATTTGTCTCTTCAATTTCAAAATTCAGATCTTGGTGGATTAAAAATTCAATTATCTTCGTGAAAAATGAACTTTTCGTTCAAAACTCATATTTTGATGCTAAAAATGCAAACCTTCAACACTAAAAATCAAACCAGAGATCCTGATCAATTTCGAAAAAGTGTTATAAATAATGCCAAAAAAACCTAAACGTCTGAGGTATTTTATTATTTTTAAGTTTATTTCATACATAGAAATTTTTTCAGATATAGGGGTGGTTTTTTCAAAAATATGTTGTGCAATCGAGATCGTGAGAATATCTCAAAATTATAATGTATTATCCTTCATTTTTCCATGTATGAGTTTTGACAAAGGGGGTCATTTTTTGTCCATTAGGTGTAGTTTTTTTTAATTTTTTGTGTGTATTGGAGAGTCCAAAAGCCCAAAATTTTGATTTATTTTGTTTTTTTAAGTTTGAGATTTTACATGAAAAGTAGTGATTCTTGGACATTGGTTTTTGGTACGTTCGAGAGCGCAAAAAAGTCCGAAATTCAGTCGGCTATGCTTTTTATTTTTTCATATTTGTATGCACTGGAGGTGCTTTCTTGACTCAAGTCAATACCTCCAATCAAAATTTGAATTTTCAAAAATATAGTGCAGCCCAAACATTGACAATACAGTCCAAGAATAGCCTAAAAAAGTCCTACCTCATTACAAGTGTATCACTCTTTATTACAAGGGGATAACTCCTTTTGACAAGTATATTACTCCTTATTACAAGTGGATTACACCTTATTACAAGTGGATGACTCCTTATTGCAAGTAGATGGCTCCTTATTACAAGTCGATTACTCCTTATTAAAAGTGGATTTATCCTTATAACAAGTGTATCACTCCTTATTACAAGTGGCTTATTCTTTATTACGAGTGAATTACACCATATTACATATGCATGACTCCTTATTACAAGTGCATTACTCCTTATTGCAAGTGTATTACTCTTTATTACAAGTGGATTATTCTTTATTACAAGTGGATTACACCTTATTCCAAGTGGATTACTCCTGATTAAAAGTGAATAAATTATTATTACAAGTGGATTACTCCTTATTACAAGTGGATAACTCCTTATTACAAGTATATTACTCCTTGTTGCAAGTGTATTACTCCTTATTACAAGTTGATTTCTCCTTATTACAAGTGGATGATTCCTTATTACAAGTGGATTACGCATTTTTAGAAGTTGATTTCTTCTTATTACAAGTGGATGTCAGGGTACGTGATATTTGGTAAGAAAGCAGCACAAAGATCTGGCTTTCTTCAAGTTATGAGACCTCAAAAAAGGCAACGTCTGCAAATAAAATTATTACTACTTGCAAAATGAACAAGTAAACCCAGCTAACCAAACATAATTTTATTATATCAACAAAAAATTGGTCACAGTATACGTATTTCATTGTATGTAAGAGTAGTTTCCAATCAAATAATTCTAATTTTTTAAATCATTTCAAGATTTTTTTAGATCCTTTCTTTCTTGTGGTGGATTGCAGATATCTCCGGCGGACTCCGCTAGAAGCAGTAGGTTACAGGCCTGTAACCCCAGAAAGTTTACTTCCGTTTGGGCTAATCAGCTGACTATTACCCTGCTTGAACGATTACCTGCAAAGTTTCGTACCACCAGGATTTTTTGTATGAATGCGGAACACCACTATATTTACATTTTCCAAGAACTAATTAGATTAAACTAGCGTTGATAAAAAAAGGTAGATTTGTCGCAGCATTGAAATGCAGACAGCATTCCCCTGTAAAAAAAGTTTCTATAAAAAACAAGAAAATATCTGCTCAGGCCTCGGTGGCGTAATTCGTTAACGCTCCGCTCATGTATAATGGCAGTCCCAGTTCAAATCCGGGCCGAGGTAGATTTTTTCTTGTTCTTGAAAAATTATTTTTGCAAAGTAATAATAACAATCGTAGTGAGTAGTCAAACGGCCATTTTGGGGTAAATAATCAAACATCAGTTTATGGTGTTACACGACGTTTCGCCAGATTGGTTTTCTGGTCTCATTAAGCTAAACAGATTTTTTAATTAAGAATCGAATCCACATTGAAAACAAACACCTTTTTACATCACAGCGGTATCAAATGACACAGAATTTAAAATTGATAATAACCAATATGGTCCAGAAATTTTCAATCAGTCATATGAAAAATTGGCATAAGTCGTACGTTAGTTAAGGATGACACAACGAAGACTAAGTGAGCGATAATGAATACAAATGGTATATAATCTATCGTACATTCCTGTGTGTGCGTGAATAATATGTGTCAAAGAATCTGAATGTGTGAGTAAATGGAAGATTATGAATTAGATTTTTGCAGAATAGGAAAATATCTGAAATATAATGCATGAATGTCCTTTTTTCATGTATAGTACTCGGATCACTCTGAATATGAATGATCTCAGAAATTAGATATGATAATGGTTTTTTAAAGTATCATATCACAATAACCAAATGACTCACTGACACTACTCTACCAAAATTGTATGGACTACCGAAAGTACATAAAAAAGATACTCCACTTCGTCCGATAGTGTCACTGGTTAAAGGTCCGACGTATTTTTTAGCTGAATGAACAATGAACTAAAGAAAACAATTAAGGCTCCATCTTCACGTACTAATAACAGTCATGAATCCCCCACCCACCCCCAGAAGTGTGCCCTCTGCGCCGAAAAAAGCAAGGCTCGCAGAAAGGATGCCCGGCGTCGTGGCGCTCTTTGGCTGATCAATACGTCGCCTAGAATACGCGGACGGACGGTCACGCATGTGCACGGTGCTACCCTCCTAAACCCCCCTCCCCCCATTCTGGCCTCCTCGTCCTTTCCTAGGCTGCCCGATTTTTTTTCCTCTCCCGTTTCCTCGGCTCTCCTGCATTTTTTATCCACTTTTTTTCCCCGCCGACGCCGCCACGAGAGAACGTCGGATGTGGGTGGGTGGGTGAGAGGGTGGGACGCCCAGTGGTATGAAGAGGTAGGGGAAGGAGAGTGAAGAGAGCGCGCTCTTTTTGATTTTTTTCGCCTCTTCTGCCGCCCCCCCCCACCCCCAGCCTCTCCGTATAGTCGACTACGACTACGAACGTCGGCGGCGTTCTTTTGCTATCGGGCGCTCTCTCAACTATCGTCCCGAGCCACCTCCACCAGATACTGTCGTATACGATAATGCACACCACCATACATACCCCCCCCCACACACATACAAAAAAAACTTACGACCACCAGAACTCTACCGCTCCTCTCGCGCCAAGGATCTTTTTTTCTAACGCTAGTTTCAAACCTGAAGGTACACCCACTGGGATCCCCTCCTTGGAAAATTTTTGTCTCCTCTTGCGAATGTTATTCTTTTCCATCACATCACCCCCCCCCCATTCCATCCCTCGCGAGGGGACATCCAAGACTAGAATATGAATGCTGGACGATTCATCGTATATTTTATTTATATTTGGTTTTTGGGAAAATTTTTTATTTTCGCGGCTTTTTGTATTGATATTGATATCTTTACTGATATTGATTAGGACAATATTTTTGTAATTATCCAGCTTTTCGATTTTGGATAGGGATGGAGAAGAAAGAAAACAACAAAAACGAAACAAACGCGAATCAAGATTGAAAATTTACAGAAACCGGAAGTGCTGGTGAAAAAGCTTGAAAGAAAGCTTGAAACATTACTCTCGTTTTTGGTATAAAATACTTCAAAACCATTAGAAAGGATTCTGTAAAGAAAATTTGTGCCATAAAAATGTCAGAATAAAATGGTCGAGGCTCACTGTGTTTGAATTTAACACAAGTCATTGTTTTGTTTTCATTTCTTAAAGTTATTCTGAATTTCTTAAAAATAACCTGGAGTTCCTATAAACTTCATGAAATTCTTTCAAATTATTTTAAATTAAAAATAACATAAGTCCAATTATTAATGCACTTTAGTCACTTCTAGATAATTTCAGTACCACTTTGGTTTAGAAATTATTATGATAGCAAAGAACTGTACTTGAATCAAAATCTTATTTGCAAATAACTACTTCTTTTCTTAAAAACGCAACCATTTTGTGAAAAAAATTTATAATTTGGTTCAACATTTTTCTCCAACTCTGCGTTCGTAAGACCAAAGGCTTAATGAAAAATGAAAAAATTGATTTCTTTCTGTTTTACTATCTGGCCTAAACTGCCTCTTAATTGCTTGAAAATGATCTCGTTGTTCTGAATTAAGCTTTTCAGTTTGATAATTCAACTATCCTCGAATAAATTCGTCTTTTTAGGTTGAACATTTAACTATTTGGTTCTTCGGTTCCGTCTCGTTTTCTTGGGCCCATCGCTTGGCTTGTCTCGTCACATTCTTCCTCATCCCGTCTCATTCTTCCTCGTTCTCGCCTCAGTTTTTCCGACAAATGCGGCAGGTGTGCGCTAGTGGAGCGGACAGCTTGCAGGAGCGTTATTTTGCCGCTCTGTCTCGCTAATGCTAATGAGTGTTCTTTAATAAATGGTTAAAGTCGAGATGTGATTACATATTTTACTTTTTTGTGCTTTACTGATTAATTTGATATTAAACATGACTGTGTTACGATTGTTTCGAAGATTTAACTTAACTCTGTTTGTATGTTATTTTGTTGTTATTACAAATTCATTTTGCACAGCATTTTGATTTCGAAAACTCTAGATTCTAAGGATTCGAAGTAAGATTTTGAATGGACTGTACATTCTGCAGATTCAAAACAGGGTTTTCAATTGGTGTACTTTAGATTCTAAGGATTAAAAGTAGGATTTCCAAAGGACTGTACCTTCTACAGATTTAAAACAGGGTTTTGAATTGGTAGACTCTAGAATTTAAGCATACCAAGTAGGATTTTTAATGGACTGTACCTTCTACAGATTCAAAATACAGTTTCGAATTGGTAGACTCTAGATTCTAAGGATTTCAATTATGATTTTGAACTGGAAGACTGTGGCTTTCGAATGTTCAAGACAGCGTTTTGATTTGAAAGACTCTAGCTTCTAAAGATTCAAAGTAGAATTTTGAATGGGCTGCACCTTCTCAAGCTTTTAAACAGGGTTTTGAATTGGTAGCCTCTAGATTCTGAGGATTCAGAGTGGCATTTTGAACAAGAAGACTGTATCTCCGAAAGATTCAAAACGGGGTTTCAAATTTGTAGACTCTAGATTCTAAGGATTGAAAGTAGGATTTTTAATGAAGTGTACCTTCTACAGATTCAAAATACAGTTTCGAATTGGTAGACTCTAGAATTTAAGTATACCAAGTAGGATTTTTAATGGACTGTACCTTCTACAGATTCAAAATACAGTTTCGAATTGGTAGACTCTAGAATCTAAGGATACCAAGTAGGATTCTTAATGGACTGTACCTTCTACAAATTATAAACAGGGTTTCCAATTGGTAGACTCTAGATTCTAAGGATTTAAAGCATGATTTTTAATGGACTGTATCTTCGCAAGATTCAAAACAGGATTTCGAATTGGTGGACTCTAGATGCTAAGAATTCAAAGTAGGATTTTGAACGTGAAAACTGGCCTCTGAAGATTCAAGACAGAGTTTTGATTTGGAAGACTCTAGATTCTAAGGATTCAAAGTAGGATTTTGAATGGACTGTACCTTCTACAGATTCAAACATCTTTCAAAAAGACTCAAATTTTTCCTAATATTTTGTAAAATCTTATAAAATGAAAAAAAGTTTTATAAAATCTTCTAGATTCTTTTTTGACAAATCTGCAAAATTTAGAAATCTTTTTTAATTTTCTCAAGAATCTTATAGAAATTATATATATTTTTTAAAAACCAACTGATAATACATATTTTTTTGTTCTCAATTCTCACAATTTAATTTCAGCTCGAATTCAAGAGTTCAAAAACTTTTAACAAATAAATGCTAACTTAAAATCTATATATTGTATTATTATTAATATAATTTTGTATTCTCTATAGTATTAAAAAAAAGTTTTGGATAGTTGAATTTCAATTGGTACTTACATAAAGTTACTTCAATATTTGTATGACTGACAAAAATATTGAAAAGCATTTAGTGTTACAGCAAAATATTGTTTTATTTATTGCTAGACACTACTTCATCTTAAAAAACCTTTTTTTTATTTAGGAAGCTTCTATTTTGTTTTAAACATTAAACACAAAATTTCAAGTAATTTACATTTTTTAAGCTCATTTTTGATAATTGAAGGTTGAAAATATCTAAGGTGTATGAAAAAACCTCATAATAAGCTTTCAATCCCCTATATAGGGTGTGATTTTTTTACATTTCAGGATAGTGGTCAGAATAAAATTAGAGTAAAATTATTTTTCGTGATACCTACTATTATTTTATTCGTATTCTTATCGCTATCATATAAGTCATTTTTCATTTTTACGCACAAAGAAAAATTAAAACTTCTTAGGATTTAAATTCCTGTGAACACATATTAAACTTTTTTTTTTCAAATTTATGAAATCTTGCACCATTATTTTTTTTTATCAAATGTAAGAAAATGGGGGATTAGACAAAAAAAGATCATTTATTTTTTATTTTTTGGGTCGCCCTACTGGACAGTCACGAAGCGGTTTTGGTTCGACATCTTGGTTGTGTATTTGGAATAGAATAAAATAATCGAAGCAATGATCGATCAACTTGTTATCTATGCTAATACATCTAAAATCCAGCATAATTCACTTGTGATCCAGATATTTCCAAGCAATTTAATAATCCAAGTAATCAACTTGTAATCCAAAGTAATGCAGATAATTTGAAGTAATATACGTAGGTAAACCAAATAGTTTTTAAATATTTTTTTGAAAATGGGTCTCTTTGGGTTAAAAATTTAAATATTTGGTTAACAAATTTATTTCTGTGCTTGAAAATTGTACTATTTTGTTAAATTTGTTTTTTTGAAAATTCATTTCTTTGGTTAAATATTTAATCATATTGTTGACATTTTTCTTTGTTTGAAATTAATTTCTAACTGCATATTTAATTATTCCATTTTTAGTTCAAAATGTATGCTTTTTAGTTCAAAATTCAACTAACTGGTTGAAAGTTGAACTACCTTGTTGAAAATTCAGTTTTCTGGTTGAAGATTCTTGATTTTATTTGAAAACGGATTTGTTGAAGATTCAAATCTTTCCTTGAAAATTATTTTTTATGGTTAACAATTTATTTTTTACACTAAAATTTTAACTGTTTTACTTTTGGTGAAAGTTTGTCTTTCTTAGTTGAAAATTCATGTATTTTGTAAAAAAATTTTTTTCATTGTAGAAAAATATAATTTATGCTTAAAATTTCATATTTTGGTGAAAAAGTTGAAAACTTTAACTATTTTGTTGAAACTTCAACTACACTTGAAGCTCTCAATAAGACCGCTCCGAATAAGACCGCTTCCCCTCATCCTTGCTCAAGCATGCCGATGCGCTTCCCCCACTTTCACCCTGACTTCGAAATTCCAGTCAGCTGCTCCCAATAGTGCCGCCGTAGAAATCGCAATTTTTATGGTTTTTAGGAGAGTTTTTTTTTATATTATTCAAATATATCGAATAATTATTGTGATATTTTCATATTTTATAATATTTTTCGATATTATATTTAGATAATATAAAAAAACTCTCCTAAAAACCCGTAGAAAATTTACTTTTTGTTTGAAATTCATATTTTGTTGTTAAGAAGTCAACTAAAATCTTTTTTTAGATAACAATTCAACTATTTTTTCGAAAATTTGTATTTTAATTAAAAAATTTATTAATTTCAGTAGAAATTTCATTTTCCTTTGATGAAAATACATCTGTTTGGTTAAAAATTTAATTATTTTTTTGAAAGTTTGTATTTTTGTTTGAAAATTAAACTATTCAGTACAAAGTATACTTTTTGCTTAAAATTCATATTTTGGTGTTGAAAATTCAACTAAAATCTTTTTTGGATGAAAATTCAAATATTTTTTGAAAATTTGTATTTTAATTTAAAAATTAATTTACTTTAGTAAAAATTGCATCTTTCTTGGATAAAAATAAAACTTTTTGGTTGAAAATTCAACTGTTTTTCTTTTTAATTTTTATTTTTTGTTGAAAATTCAACTATTCCGTAGAAAGATTACTTTTTGTTTAAAATTCATATTTTGGTGTTGAAAAGTCAACTAAAATCTTTTTTGAATAAAAATTCAACTAGTTTTTCGAAAATTTGTACTTTAATTTAAAAATTTATTAATTTTAATAGAAATTGCATTTCCCTTGGATAAAAATTCATCTGTTTGGTTGAAAATTTAACTATTCTCTTGAAAATTTGTATTTTTGGTTGAAAATTCAACTATTTCGTAGAAAATTTACTTTTTGTTTTAAATTCATATTGTGTTGTTAAGAAGACAACTAAAATCTTTTTTTAGATAACAATTCAACTATTTTTTCGAAAATTTGTATTTTAATTTAAACATTTATTAATTTTAGTAGAAATTGCATTGTCCTTTGATAAAATTCATCTGTTTGGTTAAAAATTTAACTATTTTGTTGAAAATTTGTATTTTTGGTTGAAAATTCAACTATTGCGTAGAAAATTTACTTTTTGTTTGAAATTCATATTTTGTTGTTAAGAAGTCAACTAAAATCTTTTTTTAGATAACAATTACTCTAAAGTATTTGCCAGAATAAACGATAAACCATTGTGTACTATTAGGTTCCATAACGTTTTGAGCTTGAAAATAAAATAAATATTTGTCAATTTAAAAATATTAGGAATTAATCTATTGCACTACCGTCGGAAATTGTCATTACGATCAGCAAAAGTGCCATTAAAAATCACTGCTGACTGCGGACTGCGTCTCCGCCCCGAATTCCAGTCGCTTCAGCAGCGATTCTGACCGTCCACGGTGATCGCCGAATGAAACTCGCCGTAGAAACGCTTGGATATTTATTGTTATATCTTGGGAAACCGTGATTTTTCTTGGAAGTTTTATTGACCTTAATTAAAAACGAGATTACATAGAATACGTTCCCTCAATTTCGGGTTTTCTATCAGTATTCTCAGTCACAACACGAGCTGAAGTTAAGAAAAAATATCTGAGAAATGCTCGGCAATCACCACTCTTGTTGTTGACATCAGTAATCGCCGATTGGAACTTGACATTTGAGGCTTGGACTTTAAACCATGTGTGTTATAAATTTCAGATTTTTTCTACAACTTTTCTAGGTTATGCCACAAGTTGAATTCGGGTTACAAAATTTGATAAATTCTAGCATTTTTTTTAAACTTCTCACGTGGTATATTTTCTTTAAAAGGTCAGAAGTATCTCTATTGGGGATTAATTGGCGCGTACCCTAAAAGGCTTTCTCATCGTTTGTTAAAAAAGTTCTTTGCACCATTTTTAAATGATCGTACAGACGATTTGCGAGGATATTGTACCAATTCGTTATTTATTTCCAAAAGTAACTTCATTACCAATTCTGATAGAAATTTCCGATAAAAAGTTCTTGCCGAAGCTATCCAATCATTCACATTTTTTTTTAAATGCACTGAGAAGAGAAATCTTCGAATGCAGGTCTCGAAAAGAAACTAAAAGATAACGCAGTCATAAAAATTAGGTTGTTCGACGAACAAGAGTAGTCACATGCTATGGATTAATACGTGGGTGAGGTAGGGCATTTTTCCAGGCATTTTGCTAATTTTAATTGGATGTTTATTTTTTAAGCGATGATTTGGAAAGGAAACATTGAAGGAAGCTATATTAGGAACCGTTGACTTCTAAAAAATGCTGACTCTCATAACGTGACTCAAACACATCTTTGATTCCTTTTAGGTAATATTTTTAAATTTTAATTTGAATTTGGTTGACTAATAATTATTAATTTCTTCCAATTTGAAGTTTGGAAATATTTCGTAACAGTAAGAAATCATTAATTAGGCAATGGTAATTCAAATATTATAATTAAGAGTTAATTTTAATGAGCCAGATCAACTGTCCAAATGAATCGGTTGCTCACATAGAAATGACCATGAGAGATAAGAAAACGCACCTTCCAGGACAGTACATAGCAAACCCATCCTGGTAATGTTTGTTATTTTCCTTGATAACGGGGTAAAATTTACGAGTTATGTAAGAAGGTAATAAACTTATGAGATAACTTATATCAATAATGAACGGCTTGAGGTATTGAGGTATTGAGGTATACGGGCTAAGTAGTGATTTTTTAATTCTTCGGTCATATGCGCGCCTTAGTCATTATATCAAAAAGAAATGTAATTTATATTCAATCGTAGCTGTCTCTATGTAGTGGTTTAAACTTGATATGGAGAATATGGTACATTTGTGTAAAGTTTTCTTAAATGTTACACATAAACTTTCGAAATTTTGGATTTTTTTCATTGTAACACTTAGGTGCATTTTCTTCTTGTTTTGTTTTTATAGGTATCACGCGCATGAGTCTTTGAGTCTCTGAGTAGATTCTGACTAGTTCGTGACCGTATATACAAGGCTGCTGAAGCAAGTATGGTGTTAACGTAGAACAGCTATTGGCTGTTCTTAAAGAAGAAGAAGAAGAGTAGATTCCGGTAACGCTGGTAAGGAGAGTCATCCTCTCTAGATGTCTGCTTTGTCCAATGCCGGTCGCTGCATAGTCTAGCAAGTCATCCTTGAGTTGATTCGTCCACTCAATGTGGGCGTTTTGCCGGTTCGTCGTCGTGTTTCCATCTAGATTATTTTTAGAACCCCGAACTCTAGGATGATCAGCATTGTTTGCCACCCCATTGTCGGGTGCTCTGCGCGTTCGATCGTTTTGAACCGCATCTACAACTTTGTGGTTCTTGGTGGTGTCATATATGGTGGTGTCATATATATAGTTAAATTCCACTGCTCCTGGGTATCTCCTGTCATAATGTATAAACTCGACCTGGTAGCTACGATCCATGGTTAGGAGAGTTGGTGAACCGAATTCCTGGAATCGAGCGTATGCAAGCGCAAAGGAGAGTCTCTCACTCAACCTCTTGTCGTTGAGAGTGCTATGTGAAGACTGGTATCCAGCAAGCTCTCCCGTATTGAGAGCGGTCTTGTTGCCGCAGCCCCATTCATCCCCTCTTCACAAGTGGTTGCGTACGCAATCGCTCTGGTTTTGCGTGACCCTTGCATGCGCTATATATTACCCTTTCTTCTAGGGATTTAAGAGAGTCGCTCAGTAGAATATCGGCTTAGGCTTTCTCCCGTTATAGTTAAATATTATAAAGAGTCAGCCGGGTAAGCATGGCAAATCGGCCCCCGCTCCTATCAAGCTGAAATTTATGTCGAATGTTCATCGTAAGGTAGCAAAAAACTACGAAGAATTTCAACCTTCAAATTTAATTTTTTTGGTAGTTATGGAGGGGAAAAGAAAAATAAATAAAGTGTTTTTTCGCAAGAACCGTTTGACCGATTTTTATGAACAAAATTTATGTTATGGAGACTGATTAGACTAAAGAACTAACCTCCCCCTTTCAAACCTACTTGGATTTATTGGGATATCTTCATTTTTCACCAACATATTGTAATTTGAAATTTTTCATTTTAGCGTTTTAACCCATTAACGCTGAGGTGTTCAGATTTATACAACGCATTCTCTATTGCTGACGGTACGATATTATATATATATAATGTATACATACTGTATGTAATATATATACATAAAACAATATATATACAAAATGATGAATTTTCAACGAATTACATAAATTTTCCACAAAACAGTTGAATTTTCTACCAAATACTTGCATTTTGAAGCTAAAAATGTTGTAGTTGATATTTAAACCAAAATATATTTTAATTTTGAATTAAAAACAGTCGAATACACCCAAAAAAGACGAATTTTCAACAAACTATTTAAATCTTCAACTAAAACAGAAATATTTTTAACCACACAGTTCCCTTTTTACCCAAAATATAAAAAAATGTCTACCAAATAGTTCAATTTTGAACCAAGACGATTAATTTTCTACTAAAACACGAATTTTTTTGGACAAAATACATGAATTCTGAATCAAACAGTTGAATTTTCAACAAAAATAGTAAATTTTTCAAAACGAAGAGATGAATTTTGAACTAAAATGATGAATCTTTAAAAACATTAGTTTTTAACAAAGTAGTTCAACTTTCAACCAAGTAGTTGAATTTTCAAGACAAAGAGACGAATTCTCAACAAAAAATATAATATTTGATATTTAAACCACAAAAGGTTTTAATTTTAAATAAAAAACAGTTGAATATAAACAAAAAATACCAATTTTGTACAAAATATTTGAATCCTCTACAAAAACAGATTAATTTTCAAAAATACATTGCATTTTTAATTTAAAAAATTTGATTTTTTACCAAATAATACGAATTGTAAACCAAATACATATATTTTTCACCAAATAGTTAAATTTTCAACTAAAAAGATTTATGTTCTACCAAAAAATATGAATTTTTAACAAAATAGTTGAATATCTACCAGAAAGACGAATTTTCAAAAAAATACATAAATTTGTAACCAAATAGTTGAATTTTCTACCAAAAAATACGAACTTTCAACAAATTACATACACTTTCAATTAAATATTTTGAACAATGGATGTGATGTTAGTCAACATTTTATTTGATAAATGCGAACTAAATTATATAACTCAACAAAAATGATCAACTTCTTTGAGTTGAAAATTCGATTATCATATTTTCAGTTCGGAATTTATCTCGTTTGGTTAGAAGTTCTAATAATTGGTTGAAAATTTCAAAATTTTGTCTCAAGTGTAACTATTGAGTTAAAAATTCGTTTTGCTTGTAGATTCATCCCCGTGGTGAAGAATTTAACTATTCCATTTTTAAAAAATTAATTTTTTTGAAAATTCGTTTTTGTTGTTGTTAAGGATGCACTTTTCCTGATGACCAATGTAACTTATTGATTTTTCTTTTATTTAAATTGAAATTGTTTACTGAACATCGATCTCTGCTAGTTGTATACTCATGTCCTAGATTGAAAATTCATCTCTTATGGTAAAAATTAGTCCTCCTAATTAAAAATACATTCTTCTTGATTAAAAATGCAACTTTTTATCTCGAATTGTATTTAGTTCCTTTAACGATTTCACAATTTGGTAGAAAATTATACTATTTCGTCGAAAATTAATTTTCTTATCAAAAAATCCTATTTTTGTATTAAAAATTCAACAATTTTCTTGAAAATTGCGGATGTATATTGTTGAAAAATCGTGCCTTTTGGTTGAAAATTTATCTATTTACTGAAAAGTACATTCTTTTCGTTAAAAATTTAACTGTTTAGTTAAAAAGTCGACCATTTTAGACGAAAATTCAACTGGCTAGATAAAAGCTAAACTTTAAGGTTCAACATCTGAAATCACAGAATCATTCAGGGACGAAATAAGTGGCTTTTAGAGGAAATTAGTCAATCATTTTTTCTTAAACATCCATAACTTTTGACTTAATTTAGAAAGTCAATTATTTCTTTTTTAATCTGAGTTATTCGATTCAAAAGACTCACCTTTGAATGTTATGCGAATTTTTTTTCTGGAACTTGTACTTTGATCAGGAAGATATATTTTAGGCTCAGTGTTGGCTAAATAACATTTGTGGATAGTGAAAGTGAGTTATGAGTTAGGACTTGTGAGTTAAGAGTTGTGAATTAGGATTTGTGAGCCAAAAGTTGTGCGTTAGAGGTTAGACGTTGTAAGTTATGAGTTGGAAGTTGTGAGTGATGTGTGATGAGTAAGGAGTTGTAAGTTAGGAATTGTGAGTTATGAGTTCTGCGTTGAGAGATGTAAGTTAGAAATTGTGAGTTATGAGTTAGGAGTTGTGAGCTGTGAGATAGGAATTGGGAGTTAGGAGTTATAACTTAAAAAGTTAGCTAAAAGTGAGTTATGGGTTAGGACTAGTTAGTTAGGAGTTATGAATGAGGAGTAGTGAGTTAGGATTTGTGAGTTATAAATTGTGACTAAGGAGTTGTGAGTTAGGAGGTAGACTGTGTGAGTTATGAGTTATAAGTTGTGAGGCATGTGTTAGCAGTTAGAAGTTGTGAGTTTGAAATTGTGAGTTGTGAGTTAGAAGTTGTGAATGAGGAATTGTGACTTAGGAGTTATGAGTTAAGAGTTGTGAGTTATGAATTAGGACTAGTGAGTTAGAAGTTATGCATTAGGAGTTGTGAGTTAGGATTTGTGAGTCAAAAGTCGTGAGTTAGGAGTTGTGAGTTAGGAATCGTGACTTAGGAGTTGTGAGGTTAGGAGTGGAAAGTTAGGAGTTAAAAGCTGTGAGTTAGGATTTAGGATTTGTGAGTTATGAGTTAGCAGTTGTGAGTGAGGAATTGTGACTCAGGCGTTATGAATTAAGAATTGTGAGTTATGAGGTTATGCATTAGGAGTGGTAAGTTAGGAGTTGTGAGTTATGAATTAGGACTTGTGAGTTAGGAGTTATGAATCAGGAGTTGTGTGTTAGGATTTGTGAGTTAAAAGTTGTGAGTTAAAATTCTGAGTTAGGGGTTAGACGTTGTAGGTCATGAGTTATAAGTTGTGAGTTATGGGTTAGGAGTTATGAATTGTGAGTTAGAACTTGTGATTTATGAGTTAGGAGCTGTGAGATTTATTATTTATTATTTTATTCATTAGGTAGCATCAATCGTTGGCCAACAGACAACAATACTTATGGGGTCTCAAAATATAAAGAATTGATGAAGACTAGATAAGCTTAAATTGACATGAATCTAATATACATTTAACAGGAAAAATTTACCTTTTTTGGATCAAAGTTGATTTTCTTTAGTTGAAAACTCAACTTTTTCGATCAGAATTGGTCTATTTCGTAAAAAAGTCATCCTGTTTTTGTGAAAAGTGTATCTACTTGTTCGAAAATTCATGTTTTGCGTTGAAAAATAAATCATTTTGATAGAAAAGTCAAGTGTTCAGTTAAACATTAACTTTTTTGTTGAAAATTCATTTTTTCAGTTCGAAAATTCTTTTTTTTTTTGTTAAATCTCAATCTGTTTTGGTTGAATGGACTAGGTAAGAAATGGACAAAAAGTTACCAATTTTAGGAAAAAACCACAACGAAAGGTGAAAGCTGGACAAAAAGTTGAATAATTTATTGAAAATCGCAACTTTACAGCATTAAAAAACAAAAAAGATTATTAAAAATAATGATAAATTGTTTAACCAATTGGTTTTGCTAACAGGAATAATTTATTAACTCAATCACAACTAATTTTGTTAACTTGCACTATTTATTACCTCACAAAGTAAAAAGTGAACAAAAAGTTAAAAATTTGAGGAAAAAACCGCAACTATCTGGGATCAAAATAGAAAGCTTCAAATTTGAAACAAAAATGTTACGTTCTACCATTATGTAAAGAGAATATTATTAACGATAATAACAATACATTGTTTGAACAATTAATTTGTATGAGCAATTATTTCTGCTAGATTGAATGAAATGTTAACTTACTCCAAGTGAAAAGTGGACAAAAGTTGAAAATTTCAGAAAAAAAACCTAAAAAGATCTGTAAATTTGTGTTTGATCACTTTTTTATGAGACACGTAATTTTTGTTTCATTCGTAAAAAATCAAAACTTGAGATAGACTAGTTTGTTGAATGGCATCATTTGACCAATGGAATCGTTTTTTGTTTTGTTTTTATTTATAAAAAATAAATAATTTAAAAATTCTTATTTCAAGCCAAGCGACGACCGATGATTAGAACAGTTAAAGATAAGAATTGTAGCTTTTTTAATACCTGTAATTTTTCCCTAATCATTTTTTAATAATACTTGATATTTTATTTGGGCTTATTTATCGAAAATACTACGAAAAAAAAAATCAAAAATTCAAATTTTGAGAGACATGACGCAAAATATAGGACAAGTCTTATGAATTAATTCTATCTTTTGAAAAATCCTATAAAATTAATGTCCTGAAACTGAAACTGAAATTGAAACTAAGACTAAGACTAAAACTGAAACTAAAACTAAGACTGAAACTAAAACTAAAACTAAAACTAAAACTAAAACTGAATCCTAACTCCTTTCTTAGAAATTTATTTGTTAGAAATCAATTTTTTTGATAAAAATTGCTTCCGTTATTGTTGAAAATTAATCTGTGCAACTAAAAATTTAATAAAAAAATATTCACGATAAAAAACTAGTTTTAAATCAGAGAGACAAATTTTCAACCGAAAGGATAAATTTTCAACTAAGAAGGTTAATTCTCTGCCAAAAAAGATTGATTTCTGAAATGATTTTCAAAATTATAAAACAAATATTTGAAATTTTGAAAGAAAACCCAAAGAAATCAATCCAAATGGCAAATATTTGAAATTTTAAAAGAAAACCCAAAGAAATTAGTCCAAATGTCTGGCTAACGAACTTGACCTTCGTTTTAGGACACTTGAAGAGTATCAAAGCCTAATCCAATCTTTCAATTCTTTCGGGAGTCATCGTACTCTCAGACAAACATACAGACAAACATACAGACAGACAGATAGAAACATTCGTAAAAACCTGTTTTTCGGATTCACGGGGTTTCGAAACGTGGACATTTGATAAAAACAGGGGGTCAAATTTTACACAATTCTCTGAATACTTGATTATCAAACTTCTTTTAAAAAAACGTTGCAATCCGTAGAAATCCTTGAAATCCTCGGAAATCCAATAAAATTATTTAATTGGAATCCCGTAAAATCTTCGGGAATTTCTTGAAATCCTGGGAGATCCAATAAAATCTTTCAAATTCTGTGAAATTCATTGAAATCTTTGGCTATCTTACAAAATTCATTGAAATCCCTTGAATATAAATCAAATTAAACTTATTTATTAAAGTTCTCTAAAAAAAGATTCCAATACCTAAACATTTTTTAAATCCTTCGAGAACTAATAAAATCCTTTAAATTTTGAAAATTCTTTGAAATATTTAGAAATCCTACAAAATTCTTTGAAATCCCTGGAAAATTTTCAAATATCTTGAAATCCCTTGAAATCTTTTAAATTTTTTTTAAATTCCTTTAAAATCTTCTAAATCTTTGAAATACGAGTAGTTAGAAATTTGAAGAAATTATTTAAAACCCCTTGAAAATAAATTTAATTTATTCTCTAACGGTCTTCAAAAATCCCCTGAAATTGGTGAAATCCCATCAATTCTTTGCAATCATTAAGCATTACTTAAAACCTGTAAAATCCTTTGCATTTTTTAAAATTCCTTCATTTACCTTAAAATTATTCAAATCCGTAGAAATCTCTGCAAATAAAATTTTATTTATTCCGTAACGTTAAATTTTACTTGACTATCAAATTTCTCTAAAAAAAAAAGTTCCAATCCCTAGAAATCCTTGAAATCGTTGGAAATCCAATAAAGTTCTTCAATTGGGATTCCGTAAAATCTTTGGGAATTTCTTGAAATCCTGGGAGATCCAATAAAATCTTTTAAATCTTGTGAAATTCATTGAAATCTTTGGCAATCTTACAAAATTCTTTGAAATCCCTTGAATATAAATCAAATTAAACTTATTTATTAAAGTTCTCTAAAAAAAGGTTCCAATACCTAAACATTTTTTAAATCCTTCGAGAACTAATAAAAGCGGCAGTTTATCAATAAGGTTGTGTAAAAAAAATAATTTTGGATCCGAAAAAGCGGACTATTTTGAACCCAAGTTGGTGATCAGCATCATAAGGAATGTTTTCATATCCCCGAGTTTACTCTGTTCTTCCTTATCAATACCAATTTAAATGAAAATTAAAATTTATAGGTGGGTGTCTGATACTATTAGTCGGTAGCGTATAAATGATAAAATGTAAAAACTTCATATTGGATTCGCCAAAGTGGATCATTTTGAACCCAGGTTGATAATGAGAATCATAAGCAATGTTTTTATATACCTTGGTTTTCTGTGTTCTTCCTTATGAATACCAATTTTAATCAAAGTAAAAACTTATAGGCGGGGGTCCGACACTATAGTCGGTAGTGTATGAACGATGAAATGTGGAAACTTCATTTTCGATTTGCAAAAGTGTATCATTTTGACCCGAAGTTTATAATCAGAATGATCCGCAAGTGTTTGATATCCCGGGATTTACACTGGGTTTTCCTTCTAAATACCAGTTTGGATAAAAGTAGCCATTAAAAGGTGAGTGGTCCAATACTTTTTTTCAATATTGTATAATACAGTTGTGTAAAAATTCCGCAACTGTCTGATACCACAGGGTTTACAGTGGGGTTTCCTTCTTTATACCAATTGGAATATAAGTGGTAATTTTCATCATTTTCATCATCAGGTGAGAGATCCAAAAATATCTGTCGGTAGTGTATCTGTAGGGTTGTGTAAAAAATTAATTTTGGATCCGAAGAAGTGGATTATTCTGAACCCCAGTTGATAACCAGAATCATAAGCAATGTTTTGATATTCCTGAGTTGACTGTGTTTTTCCTCATAAATACCACTTTGAATGAAAGTGTACATTAATATGTTAGTGGTTCGATACTATCCGTCGATAGTCTATGCATAAACTTATGGAAAAATAAAGTTTGGATTTGCAAAAGTCAAAAGTGGATCATTTTGAACCCAAGCTGATAATATTCAGCTGACAAACTCCGAGCAATGCCGCGCGTCGGTTAGGTTAAAAATCTATCTCGAACATCGTTTTATGTACCTGGTGTACATTACATGTGTACAAAAGTGATTCATATTGGATTATTTCGTTATAAATCCGAGAGAAAAGGAATTTTCAACAAAGTACTTAAATTTTGAGTTAACGAAATTAATTTTAAAAAATGTAATACTTAAAAAAATGAATTTTTAACAAAGGAGTTCAAGTTTTAATCAAGCAATTTAATTTTCAACCAACCAAAGAAGACGAATTTTCGACGAAACACTTGAATTTTCAAATAAAAAAGATAAATGAATGTATTTTTTTTTAGTTAGTAGGTAAATTGAAAAAAAATTTTTAACAAAAATAGAATAGTTAAATATCCAGTTTACAAAATTTATTTTACAACAACATAAAACGTATTTGCGTCAAAATAGTTCAATTTCAAACCAAAGTCATGAATTTTAAACTAAAATGGTGAATATTCAAATGGAATAGTTGAATTTTCCACTGCGGAAGAGATTAATCTTTAACGAAAATTGTGGAATATTCAACTGTATTGCTTAAATTATCAATTAAAGAAATTAATTTGTAACAAAACAAAAAACGAATTTTCAAAAAAGTACATACATATTTGGTGGAAAAATTTAATTAAAAAAAAAATCGAATCTTCATCAAAAAATGAATTTTTAACAAAAGAGTTTCATTTTCAATAAAGTAATTAAATTTTCAATCAAAGTCGTTAATTTTCTACCAAAAAAGACGAATTTTCAACAAAATACATGAATTTTCAACCAAATACTTGAATTTCCAAGTAAAAAAGATAAATTTTCGTCTAAATAGTTGAATTTCAGAATAAAAAAGATTCATTTTCCACCATAAATGGAAAAGTAAACTTTCTAGTTTAAAAAGTCAATTTAATATGTTTATTTTGAACAAAGAATTGAATTATATCAATCCACAATGTCGAATTTCCTGTCCATTTCCATTGTAAATCCTTCAAATCAAGCTATATTAAAGTTTGTAATGGAATAATGTTTTATAATTTTGTATTTTAAGATTTCGACAAATTTCAATCTTACCTCTTCAAAATTGTACAAATTTGATTTGTAAATCTTTACAATTGAAGAGTTTTCAGTGGCAAATCTATAAAATTAAACTTTTCCAACGAAAATAAGACATTCTGAATCACCACTTTTGAAATTATAAACATAAACAATTTTAAAATCTTCAACTGCGCATCTTTGAGATAGACCTATCTCAAAAAGATCTTTACAACATCATGATTTTTAATTATAAAAATTTAAAATTAAGCGACTTCGTAAACAACATTTTTTTGGAAAAAATAACATTTTTTCCAACCAAAAAAATGTCTTCCAACCAGGGAAATGTCTTTGAATCAAAGAAATTTTCCTTTGAGTAAGAGCCAATGAATATTCCTCTTTGAATCAAAGCATACTTCCAAATTATCTTATTAATTTATTTCTTTGCTTTTAATTTCTGCTCAGTTAAAATCTTATATTTGAATAAAAGTTACATATTACTGAAGTCCGATGTAGCTTTTTTATAATTTAATTTCAATTATGATCATTAAATATATTCTATATAACTTTAAATTTGAGCATATATATTCTAATTTGATGATCACGTATTCAAAAGAAACAACATATTATGAGCACACGCAGCGCTCTATTCGTAACAGTTTTTTAAAAATTACTATTATATATCTCTAGATTTTGTTATCCATTTTACTAAATTTTTCGAGAAAATTTTTACCTAAGAACTTTAGATATTTCTACTTCCTGTTTAATCTGTCCATAAAAAAAGCTGTTACGTAATTTATGGATGGTCCCTCGTATACTGGCATTCTTCTTAAGAAAGGGTCTATCTACAATTTTATAAAAAACGATGTTTTTTATATCGTTGGATTTGTAATGAGAAAATGAATTTATCTGTACAAAAAGTGATGAAAAATTCTAAATCATCGTTTTTCGCCTGAAAATGTCTTCCGAAATGTTACTGTTCCCCTGAGGAGTGACGAATATTAAAATTTGTTTGAAATAAATTTTGGGGTGGAAAACGTCGATTCAGAAAAAAAACTTTCCTACAGAAGTTGCTTGCATCTTGCCCTAGAATCGAAATCAATAAAAAAATGTCATTCCATTTGAAAAAAAATGACTTACGGTCTGAATAGGCCACTTCCGGTGGGAGCCGGAAGTGGAAAATAACTCTAATCGCTTGGGCACAGTCGATTTGCTATTAGGAGGTACTGAACTTTTTATTTTATTAGGTATTTTAGATTTTAAAAGGGTGGAGGGGTGGTCTGAGACATCCTGTATATGCATCTTAGGGGGTTTTCGGGCTTGCTAAATACGAATCCGGAGCCCGTTTGAAAAATTCAAAAATGCGGATCCAATATGGCCGACGATTTTTCAAAAAATTAATGGATTTTCATGAAACTTGGTATCTGGGGGGTTTTAGGGCCTCTGATAACGAATCTGAAATAAGATTTGAAAAATTCAGAATGGCGGATCCAATATGTCGGACAAGTTTTCAAAAAATTAATGGATTTTCATGAAACTTGGTGTCTGGGTTTTTTTTTTTTGGGTATCTGATCACGAATTTGAAGTCCGTTTTTGAACATTCAAAATGGCAGCCGTGATTTAAAAAAATAATAAATTTTCATGAGACTTGACATCGGGGGGCTTTGGGGTATCTGATAACGAATCTGCAGTCAGATTTAAAAAATTCAAAATGCGGATCCAATATGACGGACAGGATTTTAAAAAATAGTGGATTTTCATGAAACTTGGCATCTGGCGGGTTTTTGGGCCTCTGATGACGAATCTTGAGTCAGATTTAAAAAATTCAAAATGGCGGATCTAATCTGGGGGACGAATTAAAAAAAATAATTGATTTTCATGAAACTTGACATCTGGGGGTTCTTGAAGTCTTTGATAACGAATCTGAAAACAGTTGAATTTTCAAACCAAGAAGAGGAATATTTCAGAAAAGAGTTAAAATTTCAACCGGAAAAGTCGATTTTTTAATCTAAAAAGACGAATTTTCTACAAAATAGTTAAATTTTCAAATAAATAGTTGTATTTTCAACTAAGTAATTAAATTTTCCACCAAAATACTTGAATTTTCAATCAAAAGGATTAACTTTCTACAAAAAAAGACAAAACTTCTACAAAATGCAAGAATTTTTATCCTAACAGTAGAATTTGTTGTCAAAAAAGATGAATTTTTAAAACAAAAACAGGAATATTCTAGAAAATAATTAAATTTTCACCAAAGGAGCTTAATTTCAACAAAATAGTTTTAATTTTCTATCAAACAGTAGAATTTTTTATCAAAAAAGATGAATTTTCAAAACAAGAAGACGAATATTCCAGAAAATAATTAAATTTTCACCAAAAAAGCTTAATTTCAACAAAATGGTTTTAGTTTTCTGTTAAATAGTTGAATTTTCAAACCAAAAAGAGGATTTTTTTAGAAAAAGTTGAAATTTCAACCGGAAAAATTCTAATTTTTTAAAAAAAATGTTAATTTCGTACCTTAAAATATGAATTTTCATCAAAAAAGTTAATTTTCTATAAAATAGTTCAATTCTAAAATAAATAGTTCTATTTTTCACAAAATAATTAAATTTTCTACCAAAATACTTGAATTTTCAATCAAAAAGATGAATTTTCAATCAAAAGGATTAACTTTCTACTAAAAAAGACAAAATTTAAAAAAAATGCAAGAATTTTCATCCAAACAGTAGAATTTTTTTTATCAAAAGAGATGATTTTTTAAAACAAAAAGACGAATACTCAAGAAAATAATTGAAGTTTCACGTAAAAAGCTCAATTTCAACAAAATAGTCTTCATTTTCTATCAAACAGTTGAATTTTCAAACCAAGAAGAGGAATATTTCAGAAAAGAGTTAAAATTTCAACCGGAAAAGTCGATTTTTCAGCTGGCCACCGAGAATATATGTGACATACGGTAAGCAGTAAAACATCAACTATGCCTGATGAGGATGCTTTGGCGTAACTAACCAACTCAAGAGAAATACTGTGTGAGAACATCTGATGGGATACCACAATGAATGAGGAATTGGTGCCTTTCTATTATTAAAGTGCGAAGTTTGAAATCTTACGCGAAAAAGGATACAATTTTAGTACAGGACATCCAGACTAATCTGCACATCTCAGAAGATCGAGGAATGGAGATTGAAAAACAGGTTGATTTGGCGTGGAAATAAGGCGAAAATTAATTTCGGTTAGAGGAAGCCGCGTCACACAAACAAGCAGCTGCAACTGATTTTCTTCCTCAACCAGGTTCAACGATCAACCTGGTTCAAGGATCAAGAAGGCGAATAAAATGGACAAATCATATGAACAGAAATCAAATGCGCTTTTATTTTTTGGCAAAGAAATGTGTGCTAAGTGTAAGAGGAGAATCTCATCGATTTTCCTTACTTAAGTATCTAGAGCTAGTCACAAGAATAAACGAGCAGAATCTATCAGATCGGAAACGCTCAATATCGGTAAACAGATTGCTTTCGGCTGTTACAATAGCTGATATCAGAATGGAAGTGAAACAGCAGCTTCCTTACGATGAACTTTCCTTGGAAGATGTGGACGACAAAGACCAGATTGAAGCTGAAGAAAGCGGTAATAGGGGACCTCTGAGAAATCCCAGAGAAACTACAGCACCTTGAAAGGAATTTGGGTCATGATTTACTAGTGTTCAGACATGCAGAACCAACACAAAGGTATTCTCGGCTCAATATGAACGTCACAAATGATCTGCGTGCACTGATAGAACACCTGAACAGCAAGATTTTACCTATGCATTCGAACGCAAAACAAACTACGTTAGAGGTGCAAACTCTTGCATACTGTGCAGCTGTGTCAACCGTTAAAACGGTGGGCCGCAGAACGAGGCCTGCAAATGCATTCTTTGTTTTAAAAGATATTTAGAATGTTTGAAAGTTTTTGAAAAGGCTCAAAAATGATTTTAAGTTTGAAAATATTTCCAAAAATTTTAAAATAAAAATGCCAATTTTTGAATATTATAAAGAAAATATGGAAACTTTTTAAGAAGTATGATAAGGCTTCAAGAAAATGAAAAAAATTCCTTGAGATTCATGGGAAACTTTTTAATGACTTTTTATTTTGGAAAATTAATTTTTTAAGGTAATTTAAAACGGTATAAAACATTTAAAAAGATTTCTACAAAGTTCTAAAATATCTGGAAGATTTAAGGGCAATTTTTTTTATTTTGAAAGATTTTTCAAAATTTTAGGAATATTTCGAGTCAGTTTAAGAGATAATTATCCTCCAGGCTTCTAAAAGTCCAGAATATTTTTTGAACTGACTCAAAATTTTCCTAAAATTTTGCAAGATTATAAAAATTTATAAGGAATGCGAATAAGTTCAAGATATTCCAAAATATTCTAAATTAATTTAAAAACTGAAAATATGTCAGAAGTTTTAAAGAAAGTACATTTTTGAATATTTGGAAAAAGAAATTTGAAGCTTCTTAAGAATTTTGAAAATATTGATAATGAAACGACAATGAAAAGATTTTCGTAGAATTTATGGGAATATTTGAACTGATTTTTTATTTTGAAAAATTAATTTTAATTGACAACTTAAAAACATCTTAAGAGATGACAAAAGATTTTAAAAGATTACAGAATATTTCTAAAATCGTCATAATAGATTCTGAAAGATTTTAAGTCAAATTTTGTAACTTTTCAGAATCTTAAGACAATTTTTGGAAAAATTCGAATAATTTTAAAAGGTATTTAGAAGATTCAAAAGTTTTAGAAATAATTAAAAAAATAATTTTAAATTTGAAAATATTTCAAAGATTTAAAACAAAATGTAAATTTTTGTATAATTTGAAAAAGGAATTTAAAGCTTCTTAACAATTTTACAGGATTCACGATAAACTCTTATACCACTTTTTGTTGAGGTCCAACTTTTTGGGTCTCGTCAAACTGAGAGTTTTTTCATAGAACTCTTGGTGGTGGGAGAGGGGGGGGGGCATAATTCTGATCAGAACTTCTAAATGTCTTAACATTGCAAAATTCAAAATTTTGGTGTATTTTATATAGAACTCTTCCGGAGAGAAGCAGAACTCTAGTCAGAACTCCTGGAACTCTTACAATTTGCACATTCCAAATTTTTGGGTCTCTTCAAACTGCTGTAGTTCTTTGGATTTTAAATTGATCAAAAAGTGGTACAAGAGTTTTTAATGGAACTCTTGGGGGGTGGGTAGAACTCTAATAGAAACTCGTGCAACTTTGAACAAAAACTTTTTTTGCTGAATTTAACAAATGTTCTAACATAACATTTTTTATTTTTTTTGAAATTATCTTTGCGCAGAACTAGAAAACTCTTTCGAAACTAAATAAGTATGCCAAAAGAAATAACTATTTTTGAGTAGCGTATGGAACTTTTAAACTATCCTTAAGAAAAATTAGTCGTTTTTTAAAAATCGACTTTTGCCATCCCCTCACTTTTGATAAATTTTTGTTTGTTTGCATAATCATTTATTTCAGAAAGAGTTCTCTAGTTCTACGAAAATATAACTTCAACAAAATCAAAAACAAAAGATGTTACAACATTTTTTAAATTCTAAATTAAAAAAAAACTTGTTGTCAAAAGTTGCACGAATATTGATTAGAGTTCTGACCACCCCCAAAGAGTTCCGTTAAAAACTCTTAAATCACTTTTTGATAAATTCAAAATCCAAAAAGCTACAGCAGTTTAAAAAGATCTAAACATTTTAAATTTGAACAGTTTAAACGTCCAGGAGTTCTGATTAGAGTACTGTCGCCAGCAGGAAGTGTTCTATAAAAAACTCTTATACCACTTTTCGTTGAGTTCCAAATTTTTGGGTCTCATCAAACTGAGAGTTTTTTTTTTATAGAACTCTTATCTTGAAGTTTTTTTTAAATTTATCATTTTAGTTAAAAATTTATCTCTTTGGTAGCAAATTTCACTATTTCGGTGAAAATTTGTTTCTTTTCAGTTTAAAATTAATTTTTTCAACTGCAAATTAAACTATTACATCTAAAATCTTCTGTGTTTGAAAATTCATCATTTTTTGTTGCAAATTCAACTGTTTGGTAAAGCCATAAACAAATAGGAATTTTGATCATTTATAGACTAAAGAATATTAGTTAAAATAAGAATTGAAATTAATTTGTAATACTTAAAAAATATTAGCTGGGTTACAACCCCGAAGCTGACTATATAATCAATCATTTTTCCGTGACAAAAAATGCATACAGAGGAATTCCACGAATTCGAAGAATTTGATATGTTCCACGAATTCAATTAATTCCACAAATTTAATGAATTTAATGAATTTGACGAATTTATTTAATTTCACAAATTCAAACACTTCCATGAATTAAAGAATGTCTCAAATTTAAGGATTTCCAGAATTTACGGGATTTCTGAAAATTCGACGAATTCCAAGGACTTTAAAATAGTGCAAGGAATACAGAAAACTCCCGGGAATTCGAAGAATTTGATGAATTCCACGAATTTAATTAATTTCACGAATTTAATGAATTCGACGAATTTAATTAATTTCACGAATTCGAACAATTCCATGAATTCAAGGATTTCCAAAATTGAAGGATTTCCCCAATTTAAGGATTTCCCCAATTTAAGCAATTCCAAAATTTAAGGATTTTCCATATTTAAGGATTTCCAGAATTTACGGGATTTCTGATAATTCCACGAATTTTAAGGACTTTAAAATAGTGCAAGGAATACAGAGAACTCCCGATAATTCGAAGAATTTGATGAATTCCACGAATTTAATTAATTTCACGAATTTAATGACTTCGAGAAATTTAATGAATTTAATGAATTCGACGAATTTAATGAATTTGACGAATTTAATGAATTCGACAAATTTAAAATAATAATCTGAAAGATATTCTTAGTTCGTTCGATATACAAATTGAGCCTATTCGTTGAAAAAATAGCCAAACTCTGCATTTTTTTACAAAAAATGTTTCAATAATTAATAATTCTTGGGAATTTGCAAAGTATCATATAAAATAATAATCAGAAAGATATTCATAGTTGATTCCGTAAACAAATTGGGCCTATTGCTAGAAAAAAGCTAATATTTGAATTTGTTGATGAAAATTGTTTAAATAATTAGTCATTCTTGGGAATTTGCAGAGCATCGTAGTAAAAAGTCATCGGAAAGATGTTCTTATTTAATTAAAAAACAAGAGATTATCCGTAGAAAAATAGCCAAACTTTGAATTTGTTCACAACAATTGTTTCAATAATTAATAATTCTTGTGAACTTACAAAGCATTATAGAAAATAATAATCTGAAAGATATTCGTAGTTCGTTCTATAAACAAATTAAGCCTATTCGTTGAAAAAATAGCCAAACTCTGAATTTATTTACAACAATTGTTTCAATAATTAATAATTCTTGGGAATTTACAAAGCATCATAGAAAATAATAATCGGAAAGATATTCTTAGTTCGTTCTATGATCAAATTGAGCCTATTCGTTGAAAAAGGACAAAAGAAAAATGTCATCGGAAAGATGTTCTTAGTTAGTTCTTTAAAAAAATGAGATTATTCGTAGAAAAGTGACCAAACTCGGGATTTCATTATGAAAATTGTTTTATGAATTAGTAATTGTTGGGAATTTGCAAAGCATCACAGAAAAAAAAATCTACCAGCTGCGCGGGCACATTCTCATCGCGCGCTGGGCGCGCGGCTCTCAAGTTTGAGCGCTCCTAGGGCGCGCGACTGTTGGTTCTCGTGCTTCGCACTCGATAATATATTTATCTCGCTCTTCGCGCTCGATTAAAGGTCAAAGCATCAACAACTATAATTTGGTGATTATGAATTATCTTTTGTTAAAGCTCCTTCGGCTTTAACGTGACTTTTCGAAATGATAATGGATTATTGAGGTTTTTTAAACGTAGAATATTCTTCACGTGGCGTACAAGACAAGTAACTAACTCGTTTTCTAATTTATTCCAAAAATTATTTCGAAATTTGCCCTTATTGCCCTTTGAGGTTGAATTCCCAGAACCCTCTCCATTCACCCCACATCCGCTCATTATTTACAGGTTTATTGAGAAGATTTTCTTCTTACTACCTTGAACAAAAAGTTTTATAAAGATTAGGAAATAACGAATATATTAATTTTTATATGCATTAATTTTTTAGGGATGATAAGAACGTTACCTATCGTTACAAAAACTCCACTGCGCTTTGCACATTGAAAAATAAACTTATCTAATAATTTATTCAACTTGAGTTTGTCGGTAATGTTGAAATAGACATGTAAAATAGTGATTGATTAAGCCTATTTTGGAACATTGTTGATCTTAATGAAGTTTCGAGTCTACGCAATACAGAAGAACTTTGTTCATTTGCAAAGGATGATTCTCTATTCGTGACGAGCAGGCGAATGAAGCGTACAAATTCTGGTATAAGCCCCCTCGTACATTCTTTTTTTTTGCAAAAAATTTCCAATTTTCCTCAAATTTTTCGCAATCAATGTGAAAAGAATTTGTCGCATGTGCCCTTATCCGCTGGAGTCGAAAATTTGTCATCAACCCACGCTTTCCTTGATTTGATGGCACGCGAATCTAATTTTCTTATTGATTTTCGATGGCAAAAAAATTTGTTCACAAAAGTTATGAACAAATTTTGAAAAAAGACAAAATTCGACTTTCTCGAAATTGGCTCGAACGATTTTGTTGGCTTAAATATATGTTATATAGGGTATTAAGACAATGAGAATGAATGAGGGGCCAACTTTATTTTTAGCCTATGAATCAATAAAGTAAGTATAATTTGAACAATACACCTTACACTAATATGCTCTACACTTAATCTTCGTCACTGCCTTCCCCTACCTCAGGGTAACTTTAATTAATTATTGACCTCAATTTAATTGAAAATTAAACAAGTGGAAAATTTTTGAAAGAACCGCGACTTTCTAACTCCATTTTAAGAGAAAATTGATAAAAAAAATAATAATTTTTTAAAATTATTTATGTAAATATCTCATTATCAGTATGAAGAATATTTTATATATAAAAACAATTTGCATTCAAAAAAACGCAAAAAAATCATAATTCGCGCCAAAGACCATCAAAAACCATTTTTTCACTTATGGGGTTTTTTTTGGGACCTTATTTTAAAAAGTAATACTTTATTCATATTTTATCGTGCTTGAGACTACATTCAAAAGTTTGAGAATTAAATAAATTGTAATTTTTTCTGAAAATTTGCAATTCCTCATAAAGATGCAAGAGAACTTTTTAAAAACAGTCGAATTTTTAACCCAAGAAAATTAATTTACAACGGGAAATTTAATTTTCAACCAATCCGTTGAATTTTCAACAAAATAGTTAAATTTTCGGTTAAAAAAATAAATTTTCAACCAAATAGTTCAATTTTCAATCAAGATGTAACTGCACTGGAAATTTTCTTTGTGGCATTACGAGGGAATTTTAAACAAAATTTCATAAAATTTCTCACCATTGGGCAAGTCGATTGAAAATTTTCAAATTTTTTAAATTTCTTGTGTATGGAAAAAATTAAAAAAATTTTTTTTTCATAAAGTATACGGAATCGAATAACTTTAGATGAAAAAAGGTAAGAAAACTTTTCTTTCGTTAAAATATAATTTTCCAAAATAGACGAAAAATGTAATTTTATCAATTTATGCCTAAAGTTGCCAAAAAAATATTTTTTTTTTTTTTTTTCATTTTCTGATGCTCTTTAAAGTGAAGTTAAAAAACATTCACCTTTTTTGGGGGAATGACTGAAAATCACAAAAAATAAAATTCACGACAATGTAAGATTATAGAAAAATAAAATATTCGAAATATATAAAATTAATCTCCTTGGGTCTGAAGTAATTTTGCCTTGTGGCATCTTCGCAATGCTTGATCTAAAGAGCCTATAGATGTTATGTTGGCGGCAGTGAAAGATTGCGCGCGATAGCATGACTATTTGAATTTTGTCTCAACTCATCTTGAAGTAGTGATCATACTTGAATGTCCTGAAGTTTTCTAATTATTGATGTTCCTTGTTGACCATGGATGATGTTGAATTCGAGGAGTTGGTACATGCAATAAAAACAAAAATCAAAACAATTCAGCCTATTTAAAGTGCTCGATATGAATTTATCGCATTTTTATAATTGACTTTTGTGGAAAAGTGTTAGAGTTCGCTTCAAAATTGGTTTTAACATCCCTTAAAGATTCAAGTGAGGAAATCGACTTGAAGCTTTGAAAGTTTCCTACATTTTTGAGGAAAAAGTACCTAAGGAAGAAAAACTGAAAAATCCGGCATTTTCAGGGTATCTAGATCAGTTTTTAGAACAAAAGTGACGTGAAATATCAACAAGATTCACAATGAAAAAACCTTAACATGTTTTCAAATTACTTTGGAAAATTCGATTCCACAATTTGAGTGGACTATCAAAATAACAAGTTCATAAATGTTTTTTCTCTTCTTACAGAAATATCATCAGGTATGCCGCCCAAAACACGGGACTTTCTCACAAATTTTGGGATGAGTGACGAAAATGCAAATCCCCTAGGTAACCTCAGAACAAATAAAAAAACTATAAAAAAATGGTTTATTACTAAATACTTGTTATATTAAACTTTTTGAACTATTACTAATCTCTTGAACTAGAAAATATTCTACAAGCATGCATAGAACGTTGTTTCCAATGTTTTGATGAAAAGTGTAAAAAAGTGCACCACAACGTTCTTCTTTTTACAAAGCAACTTTTTTTAGGCTCTCTCTATTTTGAAGCATATCGTTCTGTAAGATATTTCTGAAGATTTGATAAGGAATCACAACAATTTCACACTGCGCCTACTAATAATACGAATAAATTCTTACAAATAAAATTGCTGTAAATACCATCTTAAATACAATATAAAACACTTCAAATGCCTAAGACTTCAAGTAGAAATATATATTGAATTTGCAACAAACAAGATTAATTTTCCAACCAAAAAGACGAATTTTCTACAAACTACATGAATTTTCTACCAAATAGTTGAATTTTCAACTTATAAAAGATAAATTTTTAACCAAAAATAGAGTAGTGAGATTTGTAGATAAAAAAATTAATTTTTAATGAAAATGAAACGAAAATGAAACGAAAAGGTCTTCAACTAGAAACAGTACATTTTTAACCATAAATGAAATAGCTAGATTGTTAGTTAAGGAAACAAATTTTCTACCAAGAAAAAGCAACAAATTTCCAACAAAAGATGATTTTTTAACCCGGAAAATTAATTATCTAAAAATGAAATGGTTAAATTTTCAACCTTAGAAGTGAATCTTAAGGAAATATTGATTTGAAACAAACTAGTTCAACTTTCAAACAATCGGTTGAATCTTCGTCTAAAAAAGATTAATTTTTAACCAAATACTTTAATTTTCTACCAAACAGATTAATGTTACATTTTTAGTTAAAACCAGAAATTCTCAAGAAATAGAAAACAGAATTAAAGAAAAATTGTTACATTTTTAAAAATAGTGATTAATTTTCTACTAAAATAACACGGGCCCACGATAAAAAAGTTTGCGGATCCAAAAAAGCGACCTATATAGCATTGCTCTATTGATCTAGCATAGACAAAGTCGGCATTGATTGGATATTTCTGTTCATCATTTTTTTTTTAATTTAATTTTTTTTTTATTTGTACCTTAGGTCAAATTATCCCAAGAAGGCCACCACAAAACATAAGTCTTTTTTTCGCTGTAAAATTAATTTTTTAATAGCTCTTATAACCGGAAAGATTTTCCTAGGTTTTAGTCACCAATAAAATTTTTTTTCAAAAGTTATCAACAATGGAAATTTAATGTTACAACCACTCACCTCTATGCCGCGGCCTCCCATGGCCGATACACCCTTGAATCACGCAACACACTGGAGTTTATCATGATTGAAGAAATAGTGTAATAAAAGTTTAAAATATCGGAATTAAATTTTTTATTTACGAAATTAGGGAAATTTTGTACTAGGTGTTTAAGATTACTTTATAACAAAATCGTTGAATATTGGACAAAATCATTTGATTTTTAGTGAAATAGTTGAATTAGTGAACATGTGTTTGAATTTTTGACTGAAAATGTGAATTTTCAAATAAATATTGAAATTTTTGAAAAAAATCAATTATCAGACTAATCGTTGCACTTACAACCAAAATGTACAAACTTTCGAACAAGAGGGACAAAGTTTTCACAATATAGTTGAATTTTTAACCAAATAGCTGAAATTCCATCCAAATAAGATTAATTTTTAACGAAAAATAGAATAGCTGATATTTTAACCAAGAAAAGATTTTCATTTCTAATCACAATCAGCCGAATTCAACCAAAATAGTATATTGTGTATCAAGGGCGTGAAGAAGACTATTGTGACGAGTGTGAATTTGCTGCCCGAGCGAAACGAGAGCGGCAGTCACTCGAGGCAAAATAGTCTTCTTTACGCCCTCGATACACAATATACTTTTTGTCCCTCTACTTGAAAACAAGCATGTGTAGCAGATAAATTCTGTTGGTATACTTGACAATTTTAGATTATAGGTCAAAGGAAGAAATAGCGTACTTTGCAGATGTGAGACTGCCGGGTCTAGCAATGCAATTTTTATAAACATAAAGATCAATTCCTTCATATTCTCACTTGCCAGGTGCAGCTTATGTGTAGCGGGCGTAAAATTGTATGTAGCGGGCATATAGTTGCATGTATCGGGCATAAAGTTTCATGTTGGCCCGGCGGCGGAAAGCGCATGTGCGAGCGTCACTGGGCTGAAAGCGGCCACACTACGCCTGCTTCACGTACATACAATGGCGCGTTTTCAATCACAGTTTAGGTGCTTTTCAATGAATAGGCTCAATTTTTGTGTGGAATTAACTCAGAATGTCTTTCCGATGACTCGTTGCTACGATGGTTTATTGTTAATCAAAAATGTATAACTAATTAATAGGTATTGCCATTTTTTAAGTATCGTAGCAAAGAGTCATTGGAAAGACATTATTAGTCCATTCCGTAAAGGAAAATTGTCCGTATTCGTTCAATTTGCAAAGTATAATAGCGAAAAGTCATTATAAGGATATTGTTAGTTGATTTTGTAAAAATGTTGTGTCCAATTTTTAAAAAGAAGTCACAACTAGTATATATTTATGAAAATTGTTCAAATAGTCAGTCATTCTTGTAAAGTGTCTTAGCAAAAAATCATGAGAAAGAAATTTTTAGTTGATTCCGTAACGAAAAATTTAGCCTATTCATTGAAAACATTCAAACTGTGAATTTGTTTATAAAACTTGTTCAAATAGCACCTATTTTGAAATAATCGTAAGAAAAGTTTAAAATCTCTTATATTTTGTACCGAAACACTATATTTGAGTTCGCCAGTGCTGAACAAGAACTTTTGTTCACTAACTTAACTTAATTTGTAAATTAATAACTTATTAATAATTTATTAATTTGTTAAAAATTATATCTGGCTAGAAATTTCTGAATTAAACAAAAAAGTCAGATATAGTACATCCGAAAAATGAAAAAGTACTTATTTAAATTTTGTTCTGAAATAGAGCTAAACGTAAACATTTTCAATCTCGAAAAAATGAATGTTGTATTACTCATAGAAAGCTATAACTAATTAAGTTGGCGAATATTATAAGCTGGAATAATTGGATTTGTTACAAATTACATGTCATTATGAAATTGAATATTTTTACAATTTTTCTCTATTTCCCAATGAAATAAAAGAAAGCGGTTTTGCCATAAGTTATCATAGATTTCCACAAATTTCGTAAATTTTTATGAATTTACAGAATTGATAGATATACGTTTGTTGAAAGTGGAACTACTCAAAATTTAACTATTTGGTTGAAAATTCGTCTTCTGTGATGGAATATTAATCCTCTCGGTGATTAATTCATTTTTTATCGAAAATGATTTTTTTATAGGAATTTAAACTTTTTGGTTGAAAATTCATCTGCTTGGTTGAGAAGTAAACTATTTCCTTGAAAATTTATTTTATTTAGTTGAAAATTAAATTTTCTACCGGAAATGTAACTATTCTGTTTGAAAAATCGTCTTTTTTGGTAGAAAATTAAACTGATCAGTTATAACTTAATCTTTTTGGTTAAAAATTCATTTCTTCGGTTGAAAATTTATTTTTCTAACTGAAAATTTGACTATTCTATTTTTGGTTGAAAACGTATCTTTTTTAGTTGACAATTAATATACTTTTTCGATAAGTTGTCTATTTTAGTAGAGTATTCGTCTTTTGCGTTGAAAATTCAACTATTTGATTAGAATTTCATTTTTTTGGTTGAAGATTCGTCATTTTAGTTAAAAATTCATCTCTTTGGTTGGAAATTCAACCATTTTGTTAAAAACTAATCTTTTTTCGCTGAAATTTAATTTTTTTAACTAAATATAATTGTTACATTTTTGCTTGAAAATTTATCTCTTTTATTTATTTATTTTGTTGAAAATTTTTGTTTTACTTGAAAATTAAACTATTTAGTGGAATTTTTTTTCTTTGTTGGTTTGAAATTCGGCTTTTTCGTTTCAAAATTTATCTGTTTATGTAAAAATCTCATTTTGTTGTTGTTGAAAATTCAACTGTTTTGGTAGAAAATTAGTCTGATTTGATTGAGGATTTTTTGTTGGAATTCAACTGTGTTTGATTTCAAATTAAAATCATTTTTGGTTAAAATATCAACCAATACATTTTTCGTTCAGAATTCATCTATTTTAGTTGAAAATTTAATTACTTAGTTGAAAGTGGAACTACTCAAAATTTAACTATTTGGTTGAAAATTCGTCTTCTGTGATGTCTATTTTCTTTATTATTTTTTTTTAATTTCCTTCATTTTATTCAATTTCCCGTATTTTACTTTTTTGATTAATTTTCTGTATTACTTCCATTTTTTTATATTCTTTATTTTCTTCATGTTATTAATTTCATTCATTTTCTTTATTTTATTAAATTCACTAATTTTCTTTATTTTACTAATTTTGTTCATTTTATTAATTTGGTCAATTTTCATTAATTTCTTTATTTTATTCATTTTATAAATTTTTAATTTTTTTATTTTCTTTATTTTAGCAATTTTACTAATTTTATTCATTTCCTTCATTCTCTTTGTTTTCTTCATATTATATTGATTTGATTAATTTTCTTCATTTCCATTACTTTCTTTATTTTATTAAGTTTGTTAAGTTTATTTATTTCATTTATATTCATCATTTTCTTTAATTTATTAATTTCATTAATTTTCTTCATTTTTATTTTTCGTTTATTTATTTACTTTCTTTAGTTTTTGTCTTTATTTTCTTAATTTGAATAATTTTTGTTCTATTTTCATTATTTTGTTTTCATTTTCATTATTGTCTTTATTTTATTCACTTTCATTTCTTTCTTATTTTTTGATTAATTGTCTTCATTTTATTATTTATCTTTATTTTCTTTAGTTTATTAATTTTCTCCATTTGCTTAATTTTATTAAATTTCCAGTATTTTACTTTTTTTAATTAATTTTCTGTATTACTTTTATTTTTTTATATTCTTTATTTTCTTCATTTTATTAATTTGATCAATTTTCTTTATTTTATTCATTTGATTAATTTTCTTTATTTTACTAATTTTGTTCATTTTATTAATTTGGTCATTTTTCATTTCTTTATTTTATTAATTTTATAAATTTTTTCATTTTCTTTATTTTATTAATATTTTCTTTCTTTTATTAATATTCTTTTTTTTTGTATTAGTAATTTTAATAATTTTATTCATTTTCTTTATTCCCTTTGTTTTCTTCATGTTATTAATTGAAATCTGGTGAAATCTTTTTGAATTTTTAAAATCTGTGCGCAGTCATTGAAATCTTTAAAATTTTTTGAAAACTTTGTGAAATCTTCAAGAAATCATTGAAATATTTGAAATTTTTCTGAAATCATTGTGAAATCTTTTTAAGTATCTAAAATCATTGAAATCTATGTGAAATCTTTTTAACTCTTACGAAATCTTTTGAAAACTTTCTGAAATCTTTTTAAATCTTTTTAATCGTTATGAAATCTTTTGAAATCTTCGACATTTTTGTGAAATATTTATAAAAATATTGAAATCTATGCTGAAATCTTTGAAATTTTTGTGAAATTTTTTTGAATCTGTAAAACCTGTGCGTAGTCATTGAAATATTTGAAATTTTCTGAAAACTTTGAAATCTTGAAGAAATTATTGAAATCTTAAAAATTTTCTCTGAAATTGTTGTGAAATATTTTGAAGTATCTAAAATCTTTTAAATCTAAGTGGAATCTTTGAAAGTCTTAAGAAATATTTTGAAAACTTTATGAAATCTTTTGAAATCTTTTGAAATCTTTTGAAAACTTTGTGCTGCAATCTTTTAAATATTTGCGAAATCATTGAAATCTTCGACATTTTTGTGAAATATTTATAAAAATATTGAAATGTATGCTGAAATTTTGTGAAATCTTTGCAATTTTGGTGAAATCTTTTAAAATCTTTGTGAAATCTTTTTGAATCTTTAAAATCTGTACGCAGTCATTGAAATCTTTGAAATTTTTTGAAATCTTTGTGAAATCTTCAAGAAATCATTGAAGTCTTTGCAATTTTTCTGAAATCATTGTGAAATCTTTTGAAGTATATAAAATCTTTGAAATTTTTACGAAATTTTTTGAAAACTTTATGAAATCTTTTGAAATCTTTTAAATCGTTGTAAAATCGTTCAAAAACTTTGTGCAATCTTTGAAATCTTTGCGATATCATTGAAATCTTTGACATTTTTGTGAAATATTTATAAAAATTTGACTTACAACCAAATAGTTGAATTTTGGACTAAAATAATTAATCTTCAACCATTAAAAAAGTATTATTTACAAAGTAGTAGAACTTTCAGCCAAGCAGTTGATTTTTTAACCAAAAAATATGAATTTTGAAGGTAATACTTGATTTTTATACCAGAATTGTTAAATTTGTAATTGAATAATTCAATTGACTACCAAATAGTTGCATTTTCAACCCAAAAATATGATTTGAAAAAAAATGGCATTTTTAACATAACGTTAATTTCCAGCCAAATAGATGCATTTTCTACCAAAATGTTGAATTTTAAACAAAAAACGAATTTTCTACAATAACGTAGAATTATCAACCCGAAAAATTAGTTTTTAAACAAAATAATTCCAGTTTCAACTACAGTTGTTGAATGTTTAACACAAAAAACGAATCTTGTAACAAAAAAATGGAATTTTTGATTCAAAAATATAAATTTTTAACAAAAAAGTTGATTTTTAACTAAATGATTGAAATTTCTATGAAATTGTTAAATTATCAAGAAAAAAATTAGAGTTTTGTAGGAAGCAGTTGAATTTTCAACCAAAATGTTTAACACCTAAAAAAATGTCAACAAAGAAGTTCATTTTCAACCAAATAGTTATATTGTCGACCACAAAATATGAGTTTTCAACAAAAAAGATAATTTCTCACTAAATAGTTGAATTTTCAACCCAAAAAGACAAATTTTTTATAAAATAGTTGAATTTTCATCCCAAAAATATGAATTTTCAACAAAAAAAATAAGTTTCAACTGAATAGTTGATTTTTATACCAAAGTAGGTAAGTTTTCAACCAAATAGTTCAGTTGTCAACCAAATAGTTCATTTGATAACCATATAGTTGAATTTTAAACACAAAAAAAAATATTTAAGCAAAAAAGTTAATTTTGAACTAAATAGCTGAATTTTTGACAAAAATACTTGAAATTTCAACCAAAGTAGTTGCATTTTCAACACAAAAAACTATGTCTTCCAAATCTCTCAAATATGTGAGTTATAGCATCGAAAATAAATCATAATTTATCAAAAATTATTATTAATAATAATAAGCTGTTGTTTTCGCATCTAATAGAAATGGTTTAATTTTATATTCTTTTTTTCCTTCTAATTGTTTCGTTTTCTTATTTAAAGTTAAGAAGCACAAAAGTCAATTTTTACAATAAACTGAAGTTAATAATTGGAAACTAATATCTTTAAAATAAATATATTTTACATTTCTTTAATTTTTTGTTAGTTAATACATTTTTCATTTTTTTGTAACTTGAGATACATGGAATAAAGAAAAATCCTTCAACCCTTTTGGATTCTGATATTGGAATGAGCAAAAATAATTAAATTGTTAAAATCTATTACAATAATAATCTTTTAATTTCAGGAAATGCAAATTTGCCAGATTGCCTTTAATTCCTTAAAATGTCTAAGTTCCTTGAATTTTCTGAAATCCGTAAAATCCTTGATTATTCTAAATTTCCTGAATTTTATTTAATATTCCGAATTTCTAAAAATTTTTGAATTCTCTGAATTCCTTGAATTACATGAGTTTTCTGTAATCCGCGAAATTTGCTGAATTCCATAAAATCCTTGAATTCCTGGAATATTCTGAAATTCTTGAATATCAGGAATTCTCTGAATTCTTTGACTCTCTGAAATCCTTGAGTATTTTGAACTCTTGAAATTCTTTGAATTCTCTGAATCCCCAGAATTCTTGGAATATTCTGAATTCTCGAAATTCTTGGAATATTCTGAATTCTTGAAATTCCTTGAATTCACTGAATTGCTTTAATTCTTTCAATTTCATGAATTCTTTGAATTCTCTTAATGCTTTGAAATCCCTGAAATTTCATGAATTCCCTGTATTCTGGGAATATTGTGAATTTTTTAAATTGTTTTGAATTCTTTCCTCTATTTTTAAATCCTTGGAATTATGCGAATTATGCGAATTTAGGTAATTTATATGATTTAAGAGATTCAGACAGATTCCCATGGATTTTAAAGATTTTAATTAATTTCGAAGGGTTTTTTTTAAGATTTTAAGGATTTTTAAAAAATTTCACGGAATCCCAAAGAATTTTAAGATATTTCGGCACTTTTTAAAGGATTTCAAGGGATTTTCAGGGGTCAGAATAGTTTTAAAGGGATTTCAAAGATTTCTAGAAATCCCTTAATATTTCGATTCAGAGGGATTTCAATATAAAATTTTCATTTCAAAGGATTTCCGATTATGATAAAGGATTTTAAGGTATTTCAAGAAATTGTAATGCCTTTCAAAATATTAAGGGATTTCAAGAGATTCAGATAGATTCCCATGGATTGTAAAGATTTTAATTAATTTTGAAGGGATTTTTAGGATTACAAGGATTTCAAAAAATTTCACAGAATCTCAGAGAACTTCAAGAGATTTCCAAAAATTTTAAAGGATTTCAAGGGATTTTTAGGGGCCTTAATAGTTTTTAAAGGGATTTCAGGATGTTCGGAATGATTCAAAGTATGTCCACGGAGTTTAGATGATTTCTTAATATTTGAATTTCAAATTTTCATTTTAAAGGATTTCAAAAAATGATAAAGGATTTTAAGGTATTTTAAGGAATTGTAATGCCTTTGAAAATATTAAGGGATTTCAAGATATTCGGACAGATCCCCATGGATTTCGAAGATTTTAATTAATTTCAAAAGAATTTTAAAAATTTAAAGGATTTCAAAAGATTTCACGAAATCCGAAAGAATTTAAAGAGATTTCGGGAGTTTTAAAAAGATTTCAAGGGATTTTAGGAGATTCGGAAAGATTCAAATTATATTCACGGATTTTAGAGGGATTTCAAAATATTTAAATTTTAAATTTACATCTTAAAGGATTTCCAAAGATGATAGAAGATTTTAAAGTATTTCAAAAAATTGTTATACCTTTAAAAATATTAAGGGATTTTAAGAGATTCAGACAGATTCCCATGGATTTTCATTACTCAGGAATTTTATAATTTAGGAATTTTATTATTTTGTTATTTTCCAATTCGGGAATTTTATCAATCGGGAACTTTTTAATTCGGGAATTTTTTATTTGGGAATGCTATAATTCGGGAATATTATTTTTAGGGAATTTTATTATTCAGGAATTTTTCAATTAGGGAATTTCATTATTCAGGAATTTTATAATTTAGAAATTTTATTATTTTGGAATTTTTCAATTCGGGAATTTTATTATTCGGGAATTTTATTTTTCGGGAATTTTATTATTCGGGAACTTTCCAACTCGGGATTTTTTTTGTTGGGAATGCTATAATTCGGAAATTTTATTTTTCGGGAATTTTTCAATTAGGGAATTTAATTATTCAGGAATTTTATAATGTAGGAATATTATTATTTGGGAATTTTCCAATTAGGAAATGTTATAATTCGGGAATTTCTATTTTTCAGGAACTTTCTCATTCGGGAATTTTATAATTTAGGAATTTTATTATTTTGGTATTTTCCAATTCGGGAATTTTATTTTTCGGGCATTTTATTACTCGGGAACTTTCCAATTCTGGAATTTTTTTGTTGGGAATGCTATAATTCGGAAATGTTATTTTTCGGGAATTTTTCAATTAGGGAATTTCATTATTCAGGAATTTTATAATGTAGGAATATTATTATTTGGGAATTTTCCAATTCGGGAATGTTATAATTCGGGAATTTTTATTTTTCAGGAACTTTGCGATTCGGGAATTTTATAATTTAGGAATTTTATTATTTTGGTATTTTCCAATTCGGGAATTTTATTATTCGGGAACTTTCCAATTCTGGATTCTTTTTTGGGAATGCTATAATTCGGGAATTTTTCAATTAGGGAAATTCATTATTCAAGAATTTTATAATTTAGTAGTTTTACTATTTGGGAATTTTCCAATTCGGGAATTTTATTATTCGGGGATGTTATAATTCGAGAATTTTATTTTTCATGAATTTTATTACGGAGATAATTCTTCTAGCAAATTGCACATCTTTGGCTTCCGAAAATTGTGTGTGTAGTTTGAATGAGCAAAAAGTAGAACTTAAATTTCAAAAAAATAATTTTCTCTTTGGGTAAGTGCGGGCATTCAGATAATTGCAAAGTCCTTTGCTTTTTCTGAAGAAAATAATTGTCTAAAAATTTAAGCCCATTTTTTCGCTCATCGACACTACAAACACCATTTTCAGAATGCAAAAACGTGCAATTTGCTTTTAGAATTATCTCTGTTATCCAAAACGATGAATTTTTGAAAACATAGTTTAATTTTCGACCAAAAATGATGACTTTATCAATCAGTTAAATTCCCAAAAAACAATAATTAGATTTCCAATAAAATAGTTGAATTATTAACGGCGATGCATTTTCAATTAAATCCTCGAAATTTCAAACGAAGGGGATTATTATTTGATGAATTATTTATAAAGAAGATCATTTTCATTTGAGAAAGATGAATTTTGAAGAAGATAGTACAATTCTCAACTAAAAATTTGACCTTTCGACAAACAAGAATAATTTACTACCCAACAAGTCGACTTTTCAACGAAATACTAGAAGTGTCTATCGAATAGTTGATTTTTCAACTTATACAATATAAAGGATAAAGTTTAAACCAAAAATGGAAGAGTTAAATTCTGAGATAAAGCTCCAGTAAAAAAGATAGCTTTGAACCAAGAAAAAAACGATATTCAACGAAAAAGATTAATTTTCGACGAGAAAGACTAATTTTCTGTCAAGATAGACGAATTTCCATAAATTTCATAAGTTTTCGGCGAATTTTTATTAATTTATAAATAAGTATTACCATTAAAATTTCAAATCGAACATTCTTCTGAATTTTGGTATCGAAAACGGAATCTTAAACTAAGTTTATATACAAACTTTTAATACACGGAAAAAATACCCATCTTGATCACTCTGTCCACTCTAGTCTGGTCGTATCCTCTCTCCTGTGGCCCTCTAAATTCCTTGAATTTTCCTGAATTTCTTGAATTCTTTGAGTTCTTTGAATTCTCTGAATTCCCTAAATTCTCTGAATTTCTTAAATTTTCTTAATTCTTCGAATTATCTGAATTACCTGAATTCTCTGAATTCCTTGAATTATTTGAATTCCCTGAATTCTCTTAATTGCCTGAAGCCCCTGAATTATTTGTATTCCCTGAAAGTTGAATTCTCTAAATTCGTTGAACTTTCACGAATTTCTTGAATTCTCTGAATTAATTGAATTATCTGAATTACTTGAACTACTTGAACTACTTGAATTCTCTGAATTCCTTCAATTATCTGAATTAATTGAAATCTCTGAATTCCTGGAACAATTAAATTCCCTGAATTATTTGAATTCCCTGAATTATTTGTATTTCCTTAATTATTTGAATTCCCTGAATTCTTTGAATTACATGAATTCTCTGAAGCACTTTACTTCTCTGAATTACTTGAATTCTCTGAATTATTTGAATTGTCTTAATTCCTTAAGATCTCTGAATTCCTTGCATTCGCTTAAATTTTCTGAATTTCTTGAATTTCCGCAATTCCTTGAATTCTCTGAATTGGTGAGTTATCTGAATTACTTAAATGCTCTGAATTTTTTGAATTCCTCCAATTCTCTAAATTCGTTGATTTCCCTGAATTCTTTGAATTACTTGAATTCTCTCAATTACTCGAATTGTACTAATTAATTGAATTCTCCGAATTAATTGAATTCTCTGAATTACTCGAATGCCGCGATTCCTTGAAATTTTTGAATTATTTGAATTCTCTGAATTTTCTTAATTCCTTGAGTTATCTGAATTTATTGAATTATCTGAATTTCTTGAATTTTCTTAATTCCTTGAATTCTCTGAACTTCATGAATTATCTGAATTCCCTGAATTATTTGAATTCTCTGAATCCTCTCAATTGACTAAAGTCCCTGAAATATTTGTACTACCTGAAGGTTGAATTCTCTAAATCTGCGTATTTCAGAACAAATTTTATAAGAAAATTTAAAGGTCTGCTCATAGGATGGCCTATCTCAGCCTCTTTATCTGATCTTTTTTCGGAAGAAATGGAATACGCAGTTCCTTAACATAATATACAGTTTAATATAATAGAATACAGTTTACTTTTGAATACAATCACGAAAAAATTATTAGCTTCCTAGACTTTACAATTAATAACAACAATTTCCGAATCCAGAAAGACTGGTTCCGTAAGTCGACTTTGTGTGGCAGAGATACGAATTTTGAATGAATTACATACTTCCATATGAGCACGTCAGAGCAAAAGAAAGTCTCCTGTGAGTCGCGCCGTAAATACGGACATGAGCTTCTGAATCTCCGATGTTTTTATAACCGAATAGTTCTAAGTACAGCTTACATCCTAGCAAATGGCAGAGATCCTCTCCTAAAAATAGTCAGGAAGCACGAGATCATTAGCAATGGAGCGTTCCTTTAGAAAGCCGCAGAGCAGGCGCCCGAGACCCTTGGCCTGCATTTCAATATCAGAAGTGGGGAGAGGGCATTACTCCATCTAGATGCTTTACTTCTAAATGCTGAAGTAAAGAAAGCAGAGGTAGAAAATTCCTGCTAACAGCTACTCGACAATAAAATGCTCGGGAGTTCTCACAGATAAGCAGGGCTTAATTTAGGTACAGAGGGTTTCATTTTTGCATGCCAGGATAACATCATTTCCACCTTAGTACCCCCTAACCTAGAACACATACTATCCGGGTGTCCCACTCACGCAAAAAAGACGTATCTGTACAGAAATAATAAGGCACCAAGAGTGCTTCATTACCATATTTGTCGCTCCTACGGTGTTGCCCGCGAACCTGCGCTACCGAACGCTCCGAAGATGATAGAGTCAATTGTTCAAAACGAGAAGTGCGAAATTTTCTGGAACTACGATTTTCGGACAGCAGTTTCCGTTGCACACTCGAGGCCTGACATTGTTCTCCAAGACTTCTTGTTAAAAATTGTAAATCTTCTTCGAAACCTAATGATTTATGTATAAAAATGTAAATTTCCTGTAAAAAACGCTAAAAAAACAGGAAAACGTAAATTCTTGGAAAAACTGTAATCTTTAAAATCTAATAATTTTTAATTAAAAATACCCATTTCCTATGTAAAATGGTGAAATAGCCAAAAAATGTATGATATTTTTAATAGTTTATTCTATATTTTTTTTATGTGCGAGAGTATTTAAAAGCACAAATATTCCTCAATCCGGGTTTCCTTTTTTTTTTTTATCAAACGGGATTATTTGTAGAATTAATTTTCAAATTTAAGATATGTCAATTCAATGTTTGATCAAAAAAGTTCATCTTTAATTAAATAGTGGAATTTTTAAACAAAAAAGATGATGTCTCAATTAAAAATGTAATATTTGACATTGCAATCCAAAAAGATTTTTATTTCAAATAAAAAATAGTCTAATTTATCCAAAAAAGACGAATTCTCATAAAGAGATGAATCCTCAACCAAAAAGCATTCATTTTCAAGCAGTTGTATTTTTAACCAAAAAACATTAAATATTTTCTAAAAGAGACGAATTTTCTACAAAGAAATTAAATTTTTTAATCGAAAAATTTAAATTTTCCACACAAATGTTAATTTTCAACCAAATACATAAATTTTCTATCAAGAAGATTAATTTCCTACCAAAACAGAAAAACTTTCAATTCACAAATCTTTTTATTTTAAATAAAAAGCAGTTAGGTTAATCCAAAAAATATGATTTTTTAACAAAATAGTTGAATCCTCAAACAAAACACATTAATTTTCAAACAAAAAGACAACTTTTTAACAAAAAAGGTCAATTTTTAACCAAAAGTTCAGTTGAATTCATAAAAAAAAAATCAATAAAATAGTTAAATCCTCAACCAAAAAAGGTGAATTCTCAACAAAAAATACAACAGTTGATAATTAAACTAAAAAGTATTTTTAATATTGAATTAAAGTTGTTTTGTTAAAAATTCGTTTTTTTGGGGTGAAAATTCAACTATCTTGGTAGAAACTTTAACTATTTGTTTGAAAATTAACTTTCTTGTCGAAAATTCATGTTTTTGTATTGAAAATTTAACTGTTTTGTAGAAAAATCGTCTTTCGGAATTGAAATTTCATTTATTTTGTTAAATAAATTCATCTCTTTTGATGAACAATGAAACTGTTTGGATGAACAATCTATTGCTGTGTTGAAAATTTGTCTTTTTGGGTATAAAATTGGTATAAAATTCAAATATTTGTTTGAAAATGAATTTTCTTGCCGAAAATTCATATTTTTGTATTGAAAATTCAACTGTTTTGTAGAAAAATCGTCTTTTGGAATTGAAATTTTATATCTTTTGATTAAAAATGCAACTGTTTGGATGAAAAATCCATTGTTTTGTTAAAAATCCATTGTTTTGTTGAAAATTCGTCTTTTTGGGTAGAAAATTGGTATAAAATTCAAATGTTTGTTTGAAAATGAATTTTCTTGTCGAAAATTCATATTTTTGTATTGAAAATTCGACTATTTTATAGAAAAATCGTCTTTTGGCATTGAAATTTGATATATTTTGATTAAAAATTCAACTGTTTGGATGAAAAATCCATTGTTTTGTTAAAAATCCATTGTTTTGTTGAAAATTCGTATTTTTTGGGTAGAAAATTAGTAGAAAATTCAACTATTTGTTTGAAAATGAATTTTCTTATCGAAAATTCATATTTTTCTGTTGAAAATTCAACTGTTTTGTAGAAAAATCGGCTATTGGAATTGAAGTTTCATCTCATTTGTTAGAAAATTCGTCTTTTTGGGTGGAAAATTCAACTATTTGTTTGAAAATTAACTTTCCTGTTGAAAATGATTTTTTTTGTATTGAAAATTCTATTGTTTCGTAGAAAATTCGTCTTTTAGAATTGAAATTTAATCTCTTTTGTTAAAAAATTCATCTCTTTTGTTTACAAATGTAACTGGATTTTGTTGGAGATGATTTTTTTTTTTTTAATTGAAAATTCAACTAATTCACTTGAATATGCCTTAATTTGAGTTTAAAATTCACTTCTTCGGTTGAAATTTTTCTAAATTGGAAATTTAATTATACAATTTATGGTTGAAAATTGATATTTTTGACTTGGAAATTCATGTATTTTGTTGAAAACTTGTCTTTTTTTATTGAAACTTAAACTTCTTGGTTGAAAATCCATTTTTTTATTTAATATTCAACTACTCCAGTTATAGAGTCATCATTTTAAATAAAAATTTATCTTTTTAGTTTGGAATTTAATTATTTCACTAGAAGATTTATAATGTCAGTAAAAATTCATCACTTTCATTGGAAAGAACTATTTTGTGAAAAATTCTTTTTGTTTGAAAATTAATTTGCTTGAAACTAAAAATTTAACTATTTCATTCTTGGTTGAAAATGTACATTTTTTGGAAAAAAATTCAACCATTTGGTTGAAAATTGATATATCTTACTCAAAAATGAAAGAATTTGTGTAAAAATTTATACACCTTGTGGAAAATTTGTCTTTTTCTGTATAAAAGTAATCTTCATGTTTGAAAATTACTCTTTTTGGTAGAAAATTCATCATTTTTGTTGAATATTATATTGTCTTACGATTCATAAAACCACGGCTTTGACGTCTGAGGCCGATATTTTAATTTTTAGATGAAAAATATAAATTTTCAATCAAAAAAATGACTCATTTCCAATGAAATAGTTAAATTTCCAACCAACGAGATAAATTTTCAACTGAAATTATGAATCTGCAACCAAAAAAATTAATTTTCAAGGAAAAATGTAATAGTTGATATTTCTACCAAAACCATTTTGATTATATATAAAATATATATATTTATATTTTTTAACCAAAAAATCTAATTTCTAGAGAAAGAGTTGATTTTTAAACAAGAAGGATTTTTCAATTAAGAAATAAACAAAATTTCCAACAAATTGTAGAATTTTCCCAAAATATGTCGTAGAAAATATTCCCAAAATATGTCGTAGAAAATATTCCCTAAAAATTGGGAATTTCCTCAGATAGTAGGGTAAATTTTCCCATATATTAAGAAATATTTCCCTAAATATGTCGTAGAAAATATTCCCTAAAAACTGGAAATTTCCTCATATAGTAAGGTAAGTTTTCCCAAATATTAGAAAATATTTCAAAAAATATGTCTTAGAAAATATACCACAAAAATTGGGAATTTCTTCCAGATAGTAGGGTAAATTTTCCCAATTTTCAATAATTTGTTCCCAAAATATTTCGCAGTTAATGTACCTTAAAAATTTGTAATATCTCGAAGATACTTGGGGCAATTTTTTCCAATTTTCAGAAAATGTTTCCCAAAATATGTCGGGGAAAGATTCCCAACTTTTGGGGGAAATTTTCCCTAAAAATGGTGAATTTCTCCTGGATAGTTGGGTAAATTCACTCAATTTTTAGGAAATATTTTCCAAGATATGTAGTAGAAAATATACCCTAAAAATTGGAAATTTCCCCGGATAGTATGGTAATTTTTCCCAATTTTTAATCATTTTTTCCTAAAATATTTCGTAGGTAATGTACCTGAAAAATTTGGAATATCTCGAAGATAGTTTGCGCAATTTTTAGAAAATGTTTCCTAAAATATGTCGGAGAAAGATCCCCAACTTTTGTGGGAAATATTCCCTAAAAATTGTGAATTTCTTCTGGATAGTTAGGTAAATTTACTCAATTTTCAAGAAATTTCCCCCAAAATATTATCTGAAACATACCCTAAAAATTAGGAATTTCTCCAAGATAGTTGGGAATTTGTTCCCAATGTTTAGAAAATATATCCCAAAATATGTCGTAGAAAATATACCCTAAATATTTTGTAGAAAATATACCCTAAAATGGGAATTTCCCCCAGAGAGTAGGGTAAAGTTTCCCAATTTTTAATAATTTTTCCCAAAAATATTTCGTGCGAAATGTACAAGTTTAGAATAATTCAATGAAAATGCGAAGAATTTCCCAAACCTTATAAAGATCTCAAAGGATCTCATAGGACCTTGAGATGGTTTTAGTGTGTTTATAATGATTCCAAGGGACTTCACAGAATTTCAAAGGATTTATATGGGATTTCAAGATATGTTACAAATATCTAAACATTTTATAATATTTCTATAAATTTTAAAGATTTTCCTGAAAATCGACAGTTTTCGTAGAATTTGAGGGCTTTGAAGAGATTATAAAATATATCAGGTGATTTCCCATTATTCGATCTGATATTGAAATCCAAAAATATGTTACATGTAATTTGGTGTTACAGTATATTGTTAAGCATTTATCAGAGAATGAGAAGAAATTATTAATTTTGAGTGTGAACACGTCTATAAGAGTCCTTAAAAGAAAAATTTGAATTTTACGTGTTATTGCGGTTTATTAACGATTTTTAGAAGCACTTTTTATAATTCATCATTTTGCGGTAACCCAAGAATACTTAGTTATTTGGTAACTAATTTTTTATTTTTTGATCAATTTTAATTTGATTGATCTTTCGTTGTGTGTACTACTTTGTTTTCTAATAATACTCTTAAAGGTTTAAGCAAACCGAGATTGTTTTAGAAATGTATTTTATGTTACTGATCGTATGTTTTCTTATCGATAAATTAAGAGAAAATATGTAAAATATTTTCCATCAGCTTGGTTAATCGTTCCGAAAATTCGAAAGGACTAGTAACAGCGAATTTTTTAATGAATTCTGACGAATTTCAAAAAGTTTTCAATTTATTCAAGAATATTTAAAGGGATTTCACAGGATTTTTTTGCATTTCAACTAACTTTAGAAAACCCTAAGGGATTTAGAGAGATTTTAACAATTTTTTAAATGTGTTCAAAGGGTTTCAAAATATTTCACGGGACATTATGAAACTTCTAAAAGTTTTGTATTGTTTTGAAATATACAAAGGGATTTCAATAGATTTATAGAAATTTGACTTTCTGACTTGAAATGTCAACATTTTGGTAGAAAATTCGACCATTTTTTTTTAAATCTAACTCATGGGTTAAAATAAACTTTTTTGTCAAAGACTCAAATTTTTTAGTTAAAAATTCAATAGTTATGTAGAAAATTCTTCTTCTTTTTTCTTGAAAATTCAGAAATTTAATTGAAATGCGCCTTTTTGTGATATAAATTTAACTATTTTCGTAGAAAATTCAACTGTTTCTTTGGAAATTAACTTGTTTGTAGAAAATATAACTTCTTCATAGAAAATTCGTCTTTTTGACAAAAATGAACATTTTTATCGAAAATACATATTTTCAAGTTGAAAAGTCGTGTTTATGACTTGTAATGTCCACAGTTTTGTAGAAAATTCATTTTTTTGGCTTGGAATTAACTTTTGTTCAAAAAATTAAATTTTCGAGTTAAAAATTCAACTGTTTTGTAGAAAATTCTTCTTTTTTTTCTTGAAATTAACTTTTTTGTCCAAAATACATATTTTCGAGTCGAATATTCAACAGTTTTGTAGATAATTCAAGGAGTTGGTTAAACATTCAACCGTTGGTAGAGAATTATTTTTTTAAAATGAATAATCAACTGTTTTGTAGAAAATTCTTCTTTTTGGCTTCAAATTAGCTTTCAAATGTTTTGCAGAAAAATCGTCCTTTTGGCTTGAAATTTCAACAGTTTGATAGTAAATTTAAGTGATTGGTAACAATTTTTTGTTATGAATGCTCATATTCTCGAGTTGAAAATTCAACTATTTGCAGAAAATTCATCTTTTTGGTTTGAAACTAACTTTTTTGTCGAAAATTCATATTTTTGAGTCGAATATTCAATAGTTTTGCAGAAAAATCCAGTATTTGGTTGAAAATGTAACCGATTGGTAAAAACTTATTTTTTTCAAATGAAAATTCAACTGGTTTTTAGAAAATTTGTCTTTCTGACTTGAAATGTCAACATTTTGGTAGAAAATTCGACGTCTTTCTTTCTTTTTAATCGAAAATTCTTCTTTTTCAGTTAAAAAGTCTACTATTATATTTTTGGTTCAGAATTCATCTCTTTTGGTTAAAAATTCTACTAGCTGGTTGCTAATTAAATTATGTTATTGAAAATTCAACTATTTTCTTAAATTCATATTTGTTGTTCCACATTAAACTTTTCAGGTTAAAAATCAAACTGTATTGTAAAAAAAAAACTATTTTTGGATTAGAAAAATTTCAAATACTCGTATTGTACTCTTAGTGATCATTTTTGGCCGATAATTCATTATTCTTTCTTTTTTGTCAAAAATTCTTCTTTTTTGTTTAAAAAGTCTGATATTAAAATTGTGGTTCAGAATTCATATCCTTTGGTTAAAAATTCTACTAGTTGGTTGAAAATTAAACTATTTTGTTGAAAATTCAACTAATTTTTGAAAAGTAATTTTTTGTTGAAAATTCGTCTTTTTTGATTAAAAATTCATGTTTCTTGGTAGAAAATTCATCTTTCTTGGCAAAAATGAAGTTTTTTGTTGAAAATTCAACTTTTCAGGTTGAAAATCAAACTGTATTGTAAAAAAATCGTATTTTTGGCTTGAAAATTTTTCAAATACTCTTTGTCTGCGTTTTTGGTTAAAAATTCTACTAGTTGGATCAAAAATTAAATTATTTTGTGGAAAATTCAACTAATTTATTAAAAAGTCATCATTTTTGCTCGAAAATTCCTCTTTCTTTCTTTTTTGTCGAAAATCCATCTTTTTTGGTCAAAAAGTCTACTATTAAAATTTTGGTTCAGAATTCACCTCTTTCGGTTAAAAATTCTACAGTTGGTTGATAATTAAACTATTTTGTTGAAAATTCAAGTAATTTTTAAAAAGTAAATTTTTGTTGGAAATTCTTCTTTTTGAATTGAAAATTCATGTTTTTTGGTAGAAAATTCAACTTTTCAGGCTAAAAATCAAATTGTATTGTAAAAAAAATCGTATTTTTGGCTTTTATTAATATATTGAAAGTTCTTTCATTGATCAGAATGGGATGAAATTTGATTGAGACATCCAGCACTATTTTCATTGGGTCACCGTAGGTTTTTTATTGAAGTTTCATTTTTTTAGTTGAAAACATTTTTGTTGCTATTCACAAATGAACTTTTTTAACTGAACATGTTACGATTCCATTTTCGGGTAAAAATGGATTTTTTAAATGAAAAATTTAACTACTTTCGTAAAAGTCGAACAAGATTGAAACACTTTGTTAAACATTTTTTTACGTTGAATGTTCATCTCTTTGGTTAAAAATTGAACTATTTTGTTAAAAAACCGTTTTTTTCAAATTGAAAATGAGCTTTTTATGCAAAAATGTATTTTTCCAGTTTTTGTTTGAAATTGATCTTTATTAGTTGCAAATTCGGCTTTATTGGTGGAAAACTACCCTTTTTGTTTTAAATTTCCTCTTTTGGTTAAAACTGCAACTATTTTGTTGAAAAATTTATTTTTTTTTAGAGAAAATTTTTCTTTTATTTGAAAATTTAACTATTTATTTAAAAAATCCACTATTATATTAAAAAAATTTCATTATTTGGTTAAAATTAATTTTTTGCATGACATATCAACTGTTCCATTTTTTTTGTTAAGAATTCATTTTTTTGGTCGAAAGTACCATTTTTTGTGTTGAAAATAAGACTAGGTTTGGTTGAAGTTTAATTTTTTTTTTTTTTCAAAATTCAAGTATTTGGTTGAAAGTGCATTTTGTTAGGTAAAAAATTGCAGTATTTGGTTAAAAAATCAATTATTTTGCCGAAAATTCAAATATATGGTCAAAAAGTCAAGCCTTTTTGACCAAAAAGTCAACTGTTTTGTTGAAATTTGAACTATTTTGTTGAAAAAAATTTTGTATTGAAAAGGTATCTTTTTTATTTGAATATCCAACTATTTATTCGAAAGTTAATGTATTTTGTTTTAAAGTCATCCATTTTGCTCGATAGCTCAACTGAATTAGTTATATTTATTTACCAAAGAAATGAATTTTCAACGAAAATAAATAAATTTTGCAAACAAAAAGAATAATTTTCTAAAAAAAAGTCAATATTCATTCAATTTTCAACTAAAAAGATCAATTTACAGGAAAATAAAAACGATTTTTCAAAAAATTAGTTAAATTTTCAACCGAAAAATTAATTTTCAAAAAAGAAACAACAACAACAACAGATTTTCAATGAATAGTTAAATTTTTATTGAAAGGAATGAATTTGTAACTAAAAAAATAAATTTGCAACCAAAATTGAAATAGTTCAATTTTAAGTTTAAAAAATAATTTTTGATAAAAAATGGAAGTTTATCAAATGAAAAACAGTTGAATTAAGAAAAAGACGAATTTTAAATTAAATACCTAATTTTTAAGTTCAAAAATTAATTTTCAACAACAAAAAAACAAAAAAAATTTCCAATGAAATAGTCAAATTTTTATTGAAAGAAATGAATTTGCTACTAAAAAAAAAATTTGCAAGCAAAATTGAAATAGTTCAATTTTAAATTAAAAAAATAATTTTGGATAAGAAAATAGATGTTTGAAAACAATACTTGAATTTTCAGCCAAAACTTATAAATTTGCAACTAACAAATTAATTTAAAAAAATAAATAAATAAAAATATTTTTAGCAAAGTAGTTATATTTATTTACCAAAGAAATTAATTTTTAACCAAAATAAATAAATTTCGCAAACAAGGAGAATAATTTTCTAAAAAAAGTCAATTTTCATTGAATTTTCAATTAAAAATATCAATTTTCAGGAAAATAAAAACGAATTTTTAAAAAATTAGTTACATTTATAACCGAAAAATAAATTTTCAACCAAAAAAATTACTTTTGAACAAAGTATTATAACTTTGAACCGGAAAAGATCAATTGTGAACTAAATTTATAAATTTTCAAATAAAAAAATTAATAAATTATTTTCATTTAATTAAAAAAAAAACAATAATTTTTTTTCCTAGATTGTGCATTCTTTTGTTATTTGTTGGAATCATTGTGAAATTTTTGAAATCTTTGCGTAATCTTTGTGATCCTTCTGAAATCATTGAAATCAGTCTTTGAATTTTTTGTGAAATTTATTTATGTTTTTGAAATATTTTGTAATTTTTTCAAATCTCTGTGTAATCCTTGTAATATTTGTTAAATCATTGAAATCTTCATGACATTTTTTTAAGTTTTCGAAATATTTTGTAATTTTTTGAAATCTTTGTAAAATGTTTGAAATCTTCGGATAATCTTTGTAATCTTTGTTAAATCATTGAAATCGTTATGAAATTCTTTTAATTTTTTGAAATCTTTGAAATTTTTGTGTAATCTCTGTAATCTTTGTGTAAATCATTGAAAGCTTTGAAGACCTTAAAATTTTTTTTTAAGTTTTCAAAATCTTTTACAGTATTTGAAATATTTTGTAATTTTTTGAAAATTTTGTGAAATCTTTGTAAAATATTTTTGTTTTCAGTTTTTTAATTCTTGTGTAATTTTTTGAAATCTTTGTGAAATCTTTGCGCATTCTTTGTAATCTTTCTTGAATCATTGACATGAATCTTTGAATTGTTTGTGAAATTTGTTTATATTTTTGAAATCTTTTGTAACTTTTGACATCTTTGAAATCTTTGAAATATTTTAATTTTTTTTCAAGTTTTTGAAATCTTTTGTAATTTTTGTAAAGTTTTGTGAAACCTTTGTAAATAAAAAGTTTTTGCATTCTTTCGTAATTTTTTTAAATCTGTGTGAAATCTTTAAAATCTTTGTGTAATCTTTGTGATCTGCGTGGAGTCATTAAAATCTTTATGAATTTCTTTCAAGTTATTGAAATCTTTTGTAATTTTTTGAAAGTTTTGTGAAATCTTTGAAATCTTTGTAAAACATTTTTATATACTTTCGAAGTACATGTTAATATATTGCAATCACTGCAAAATATAAGCTAATGTTATTTCACCACTCAAAAGGTTAAAAATGTATCATTTTAGTTAAAAATTAATTTTTTTAGTTGAAAATTGAACTATTTATAAAAAACTCATCTTTTTTATATAAAATTAAACTTCATGGTTCAAAATTCATCTATTTGGTTGAAAAATCAACTGTTTTGATAAAGAATAATTTTATTTCGTTGAAGATTCATCATTTTAGTTAAAAATTATTTTTTTTAGTTGAAAATTGAACAATTTTATTAAAATCTCGTCCTTTTTTATAGAAAATTAATCTTCTTGGTCGAAAATTCATCTATTTGGTTGAAAAATCAACAATTTTGTTAAAAAATAATTTCTTTTTTGTTAAAAATGTATCATTTTAGTTAAAAATTAATTTTTTTAGTTGAAAATTGAACTATTTTATTAAAAAATTGTCTTTTTTATCAAAAATTAATCATATCAAGATTTATCATTTTAGTTGAAAATTAATCTCTTTGGTAGAAAATTTAACTATTTTATTAAAATGTCGTCTTTAAAAAAAAATAATATTCTTGGTTAAAAATTCATCTATTTGGTTGAAAAATCAACTGGTTTGTCAAAAAAAAAATTTTTTTTGTTAAAAATGTATCATTTTAGTTAAAAATTAATTTGTTTTGGTTCAAGATTTATTTTTTTATTTAAAAATTCATCTCTCTGGTTGAAATTTTATCTATTTAGTTGAAAAATCAACTGTTTGATTAAAAACTCATCTTTTTTTTATATAAAATCATTATTTTATTTAAAAATTCATCTCTTTGGTTAAAAATTTATCTATTTAGTTAAAAAAATTAACTGTTTTTTTAAAAAATAATTTTTTGTTGTTGTTAAAAATGTATCATTTTAGTTAAAAATTATTTTTTCTAGTTAAAGATCGAACTATTTTATTAAAATTTCGTCTTTTTTTATAAAGAAATAATATTCTTGGTTAAACATTCATATATTTGTTTGAAAATCAACTATTTTGTTTAAAAATATATTTTTTGTTGTTAAAGATTTCTAAGAATTCAAGGATTTAAAAAATTTCAAAATATTTAAAAGACTGCATAATAATTTGATAAATTCCAGACCAAAGATGTCGAAAAAATATTTAAAAATTCAGCATATTTCGAAGATTTCGCAAAGATTTAAAAAGAATTCAAAGATTTCCAAGGATTCAAATGATTTTAAAGATTTCACAAATATTTCAGAAGATTTGGGACATATTTCAAAGATTTCAGAAATAATAAAGATTTTATAAAGACATCAAAAGATTAAATTTTTTTTTAAATATTTCAGAAAATTCAAAAAATTTCACAAATATTTCAAAGAGTTGAGCAAGATTTCAAAGATTTCGCAAAGATGATAAAATATTTTTTTAAATTTCACAAAGATTTTATAGATTCCAAAGACTTCAAAGATTTGAAAGATTTCGCACATATTTAAAAGATTTGCGAACAATTCCAAAGACTTCAAAATATTTCAAACATTTAAAAGATTTCGCACATATTTAAAAAATTTCAGAAAGATTTCAGATTTTATGAAGATTTTAAAGAATTCAAATGATTAAGAAAATTTCACAAAGTTTCCAAAATATTTCAGGAAATTTCAAAGATTTCACAAATATTTCCCAAAAAAAATTCAAGGATTCCAAACGATTTCAAAGATTTCACAAAAGATGACAAAATGTTTAAAAGATTTCACAAAGATTTCATGGATTCCAAAGATTTCAAATATTTCGTACACATTTCAAAGTTTTCTGAATGTTTCCAGATTTCATAAAGATTTCAAAGAATTTAAAAGATTAGACAAAAATTTCGAAAGATTTAAGAACAATTTCTAAGATTTCAAAATATTTCAGAAGATTTCGTAAAGAGTTCAGAAGGATTTCAAAAGATTTCATAAAGATTTAAAAATATTTAAAAGATTTCACAATAATCTCATAGATTCCAGTCTTCGAAGATTTGCAAATGATGAAAAATAATTTTCACAATATTTCAAAGACTTCGCAATCCAAATCTTGCAGATTCTGTTTTAATGATTTTGGAAACCCTTTAAAATGTTTTAAACTCCCTTTAAACAGTCTCTTGAAATTAATTTTTTAAATTAAAAAATCAGTTCAATTTATGCCATAAATTTCAATAACATTTTTTTATTATTGTGAAACTGTTCAGAATGCATAAAAGTTTCGAAGTTTTTGTTTCAAAGTATTCAAAAATGTACATTTACTAACCAGGAATTTTTTTTATAAAACTTTGTAATCTTGCTAATCGAAAAATTTGGCTTCAAAGTCGTCCCTATTCTTTTTCGAAATTTTAATAAATAATTAACAATATTTAGAAATCTTTGTAAATTTTCTTTGCAAATTTTTTCTTTTTTAAATAAAACATCAGTTTTAATTCTTCCAGAAATTTTAGGATATTTTTACGATCGTGAAACCTTTCAAAATCTTTAAGAAACTTCAAAGTTTTCTTTTCCAAATATTCAAAAATGTATGTTCTACCTAACTTCTTTTAAATATTTTAAAGTTTTAAATTAATTTTGAATCTTTTTGAAAATTCGAAATGCCTGCTAAAATTGATTAGATTTTATATGAATTTTTGTAATCTTGCTAACTGAAAAATTTAGCTTTGAAATCGTCCATATTCTCTGTCGAAATTTCAGGAAATACTTTAAAATGTATTGAAATCTTTGTCAATTTTCTATTATTTTCTTTTTCTTTGAGTAAGAAACCCGTTTTAATTTTTCCAGGAATTTTAAGACAAATTTTTACCAGTTGCAATTGAAACCAATGAAAGATTAGGTTTTTTGAAGAGACAAATTTTCTACAAAATAGTTCAATTTTTTAACACGAAAATATGAATATTTAATTAACTAGATGCATTTTCTATCAGAAAAAATTATTCTAAACATAATAGTGACATTGTCAACCAAAGAAATGAATTTTCTAATAAAATTATGAACGTTTAGTGAAAAAAATTAATTTTCAACAAAGTACTTGAATCTTGAAAATTAGTTGTTTTATTGAAAATTAATTTTTTAAACTAAAAATTTAACTATTCTATTCTTCGTCGACATTTTTTTTCATGCACATTTAATTTTTTTGGTTGAAAATTTAAATATTTCTTTGAAAATTTATTTTATTTGGTTGAAAACTTATTTCTCTAACTTAAAATTAAACTATTCTATTTTTTGTTAAAAATTTATCATTTTCGTTGAAAATGTGTCTTTTTTGGTAGAAAATTCATCTTCTGGATTGAAAATTCAACTATTCAGTTAAAAAGTTATTTTCTGGATTCAAAATGCATCATTTTAGTTAAAGTTTAATTTTTTTGGTTACAAATTTCACCAACTTTGTTGAAAATTCGTTTTTTTTTATTGACAATTAATTTTTTTTACTAAAAACGTAGCTATTTCATTTTTGCTAGAAAATTGATCTTTATCAGTTGAAAATTCACTTATTTTTTTGAAAACTCGTCTTTTTTACTCGAAAATTCAATTACGTTGGTAGAAAATACATATTTTTCGGTTGTAAATTAAACTTTTTTTCTTCAAAAATTCGTCCTTATGACTAAAAAACTCAATATTTTGGATGAGATTTTTTTTCTTTTATTGATTGAAAAAGCTTTCTTGGTTGAAAATTCAACCCTTTCGTTGAAAATTTTTATTTTTTGGTTTAATTTAACAGTTTTTTATTGATAATAAAAATATTTTTTGGTTGAAAATTCATATGTTTTTGTTTTTTTCTTGAAAATTTGTATTTTTTTTTGTAGAAAATAAACCTTTTCGGTTGAAAATTCCATTAAAAATAAAAATGTTTGGTTGAAAATTAATGTATTTTGTTAAAAAATATTTTTTTAGATTAGAAAATTAATCTTTTTGGTTGAAATTCGATTTCTTTGGTTGAAACAAATTTTTTTTTATTGAAAATTAATTTTTGTAACTAAAAATTGAACTATTCCATTTTTCGTAGAATTTTTTTTTTATGTACATTTAATCTTTCTACAAAATAGTTGAATTTTAAACTTATAAAGTATACATTTCCAATAAAAAATGGAATAGTTAAATTTTCAGTCAAAACAAATAATTTTTAATAAACAAAACAAATTTTCAACAAAAAAGTAAAATTTTCAACCGAAGAGGTTATTATACCATTAAGCCATTTTCCTTACAGGGGAAATGGCTCCGACCCAGTTCGCTGATCAATCTCTCTAGCAATCACCCCAGGCAAAGAGCTTTGCAAATTTAGTTGAATATTTTACTATTTAAGCTGGGAATTCAACTATTTGTCAGAAAATGACCTTCTCTGTTGAAAATTATTATTTTCAGGTTAAAAATTCAACTGTTTTTAATAGATCTACTTGGAACTACTTGGTAAAATGTTGAACTGCGTTGTTAAAAAATCGTTTTTTTTGTTGTTAAAGATACATAATTTTAGTTCAAATTAACTTTCAATTGAAAAGTTGTCGCTTTAGTAGGAAACATCATCATTTTAGTTTAAAATTTAACTATATTGTTGAACATTCTTTTTTTTTTTTGAAAATTATTATTTTTTTATAAATTCTTTTTTTACTGCATAATTTAAATTTTCTATTTCTGGTTGAAAATTTGTCTTTGTTGTTGGAAAAATCATCATTTTTGTTGAAAATGTAACTATTTTGTTGAAAATTCTTTTTTTTTGTAGAAATTAATTTTTTCTTACTGAAAATTTAACTGTTCCATTTCTGGTTAAAAATTTATCTTTATTTATTTGAAAAATTTTCTTTTCAGTTAGAAAATCCATAATTTTAGTTGAAAATTTATCTCTTTGATTTTGAAAATTTAACCATTTTTTCGAAAACTGCTTTTTTTTGTAGAAATTATTTTCTTTTGCTGCAAATTTAACGTTTCTGTTTCTGGTTAAAAATTTGACTTTTTAGTTGCAAAATTCATCATTTTAGTTGAAAATTTATCAATTTTGTTGAAAATTCTTCTTTTTTTGTAGAAAATAATCTTTCATAAATGATTTCGCCGTCACGAATGACCAGCAACGCGTCGGTGCGAATACCGTTGCGGGTGGCATCGTAGCGGGGTGGGAAAGCGTAGGCGTCCAGGGCATCGACAGCGGGGCCGGCGAGAGATGTGCCCACGGCCCACTCCTTATCAGGCCAGATTTCAGCGCGGGCATTCACGGTGACAAACAGCAGGGCAACGCACAACAGGCCTCGGACCATGGACGCAAACTCAAGGGGGCATTCAAGCCCGCGAGCCTAGCTCACGCCAGTGACAGATTTGCGACAAGGGGGCTGTCATCCAACCGTCACCGTAACTTCATGGAGCTGACACCGAGGCTACATAGCCTGACTTTGGACAACAAAGTCGACTGGCCGCAACCTGGCCGGCACCCGGAGACTCGCTATGACTCAGATCGCCCGCATCAGCGACAAAGGCAATGAACGCCGTCTGCAAGCCGAACGCCTGGTAGGCGCACAGGCATTGCAGGAAGCCCAGGCCCTGCGGTTCAACGTGTTCAGCGGCGAGTTCAACGCCAAGCTGAAAGGCGCGGAACTGGGTCTGGACATGGATGACTATGATGTTCACTGCAGCCATATCGGCGTGCGGGATTTGAACAGCGGTCGACTCGTCGCGACTACCCGTCTGCTCGACCACCAGGCCGCCAGCACCCTGGGCCGGTTCTACAGTGAAGAAGAATTCAGCCTGCATGGCCTGCTGCACTTGCAGGGCCCGATCCTGGAGATTGGCCGCACCTGCGTCGACCCGGCCTATCGCAATGGCGGCACCATCGCGGTGTTGTGGGGCGAGTTGGCCGAAGTGCTCAACCAGGGCGGCTACAGCTACCTGATGGGCTGCGCGAGCATCCCGATGCACGATGGCGGCATCCAGGCCCACGCGATCATGCAGCGCTTGCGCGAGCGCTACCTGTGCAACGAACACCTGCGCGCCGAACCGAAAAAACCACTGCCGGCCCTGGACTTGCCGTCCAACGTCGCCTGGCCTGAATACTGGCGCAAAGATGGCACTCGGCGGATGGCGTACATCGGCATCAGGAACAGCAGGCACGCGATGATCGGCCCGCCCATGGTTTCGATCATGCCCAGGATGCTCGGGTTGAAGGTAGCCACGGCCCAGCAGGTCAGCACCATGAACAACGCGGTGCAGCGTTCCAGCCATTTGGACGACATCGAACGGTTGCGCCCACGCAGGGATTTGACGATCAGCCCCTGGAAGCCTTCGCTGGCACCAATGTAGTGACCCAGGAAGGACTTGGTAATCGCCACCAGCGCGATCAACGGTGCGGCGTAGGCAATCACCGGCGTCTGGAAGTGGTTGGCCAGGTACGACAGGATCGACAGGTTTTGCGCTTTCGCTTCCGCCAACTGCGCGGGCGACAGGGTCAGCACGCAACTGAACACGAAGAACAGCACCATCAGCAAGTGCGCGCGGGACAGGATCTGCGAACTGCGCTCCTCGGCGTGGGCGCGGTATTGGCGCTTCTGGTCCACCGCAAAGGCCGAGATGATCGGCGAATGGTTGAACGAGAACACCATCACCGGGATCGCTAGCCACAACGTCTTGAAAAACAGCGGTAGCGGCATGCCCTCGCTGGCCGAGGCGAAGAACGCGCCGTTCCAGTTGGGAATCAGGCTGAATGCCAGCAGCAGCAAGGCGGCAACGAAGGGGTACACCAGCACGCTCATGGCCTTGACGATTACGCCCTGTCCACACCGCACGATGGCCATCAGGGCGAGGATCAGCACCAGCGACAGAATCGCCCGTGGCGGGGGCGCCATGTGCAATTGGTGCTCCATGAAACTGCCCAGGGTGTTGGTCAGCGCCACGCTGTACACCAGCAGGATCGGGAAGATCGCAAAGAAATACAGCAGGGTGATCAGCTTGCCGGCGCCGACACCAAAGTGTTCCTCGACCACTTCGGTGATGTCGCCGGATTTGCCCGACAGCACAAAGCGCGTCAGCCCACGGTTTTCTGAGGAAAAGTTTTCTGAAGAAAAAATTTTTTCCCGAAAAATGTCAAAAGCGCTATAGGCTTCAATAACAACAATAACATTAAAAATTTCGATAGTAAATTTTCTGAGGAAAAGTTTTCTGAAGAAAAAATATCTTCCCGAAAAATGTCAAAAGCGCTGTAGGCCTCAATAACAACAGTAACATTAAAAATTTCGATAGAAATTTTCTGAGAAAAAATTTTCTGAAGAAAAAATGTTGTCCCAAAAATCTCAAAAGCGCTATAGGCCTCAATAACGACAATAACATTAAAAATTTCGATAATAAATTTTCTGAGGAAAAATGTTCTGAAGAAAAAATTTTTTCCCGAAAAATGTCAAAAGCGCTATAGGCTTCAATAACAACAGTAACATTAAAATTTTCGATAGTAATTTTCTGAGAAAAAATTTTCTGACGAAAGAATTTTTTCCCAAAAATCCATAACAGCATCAACATTAAAAATTTCGATAGTAAATTTTCTGATAGTCAATTTTCTGAGGAAAAGTTTTCTGAAGAAAAAATTTTTTAACAAAAATCTCAAAAGCGCTATAGGCCTCAATAACAACAATAACATTACAAATTTCAATACTAAATTTTCTGAGGAAAAATTTTCTGAAGAAAAAATTGTTTTCCAAAAATGTCAAAAGCGCTATTGGCCTCAATAACAACAATAACATTAAAAATTTCGATAGTACTTTTCTGAGAAAAAATTTTCTGAAGAAAGAATTTTTTCCCAAAAATCTCAAAAGCGCTATAGGCCTCAATAACAACCATAACATTAAAAGTTTCGATAGTAAATTTTCTCAGGAAAAGTTTTCTGCCAAAAAAATTTTTCCCGAATAATGTCAAAACGCTATAGGCCTTCATAACAACAGTAACATTAAAAATTACGATAATAATTTTCTGAGAAAAAATTTTCTGAAGAAAAAATTTTTTCCCAAAAATCTCAAAAGCGCTATAGGCCTCAATAACATACCTGACAAACTTTGCTGAAATATTCGCAACATACTTTCTTTATCTTTAACAGTCAAATCCGTATCTTCTAAAAGTAACTTATATTTCTCAGAACTTATATCTAAAGCGGAATTAATGCCTTCTATCACACCTTGTATAATGGGTTCGGTAGCAAATTTTTTCGCAGTCAGTTCTGCATACGTCTGTGCCAAACTCATCGTTTCACATCGAATTTTAAATATTTCAGGTCGCACAAGGGCATGTTCAGGCAAATCAATTCTTTTAGTTGTACTCTCATTTAAAACTGAACTCTCATTTGGAAACATGATTTCCTTCATGATTGGATTTATATTTGAATCCATACTATTGTTCATATCAATGCTATTTTCCACATCCATGATAATTTCTACATCCATACTTTCATTCACATCATCTTCAATCTCACCCCCATGCCATCTGGTAATATGAATTTGAAAGGTATTTTTCGTTTTAAATGTTTTTTTTAAACTTCGGCACGTTGGAAAGGTGCATTCAACTAGAATAATTGGATTTTCAATTAAGAAGAATAATTTCTGAAAAAAAATTTCTACTGAAAAACATAATTTTTCAACCAAAAATTGAACAGTATAATTTTCAGTTGAAAAATTAATTTTAGCCAAAGAGAAGAATTTTTAACTAAAATCATGAAACATTCAATTGGAATAATTACATTTTCAGTTAAAAAAGAAAGAATTGTTGAATTTGTAGTGAAAAAAATTAATTTTCAGTCAAAGAAAAAATTAATTTGCATTAAAATCGCTCATTGCTCAACCAAAGCAATGAATTTTCAATTAAAATGATAAAACCTTAATCAAAATAATTAAATTTTAACAAAAGAGTTTAACTGTCAACCAAGTAATTAAAATTTGATTCCAAAAAATTCTGAATGAAAAAGGTATTGGTTGATATTCAAATGAAAAACTATTTTAATTTGTACAGGAGTTGCATATAATATATATATATATATATATATGAACATCTAAATCCAAATCAATTCTACACAAAACAAGTTTGCTTCTCTTGAAAGAAAGAATACAACATACCAAATTTGTCTTGCACACTACCTCTGATACAATCGATATTATTAAATCCTTTGCAAACTTTCCTTCCGATTACATGCCTTTGATAGAACACTTTCTCAATAATACTTACTTCTCTTTTAACAACCACTTCTATGAACAAACTTAAGGAGCAGCAATGGGATCTCCAATCTCACCTGTAATAGCCAACATCTTTATGGAAAATCTGGGAACTAAAATCTTTAACAAATCCAAGCTCAAACCGAAATTTTGGTGCCGTTACATTCACGACACTTTTGTCATCTGGAGACATGGACTAGATGAACTACGCAAGTTTTTGGATTTCATAAACCATTTACACCTTAATATCCAGTTCACCATGGAAATTGAACAAAACGCAAAATTGCCTTTTTTGGACGTACTAGTTTACAAAAGATCTGACAACACATTAGGACACGACATTGACGGAAAACCCACACATATAAACATATACTTATATGCCGCCTCCCACCACCACCCATCTCAAAAGCAATCGGTCATCAATTCCCTTGTATACAGAGCTGTCTCCAAGACAGATAAAGATAACTTACAAAAGGAATTAAAAAATGTTAAACAGATCCTAATACAAAACGATTACACAAACAAACAAATTGAGAAAGCAAAAAGAAAGTACACTAAGAAAAAACAAGTTAATAAAACCCACTAAAGAAAGCGAGAGAAAAACGACCACCATCCTACCCTACATTCATTGTATCACAGAACAAATAGAAAGAATTCTCAACAAACACAACATTCAAACCATATTTAAACCACCTGCGAACATGGGACGATTTCTAAACAACCCTAAATATAAAAAGGCACCTCTCAGTAATCCGGGAGTATATAAAATCCCTTGTTCTTGTGGCAAAGTCTATATTGGAGAAACCGGGAGGGCGGTGAGCCAACGTGCCCTCCGTGCCCGACTTCAATCCGGGTGATTTAAGAAAAGCAAATGTTAGCTCATACGACATCGACAGATCCTCCAGATTTCTGTGGAAGATGCCGTGCATCTTCTTGTCGAGGAGCTGTTCGCGGAATTTGTTTCCCTTTACATTCTTAATCCGGGTCTTCGGGAGTGACTACTCGAAATCGATTCCTCCATGGAACCACTCCAAATGAATAGAGTACTACCGGGACGGCAAGCATGTTCGTTGTAGATACTTTGTTCCTCGCCGACAGTTCGGAAAGCCAAATAAGTCGGATGAGATGTTGGTATCTGCATCGGAGAGTATCCTTTATAGATGTCACGTTCTTAATTCGGCTCTGTGGCACGCCCAGGTATGCATAGCGCCAAGGTGTCGTATAGCGCTTCTGTGGACGAGTTCAGGGTCTTCTGGGATGCCATTAAGTTTCCCTTTCTTCAAATAAACATTGGCGCATTTTTCTAACCCACACCTTATTCCAATCTCCTGAGTGTACTCTCCGACAACGTCTAGAGCTAGATGCAGTTTCTCTTGATTTTTAGCATAGATCTTAAGATCATCCACGTAAAATACATAAGTGAACTTATGATTTCGATTTCCAGGTTTGCCGCAGAGGTACCCTTCGGATTGGTGAAGTGCGAGAGATAGTGGTAATAATGTGAGGCAAAAAAGGAGACGGCTCATGGAGTCGCCCTGAAAGACACCTCTCTGAAAGGTAACACTAGTAGTGATCACACGATGTTTTCCAGATGAGATAGTAAATCTGGTTTTCCGAAGCGGTATTAATCTCTCTATGCACCTTACGATGTGTGGATGAACCTTTAAGCTGTCCAACAGACAGATGATACGTCTGTGGGAGGTTGAATCGAAAGCTTTCCGGTGATCAATCCAGGCCATCGACAGGTAACGCTGATAGAATGCTGCGTCTTTACAGACACATCTATCAATGAGCAGGTTCTCCCGACATCCTGCTACGCCACCGTTAGTCAAAATAAGATTTTCTCTCAATTTAAAAATTTGATTTACTATTTTTAGACAAACTTTGATATTTCAATCGGATATTAAGTACATTACATTGTCCATAGTAATAATAATAAAATACTGTATTATCATGGATCTTATAGTTATTGTAGTAACATATATGAACCATATTAACATAGTTTATTATAATTTCTCGGCTTGAAAATAAAAACCAGGGATGTAAATTACGTAGGTAATTTACATGTAAAAAACTATGTAAATTACATAAGGTATATTACGTACGCAACCTTGCCCATGGGTACCGTTAGAGATCCTGAAGGGAGAGTTGTGACGCAAGGTACTCAAATTCTGATTGGTGCCGCTGTACCGGAACCTGCTATTCTAAAAATGGCGCGATTTTTAAATAGAGTGTTCATTCCACAACAGATTTAATACAAAATAAAGAGAATATGATTGACTTAAACACCTAAAATAAACGTTTCAAAGTTTCCAAAGTTTCAAACATCAGGGCGGGAAAATTCAAAATATGAAAAATACTATTGAGTAGTAAATATAAACGTTTAATAGTATCCCTTGTGTTTCAAAGTTAATCAATTCAACGAATTTAGATGAATAAATCACGTTGTAATTGTTAATAAAATTTTATTAAACTATCAGGTTTACTTCTATAAATTGTTTCCTTTCAAAAACATGCTTCAATTTTTATTGGTGCTATATCTCTCAATATTTTGAATAAATATTTGATATTGAAATACATATTTGCATAAGAAAGATCTACTATGGATCAGGATTAGGAGTACACGTTTCTGTACTCATTTATATTTGCATACGTTTTGCATAAATCTTTTATGTGAAGAATCATTCTCGTCGTATTTCTTAGATTCGCCCACATATTAAAATTGCATTTAACTTCTACAACACGTCCTTCAGTAACGTGCTGCGTAAAGTACTTGTGCACACAGTGCTTGTGACGAACCATCTTTCAAATCTATTTATGTGTGAAATGGCGGCCAAATTGAAGATATTATCAACGAAACAACTATTGCGGGGAAAAGATGCTTGCACTTCCGGGATAATATGCCAGAAGGACTCCCATTCTTCCAATCTGGATGGTGAAATCTGTGTGAAAATTTTCAAGTCGTGTTCAGGGGGGCTATCAGTCTAAAGTTATGAGGATTAGAAGAATCATGTTTTTTGTGAAGCATATGTTCTAAAGATTTTGTCCAACCAAGTGGCAAATATTTATTTTCGAATATTTGGTGAAAAAAATGACTCAAGATACAGCAGCCAGTTAGGAAGCAAATTTTTGTAGAAAGTACTTGAAATCCGAGCCGACCCTGCGACCTTATTAGGTTTTGTTTGTTAATTGACAACCTGATTTCGTTTGCTATAATGCTGCTATTTATTAACGGGTGACGCACATCCGTAAATAAGGATGCCGACAGGCGTCTCAGCGGAAGTGTAAAGCGGATATAATTTTTCCAATCTTTTCTGGTAAGTGCATTTCATTTGCTTTACAATCCTCTGAATTCATCCACGGTTTCCCGGAAAGTCTTACTGCCATTAACTTTCTCAAGACCCACAACAATACTATTTTCAAAATTCGATTTTTGACGATTGATTAGAACTTGGTACGACTTCTTGGCTACAATATAATTTAATTTAGTCTTGTCAGAAAACTTAGCCCTGCTAGCACCTTTAATTGCACTATGTAATAGAAATTTTGTTTGTTAGCAATCACTATCAAACCAGGGTTTGTCACGCTTAGGTTAACCACAAAATCTTTTCCTCTTCATACATATCAGCTAATCTCGCGCTATCAACAATTGCCTCCGTAAGATTCCGGCTTGAACCAAATTAACTTAAAACTTATTCGATAAATAGAGTTCGCTCGAAAAGATTTTTTGCGTACTATCGTCCCATGTTTTGATGGCATTTCAGGTTGCTAAATCTGAAATTATTTTTACCATAATTTACATGTTACTAGAAGTGACTAACGTGCATCAATTATCGGACTTATGTTCTTTTGAATTTTAAAGTATTCAGAAGGATTCCATGAAGTGATCATTTTTAACGAATTCAGAATAAATTCCAAAATTGAAGATAAAACAATGCGTTGTGTTAAATTCAAACACAGGGCGCCTCAACCATTCTTAACCTGACATTTTTATGGCACAACTTTTCTTCACATAATCCTTCACTCATGATTTTAAAGTATTTGATACCAAAAACATGAATAACGTATCAAGCTATTTTTGGAAATTGTTCAACAAGAAACATAAATCCTCTATTTCTTTTCGCAGAGTCAAGTTCGCTGTCAAGCAAAGATTGCCTTGACACTCCTCGCCCGGTTCACTGTCGCTCTTCTCCTTCTCGTCGAATACTTCATGCTCCTGAGGAGCATCCAGTCCGTGCCAGGGACAGGTCACCCCCTGGTTGGCCTACTTCTTCTAATGTACTTGGATACGCCCTAGCACAACTTGGATACATTCGGCTTATTTCTCGCACAAATCAGAATCTAAGATTCGAATTTCGAAGATACGTTTTTCCTGCTGGTTATCAAATTAGATTACGAATAGAAAAAAATAAATATATTCCCGTGCCAGCCCAAGAACATATTGTCTTATCATTATCCAATGGTGACATTTTTGCAATATTAGAGCATAGCGGGATTCTTCGTGGAATATATTTGACAAATAGACCTGTTAAGAGAGTTAAAGTAAATATGGTAAGCGGCGAAGTTGATAATTTGACATCAGATGAAATGCGATACTGTCCAGTAGGCGCAGGTCACCCAATCTTCCCCTACAGTTTTATTAAAGCTGTAGCAAATGACGATTCACTACAGGCCGAATGGAATCCTAATAGCGAACGTAACCCAGTTACTTTTTCTCCCGACATACAACATTCGCCTGAACGGACTTCTCTTCAGAACCCTCCTTTTCATGCCGAAGCCAGGTCGCCTCCTGGGTGGCCCGATAATCGCGTTTCTCCAATCGTCTGGGACTTGTCTCGTCTCGATACATAAATTTATCAGTTCGCACAACCTGTGATGTATGTACTCGCCACCGTATTTAAGCATTTCAGCGCTGATACTGTCTACATCAGCAGCCTTACCATTTTTTAAGTTCTCAATTATATCTCTAACTTCAGTAATACAGACTTTCTCAATTGGGTTTTCTAATTCATTATCTTCTATGTCGCAGTTCTGTTGCCCTATATCTTCACCTCCTAATAATTCTTTGCAAGTCTTTTGTAGCGTTTACTATCCCGTCTGTATCATATAGCGTTTCACCTTTGCTGTTTCTCATGATCACAAACTCTGTATTTTCACTTTCCTTCATTTCTTTAAATATTAGTTTCATGGTTCCTTGAAAGTCGTTTTGTAATTTCTTTTCTTCTCCTGTTCTGATTTTATCTTTATTTTCCTTGACTAGTCGTTTATCTTTCCTCTCTTTGTGTCTGTGATCATTTTGAAGTCTATTCCTTTCCTCATCGCTAAGAGCTGTGATGTTTAACGTTCTCTCGTACGCTTCTTTCTTTTCTTCTCGTGCTGCCTTAATTTCATGATCCCACCATGCATCACCAGATTTTCTTCCTACAACCGCCGTACCAAATACTTCAATTGCAGTTTTAATAATGATATCCCGTAACATAGTATACGCGGCCTCAATATCTTTACTGATTCTAAGCGCCTCCCAAGATGCCTCATCTATGCGTTCGTTTATCTTATTCTGAAAATCTATACGCTCTTCCGGTTTCTGTAAATGTTGAATCTTGATTCGCGTTTCTTTCGTTTTTGTTGTTTTCTTCTTTATCGTTCCCCGCCCTAAATTTATTTTGGAGACAAAAAGGTAATGATCAGTATTGCATTCGGAACCCCTTATAACTTTTGTATCTTTAACTAGTTCTCTTAGTCTTTCGTCCGCAATAACGAAGTCAATTATACTGCGGTTATTTCCTTTACACTGTTCGTCTTGAGACAAGTTTCGCCGACTTGAAATCACCATGCTAAAACCATAAAAGTAAGACATAATGTTATGTCTTGTCTCAGTCTTTAGACGCAGCCAGACATCGATGGCTTGGAGACGAATTCAAGACAGCGCCAAGTCAAACGCAAGTCGAAGCATTTTTATTCTGGATATAGTTGAAATTCCCACTGACAAATCATTTTTGAACCAAAAATAAAATAGTTAAGTTTTCAGTTTAAGCAATTATTTTTCAAAAAATGAAGAAAAAAATATTTTTCAGCATAAGATGTTAATTTTCAATCAGAAGGATGAATTTTCAATTAAAAGTATAAATCCTTCCCGAAGCGAATCATCAAAATTATTTCGAAAAAAATTAGTTAGTTAAAATTAGTCAACTAGGAAAAATTGGTCCTAAAATATGGCCTTTTGATCACACAATGCTACTAGGGAGTAATTTAAATAATAAATCTTCAACTGGAATAGTTGAATATTCATTTGAAAAAATTATTTCTTGAAAAAAAAAAAAAAAAAAAAAACGGAAAAGGTTCGAAAGTTCGCCCAAGAAGTAAGGATCTTGAAGCACACATTGAACGACTTAAAACTCCTGACAATCAAGCAGCATATTGTTGACAAAATACGGCTGTTATCTGACGCAAGAAGGAGAATACAGAAGAGGGAAACGTGAATCAGGAAGAATCAAAAGTTTCTCGCTGACCCATCTCGCCCCTAGATTAAACACCCTGTTTCTGTCAAAAATCCACCCAATCCCAACGAGGTAGAGGCCAAAGAACAAAGAATTTCTCAGGTGCTGGACCAGATTGTATCAAAAACTTCTGGCGGAAGAAGTTTACTTCCACAAACCAACATTTGGCCCGCATATTCACCTCGTATTTAAAGTCGGGGACGCCCATTCCGCAGTAGCTGGTGTTAGGACGCACTATACTCCTACCGAAAAAAGGCGACTTGTCCAACCCAGAGAATTACAGGCCAAAATCTAAAATATCTATATCTTAAACCTATATACCTATCTACCCTATACCTATATACCCATCCACACATCAGTACTTTCCAACCGAGCAATTCACGCCTACCCTGAAAGGGAAACGGCTTAATGATATAATAATAATAATACTAATAATAATAAAGTTATTCTACCATGTCCAGGTGTAATTCCAGAAACCATTATCTATTGATAGATAAAAGTGTCAAAATAATCTCGCGGGATTTAATAAAAATGTTTAATACAGCTAATTAAATAATTTCCCTAATTTAACTAAATTAATTTCCTCAGTAATTTACTATATGAATTCTATTTGAAATTTATAAACTTTTTGTTATCTACTCTAGCATAGTTTCCTTTACTCATGATGAATAATATTGCAATTATTGATAATTAAGTTATTCTGCAATATCCAGGTATATAATACCAGAAACGATTATCTAATGATGGATGGAGGTGTCAAAATTGCACAGTTGACGGCGTCTAATAAAAATGTTGAATACTGCTAACTAAATAATTTCGTGATATTTTTTCTTTATCAATAGTTAATTCATACAGCCGGCTTTATTTAAATAGAAAAAATGTTTATGAATTGTAGCAAGCTTATTCAGTTAAACGCTGTGGAATTTTTTACTCTCTACTGTCGAGCGGGTAAAGTAATAATCGAGAATAATGAAAATCGATCAATTCTTGAATATAGCCATTTCAGACTTTCAGACAATTAATGATGCCAGTATCACACACAAAATTGCAATCTTTCCATTTATCACCCTAGCGTGATAAATTTTTATTCCCCGTGGTGTTTTGTATATTCTCTGCTGTCGAAATTCAAATAAAATTTTTTTATTAACAGCAGTTAATTTCACTGACGATTGACTGGATGCATACAGGACAGGCAAAATAAGTGAACCCTGCTTAAAATGACGGATAGGATCCGATAGAGTCAGATACAAAGCCGGATAAAGGTGCGAATAGCCCACGTCGGAGCAAGGTAATTCAAAACTTTTGCAAAATATTTAAAATTAAGAAAATCCAATCAGTAGCTTACCATCCGCAGAGTTGAGGATCTTTGGAGCGTAGTCATCACACTCTGATCGAATATCTTCGCTATTTCAAAGGTCCTCATAACTGGGACGAATGGCTCAGATTCGCCGTCTTCTCGTATAATACTGCTGTCCATGAAAGTACGGGTTTTTCTTCGTATACTTTGGTATTTGGTAGGGAAGCCGTATTTCCCACAAGTTTTGATGAAAAACCTCCTGAAAGAACGTATATTGATCATCTGCGCGAACTTTTTCTTAAACTAGATAATATCCAATCAAGGGCTAATGAGAGACTTCAGAATGCCAAGGAAAGATCAAAAAGACATTATGATTTGAAAGCGAATCCTAAACATTTTAAGGTGGGAGCTCTTGTCTATTTAAAAAAGTAAAATAGACACGATAAAAAATTCGATCCACTATTTGATGGTCCATTTGTGATAGAAAATTTATTGGGAACCCGGAATGCTCAAATTAGGATAGGACCCAATAAGTCGAAAATTGTCCACTTGGATAAATTAAAATTAGCGGCACACCCTGTAGACAAGTAATTTCGGGGTCAGTTTAGAGGTTCTGGAATAAGAGAAAATTTTAATTTTCTTCATTCTAGAGGGGGAAGGTGAATGGAATGAAGTGATGAAGTGATTGCACGGAACGATGATGGGTTGTTCACCTTGAGTTGGATCTTGCTTGAAATATTTCAATTTATAAAATTGTTGGAAATTTTTGCAAAATTAAATTATTAAAATGGTATAATGTGCATGAGTGAATGGATAAATAAATATTGTTATAGAAAAGGCTGCAACCTGCCCGCAGGTTTTTGTGGATTTCCTGTGGGTTCGTACGGCATAAGCCGGGGCTGTAAAACGGCGTGAGGCCCACGCACCAAAAGAAAGATAAAATGTGCCTTTCGCGACCGTCAAGCCATGTGTGAAAGCACTAACTTCTTTTTTGCTTGTGCACTCTAATACTCTTTTTATTTCTCCTATCATTATTTCTATTTCCTCGTTTACATTTCCTTTCCCCATTTTGAAATCCCTGACTTTTTCTTTAAACTGTTCTTTACCTTCCATTAACCACTCCCCTCTTCCTGCTCTTTTTACTTTTGCCTTTTTTTTAGCCTCATTGTTATAACTCATTTCTCCCTCTACTGCCACTATTATGGGAAAGTGATCCGAATCTATATAATTCCCTACCTCTAGTTTCTTAACCTTTTCTCTTATCTCATCGTTCACTACGCACAATCAATTACCGTTCCCCTCTTTCCTCCTGAACGTGTATATTCCCCTTCCTCATGCCTTCTATACTTCTGCTTAGAATAAAATATCCCATCTCCCCCAGGCTCTTTAACCATTTCTGTCCCTCCCTATTCAGTATCTTGTCTTTGGATTTTATTCCTCGCTCTCCACCCCATTCCCTTTCTCCTCTATCTCCTGTTATCGCATTGAAATCTCTTCCTATTATGAGCCTAATCTCTTGCTTATTTTCTTCCATCAGTTCTCATATCTCCTCTGATTTCCTCTATATATCACCGTTCATATAAACCCCCCACTATCTTCCGCCTCTCTCCTATATTTATCTCTTCTACAATTAATCCTTCTTTGTGTTCTTTCATATCTTTTTTATCCTTCTCCGTTATACATTCGTTCCTTACTCCCATCACCATTCCTCCCATTGCCCTGCATTTTTTATTCTTCCTCTCTGCATTTTGAACCTGCCATTTGTAACCTCTTGGTAATTTTCACATTAGTCTTTTCCATCCCTTTTTATCTAGCCACGTCTCCATCATTACTACTACATCCAATTGTGTCAATTTTCTCATATACTCCAATATGCAATATGCGCAATATTGCATTTTCTCATATACTCCAATATGCAATATGCGCAATATTGCATTTTCTCATATACTCCAATATGCAATATGCGCAATACAGCCACATATAGGCCTTCAGCTTAACTCACCTACCCGTTTGAAAAAAAACCATCAGGCGGCGCCACGTGCGTCCCGCCAGAGATACTTGGGAGCTCTATATCCAAACATAATTATGGTAAAAAAACATTTTTACGATGTTGTGCCCTTGTTTGGCCCTTATCGTGCAGCCACATAGTCCGTTGATGTCAGTCAGTTGAATACTCTATGTTGCTACGCGTGATCACAGGGTGAATTTATCAGCCTCCTGCATCTCTGAGTTGTAAGTGTCCTGAATGTTGACCAGAGGCGGCCGTGGCGCTGATTACGATGCTCACTTTCGAAGTGATGAAGGACAAAATGTCGTTTTATTTTTATTTTCGAGAAATTAAATTTTGTTCATTTTGTTTCAATTCCCATAGGATTTTCCTACCCTTTTCAGTGATCATATGCATTGGGTCAAAATATCTCAAGTGTGCCACTTTTAAATCGATAGTTCTATTTTCAATCAATTTATACAGTTTTCGATTCTTTTTTATATCAAAATAACTCCCCCAAAATATTTTCGAAACAAGTTTATTTTTTTAAAAGTTATTAACAATCAAAGTTCTTGATCATTTTTTTTCTTCAAAAATTGATTACTCGTGAACGGTTAATCGAAATTCAATAATTGCGTTATAAAACTTTTTGTTACGAAGTATACTTTACCCTAAAAAATTGTTCAGTAGCAAAAAACATTTTTTATTGTTTGAATAATCGTTTGTTTTAAACAATTGAAAATCAATTAAACTTCTCGGCCTGCGAAAGAATTCTTCCACGTTCCAATAGGTTCTACAATCTCTTCCAAAAATTTTGGTGAAAAAAAAAGTTTGTATTTTGCAGTAGTTCAAAAGTTATTGATTTTTTTGTAACCGCGCTCCGACCTCCAGCGCTGGTCGAGGACGTTCAGACGCACGCGCCCTCAGTTATCGTGCGACTCGAAATACCCATATTATTTTCGTGATTTTCCATCATCCTCCTCTAGTGTAACTCCTCTGTCCATACGCAATCTTAAGAATATAAATGAAACTGAATTTCTTGAGCACCTCTCTGCTTATGACTGGAATAGCATTTATACTGAAAAGGACATAAATAGAAAGGTAATTTGTCTAACTATATTTTTATCTTCGGCATTTGACAAATTTGCGCCTCTCCACACTCTTAAAGCAAATAAGAAGTCCACTCCTTGGATCACTTCTTATATCAAAGACTTAATAAAAGACAGAGAGAAAAAACGTAGATTGGCTAAACGAACGAAAAATAGTATTATTCAAGCCGAATTTCGTAAATTGAGAAACTTACTACAAACCAAAAATTCGGGATTCATACAATCAATATAATTACAATTCTATCAAAAACAGGAATCAAAATGAAAACATCTGGCTTCTCTTAAGACGGCTTGGACTTAATCCCTCTAAACACTTGGCACCTGATAACAATTTTTCCCCTGCAGACAGGTTTTACTACAAAATTTACACCCCTTGCAAACAGCACTCCTTCCCCGTCCTCAGTTCCCTCTAATTTTGATGATACCAAATTATTCTTTTCTGACATATCGCATGAAACCCAAATTAAGAAACTCTTCGAGGTAAAATCAAATGCTCAAGGATCTGATGGTATTTCAATTGAAATGATTCCCCTTGTTTTACCAGTCATTGGCCCTATTCTCTTGCACATCTACAATGCATCTCTGCAGGTGGAAATATTTCCTGATGTCTGGAAAGAGGCGATAATTCGCCCTGTTCCTAAAATATCGAACCCTACGTCTCCCAAAGACTTCCGTCCCATATCCATACTTTTTTCTTTGTCTAAACCTTTCGAACGCATTGCCCATCAGCAACTTACTGCACACATTGAAACAAACAATTTAATGGACCCAATACAATCTGGATTCCGTGCCAGGCATAGTACACTTACAGCTTCACTTAAAGTAACTTCTGACCTTAAACTTGCAATTGATAGAAGGGATTGAAAAGACCTTTTTTTTGGTTTGAAAATTAGTCTTATTTTATTAATTATAACAGGGAGAAGCTGCAAGGATAATATATTTAAAATCAATACCCTTAGAGCCGCAGAGCAACGATTTTACCTATAGAGAAAGAGTGGAGGAAGTTAGTACGAAGAGGGCAGCAGCTACGGACCGCACGAAAGTAGTTGCTATATATATTGTTCCCCACTCCGCCGGCACTTGCCGCATCTAGGTGTATAATATCTTTGATAGATACCACGTTTCAACTAGATCCAATAATTGTTTGAAATACTAGTCCGCCATATTGGATCCGCCATTTTTGTGTGGAAATTTTGACTTCAGATTTAGTCACCGCTCTCGAGAAACCATAGATACCATGTTTGAAGTAGATTGAATAATTTTTTGAAATAATCGACCGCCATATTGGATCCGCCATTTTGTTTTTGACATTTTTACTTAAAATTTGGAGTTAGCGCACTCGAGAACCCATAGATACCACGTTTCAAGTAAATTAAATAATTTTTTGAAATACTCGTCCGCCATATTGGATCCGCCATTTTGTTTTTTTAAATTTTTACTTCAAATTCGGAGTCAGCGCCCTCGAGAACCCATAGATATCACGTTTCAAGTAGATCCAATAATTTTTTGAAATACTAGTCCACCATATTGGATCCGCCATTATATTTTTTGAAATCCTGATATCAGATTCGGAATCAGCACCCTCGAAAACCATATATCGTTATATCATGGCTCCGCAATAGTCTCCTAGAATGCACGCATCTGTGCACTTAAATTAAATAGTGTATAGAACAGCTTAAGGGCATGTGGTACATTATGACTTCACGTATTACCGACCATCCCATGTTATTTTTTTCCGCCAATTTAAAAAGAGGGAAATTGAAATATCGTGCTATTTTTTTTTTAAATGACAGGTAATATTATGGGGCAGGTCTGTCTGGTCAATTGAGGTTGCTATATTATTGCTAAATATATTTCCAGAGGTAGGCACGTTGATTTCGCAACGATTGAATCGAAACGTGCTGAAGCTCTGGGTGTTTCTGGCACCACAAAATATGCATACGCGCTATAAATTCTCGGTGAATAGGGATAATGCTGGCATCGTAGCAGTCTAGCAATTCGTCCTTGAGTCTATTCGTCCACTCAGTGCGGGCGTTTTGCCGGTTCGCCGTCATGTTTCCATCAAAATTATATTCAGCACCCCGAACTCTAGGATGATCGGCACTGTTCGCCGACCCATTGTCGGATGCTATGCGCATTTGATCGTTTTGTACCGCATCTACAACTTTTTGGCGTTTTGGTGGTATCATTGTTGTTCCCATGAGCAGCTAGGAAAAGGGTTCATCCATCTCTGTAGAGCCCCGCGTCCAAGGATAGGGCTGCATACTCTGAGAGTTCGCCCGGTATCCTAGAGTCACCGTTTAAGACACCTCACCCAGGTGCCATTCAGCTTTCGGTTGTGCGTTCGGCAGGGCAGGGTCACGGCCAACACCGTGAGAACGAGAAAGATGCTAATAAAGCACTCTTAGGGCCGCATTATGCCTGTAGATATACGTCGTTCCTGCGTGAACACATACTATCGGCTTGTCCCACCCACGCAGGAACGACGTATATCTACAGGCATAATGCGGCCCTAACGGTGCTTTATTACCATCTTTCTCGTTCTCACGGTGTTGGCCGTGACCCTGCCCTGCCGAACGCTCCAAGGTAGATAGAGTCATTTGTCAAAACGAGAAGTGTCAAATTTTCTGGGCCTATAAAAAAGCCACTGAACGTGTCCTTGGTTCGCAGATAGAGAGTCCCTGTGCCGAGGGTTTCTGCTGAATATGGTTACAATAATTAATGAGCAGTCACGGACAATTGTACAGGAATGGTCCCGAAGGAATAACTCCTAAGCGGAGGCGTAACAACCGTGCCGAAAGCTGAATGGCACCTGGGTGAGGTGTCTTAAACGGTGACTCTGGGATAATGGGATTTACCGCGGTCCTACTGGGAGCCGATGTCATTTTTTAGATGGCAGTTGCTCCCAGTGGGACCCTGCGGTATTTGTTAACCTTTGCTTTTCAATAACAATATTTGATGAAGAACTTTTGGAAGAACTTAAAAAAAGTACTTTTGAAACGTTTTTTTTCGTTTCCCTCAATGCGACTTTAAACCTGTTACCAGCGATTGCGAAAAAAGGCTTCGGATTGGTTAGAAGGATTGAGAGTAGTTAGCTTTGGAGTCGTTATTTGCAATTTTTAAGTGATATAAAACTCACGATTTGAAAAAAAAATAATTCCAACTTTGGAAATGTGTTTTGCTTCATCAGCCCTTCAAATTCTATGGGCAAATTAAAAAGAAAAATTTATTTTGCGTTTGTACCTCTTTTTTTGTGTGTGGCTTCGGAGTTGTTATTCAGGTCAACCGATAGTTTTTCCCGTGTTCTCAGACGACTTACGAGGATATAATCAATTTTGAGACTTATTTTTCATAATTATAATCTATTATAACACGAATTATCATCTCAAATTCGTTAAAATTATGAAGGCTTCGGAGTTTTTAACACATTTCAAGTATGTGAATCTGTTGGGAAGGTAAAAACTGACTACTTAATTACAAAAAAAGGTATGCCCATCTGTAATTTTTTCGTACTTTTTCTCTATGGACTAATAAAATAGACCACCATATGTGCATTTGTTCATGTGCATAACTTTTCGGCTCTCGATGTCGAGGGATCTGAGCTCGTCCTACGTCCGTGGAACCACTCCAAATGAATAGAGTACTACCGGAACGGCAAGCATGTTCGCAGCAGATACTTTGTTCTGCGCCGACAGTTCGGAAGACCAAATCCGTCGGATGAGATGTTTGTATCTGCATCGGGGAGTATCCTTCATAGATGTTACGTCCTGGATTCGGCTCTGTGGCACGCCCAGGTATGTATAGGTCTCTCCAGCGCCAAGGTGTCGTATAGCGCTTCTTTCTGGAAAGCAAGTGTGAAAAACCAACGGGGTGCCTTTTTTTCATGGGATCGTCCTCGTCTTTCTTGGAAGCACATCCTAAGGAAAGAGGAGGACGGTCGCATAAAAGAAGGCACCCCGCTGGTTTTTCACACTTGCTTTCCAATATAAAAAACTGTCTTCTAAAAATAAACAATTTGTTATATTTTGCAAATTTTTCAACAGCAATTTGTTTAGAAATGTTTAAGGTACCACCATGAATTTTTTAAGATTTTTCCTATAACTTTTTCAATAAAAAACTATGTTTCAAAGTTCACTATCTTTAAAAGCTGTCAAATTTCCCTACTTTTTAACAGATTTTCCGGCCTGTAAGCTATACAATTCTTTTTGGCAGCTCATTATCACTTTGCACAATTGGATTTGAGAATTAAAAAGCGTTTTCCTCAAAACTACATTTCTCGAAGTGGTTGGCATGATATCTTGGAAAACACTGAACCGATTTTGCTCAAGTTTTGCACATATCTTAAGCAGATGTATGGCTGCAGCCCGAGCTAGAATAAATCAAAAATAATTATTTTTGATCTTGTGACAGGTCAAAAACCACAAAAAAGTACGTGAAAATCTCAAATAAGCACCATTTTGAGAATTTTCAATATTTTTTATTAGTTCTAGTCCCAGCTGTAGCCATACTTGTAAATTTTAGTAATATATATTTTTTTTTAGGACGCCCTGGACCAGCGAAATCATGCCACCCAGAGGGGGGTTATGATTTTGGAACACATTCTTTGATATGCGACAGCGCCCCCTATTTTAGTGGAGGCACGCTAGGTATTTATCTTGCATCGGACCGAAACAGTTCGGATTTGCTTAATTTTTTTTCACATACTAAACATGTGAAATATTGAAATATTTACCTGTCTAAAATTTGTGGAAATTATTTATTGAAGATATTTTCAGGTTTACGTTAATTAGGAAATTTTCTGTAAAGAAACATGGTTTATGTACGAGATAATGCCAACTGTCCCGTCTGCCGCGTAAGGTCATCCGCGGCTAGAGACCTGACTCCAAGGAACAGTGTTGAACGATCTTTTATTGCGTACATTTCCGGCTCTTGCTTACCTTCTAGGACAGAAGGAGCTGAAGTGGATGACGCACACGTTCCAGTTACGTCGGGATTAGCAGCTTTAAGGAACCATGATCGTAACTTCCGGAGCCTAAAACTTTTCTCATAATAAGATGCGCTTGTAGTCGTTCTCGAGAAAGACAGATTTGAAAAAATCCACGCACGCTACGCGTACAGCGATGCGAGTCTTTCAACTCCCGGTCAGATCAGGCGGCATGGCTCCGAGTTTATAACCGGAAAGTCTGGGCTCGATTCCTGTTGCCAACATTTGAAGCCAATTGTTTCTACTTCAATTGACTTTTCAATTTATTTAAATAAAGCAAAAAAATTAATTTTTAATCATTTTTTTATATGAAAAAATGGTGTTTTTCAACCTTTATCACTTGTGATGCAAATATTTCAAGGATAAGTCAGTACTGTGACATGCTTGAAAAAAAACATGACACACTGCTCTAATTTGAAAATATGAATATCATAAAAATAATACAAGATATCTATTATTTATATTATACTTTTATATGATTTTATTTTACTATTTATTTATATTTGACTATATATTTTGTCTTATTACACTATTTTCACCTCATATACTGTTCAAAATGATATTAAATTTAATATACACATGTGTATTGAAATTAATATATCAAGCACATGAAATCGCCATTAAGGGCATGCTCTACGGTGACCACTTGACCAAAAAGCACTAAAGAACGTTTGTATACATCAATATGCTTATAATTCCAAAGAAAGTTTATTTATAAGATAGCGATATGTCATTGCGTTTAGCAATGAGGACAGCAAAAACCATTTTTTTTAAATCGAGGCATCTACTTTATCGACGTTGAAAGTGTCTTTTTTCTCCGCTAGAAATTGCTAAAAATGCTGATTGACAAATGGTACACCGATTAGGAACGATTGAAAAAGATTGAAATTTTGACAACTGTGAATCGTTCTGAATCGTTTTCGAATGATTATTTCTAGAAGGGTAGTGATGACTCGATTATAACTCGTACTTATGAAATATTTTTCAAGCTCTTAAGACAGAATGTGTTGTTTTCTGTATCATAACACTGTTCTGTATTTGTACTACTGTGATAAAAAATTAGTAAGACTTTTATTCCTATTGAAATCGCGCGGGCTTATCCGAACGACTAGTAATAATAACAATATTATTTGAGCGTTACCCGTCGTTTGCGTGAAGCTATTCACCAAAAGCGGCCTGAGTTACGGGAAGAAAACTCTTAATTTTTGCATCACGATAAGGCACCTTCTCACACTCCATTGGTTAGTCGAGACTATTTAGCCAAAAATTCGACTCATATCGTTCCGCAACCGCCCTATTCACCTGATTTACCTTCGCCTGACTTGTGGGTATTCCCGAAACTGAAAAAAAAGAAAAACGGTTGGGGAAATCGTTTGGACTCGATTGAAGAGATACAAGCCAAATCGAAGAAGGTTTTGAAGGTCATTCCGGAAATCGACTTCAACAACTGTTTCGAAGAATGGAAAAAAAGGTCGCATAAGTCTATTTCACGAGAGCTGTTTCATAAGTCAGTGACTTTTCGACGAAACGATTTTTTTTGCGGCAAATGAGCGTTTTACTTCCAAACATAATCTCCTTTTAGCTCGATACATTTAGTCCAGCGTTTTTCCAATGTTTGTATTCCTTCCAAATAATAGGCTTTCTCAAGGCCCTCAAAATAGGCGTTTGTTTCGGTGATGGCTTCTTCATTCGAACAAATGTCTTACCGCCCGGCTATTTATTCAGGTTTGGAAACAGGAAATAGTCGCAGGGGGCTTAATCTGGAGAATATGCTGGATGAGGTAGCAGTTCGTAGCCCAATTTATGGATTTTTGCCATTGTGACTACACACGTGGAACATAGAGTCAAATCGAGAACCTCACTCCTGTTTTTAGTCTGGAATGTGGGAGTATCACCCCGATTCAGAATCTCTAGCTCTGTGCCTGCTATATATTCAATTTTATCCCTCCCTCTGTCGTTGATGTTTGTGCTTCCCCACACCGTGTGGTGAGAGTTTGCATCACAGCCCAAAGGCAGAGGGATTCTATTCTCCTGACAGTGCCGAATTAGAGCCTCCACCTCTCTGGGAGACGGAGGTCCCCCGCATCCATAGGGAAATAGGCCGAGGCAATAAACACCTCTAGCCGTTCTCCACTACTGCCCCTGAGTCTCGGCTGAATAACGGTGAGATCTCTAGAGCAGAGTTTAGGCACCTAGATCGCATCCATATACTTGACGGATATGCATGCCGTTGGCGTTTTTTCGAGCGGCCCCTTATATATGGAGCCACACCCTGATAAGCCACAAATCCTTTCCCTGCATAACCAGGGTTCTTGGATTAGGGCGAGCCCGTCTGCACCACAGACATGCGTCTGGCTAGAACCGCAGAGGCGCCTTTGCTGTGGTGCAAATTAATCTGCGTCATGGAGATTCCCGTCTCAGCCATTGACAGGCTAATTCGGGGCACCTCCGGGTGCTTTTGTTCCCCCTGCGGAGCCCAGTTGGGTCACTCGGAAGGTAACCCTACACGACCCTAAATAGGGGCATTGATCAAGAGCCGCAAGGGCTCTGATTGAGGATTCAGGAAGAGCGACGCCTAGAATCCAGCCTCTCCCCTTGGTCCTGGAACCCTGCCTGTCGGAATAGACTTTCCACGAGTTAATTCGCAGAGACGGGTTCTGAAAACTCAGGCGCCCCAGAACGACCGTCGGATTCTCGGGGGTACCGGGAATCAGTACGGTCGCTCTGCGGTACCTCTGCAGACACACCTGCCCTTTGACTTCCAAGTTTAGGCCCTCTTTGAGCCTAAACGTTGGGGCTTTTTCCACAAACCAGTCTCGCGACCAGGGGCTATCAAACACAAAATAAATGACCCAGCTTGCTTAAAATTTAACAGTAGTCTATTCATAGATGGCGTTGACGGGAGCAGTGGTGCATTTAAAGTGACTGCCAAAGAAAAATCAAAAAGTCACTGACTTATCAATCAGCCCTCACATTTTAGTTCTAATCAAAATGACGAGTTAATTCATTTCACTAGCCTCCAAGCCCATAACAGGAGCTCTGCAATGCTCTATAAATAGCAGTGCTAACATATTCTCGCCGTTGAACTCGGAAATTATTTATGACGAGCCAACCCTTAAAACTCAGCAGTTCTCCTTTGAGATGAAAAATCGTTTTCGTTAATTGACGTTCATATATTATTATCAAAATCTTGGATAACCTCTCCCCGATTTGGACTTTCAATTATTATTCCTCCTCCTCCAAAAACGCGAGACGACAGTGGAGTTTCCCCTTCCATTAGTGGATATTGTGGTCATTCTGGGTCACCATCTCCAAGCCCTTAATGTTCACCATAATTGTTTGTCGACATTCCTGTTACTTCAGAATTATATCCTGAACCTAACCTTTCTTTTAGCGTATTTATTTCTGAGTCACTCTCATTTCAGAAATCTAGCTAAATTGTTTACAATCTTTGAAATATCACGAATTACGATAGCGCAAAATCTAATCGCAGCAAAATTCTAAGTTTTTAACGCAAAATACAATCGCAAAAATTGAGTTGATTCTCTGCTTGATATTGACTCCAGCCCGCTGATTTTTAGCATCTACCCAAGAAAAAAGAACCGATAGGAAGTGCGTCGGTTTGAATTGCGTATCTGTCATTTGCAGATTGAAAGAATGAAAATCCAATCGGTTGGCCACATTTTTAATTTGTCACATGTGCGCGGTGCTTTAAATCTGCCATTCCGCATTCGTTAAATTGTGGAGTGAATAGAGTTGAATGAGACTGACCAACCTGAAATAATTCCTATGGGCATTCTACGATTCATTAATGTGCGCTGCTCCTAGGGAAATAGAGTCAATTGTCGAGAATAAGAAGTGTCGGATATACTGGAAATTCATATTCTCGACAATTGTTTCTGTTGCGCACTCCAGGCCTGACACAGTTCTTCTTGACTTCGAAAAACGAACCATGTTCGTTATCGAATTTTCAACACCAGCGGACAAAAACGTCATAGCCAAGGTTAATAGCCTGAAAAGCATCCCTGCGTGTCAAGAAAATGCTAAGACTTGCGGGGAAAATGCAGAAGGCGGTCGTCCTTGGGTCACTCCATGTCCTCAGGGTACACAAGACTTTTGCCGGATCATCGTATTGAATTCGTCGCAGACTGGCCACCCATCTCACGTTTGTGAGACGTGGTTACAGCTGAAATTTTACCGCCATTTCGCTGGGAGAGGGTGCAATTTTTAAGATTAGCACCTGCTCCCGGCGAAATTATGCGGTTGTCCCCTACATTGGTTCTCTAATTGGCACAAATTTCCAATTCTTTCACTTGGAGCATCAAAATAGGGGCTTAGTATTTGCTTATACTTCACCGCTCTACATTCTAGCTTCCTAAAAGAAACTACGCAATTCGCGGCAGCAGATAGAAAATATGTATCTAGCGCACTCTATACTAAGTATATAGAAATTTATATATAGAGTGGAGTCTCACCTATTCTCCAACTCCCTTATTCCCTAACGCCGTTTATTCCCCGTTGGCTGTAGACGGTTATTTTCATTTGCGCAGTTCCGGAAACTCCCACCACGGTCCCGGTATATTCTCCTCCGCACAGTCGCTGACCAATTAAAAAAAGAGGCCCGCAGAGCGGGAAGCCTTGAACTGAGTATTGTTTCACAACGGCATGGGAATACGTCGCACGACGTTTTCGAGAAAATATCATAAACGTAAAAGTCATAAATGTACAAATAGAAGTATTTCTCAAGTGTAGAATCTATTTTCTCAGTCATGTTCCATTCTTTTGTCGATTCACGACCTTTCAGTTTCACGAAGAAGAATATTCGCAAAAAATTTGCGAAAATTGCTCACCTTTCCTTGGAACTATGCAGGTTCACCAAGTGGTAGGAAAAAACGAAGGAAACGCACTTAGTATGCGCACGTTAAGTTGCTTAAATTGCAATCAGAATTGCATTCATTATGAATTACGAATACACCGAAGCAAAACTCTTTCTGTAAAAAAACGATCTGTGATGAAAAAGTCTGCTAAGTAGTGTAGCACATCTAAAATTAATCAGGACAATCTTTCGCTTTAACATACTGGAGGTCGAAAAAAGGGCTTCCATTTCATTATAAATAAAAACATCATTTATAGCTTATTACTATAATGTTCGTCTTCTTGTATAAAACTGAAAAATTCTTAAAAAGACAACCAAAAAATCTTACTCTTAGAAGTAAGAAGAGATTATTTTTTTCAAACTATATTAGAAAGTTATCACAAAAAATGACAGCTAAAAGCTGTTGGGATTCTAATATAAAAATTTAAAAAAAAATGGGTAATTCAATATAGGTTGTCTTACACCTGCTTTAATTTTAATTAATTTAGATTTTAAATTGTGATAAAGATGCAAGCATAATTCATTACTTATTATCATAAGTTTTGTTTTTGTTCTAGAAGTTAAAAATTGTTAAAAAGGAAACCAAAAAATCTTCCACTGAGATAAGATTAATTTTTACAAATATATTAGACAGTTATCGCATAAAATAACTGCCAAAAGGTGCTGAGATTCTAATATAAAATTTTAGAAAATAAGTAATTTAATGTAGTTTGGCTTACCATTTGTGTAATTTAAAACGTGTTTATTGAAATAAAAATTATAACAATTAGACTTCAATTTATTACGTCACCTTACTTATATTCGAAAAAATGATCTACAACAGCTAAATATTTCGTTTTTCCTAAATGGCATGCGTTACAGTATTCGCTTTTGAACTTTTTAAAAGCTCGCGCTCTCTTTCATCAAACTCCTAACCTCAAATCCACTTTCTGAATTCTTCCACTATTCTCTGAATTCTTCCAAATTCTTTGAATTCTCTAAATTCCTTTGAAATTCTATAATTTTTTGTAATTCTGTGAATACTTTTGAAGTTTGTGTATTCTTTTGCACTCTGTGAATTCTTCCGAATTTTCTAACTTCTTCCTAATTCTTGGAATTGTTCTTAATTCTCTGAATTCTTGCACTGTTCTTTGATTTCTACCGAATTCTGTGAATTCTTTCAAATTCTTTGAATTCCCTGATTTATTCTGAATTCTCTGAATTGTTTTAAAATTTTCTGAACTCTCAGAAGTGTTTTGAATTTTTTTAATTCACGGTATCACAGAATTTTTAAAATGTTTTTTAATTATCTTAAAATTATTAGAATACACGTTGAATTATTTTAACTTTCTTCGAATATTTTTGATTCTGTAGATTTCACACGAATTCTACCGAAATTTAAAGGTTTTTGTCTTAGTTCTCTTGAAATCTTTATAAAACACCATGAATTGATCTGAATTTCTGCAAGTCTGTTGTATTCTATGAACTCTCCTGAATTATTCTGAATTCTCTCATAATTTTTGAATCGTCTGATATCTTTTGAATTCTGTGACATATATAAAATTCCATGAATTCTTTTGTATTATCTAAATTTTTTTAAATTATCTACACTTATTTTGAATTCTGTGAATTCTTTTTAAATCTGTGAATTCTTCGGATTTCTCTGAATTCTTCTAAGTTTTCTAAATTCTTCTGAATTCTCTGAATTGTTTCGAAATTTTATGAACTCCTCAAACTACTCTGAATTTGTCGAATTCTCACGATATCATTGAATATTTTTTACACGTTTTTTAATTATCCTGAAATCATTAGAATACACCTTGAGTAGGTTTGAACTCCTTCTTTTGAATACTTTTAATTCACTTATAATCTTTAGAATACACGTTAAATTACTTTAACTTTCTTCGAATATTTTGAATCCTGTAGAATTCTACAGAATTCAAAATCTTCTATAAAGACATCTTGTGTAACGAATTATACAAAAAGACTTAATGAAAAGAATATGTTTGCAACCATCAGTGGTCTCGCTGATTCTTTCCTTTTTCTCACTCATCTTTCTTGTTATATATATTTATCTCTAATGATACGAATATACTGATTTTTGCTTAATTTATGACACAAGATAACTTTGTCAGAAATTATGGTTGTAAATATCTGTCTTCAAATTGTTAAACAGAGACATAGAAAGCCCGATATTTCGTTACCATTCTGAAAAAATGGGTTCTCAGTCAACTTTATAAACTTTCAAAATAGTTGCAGTCGATGATATATTCATTTACTTGGTTTTTTTTACGTACTCTCTCGTTATCCTGCTGAACGTTGCTTTTGTATCAACATATTCAATGTCAGTGTTAACAGCTCTATAAAATATTTAGGTATTATCTCCATTAAAGCACAGATGGTAAATACATGCCAACCTGCCATCTGTCAGCAATGTCATAACAGTAAATTCTTCGATGCATTTTGACAACATTAACCTCAATATTTAAAAAAAAATCAGTCTCATGGAATCTTTGTGAGCCACGGTACATCGTCTATCAAATATAAGTTTATATTTTACAATCTCAGTAGAAAAACTTTTTTCCGCAAATAACACGAAAACTGTGTCTCCCGAATGTAAGTATATGAGTGAAAACAATTTTCATGATCCTGTTTTCCTCAAATATAAGTTGAAAGTGGGATGTAGAATCGGTGTGAAATGTCAAAAATACATTTTATTTTAAATAAAAATCAGATAGCAAAAGCACGCGAATATAACTTTTCTACAAGATGTCAATATATGACAGAGCCGAGTAGTTATATATATTCAGTGATTATGACATATTTCATTGCATAATTTATTAGATACCCCTTTCGATTTTCTGGACACGCGGATCATCTGTGTTGCACATCTTCCCTCTACTTGCTTTTCGTTATATTTGTTTCTGAAAACAAAATGTAAAAGTGAACAAACTCATCGTCCAATGAAGATTCAAAGTCTGAGTGATAGATTTCTCTTAGTAACTTTGATTTCTCACGAATTTCATTTTATTCCAGGTTATCAAATTGAGTGATAATGGGAAATTTTTCGTAAATATCTTGATATTTTGCACATCCTTCTTCTAGTTCAGTTGACAACCTATCTAAAATGACGTTGAATGTATTGACTCGGAACTCCTCCCGACCCGAAAATTGAACTTCTCTTGTTTCGTCGACACGTAGTTTCCTAATTTTTTTCCAGGAAAAATCTAGTAGTGGACAAAGATGGTAATGTGATTGATTTGGTTTTTTTAGTGGACCTTAAAATTTCCCACCGATGTGTCGATGCCGTGAACTCCTACCACATTCAAAGAGATAGCAGAACATGAAGCATATATGCTAAACCATTGATTTCGCGAATTCGCGCTTGTAAACCCTTGTGCATGCATCATAAGATTGACCTCTGCAGTCAATAACTTCCAGGCCGAAAGCCTCCAAAGCAGAAAACACTTTTTTTCCCCAAACTGACACCACAAGATGATTATATGTAACGAGAAACACGCAAGATAGGATAATCATTCAAAACAATATGGCTGCCAGGGGCGCCGAAAGTTTGAATTTCTACTGCGCAATTTATAAATAAAGGAATACTAAGTTAACTGACAACATTTTTTGAAAAGATCACGCTGTGAAATTTTATTATCAGGTAAGCAGTCTAGTATCCAAAAATGCATAACTGATTTAGCTTTTGCTGTTCTAAGATTAGAATGACATCTTTGCAACAAAATTGTGAATTCTCAAGAAATTTAAAATATTTTCCCCATAATTTGCCGCCCCCCACTCCTTCCAAAAATTTGGCCCCCTGGGCAGTTGCCCATGTTTGAACCCGCGCTGGGAACGATTGAAAACTATTGAAATTTTGACAACTGTGAATCGTTCTGAATCGTGTTCAATTGATTATTTCTAGAAGGGTCAATGGAATAATCGTGCTGAAACTTGAAAGCTTGATAATACGAACAAATACGAGTACAGGCGCGATTACCGAGTACTGGACTACTGGCTAAGATGTGAAAGATTGTTCGTCACAAGCACTGTGTACAAAAGTACTTTACGCAGCACGTTAGTGAAGGACGTGTTGTTGAAGTTAAATGCAATTTTACACGTGGACGAATCTAAGAAATACGACGAGAATGATTCTTCATATATCAAAGATTTATGCAAAAAGCTCCCGGGAGTAGTTAAACAAGAAATGAGTACAGAAACGTGTACTCCTAATCCTGATCTAGCTGATTTTTCTTATGCAAATATGTATTTCTATATCAAATATATATTAAAAATATTAAGAGATATAGCACTGATAAAAATTAATGCATATTTTGGAAAGAAAACAATTTATAAAATTAAACTTGATAGTTTAATGAAATAGCAGTATGTTATTTTATTTATTTCCATTCGAAGTTTCTATATTTTTAATGAAATCGTTTTGAAAATGAAACATTCTAAAAACTAAATACCTATTGAATACGACATTTATTTTCATTTCACTGAAATCAATTTTCAAATTTTCTAAATAAAATATTGCAAAAAAGACATGTTATTAACAATTAACACGTGAATTATTTAGTTTAATTATTTGAAACACAAAGGATACCATTAAATGTTTATATTTAATACTTGATAGTATTTTTGATATTTTGAATTTTCCCGCCCTAAGCTTTGAAACTTTGAAACGTTTCCAAAGTTTCGTGAAACTTTTCATTTGGTCAAAGTTTCATGAAAATTTACAACCTTACACCAGGGATGTGCAGTTACGCGTAACTGGAGGTTTTTGACGTAAAATGCCTAAGTGAAGTATTTTACGTAGAAAACAGGTGATATACCTAGTAAATTACGTGCCAAGATGGCGGACCTGCAGAACTGTGCATAACCTCACTTTTTTGAATTTCTGGTATCGGCATTCGTAAGTAGGCCAATTTTTAGCCCGATCGGACAACTTTCATTTTGGAGGTGGGTACACTTCAGAAATTATGCCCCATATGTAGATTAAAAATCACAACCAATCCGCAAATGTCACATTTTTTCGACGTCAATCGAGATTAACCCGAAATATGTAACGCGAAATGTCAACATTACATCTATTGTTTAAATTAGCCCCGCTCCTTCTATCAGTGACGCCACCGTGTAATGTTAAATCACATTTCCCCACAGACTTCTGATACAGTGATTTAGTGTACACTTGAGCAGGCTTCACCTTATAAGTGTAGGCGCAGTGAAACAACTTTTTTTTTTAAATTTATAATTGGAAGGGGGTAGAAAAGTTGTCATTTGGATTCAAAATAACTCCCCTGAAGTCTAATTAAAGAAAAAATCCCTTACTCTCCCGCATCCATTTTACACATGAAGATGATGAAAAATCGCACAATTCTCATTATTTTTTGAGAAAAAAAAAATTGTTTAGGCCCAAACTGATAGGAAAAGTTGTATGCAGCAGCTGACTTCGTAACTGTGTAGTGTACATCCCGTGATAAAATTTCTTATGTTCCCACAATAGACTTAATGTTGAAAAAAAAATGATAAAAACTTGAATTTTCGCAGTTTTCTAACAGCTATTGCACATTTTTCGACTCCCTATTGATCAAAAATTTAATATATATGACTTTGCATGTACTTTGCATTTTCTTGAACCAAAATTAACAAAAAATATTTCAGTTATTAGCAATTAAAGAAATATATTTGCTTATTCACTTGTAAACTTGAACGATACGGCATTTGTTTAAAACGACTTTGAATCTATTGATTTCGAATCGATTGTTCGTTCATTTGTTTAATGTTTACTTGGACACTGATAGCTTCTGTTGACAACATTTTGTCTTGTTTTCTTATAGTCCAAGAGCTGGTGACGTTTTTCGTGAAGTGGGAGTATAAGCCCTAGTTTGTGGCGAATATATCTGGGAAATGATGTGGCTATTCGTGTGAAAATAAGTTTACAAATAAAAAAAGTGTCGGTAAGATAGGAAGCCGGTCACGTGACCCATTCGTCACATGGCCTTAAAGCAAATAATAAATCACGTACATGTAGGGATATACAAATTTATTTTATCTTATATTGGCATACGTCGTTGGCCGTAACGGGCGACAGACGAAAGGAACCTTTAATATTTCGTTCCTGTAAACTTTCTATTTCATGCTTCTCGAGTTTCCTTTCCTCTGCCGCTACGACGACCTCCGCTGGCAACGCGCTGTTCTGAGAGATGGCAGAAAATTCTATGCGCCCAAATACGCGCACAGCTGAGGGCCAGAGATGACACACCCGTAGCTTTCTAGCCACTTTCTTTACAGTCAAATTTTATTTATAATTTTTTTTTTAGTTTTTTTTCTCTCTGCCTTATTAAATGATGATACACAAATGAGCTGATCACTTGTCCGTGACTTTAATTTTATTAGAGCAGAATATTTTTATTTCTTTTATTTTTATAATAAATTTTATTTCTAGAATAATTTTCCTATTGTTATTTCGCGTGATCTGATGAAACAAATTTATATTATATGTGTATAGGGTCAACTTGCAATAAACAAAAGTATTCTTACTCTTATTCGTGTTATTTCATTGCTTTCAATAATATTTGTATTTTTCTCGTATAGCTTCTCATCTTGATGTTAATTATTACTATAACTACGACTATTGCTATGATTATATATTATGATATATATTATATGTTGTATATATATTATATTACTATTATTATTATATGTTATATACTATATATGATTTTATCATTATTAATAATATTAATTAATTAATTGGTTATTAATTACCAATACATTATATATATTGACGACCGTTATTATACAGATTATTATGGTTCATATGAGGGAAGTTTTAGGCTCCGGGAGCTACGATCATGGTTCCTTAAAGCAACCAATCCCGACGCAACTGGAACGTGTACGTCATCTATCTATCTCCCTATCTACCCATCTATCTACCTATATATCCACCTATCTATCTACCTACCTACCCACCTATCTAGCTATCTATCTACCTACCTACCTACCCATCTATCTATCTATCTATCTATCTATCTGTCTATCTATCTATCTATCTATCTATCTATGTATCTATCTATCTATCTATCTAACTATCTATCTATCTATCTATCTATCTATCTATCCATCTATATATTTATCTATCTATCTATCTATCTATCTGTCTATCCACCTATCTATCTACCTAGCTATCTATCTACCTATCTATCTATCTATCCATCTATGTATCTATCTATCTATCTATCAATCTATCTATCTATCCACCCATCTATCTATCTATCTATCTATGTGTCTATCAATCCATATATCTATCCATCTACCTATCTATCTACCTATCTACATATCTATCTACCTATCTATCTGCCTATCTATCTATCTATCTATCTATATATCCACCTATCTATCTACCTACCTACCCACCTATCTAGCTATCAATCTACCTACCTACCTACCTACCTACCTACCTATCTATCTATCTATCTTTCTATCTATCTATCTATCTATCTATCTCCCTATCTACTCATCTATCTACCTACCTATCTACCTATCTACATATTTATCCACCTATCTATCTACCTATCCATCTATCTATCTACTAACCTATCTATCTATCTATCAATCTATCTATCTATCCACCCATCTATGTATCTATCTATCTATGTATCTATCAATCCATATATCTATCCATCTACCTATCAATCTACCTATCTACATATCTATCTACCTATCTATCTACCTATTTATCTATCTATATATCTATCTATCTATCTATCTATCTATCTACCTATCTATCTATCTATCTATCTATCTATCTGTCTATCTCTCTATCTATCTCCCTATCTACCCATCTATCTACCTATATATCCACCTATCTATCTACCTACCTACCCACCTATCTAGACTTCCGTCTTAAATTTACTAGACGCGCGTAACTAGATTCATCTAGTTAGCCCAACTAGACATTTTTCTCCGTGTAGCGAATAGACTACCAAGTCATATGTATTTATCAACTTGTTTTATTCTCTTATCATTAGGGACAATGTTTTACATTCTTTTCACACCTTTTCCTTCAAACACCATAATTTTCATTTTATTTACGTTAATTTTGAGACCCATGTTCTTCACGCTTGTATTTAGTTTCCTGAACATTCTTTGGAAGTTCTGGGTTGACTCTGCCATAACAACATTATCATCTGCGAAAGCTAATCCACATATCCTCACTATCTCGATATCTACACCTTCTCCGTCGAAGAGGGCCATTCTTAGACACTTCCCACACAGCATGATATATTGCTGCAAGATTTCTGCAAGGTTTCTTCTAAGGTTCGCAATATTTTTGAAACATTTCAAGAAATGTTTTAGCAATAACGATATGTCCCTTGCACAGATCGTGCACAATATTGAATGAAATATTTAACAAATTCCTTCTAAAAAAAAAAGTCAGGAATCGTCACAAATGGTAAGAAGTTCTGACAAATCCTGACTGAAAGTGAATATTTATAAATATTGATATTAATATTTATAAATATATATATTATACGACTGACCACTCCTGACGAGTCTGGCTATTTCTGAAGATATGCTAATTCACATCCTATCAGGTAGGTCATCGGCTAGGACCGCAGGTAGGCCGACCCAAAAGGATTAAAAATTGAAAATAATTTTTTTTCAATGTTGCATATATAGATTCAAAAGTTAGAAATTTAGAATCTATGGGTTTCGTCAATTTCAGATACTTAAAAACTTTCCTAAAAAATTTAAAATTAGGATAAATATAACGTATCTTGTGAAGAGAAAGAGATACGTCAAAACGGATAAAATTTTCAGATTCACCTTCAGAGTCATATAATATATAAATATTAATAATTAAATATAAGTAAAAATAGAATATGCTACTGGGAGCCGATGTCATTTTTTTTTAGATGACAGTTACTCCCAGTGGGACCCTGCGGTGGTTGTTAACCTTTAGTATATATATATATATATATATACTTGTGATTTCTAATTTGATATACATTTTTTTTTGATAGGTAGTTAAAAAGTTAGTTTGAAAACATTCTTCGTTTATTTTTCTGTAGTGATGTTGATAAATCGTTAAAACATTTCAATTATGTTTTCTATATTATGGCAATTTTGCAGTAAAATTTTCTTAGGTTATCCACATTACGGTTCCAATATTAAAAACTTAGTCTCCATTTAAGTAAAACATGATCTGTTCTTTTTTTATATATGTATATTATATGCTTCGTCAAGATTGAAATTGAAACCTAAAAAATTTAAAAAGGCTTCAATATTAAGTAATAACTACATTTGAGACTAAGTGAAGTGTTGTGTTTCGTACGGACAATCATGTACTATTAATGTATTGAGGTCAAGCAAGTTTTCATTCAGTAATTAAGAAGACTGATATTAAATTAGCATCCCAAATAAAAACTGCGTCAAAATTTAAATAATGCTTTGGTAAATTTTGTTAATATTCAATAGTTCTGTTTTTAAATTAATGGAGAATTTAATATATTTTTCAATAAAAATGTACTCAATAACAATGGCACAGAAAAAAAAAACACTTTTCTGTTCTACAGATGCGACACATATATTCCCATGCATTTTGACCCGCTGAGCATGAATCCGTGGTCCGTTTGACCCCAGAACACCTGGGTCAAGGGCATTTGAAGGTCAAATGGACAGAAAAGTTATTAATGTGAAGATAACTACTATAATTTATGTTTTTGTGTCGCTGAATCCGAATCCGGGGTCCATTTTATCTCAGCGAGTCGAAGTCAAGGACTTCTCAAGGTAAATTTCGTTTATTTCTCTAAAAACAAATTTCTGACTGCAGATTCTGAAAGAACGGAAAATTTTACGTCCAGATATGTATGATTTTATCAAAATTGAAAATTCGTAAAAATTAGCGAAACCGTCACACTGAGGCACATTTTGTCCGATTTGACCCTCGTCCGCACGGATAATTTTGGATTTTATTTGGTTTCGTCAATGTATATCCTAATATCAACTTTTTAACTGTCACATTTCATTGGCTTCATATGAAAATGGACCGTATAAAGTATTAGACACGATTTCCGGGCATATCTGGGTTGATTTGACCCTCGTCCGCAGGGATAATTTTGGATTTTGTTGTTGATTTCATTTGTTTTGGTCAATATATTCAATATTATCAACTTTTAGACTGTCACACTTTATTAATTTTATATGAAAATCGACATTTCTGGCAAAAAAATTCTTTTTGCTCCTTTTTTTTTTAAATGAAAAATGCAAAAAACCGAAAATGCAAGTGTCTTTTGTAAACATTATCCTACAGTAATATAAAAAAAAACTATTAAAAATTTAAATTTGAAAATTCGTGAAAATTAGCGAAACCGTCACACTAAGGCACATTTTGTCCAATTTGAACCTCGTCCGCACGGATAATTTTTGATTTTATTGTTGATTTTATTTTGTTTCGTCTATATATATCATAATATCAACTTTTAAACTGTCACATTTCATTAATTTTATATGAAAATGGACCGTATAAGTAAATAGACACGTTTTCCGGGCACATTTGGTCCGATTTGACCTTCGTCCGCACGTATAATTTTGGATTTTATTGTTGATGTAATTTCTTTTAGTCAATATATTTCATAATATCAACTTTTAAACTGTCACATTTTATTAATTTTATATAAAAATCGACATTTCTGGGAAAAAACTTCTTTTTGCTCCACTTTTTTTAAATGTAAAATTCGAAAAACCGAAAGTGCTAGTGTCTTTAGTAAACATTATTCTACCATAATATGAAAAAAAATATATTAAAAATTAAAAATTGAAAATTCGTAAAAATTAGCGAAACCGTCACACTAAGGCACATTTTGTCCGATTCGCCCGCGACTGATTTCGAGAATAAAGGGTGGTCACGTGTCAAGTGTCAGTTTACAATAACGTCTTTTTTCAAGTTAGCTGTTGGAAATATTGAGTGTTTTAAGTGAACCTCTCTGAGATATTCTGGAGAATGTAAAAGAAAAGAAATTCCTGAAATACTGTGGAGGTCTTGATTTGTTCTGATTTTAGTTAAACGATCATGTCTTAGGTTGAACGTTTAATTATTTCTTTGAACATTTAATCACATATTTCGTTGAAAAATCTTTGTCTTTTTCCGTTAAAAAATTCAACTCTTTGGTGAAAAATTTCTGGATTTTGTTGGGAATTCGTCTTTTTGGTAGAAAATAAATCTTCTTGGTTGAAAATTTAACTATTTGGTTGAAAATTTAACTATTTGGTTAAATATTTCTGTATTTTGTTGAGAATTCGTCTTTTTTGATACAAAATTAATTTTCTTGGTTGGAAATACATCTTTTTGGTTGAAAATTCAACTATTTGGTGAAAAATTTCTGGATTTTGTTGGGAATTCGTCTTTTTGGTAGAAAATAAATGTTTTTGGTTGAAAATTTAACTATTTGGTTGAAAATTTAACTATTTGGTGAAAAATTTCTGGATTTTGTTTGGAATTCGTCTTTTTGGTAGAAAATAAATCTTTTTGGTTGAAAATTTAACTATTTGGTTAAATATTTCTGTATTTTGTTGAGAACTCATCTTTCTTTATACAAAATTAATCTTCTTGGTTGAAAATTCATCTTTTTGGTTGAAAATTTCAACAATTTGGTTAAAAATTTAAGTTTTTGTAGAAAGCTTGTCTTTTTGGCTTCAGAAGTTAAAAATTTGATTAATTTGTTTCTTTCAGGGTTGAACAAATTTTTTTCTTTGGAAATTCAACATTTTTTTTACCAACGTCTTTTTGATTTGAAAATTCAACCCCCTGGTAGAAGATTCGTAATTTTGGCTCGAAAAACCAACAAATTCGTAGAAAATTCAGCACCTTCAAACCATTAAAATCAATCGAGAATTCCCTCGAATTAAAAAAGAATAACAATTTCAAATTCAAATCACTATAACTTGATTAGAAAAATATTCGAACATCATTATAAAATTGGGTGAAAACCATTAAATTAATCCCTGGAACCTGTCAAGAACTCCTAAAAATGCCATGATTCTTATAAGAGGAAAAAAGAGCTTTAAAACTTTCTTCAAATCATTAAAATCAATCGAGAATTCCCTTGAATCCAAAAAGAATAACAATTTGTAAGTTACATCACTGTAAATTGTTTATAAAAATATTCGCGCTCGATAATGTATTCACCTCGCCCTACGCGCTCGGGCACGTTAGCCTGTCGCTTGAAGCTCGGTTCCTCTAGGATTTCGCACTTCGTGCACTCGCTATTGCGCGTTTTGCCGGCAAATACTCTCTCAATAAGCTTCATCGTTGTGACCTGCTTTTGTTTTAATTATGCCAATTTTACGTAAGAAGAACTAATTTACGTAAGGTTGTATCGACCTTAAGGAACACATTCTCATCAAGACACTCTCGCTGCTCGGTCTATATTTGGTTTAAAAATCATGTAAACCTCGCGCTCCACGCTCGTTTCTGTTCATCGTATAATAAAAACCAAAAAGTTTGAGCGCGCTTACGCAACGACCATATGTTATGTTTTATGTACTTCAGATAAAAATGAATAAATTTGCATTGGATTTAAAATGAAGTAGGAATTTCCTTTACTTCAGCATATATTTCCGTATCTTTCTAATAAATCGTACAATCAGAAAGATTTTTTCCAGCTATCTGAGAAGGGGAGAAAAAATTACCTTAGTCGTTTTTGGAACATACATATGATCAATTTTTTGAAATTATTTTTAAATTATTCAAAGATAATCGGTTAGACAATAGCAGTGTTGAGAAGGAGGTATAGATTTTTTAGATTGATCTAGAATTTTCGTGTTATTTATTTAAATAACACGTTCGTTCCGCAACACCTGAAGTGGGGGTAGGTCTTGAACAGATTTCGCAGGGTTTCAAAGTATCGCTTGGACCTGAAAATAAAATTATTTCACACAATTAATATGTAACAAGTAAATGTTGAGATAAAAAATTTGTAAGTGAATTTTAATAGATCGATGGCATAACAACTACATTGTCTAGTATTTGAGAACTAAAAATGTACAATATTAACCACAATTTTTAGATAAAAAAGATTTTACCATCCTCCTGATTTGCAGTTTCATGATCCTCAATGAAGTTGTTGGTGTCTTCCAGTTCACCATCTTTCAAAATATTTTTCCTGCTTTCGAATACCATTTTCATGTCGTCCTCCTTATCGATCTTATTTTCTTTGGCGGGAATTTTTTATTTTTTCTTTTTTTTAGGGAATTCATCGTTTTCTATACTTCTTGCGATGAACAGATTTGTTTGTCCCTTCAGATACTCGTTGACGTAGCAGTCGACGAGCTCATCTGGCCTCATGGGAGTTCTTTTATCTTCTAAAAATATGCGCTTTTAATTTTTGAATTCGCATTCTACTGCAGAACTTGTAGCGAGAAGTTTTCCATAATTATATTTATCGCAGCAAATATTCGACCATAGTTTTATCATTTTCGTGCGTTTCCATAGCTTCTCTGCTAATGAAGGCAACACGTACCCACTTTCATTCTCTCCTACTTCATCATTTGACTTTGCACCTTCATACAAAGCTTGCACTTTTGAATCAAATGATGAGGCATCCGTGTTTTCAAAAGAGATTTCATCTTCGAGGACACTGACATCTTCTTCTGGCATCGGAAAAGCTCTGTCCTCTGTGAGCTCCTCCTTATCAGTATCTAAAACGGTCGGATTTAACAGGCTAATGATACATTTCTTTTCTTCCTCGCATTTCGAGTCCGTTGCCGTTTCTTTGATTCGCCCATCAGTTTCTGAACATGAAATGATAAAAATAGAGTTTAAAATCCGCAATGCACTCTCTTCATCACGTGGAATAAATCTAAGGTTTTCAAGTCCACATCCATTTCCGTCAGGAGAAGGAAGCCTCGTATGTGGAGCTATAGACCTGAAAGGATGATGAGCCCATGCAGGAGGAGACCTGGACCTGGCACGTAGAGGAGGATCGGCAGGAGGAAGAGACCTTTCAGGTGAATGGTTTATTTTAGAATTAAAAAATGAAGAGCCTCTACGAGGAACACCAGGAATAGGGTCGCCATTAGGTAAGCATTCAAACTGTGAACCTAATTCTGCAACAAAAAGCAGAAGATTAAAATTTTTTATGTACGTTGGTATTTCCACCAGTCTTGAGATTTTACAAATTTCAAAGGATTTCTAGAGAAATTCAGCGAGTACAAATAAAGTTTATTATATCAGATTTTATTTTCAAGGGATTTTAGATGATTCCCACTGATTTCTAACTATCTCAAGGATCGCAAAGGAATTAAAAGAACATAAAAGATTTTAGAGGATACAAAAATATTTCCGAAGGTATCAAAGGATTTCAATAAAATTTTGAGCGAATTATATAGGTATCAAGGAAATTGACAGATTTCTGATGTGTAATGTTCATTTGTGCAGAAATATTATTTTTCTGTGATTCCATGTGAGATTATGAGTGGTGCAAAATAAATAATTTCCTTGTAGTTTGTCCACTTTTGACATTAATTCTTTCAATATTTTTGTATTACTTATTCCAAAGCTAATCATCACGTAATATTTTTTCCCACGGACAGTTGGCTATTTTGCATGGAAAGTCGGTGGTTTCGAAAATTTTAACCATTGTAGAAAATAAGATTTTCGGAAACAAAAAGTTTCTAACAGTCTAAAATATCTTTTTTAATTAACAGTAACCTACAGAGTATGAATATTTGAAACTACAATAATTAGATTGGATTCAGATTTGACACGTCTGTTTTAGGTCTAAATAAGGACGAGTTTTTTAACCAGCCATTTTAGACCAACAGTTCTGTTTTTAGCTATAAGAATTAAGGATTGCTTCAATTTCGATGACATAAGTTTTAAATTGTGCTTGTGTTAATAACGTGCTACCTACAGTGCGTAATAAGTGGTGCTTAAAACATTTTACAGGAGCTTCCCAAAGACCACCTAAATGTGGAGATCGTGGGGGGATGAAATGACAAGTAGCTTTTTCTTCTGATAAGAAGTTTTTGAACCGCAGGATCCTGCTCTGCTCATTGAAGAACCGATAAACAGGTCAGTAGTCAAGTTGCTAACCAAATCGAGATGGATAGCTTTAGTCGTGAAACGAACAACAATTGAGACATAGAACTTTACCTTATTTTGGGTTCTATAACGCTTTCCTTAACATAAAAAGGTCCACAATAATCAATTCCAACGTAAAAAAAATGGTATGACTGGAACCACTCGATTTTCTGGGAGATTTCCCATAATATAATCGACCCCACGTGATTTTGCTTTGGAACAGGTGATGCATTGGCAAATAATGTGTTATGTGACATTTTTTTCATCAATTGGCCAATAAATTTTGCGAATGCCATGCAAAGTAGCTTGAGTACCTGCATGCAATTTTCGAACATGTTCTTCGCGAATGATAAGTTTTGCAATGTGACGCTTCCGCGGTAAGACAATCGGATGTTTTTGATTTTCCGAGATTTTTCAATTTGTATGCCGACCACGAACTTTGATGACACCTTTATCAAAAAATAGATTGAGCGTTTAAGAATTTCAAGATGTGAAGCCTGAAGTTCAGCTTCCGACAATGGACCAATGAGTTTTTCATTGTTTCGTATGTTACGAATGAGACGCAAAACATAAGCAAGTACGTTGTGTAATGTTCGAAGTGTCTTCTTTTTGACAGAGCCATTCCGGCCCATGTTGCCAAAATGTATTGTCTAGAAATTCATGTAAGGTTTGACCTCGAGAAATTAGATCTGCAGGGTTTTCACGTGTGGAGATGTGTCTCCAATCTGACGTGTCTGTTAAGGTTTGATATGCTGTGCTGTGTGAGCACCGAAACGTTGGTGAATATTATCCATGCTTTTTTATTGTGATTTCAAAGTAATAAAAATAAAAAGACGAAAGAAATAAAAAAGAGAAGGAAGGGGATTTGGTTGGTTGCCTTCTCATTTTTCTTTCCTCCTTTTTATTTTTGTCCAAAGAAACAAATTTTTGTTTTGTTTTCAGGAATTACAATAGGAGCATTTTGTAATGTTTGCCCAAATTTTATCGTAAGATTCTTGGTTTATTTTCAAGAATTTATACATTGACTTGAGTGTTGGAAGTTGAATGGGATTTTGAATTTGATTTTAATCGAATTTAAGATTCTTAGATTTCAATGCATAATAGATTATAAATGTATATTCGAGTAAAAATCTTGAAAATAAGTCGAAAAAAATACTTACACGTCACACTGAGCTTCATATTTTCCGTAGAAATCTCTGTTGTGCCTATTCAACGCGGATGTGTGTTGAAAACCTTTTTTACAAATATGGCATGAGTATCGAGTTTCTTTTTCTACATTTTGAATTTTGTGTACACTTTTTCTATGTTTATGTAAATTGGATCGTCTGCTGAATCTTTTTTCACATATTTCACACACTTCCATAGCACAGTATTAATGCAACATTTAAAGACTGGAAACTTTATACCTGCTTGCCGGTTCATTAGCCAATGGCCTTAATTCTAAAATGGCATGCCCTATTTGTGGCATTTACTCTCATTTACCCTCACCACCACTATACCAGTTGAAGTGGAAAGGGATGATGATGTCTGACAAATTTGAAAATAACGCGCGGTCCAGCGCGTTCTACGGCTGCAGTGCTCGTGCGAATGATAAAGTTCTTTTTTTATTTTTATAAATTTCAGGGATCACAGCGCAAAAGGAGCTCAAAAAAGGGAAAATAGTGTAATTTTCTCACGAAAAAGGAGAAAATAGGGAAAAGATTAAACATTTATTTTTACATGTCGAAAAGAACAAACAACCTCTTAATGATACTCTGAGATAGTGAACCTAACCTTCAAATTTTGACACTCCAGAATCGTAAGCTTGACATTCTGGGATAGTAAAGCTAACCATCAAATTTTGACACTCCGCGGATGGTACGCCTGACCATGTAGGGGGCTGTCCCATAGTTAAAACTGAAATATATTCAGCCTGACACTCTACATTTTTAGGCTGACCATCCATTTTTCTCCGTGCGTTATATAATAACTTCAGTATCAAATATAATTATAGTAATATTATCGATTATTCATTTTAAAAGTGATATTTTGGCGACTAAATTACTTGATTTCACCGGCACGGTGTAGTGGATTATAAAAATGTGTAATTCGATATTATTTGTTCACTTTACAAAAAATTGATATACCCGAATGTTCAGGGTGGATTTTTAAAAGAAGAAGGAAGTAATTTTCAATTTTAATTATTGTTAGGTGATGTTATCAGTAATGTTAATAAAAAAATTTCATTTAATATTCTGTCCTAATGCTATGAACAAACAACTGGGAATTAATAGCAATATAATTTAAGGAAGATCATATTGTCGAAAAAAACGATAAATATTAAGATAACAATGGAGTAGTTGAATTTGCAGTAAAAAAAAATGAAGATTCAACAAACAAAAAAAATGCATTTTTAACAAAACAGTTCAACCCTTGGCCAGTAAAATGAAGTTGGGCAACGAAGTCAAATTTTTAACCAAACAGTTTAATTTTTATCCAGAAAAATGCATTTTTAATGAAAAATTTAATAGTTAAAATTTAGACTCATAAAGATAAGCCGTACCAATCTAAAAACATATTGTATTATCAGCTTTCAATGGTGACGTTTTTGTAATATTAGGGTATAGTGGGATTATTTGTGCACACACGGAGAAAAATGGTTAGTCAGCCTGAAAATCTAGAGTTTCAGACTGACTATATTTCAGTTTCAGCTATGGGACAGCCCCCTAGATGGTCTAACGTACCATACATGGAGTGTCAAATGTTAGAAAACGTGTTTTGTTTATCTTTTCAAATTCAAATCCTACACTACTCGACACATACGCCACTACATTCAGTGTTCAGTTTGCGAAACTTTCTGGCTTACATTAGGGAACTTCCCCAACCACGAGAGACCCCGGACCTGTGCATACGACCGTGATTTTGTATAATAAAAGTTTATTTACATTTTAAGTAACTATATTCCAATTATGTAATTTATGTCAATGTTTATGATCTTGTGAAATGAATATCTGAATTTAATTTTCAAAATTATATCTAAATATGATTAATTTTTTTTCTTCAAATTACGATAAAGGGTACGTACTATAAAACGTTACTAATAAGTCATATTTTCAGAAATAAAAGTGAAAATTTGAAAAAATGTAAAGTAAAAATTACTTGAATGTTTGAATGAAAATGATAGATTAATGCTTTTTATGTTGTGAACAGATTAATTAATTATTAGCTAATTTATTTTTTCAGAATATTAAATTACATAAAAATTAAATTTTAATTTGTTTAAATTAAGTAAATAACTTGATTATTTACTTGAAGGCTATGTAATTGAATATTGGCGCTAATTGTTATAATAAAAGATTATTTATGTTTAAAATACCTCTATTCCAATTGTATAATTGTTGTAAATTTTTGTGATGTTGTGAAATAAGTATTATTGCTTTTTATGTTGGGAAATGATTAATTACTATGTATACCTATATATTTTGATTTTTTTCTGAAATTAGTTGTAAAGGTCTATAATAAATTGAATGTATAGAAATGCATTTTCAAATGAAGAAATATATATAATGTCAAAATTATTTAAATGTTTCAATGAAAGTGATTTTTAATGATTTTTATGTTGCGAACTGATTAATTATATATGAAGTGATTGTATTGAAACATACAGTTTCTGGAATGACTTTAAAAGGTTATTAATAAATTAAATTTCCAGAAATGAAAGTTCAAATTGAAAAAATAAATGAAGTAAAAATTATGCTTGTGTCGTTTTTCCAAAAAGTCAATTTTTAATTTATGATGTATTTTTATAGCATGAGTTTATAACAAATTTGTAAATCCACTTTGAGTGAACAAGTTTGCATAATATATTTTTTTTCCTTGTGTCGTCGTCCAAAACATTAAATTTTTAGTGTTATTTTTCACAAAGAACACAAAAACTATGCGTTCTATCAAAAAGTGATTTATAACAAATTTGTAGATCTTTTTTGGCTGCACGATTTATGTATCCTCATATTTTTCTGCATCTTGCATAGTTTTACCGGAAAACGGAAATTTTAATTTCTCATTATTTTTTGTGCGATCAAAATTTGAATTTTCGATTTTTTGAAAAATTCGAAAATTTGTCATGATAATTTTGTAGATCTCTCAAAAAGAAACGTTTTTCTCCTCTTGACTTTTTTTCATATAATGCGTTGTTCGGCTTGAAATATTAATTTTCATTTGTTTTTCGGGATTTTGAAAATGCTATAACTCTGATCATTTTCATTTTATCAACAAATTTCACAAGAATCAATTGTTTGTCTCTTGGAGTACTACTAATAACCATACATAGAATGTTCAAAATTTGGAAAAAAGTGGTCTCAACCATTTTCAAAATGTGCTCACTTTTTTAATTTTGATCCAAAATAGCTGGTTAACAAACTCGTTCTTTCTTTTTAGGCATTCAAAAAGTGTGCCAAAGCACAGTCTAATCTGATCAATCTTTCGAAAGTTATCGTGCCTACACGATACTACAGACTACAGACAGACAGACATACAGACGGACAGACAGACGCCTTCGTAAACACCGTTTTTTCTAAATCAGGGGGTCTCTAAACGTCGACATTTGATTAAATCCGCGAAAGTCATTTTTCACATAAAACCAATACCTTCCAATTGAGATGAGAATGTTACAATTTAGATATGAGAAGAGTTGTATTCACAAACAGCCTGCAATAATTGTTCATCATAAATAGAATTCGCTCTTCCAAATGCGGATTTGCTTTTAGGTTTGCCTGGCCCGAGCGGGAAGTCCAGCCCGGGGAGGTTGAAAGAGCTAAGAGCGGGAGGTCCAGCCGTTAGCCTTTAAGATCAGAGCGGGAAGTCGAGCCCTGATCGTTCTGCCGTTCTGTGGCGGAGCGCGCCTTTTTAAACCCACGGTGCCGCGTGGGGGTTGGCCGGAGTGGGAAAAATCGAGTGGAGGGAGATGCGCGCGTTTGAGTTTCCATGGCGCTGTTCGCGCGGTGTATCGGTCTCTCTCTCTCTTTTCTCTCTTTCTCTCTCACTCTTTAAAGTCTAAAGGATCTAATATATAAAATGGTTGCCCACCGAATGGATAAACGTCGTATGCGAGAGGGTTTCCATAATTAATATTAAAAGAATGTCGCCCTTTGCGAGTCGCGTATAACAAAGCCAAAAACTTACATCAACAATTTCTACACAATTGAACTATTTTGTTAAAAAAATTTTTCTTTTGGTGGCAGATTCATCATTTTAGTTGAAAATTCTACTCTTTCATTGAAAACTTAACTATTATTTTGACATTTTTTTCATTTAAATAATAATTTTTTTTACTGAAAATTAAACTATTGTTTTACTAAGTTCTGTAGTATTCAAGATTCACAGGTATCACTTATACTGAGTTGAAAAATATAAAAATCAAGTAAGATTGATATATTCTAGAGTAGATCAATATTTTAGTCTGGAACTTAGCCTGAAGGGTCACCACTCGATTACAGTTTAAGAGCAAAATCATAAATTTAAAAATCATAATATTTCTTTTCAGATCATTTAGAGAGCGGCAGAGAAATAGGGAATTATAAATGTGATGTGTGCGACAAGCAGTTGTTTAAATGAAAAGTCTGAAATATCACCAGAAGTGCCACGTTTTTCAGCAGGCTAATATAAAAAACAATTTAAAGTGCCCGATATGTTGCGAAGGTTTCCAGGAGCAACAGGCAATATTTAATCATTTTGAAGAAATGACGAAGGGTAGTGTGGTAAAAAAAAACGGAAAGTTGGTTTAAAATTTCCTTTTTTTTTTTTTTTTTAATTTTTTTTATTTTTTTATTTTTTTTTAGCTTTCGACTTAGGTTGGATCCGTGTAGTTCTAAAATTTTCTTAGAATATACTCTGTTTTGAAGTCATTGTAACGTAAACGAAACATGTAAGAACATGTAGATCAAAAACAGAAACATCAAAATTAAAAACGTTCGGAACGACGTTGAAAACTTTCATATGAAATTTTTTTTAAGCGACTGCGTTGGAACTAGCGTTGCCGTCCGAGACGACAAATACCGAGCCTGGCTCGCTTTCGCCTCGTTCATTTCTCGGTTCCGTCTCGTTTTCCCGGGACCATTCCTCAGTTTGTCTCGTCAGATTCGTCCTCCCGTCTTGTCCTTCCTCGTTCTCGCCTCGGCTTTTCCGAGGAATGCAACAGATGTGCGCTAGTGGAGCGGACATCTCGCGGGAGCGTTCTTTTTCTACTCTGACGCGCTAATCCTAATTAGCGTTCTTTAGTGAATAGTTAAAGTCGAAATATGATTACATATTATACTTTTTTGTCTATTGCTGATTAATTTGATATCAAGCACTACTATGTTTCGATTGTATCAAAGATTTAAATTCCATTAGTATATCATTTTGTTCTTATTAAACATTTATTTTGCCAGTTATAAGAATAGAACATATGAAACAGAAAGGTAAAAAGATAGGTATATTTTCAAGTCATTTTGAGTTTGAAGAATTTAACACTAATTAAATTTTCTAAAGTAAAATTTTTAAATTGTGTGGCCTCTAATTTCTACGGTTGGTAAATAAAATATATTTTTCAGGACATTTACAAAATCGAAAGTGCATACCTACTTGAATCACTTTGACTACTACATATTTTAAAAATTGTATGAAATTGGAATGTATAAAAAGTATTAGATCAGTCAGTAATAATACTCAGAAACTCATATGATCATCACATAGTCCGATATTATGCAATTGAATTCGTCATTCATAAACACAGATCCTGCTCTCTGGGTTATCAACAAACACTACATTGAGGCTTTCGCCGTCGTTAGTACACTAAAAGTTGTCAACGACGCTGCAGAAAGAGCCGTGGCTTTAATGAAACGGTTCAATTGATTGATTAAATAAATTATGAACTTCGTAGTTATATATTATTATTAATTGGAAAAAAATATCTTGGTATAATAAATATAATATTTTAAGCTCCAGGAAGGGTAATTTTTTAATATAAAGGGCAGTATTTTTGATGTACTAGGGTCAACTTTTTTTTCCTGAGCGTATGGTACCAACAGTGTCATTTCCTGGCAAACAATTATTATATTTACAAAAATTAACAATAACGAATCCTTTTAATCATTTTGGGACACTTTAAGGCCCCAGGACCACGGTCCTTGAATTGTCCTGATGGATCAGCACTTTTTTCTTCGACAAATGCGGTAGTTTTTGCTTCAAATCAATATCGAATCTGTCCAAAAGCTCTAAATAATATTGGTCGTTGATCGTTTCACCCTTCTGAAGGTAATCGATGTGAATGATACCGCGTTTATCTCAAAAAACGGTGGCCATGACATTGTTGGCCGACAGACCCACCTTGGCCTTCTTTGGTGCACGTTCACCCGGAGAAACCCACTTTTTTTATTATCCCTTGGTCTCTGGTGTGTTGTGGTGGATCCATGTTTCGGCCACGGTTAGGAAACGACGCAAAAACTCGTTCGGATTGCGGCTGAACATCGCCAAACACTCCTTTGAAGTTGGCTCACGGTTGCGCTTATGGTCGAATGTGAGCAATTGCGGCACCCATCTTGCGTATAGCTTTTTCATGTCCAAATATTCAGGTAAAATGTGATTTACCCACTTAGTTGAGATGCTTATAACCTCAGCCAACTCACGCACTTTCATTCTCCTATCGTCCAATATTATTCCATGGATTTTATCGACGATTTCTGGCGTGAATCACCAATACTTACCACTACTCCACACTAGTACTCACCAGTACTCATCACCAATACTCACGCCAGTACTCACACCAGTACTCACACCAGTACTTTCAACCACTTACTGCGCGAAATTAGTACTGGAATCTGTGTACTCATACCAGTACTCACTTGAATACACGGTTTTTCCAGTACTCATATTTCGTAAGGCCGAGGCACCTCTACCTATTTTTGCTCCTAAAAACGATTTGGATTTTACTAAAAATTTAGTAGAGCATGACAATTAAAACAGTGCTATCTCTAAAGTTACCTGTAAAAAATTGAAAAACCATCGATGGTTTTTGTCGGAAGAACTGGTTGCGATGGCATTCTTTGATGGGAGGATCCCTGATAGTCAGAAAAGAGCTATGGCAGAGGCAACGCGTAATAAATGCGGCACAGAAGATACTTCGAAACGGCATTCTAAAGAAAATTTTGAAACCCGGCAAAATCCGAAATCAGAGATTTTGTCACTACATCTACGTTAAACTGCTTTACAATTTTTAAAATAAAATCAAAATTTCCAGAGGTAGATCCCGCACTAAAGAAAGATCGAGAGGATTACAAAAATGTTTTATTCATTGATAAATAATTAAGAGTAGTGCATGACAATGCTGAATGTGCAGTTCCGCTTATTCAAAAGTACAGTCGCAGCATCGCAAAAGATGAAGATCAGTTGCACTATTAGTTGCAAGTTGTTAAGGAACATAGGGAACAGTATCCCAACTGTAACAAAAATGTTCTTCAAAAACCTTATAAATTTATCAATTAAGTGGTAAGTATCCCCGCCTGTCACGCGGGAGACCGGGGTTCGATTCCCCGCCGGAGAGCCATTCGGTTCGGTTTTTATTCCTTAGCAATCGAACCGAAGGGCCTATGACAAAGCCACCGAACAAGTCCTCGGGTTGCGGATAGAGGGTCCCTGTACCAAGGGTTTCTGCTCAATATGGTTACAATAATTAATAAGCAGTCGTTTTGCACACGATTGAAACCCGAAAAAGCTTTAAATTTAAATTTATCATCATGAATCATCGTGAAAGTATTAAATAAAAACAACTTTTTCGAAAATTTATGGTAAAATTACCGAATCCAAAGCTGTTTGAAAAAAAATCCAATATTTTCTCGAATTTCCGGAAATTTATGTGAAATTGCTAAATTACCGGAAATTTCAGTTATCCAGAAATTTCTAAAATTTGAAATGCATGAAAATGGCGATATTCCGTCTCTGTAAAGTGTGCGCCATGTGCCAGATTTCTCTACTGTCAAATTAGCAATATCAATAATTTATCAATTCACCGAAAATTGCCAAAATTTTTAGTAACTTGTAGTATTCAAAAAGGACCCCGCACCAAATGTACAGTAAATGGCTTTTTGTGAAAAATTCTAAATCTAATTTTTTTCTGTATTTTCGAACCTGCACAGCATGTTATACAGGGGTGCTTTCATACTTTAAACATCCAAGTATGGAAATCATCATTTCTTAGTGACTAAAGTCACTGGAGATTTTTTGTTTAAATGCTAGGGTATGAAATCACTTTCAAATAAGTAAAGGAAGCGTGCACAGCACGGATATTATATACGTGCATTAACTTCAAGGGTTGTTTTATCATCCCTTGAATATTTAATCCGGAATAGACATTTCTTAATGACTAAAATCACAAAAAGTTTTCTGATTAATATATGGGGATAGGAATCATATTAGAGTAAATAGGGAAGGTATATAACGACAAGGATGTCTTTTAATTTTTCTAGAGGGTTGTTTAATCATCCCTTACTCAGAGAAGTAAAGAAATGAATTTTTCGTAAGGAATAAATCACCAAAGATCAAGCCTACAATATCACTTTAAAACATACATACAGGAAGTGTCCTTTAGGAGAACTAACATTTTAATTTATTTTCAGGGTAGTTTAATCATCCCTTAATTATTGAAACAAAGAAATCGATATTTTATACGGGATAACGCAGGCTGCAGCCTAGGGCAGCACAATTTGATAACTACATGTCTTACACTGTGGATTAAAAATTGAGAAGGTAATTTCTGTTAGCCTAAGGACGGCAAATTTCTGTTATCCAAGGGGCGACACATACCTAAATCCGCCGCTGAATGCAGAGATTCAATGAACTCACGACAGATAGTCTGTCGACCAAAATGACTTTACGCCTGAAGTACGCAAACAAAATTCCAGGTTAGGTGCAGCGCCATAATAGAGATAACAGGATTGAAGTAGAAAATTACATTCTACCATTATCATTGTCTTATCAATACAGGCAATAAAATAGTCCATATAATTTTGGCTGAAAGAGTTCTACAGTGAACCTTCGTTAGCCCTTGGATTATCACGTGAAGAAATTGTGCGGCTCTGACAGGAATATACAGTAGGGGTGTCCGAAAAACCTTTTTTTTAATTCATAGCGGCCCACGTGTTTTGGGTGCCCCTTGCTATACGAATATGCCATAAAAAAATAAATCTGAACATTTTTCATTTTTAGGGGTACCGCTGAGCTATGATCGAATAGTTTTGTATTTTTGGTAGAATTCAAATAAAATAACAACGTTCTCTTCTGATACTGGTAATATCTTAATGCGTTATGAATATTTACACGTGTTTGGAACTAAAAACTTAGCATCGTTCATATTTGAACTTATGTTTAACAATAAAAATGGCAACATTTGAAAACCACTCGTTAAAACTGGGGCTGACAGGCACGGGCATCACGCACCCTTCCCACACCGGACTTCCAAGGCGCTATAGACAGGTCTAATATGGCATTTCGTAAATAAATAAAGAAATACAGTGTCATAAATGACAAATGTATTAATTAATCACAAAAATGTGAATACATTACCTTCAGGCCTTTGCAAAATCTTTCTTGGTATCAAATTCAGGCATGTGTTTTCTTGACTTAATCTTCACCAGAATGGATTCATGACGGGCTTGCTCCCCACACACTATCTCATATGATCAAAAGACTACGGCTATTAGGATATAAATTGATCGCGACAATTTTATGAATTAAAGATTCGAATAAAGAAGATAATACTCGCATCGCGTAATAGAAATTTAAGTAGATAGATGATAGGGAAAATCTCTTGTAAATTATAGCGTAGAGTAGGCTTTTCTGAATAAATCGTTTATGTGTGAAATTGGAATCTTATGTTTTCTCCATAGCACCCTTATTTTATTCGCATTTTTATTTAATATTCTTGAAAGGGTGAAATCAACCCTTATCTAGTAAACCTATCAAAAGTTGGTGGTTACAATATATATTGTAACCTATAAGTTACAGCATGAAGCCTCAATATAGGCAAAAATCTTAGCTCCTATGATGAAGCACGAAAACGTAGATTCATATAGGAGTAAGGAGAGGGCGCAGAATCCGCAGCCTCCCACTATTGCATCTCTGGTAGTACGTGGGAGGAAGAAGTAGGGCGCGATCCATTAAAAGGCTCTCGCGGCCCGAAACGGATAGTTGTATATAGTTGTATAGTTGTATAAGTTGTATAAGAAAAAGAAAAGTGTGGCAACTTGCGGAGTTCTCTAGCAGAATACCTTAAGGGTAGCGGGAAATTGTATTTCCCTTCACTAGCCTTATACATCTGCGCTAGCGCGGGAAGTATCTTGGACTTAGAAATTTTTATGCTTCCAAAATTCTTCACCAGAAAGAAAGAGTACCTTTGGGAGAGGACGAAGATTACATCTTCTAATCCTGTTCGAAAAAGGTTATTCCTTTGAATGGAACTTTGTGCAGCTGCACGTTATAGCTTCAACTTTTTCTTGGCAATTTTTCAAGGCATTTTTCCTTGCGTTTATTGAGATTTCTTAATCTTCTGAGACGGTTGCCATAAGGCGAAAAGATATTTTATTCTGAGTGCAGTTAAGGGCATGTGATACTTCGTCGTGTGGTAAATCGGGATCAGTTCCCCCGGGTTTTTGTCCACAAAAATTAAATAAAAATGTAATATTTGTATTAATTCGAAGCAGGATCATTAATATTTATAGACAAAACAGTCGCAATATATTAATAACTATTCTTCAAAATAACTTGTTTGTCATATCGTTAGAATGTAGAAATAGTGTGTATTAAAATTACCCATAAAGTATGAATTGAATTAATAATTTCTGATAGCATAATTTCTGAAGAGTACCGAGCCCTGAATAAAAAGTTGTCTGTTCCGGCCAAAAATTGGGCCAGCTACAGTCCTACGAAATGGTACTTTTCGCACATACAATTAATTAATTTCGGCAAATATGTATTCAAGTGGGTGGGGGGAATTTTTGGGCCTTTGATGGAAATCCTTATTTTGGAACATTTCTAACTTTTTTCCTGATGCTTCAAACCGAATTTTGTTTAATATATTTTCGATGTATTTTTTTACTGTTTTTCAGAAAGACAAAAAAATTTCGAAAAAAATTAAAATTACACCATCATTTTTGAAAATCAAAAATAAATTGGACTTTTTCTTCAAATTCCGACACTTTTTGTCTTTTTGAAAATAGTTTAGGAAGAAAGCTGAGGTGTTTGATTATAAGACACACAATTTTTAAAGTCCGAAATTAATTCTTCTATGAGTAATGAAACGACATATTTGATAGGGGTACAATTCTTGGGTTTTTGATGGAAAGCCTCATTTTTAAACCTTTCTAACCTTTTTTCTGATGCGTCGAACAAAATTTTATCTATAATATATTCGATAGATTTTTTTTACCATTTTTCAGAACTTCTGACCTTAAAAAAAAATGGTAGATAAACTATAGAAAATATTTTAGACAAAATTTTGTTTAACGCAGCAGGAAAAAAGTTAGAAATGTTTCAAAATGAGGCTTTCCATCACAAGCCCAAAAATTCCACCTTCTCCGCTCAAATAAATATTTGTCGAAATGAATTAATTTTTTATATGAGAGGTACCACCCGATAGGACTATAGTGGGCCCAATTTTTGGCATTCAGAATCCTCAATTTTAGCTGAATCGAGTTGAAACTCAACATTTCTCTTCACAATTAGCCATAGAATACGAATAGAATATAACTTTTACAATACGTGTATCACCCCCATAAGTCTGTTTTGTAGGGTCTCAAAAAACCCCCATAAGTGAAAAAATGGGTATTGCGAGTTTTTGGCGATAATTATTATTTTTTTGCTTTTTTTAAAATGCAAATTGTTTCCAAAACATGAGAGCTACTTTATACTGATAATGAGATGTTCAAATACATTTTTAAAATAATTTATTATTGTTTTTAGCATTTTTTCCTTAAAATGGAGATAGAAAGTCGCGGTTTTTTCGAAAATTTTCCACTTTTTATCCAATTTTCAATTAAAAAAAGGTTAGAATTGATGAATTTTAACAAACATAATGGTTTAATCAATTTATTATTATTGTTAATAATATTACCTTTCAATAATGCTAGAATTGGCGGTTTTTTCTGAAATTTTAAACTTTTTGTTCACTTTCCACTTGGAGTGAGTTAATATACAATAACTCAATGTAGCAAAAATAGTTGTTTAAACAAGTCATTATTGTCTATAGCTATCCTCTTCTATATTACTACTAGATAGTTGCGCTTTTCCTGAATTTTTTAACTTTTGTCCATTTTTCAATTAGAGATAAGTAATAATTAATTCAAGTTGACAAAAGTAATTGTTTAAACAATTCTATTATTATTGTTTTTTTTTCTTTTGCCTAATAGTAGAAAGTTGCAGTTCTTTCAGAAATGTTTAACTATTCGTCTATTTTTCACTTGGAATGACTTAATAATTATTTAAGTTGGGTAAAAATAAATGTATGAACAAATTATTATTGTTAATAACTATCTTCTCTTAGATAAGTGCTAGAAAGTTGTGGATTTTTCTGAAATTTTCAATTTTGCTTTGCCTTTTTAGTTATGAACAAATAATAAATAAACATTAGGGAGAAAAATATTCTAAACAATCTCTTTATATTAGATTAACTGTCCACCAAAAACACAGTTTTCACAATTCTCACGTCAACACTTGACAGTTGGAGGTTGGGACTTCGATGCTTGAAGTCGATCGAGCTCGCTATCGTGCTTCGAGTGAACTGTCGCAACGTCATAACGCAGTTAGACAGGTAGGCCGTTAGGCAGCTCGTGTCAACCATACCGCGGCGCGGCGTCAAGTCTCGGAATTCATAACTCCGAGGATCATATCTCCTGGGTTCACTTTATCTACGTAGCCTTAAGGACAAGAGCTGTTTGCATTTTCTTTTAAAATATATAAATTGTTGTCAGTAAGGTACGCAATCTTTTCTAAAAGTTTCATAACTGAAAAAAATGGTTGCGGATTACTATTACGGATATTATTATCTTATAAAGCGAACAAAATTCAAGGGTGATTTGGCACCCTTATCAAGAATTACCTGTATTGAATTAAAAATTTGAAAAACTTCAAAAAGTCAAGTTTTCAAAGAAAGAAAGGAATTTTCGAAGTAAGGTTTTGAAAAAAAAGAAAAGGATTTCTAGAAGGATTAAAGCAGGTTGGCACACCGTTTTAGGATTGGTAAGAAATTTCAAATAGGTCAAGATTCTCCAATTGACAAAAAGAGCATCTAAATCGCTTCTCGAAATCTCTCTTTGGATTTGTATGGTTAACGATTTTTCCAGATACCAAATAATATATAATTAGGCATGAAAACAGGTAAAATCAATTTTCATTACTGAGGAAACAAAATAAATAAAGTCAGGTTTGTGAAAAACTGTGCAGTGCCTGGATTTGAATATTTAAAATTGCGACTGAACTGAAAATCAATAAAATAAAATTTATTGTACCATTGCAGTTTTGTAAATTAGTTTTGTAAATTAGTGCGGTGGAGGGAGGTCTTTCACATTGACTTTCTTAAAAATCTTTGATAATAGACCACGCTTGCCTAAGGGAGTTTCCTCGATTTCTTCTGGGGTCATAGCTTGAACTGCGCCATTGCATGCACGTGAAGCAGGCGTAATGTGGCCGCTTCCAGCCCAGTGACGGTCGCACATGCGCACTCCGCCGCCGGGCCAACATGAAACTTTACGCCCGCTACATGAAACTTTACGCCCGCTACACACTACACTGCACCACACAAGTGAGAACATGGAGGAATTGATCTTTATATTTGAAAAAATTGTATTGCTATACCCGATAGTCTCGCTTCTGCAAAGTACGTTATTTCTTCATTTCACCTGTAATATAAAATTGTCAAGTACATTAAACATCCTCTATCTGCTTCACATGCTTATTTTCGAGAAGGGGGACAAGAAGTATGGCGTGTATCAAGGGCGTAAAGCTATTTTGCCTCGTGTGACTGCGGCCCTCGCTTCGTTTGGGCAGCAAATTCACACTCGTCAAAATAGCCTTCTTTACGCCCTCTATACACAATATACTACATTACTATTCAGGGTCTAATTGACGTGAAAACGAACGTTCTGAATAATCGAACTTTTAATAACAAATAAAAAAAAATTACGTGATAAAAAAAACTTTGAGGGATGATAAAATATCCAATTTTTAATTCAAAAAATATATAGATTTCACTTTCCGCTTCAAAATTTGTCAGTTGTCATCAGCTTTTCAGATTGAAGCGACTGCGCATGCGCATATTTGCAGCTAGTCCTTTGTAGCTTGCCAACGAAATAAAAACTAAAAGGGGCCATTCACAAAATACTTCATACATTTTCCACGAACTTTTACTCTCCACCCCCGCCTTGCATGATGCTATTATCATTGTTCTTAACATGGAGGGTAATACTTTGATATAACCCACCCTCCCCTGAAGGGATCAAGTATTTTGTGAATGAACTTAAAAATGAGATTATGAAAAAATCTTTTTATCAGGATTTGTATTGGAATGTTTTTGATGTTGTGATACAAAAATCTCATTTTCGCAAATTCGTGGGTTAAGTCCTTATGACAAGCTGCCTTTCAGTTTGGCGACTGCTTATTAATTATTGTAACCATATTCAGCAGAAACCCTTGGTACAGGGACCCTCTATCCGCAACCCGAAGAAGCGTTCGGTGGCTTTGTCATAGGCCCTTCAGTTCTATTCCAAAGAAATAGAAACCGAAACCGAATAGGGGGGGCTCGTCTGTATAAAAACATATAAACATATATATATATATATATATATATATATTCTTCAAGTACTTTTATATGAAAATTCTAAGTACAAATTGACATTGATCTGGAGAGAGCGAGTACAGATTTCGCGTCGTGAGTCAGTCAAAGCCTGATCTCGGAAATCGATGGTGATTGCGGGTTCCAGGATCGCGCAGCGATCCATAGATCTCCCGCTAATATATCTCCCGCTAATAAAAATCTTTACATCGCTAAAATTAACTAAGTTGCAGTTCGAACTAGTTACCCAACAAGGCTCTTATTATCTAGTTGTTATTTTACGCAGCATCTTGAATTGCGCTCTCGAAATCTTAATTATCCTTTCAAATAAACTTCCTTTTGAGATTCAACTGAGGCACGTCCTTTTCGCCCTCATTTTTGCGTTTTAAACTACGCTGAAAAATAAGGCCTGAAACAAACAACATTTCTCCGGAACACGTGCAAATCAATAAAATTTTAACTGCGCATTTGATTATGAAATTTCTTAAACTGCAGAGTCAGTTCGGTTTCAAATTACCAAGTCTCTTTCTATATATTTAATTTGTTAGCCTTCGAACTTTATTTATTTAACAATTCTTGTATTAAATCCGTATAATTCTAAAATCCTCAGAAATTTATATTCAAACACCTCGCGCTATTTCAAACGTCTAGGAGGTGCTACCCCTAGCGGGCGGAATATTTACTAATGAACAATCGATGATTATTACACACCAGCTTCTCAATGCACACAAGATTAGGGTTGTAAAGTTTCATGAAACTTTGACCAAATGAAAAGTTTCATGAAACTTTGGAAACGTTTCAAAGTTTCACTACTTTACCACCGAGCAATTCACGCCTACCCCGAAAGGGAAACGGCTTAATGATATAATAATAATAATAATATCCTTGATTCTGCCCTAGGTTCAAAAATGATACCAAAGAAATGTCGTGAAATTTCAAATAAAATCTGTACTCTGTATACATTAATTTCAGAAATAAAAAATATTAATACTTTTTACAGATATTCCTAATTCTTATTAGAATATGACACATATTTATTTTTCTTTAAAAAATTCTTGTAAAGAGTTGGTCATTTTATAAATTGTAAGACATTTTTGTACCATGTTTGACCTTATGGAAGAGATTTGAAGAATTAAATTATAAACATATCTCCATTAATTAGTGTTTAATTGAAAATTATATTTTTCGTTGAAAATTTTATTTCCAAATTTTTATTTCGCATACAAAAATATTTTTTGCCTTAAATTATAATTTTGATTCAATTTTCCTATTTTCTTCACTAAAAAAGTTTTTGATTTGAAAATTTTTTAATTTTGTCAGAAATACATTCTTTTCAAATTGATTTTAACTGTTTTTAATTGAAAATTAAAATATTTTCACTAAAGTAGCAATCATTACATTTTTCGTTGAAAATTCAGCTTTTTTCGTTGAAATATCATCGCTTTTTGGTTTCAAATTCGACTGCTTAGTTACAACTTTTCTTGCTGTTGAAATTTTCATTGACATACAGAAATGTTCAAAAATCTTTGAAAATTTTCTTAAGAATCTTAGGAAAAATATATTTATACAAACTTAAAAATAAATACACTCAAAAATAAATAGTTGTTCGACATTTTTATTTTTCATACAAAAATATTTTCCCCCTTAAATTATAATTTTGTTGCTATTTTCCTTTTTCCTTCACTAAAAAATTGTTTGATTTGAAAATTTATTTGTTTTTTTTGTATAAAATAAATTTTATTTATTGAAATAGCAATTCTCACATATTTTGTTGAGAATTAACCTTTTTGTTGACAATTAAAAAAACAATTTCTTCAGAATGCTTGGAAAAATCAACTACATTGTAACAGTATCCTTAAAATCGAAGGAATCACATCCCACGTTCATTTCTTCAATATATTTGAGAGCATTTACTCAACAAAAAAGGACTTATCAGGAACATCACTTTTCCCAGACAAACTGCGCAACATGAGTAATGACCAGCTGAAAGTCTCAGTTTTACATTTTCTTCAAAATACTTATGTCGACTACAACGCATTCGCTAATCCAGTCAACTATTCCCAAAGTGCTATACTTTTGCTGAATATTACTTCCACAAAAATTGCATATATGTCTGATCCGGACAATACTTGAGAATGTTGATAAGTTGTCTTTTCTAGAACATTTCGTAATTGGATTCAAAAGTTTCAACGCTTTCACGCCAAAATTGAAGCATGAGGTAGATTTTTATGAATTAGGCTTCCTATACACACTAGTACTAATTGTAGTGCTTTCTGCAATGCTCTGGCTGCTGGTGTATGCGTTCAACTAATACAGTAACGACTCGAATTTATCTTTTACGGTACAGATTGTGTTAGGCTTAACAGTTCCTCACGAACCTGTATTTCCGAAGGCAAGGATCGTATTAGCCTATTCAGTCATTGTGAGTTCCGCATACTCTTCTGAGATGTATGTAATGCTCATCAGCATCAATTTGCAATCGGAATGGGAAGAACATTAGCTGAATTGGACAGATGAGGTCTTACACTGAAAGTAAATCCAGTGATAATCAATTGGATGAGTAAGCACTTCCAAAATTTGAGCCTCGTAATGAAATTTCAAATTCTATTTTCCAACGAAAGAGGACTGTGTTCTTCATGCAATTGTGGAAAAGAATATGAGTTGTGTAATGCTAAAAATGCATTCGAATTGGTTTGCTTCGCGCTTCAAAGGCGCTAATGAAAGTGATTTATCTGCGACAGTGGATGAAGCTTTTGCTATATCAGTGGAAGTTTTCTATCAAGAATACTTCTAGAATACTTTATCGGATTTCATAAAAAGTGTACATCAGATCTCGAGCGCGATAATCCCCTCATATAAATCTATTGAAGAGAAATTATCAATATTTCGTTCAATATTTGAAAGAAGATATTTATCTTGAACTGCAAGGATTGCCTTATATTACGAGGAACGTTTTACTATTGCTAAGAAAGATTTCGAAAATGTGGAGGTATATTACGCAAGGTTTAACTAATTAAATATTTTGTTGAGAACGTATACTAATGGAAGGGTAAATCATTGTTCAAGCTTTTGAAACCTTCAATTATCAATAATTAATAAACTTTCTATCGTTTTCGTCCCTTTCACGTTACCTTCTTCACGTTCCGCCATGCAGCATATGGATTTCAACATAAGGCCTTCACTATAAATAATACTATAACTCCTATCAAAAAAGTAAAGATAACCTAATATTTATCACGGGAATATCTCCAGGTGTTATCAATAAATTCAGGGGTATCTTCACTTTTCCGATAGAATGTATAAATTTATTTATAATCAAGGTTCAATTTTCAAATCCACATACTAAATGGCAGAATGTGAATGAGGAAACGTAAAGGGGAAAAAAGTAATAGATATTTCATGAACTATTGATTAGTAAAGGTTTTGGAAGCTTGTATAATGATCCACCCTTCTCTTATTATACGTTTTGCTAATATTTTTGTCGATAAACTTTAAAAACCTGGAGAAATGTTAATGAACAAGTCATTGTTTAAATAATTTGTTAATTGCACAAATTAAACAACCGCTCAGAAAAGTGTTATTGAGGAATCTGCCTATATCCTTGAAATTTTTTGAATGGATATGCATAGCTAACTTCTGGGTCGTAAATATGTTCGTTTCATCTTACAGTTAGATACTGGCTCTATTTCTGGACAAAATAAACATTTTTTTAGAAGCTCTCAGCATTCTATTCTTAAAAACTTGGTTTGCTCAAATTTTCTAATTTTGTTATGCATTCTATAAAGTTCATTTTTACTCAAAACTTACAAAACGCGCGAATTATGAAATACGGGAAATCTCCCGGTTTAATATTTTTCTCCCGGTCTTCTCCCGGTGCAAGTTTCTCCCGGCTTTTTCCCGGTTCTCCCGGTTGAGTGGCCACCCTGATGATATATTTTAATTTTATAATTATTTTAATAAATTTCATTTTTAAAATTTTTATTAATTTATTATTTTATTTCAAATAATTAAAAAATGCATTTAATTTAATTAATTTAATTAAATTTAAGTACTTTAAAATACAAAATTATAACCTAAATAATTTAAGAAGGATATTAAATTAAAAATTAGAAAATTCTACATTTTTTGTATGATTTTCTTCCTTACCTGTCACGAAAACATAACTTCCCCTTCCTACTATTCCAGAATATGAAATGACCTTTTAGGCGCGAAGATTACATGAAATCTTGCGAACAATCGTTTTAATACACAAGGTCACTTCAAATTAAATGTAAGTTAAATGAATTTTGAACAATTCTTTCACTCAAAAGTATTTTTTTCAATTTGACGTTTCCTTCTTGAGATTATGTTCCACATAATGGTTTTCGTATCATAAACCTGTCACTTTTTATCTAATTTTGAACAATTTTCTTGAATATTCTTCAACTTTAGTACTGATACTTCATTTTAAGTATTTTTTAATAATAGTTTACCTTCCTCAGCTTTGTAGTGGAGGCAGCGTAGACCAAAAAAGTATGTTATCTAATATCGGTCTGTAACAGCTCGGATTTGAATTTTTTTTTAAATGTTCCAAATTGGAAGCACTAAAAGTTTTACCATTTTAAAATTTGTGCTCTAAATGAAAAATTGCAAAAAATCCAAAAATACCTGAAATTTGAGGGGAAAAAAGTTGGACGTAATGGATTGTTTTTGCTTAAAAATTAAAAATAATAATTAATTATCAAACTTCATTAATAATGAGATATTTAATTAGGATTTGATTAATTACAAAATTGCAAAATCTGATGAAATTTTAAACGTGATCTTATAGAATACTTTAGCAAACGTGGATAATGAGTAAATTTTAGAAGCGCTAATGCACACAATACTATATATAAGTATATATACTGTATATAGATATTATGATGAACCTGTATATTTTGTGACGACAATGCCGAATTATTTATTTAATTCATGAGTTATTGGAAATATTTTCAATAGTATCTCAGCATATTTAGATAGTTTTCACTTTAAAAAATAAATTTCTCTTATCAAAACGTTGCAATATTACAAAAACCAGAGTTAAGAATTTTTCAAAACAGCCGAAAATGAATTTTTTCAATTTTCAATCGTTAATCGCTTCTAATCTATAAGTTTTTTGTACATAACGTATACAGTATATTTTCCTTATTTTGTCCCATATTTTCAGAAAAAATTGGTTGGAAATCGAAAAAAAAAATGTTGCTTGAATCGTGTAACGCTCTAACAATAGGAAGGTTGGGTGAGATATAGCTGAGAGTCAGCATACCCTCTATTATCGGCGAAAAAATGATAGGCATCTGCATTTGAAGCTTGAAAACTCAGCCAAAAAAATTGCTAGCGTAATAAGTTAGTCGTGATTTGAAAGCTGATTTCTGATACAAGAGGCAATGGGAACATTTTGAAAAAATTCATGAATATGAGAAAAACATTTGTGAACAAATTGCAGTTGACCAATTTGAGGAATAATAAACATCGCTGCCTAAAATTACAAAAATATACAACTATACTATCTTCAGTTCTAATGGAGATATGAAAGCATTTCAAACTTCAAACTGTAACGGATTGGCTCTGTAATTATTTACAATATCCCGAAAGGATGTGATTGTTTTATTTTTGGTGAATATCACGATATTTCCGGACATTTTGTTGTTGTTGGAAAGCAAGTATCAGAAAGTAGCAGGGGTGTCTTTTTTTGCTGACGACCGCTGATGCCTGTCTTTGACCCGTGCTGCCGAATTGTTGCCCAGGCATTGAATTAACAGAACCCAATAATTACCCCATAATTACTCTTCTGTCGCGAATTTTAAAAGAGAAATTGCATCAAATCACTATTTTTCTAAACAGAGAAAACTATTTTATATGAAAAATTAATATGAATATAAAAAAATACGGGCCTTATTTGTAATAGTCGCCGTGCCCCGCACCGACACCATACCCCACTCACCCCTACTTTCCAACAACAAAAATGTCCCACAATATCGCGATTTTCATGAAAAAAACAATCACATCTGTTCTGGAGATTGGAAATAATTACAGAACCTTTGCGTTGCAGTTTGCAGTTTTAATCGCTTTAATATCTTCATTAGAACTGAAAATAATACAGTTTTGTAATTTTAAGCGACAATTTTTATTATTTTTCAAATTTGTCAACTGCAATATTCATTCATAAATGTTTTCTTGATACTCATGAACGTTTTCAAATTTTTCCCATTGCCTCTTGTATAAAAAAATAATGCTCTAAACTTGACTCTTCTTAAATGTCCCCGAATTTCCTTACTTTTTTTTTACAGTTTTCAGTCTGCCAAGCACACATTTTTCTTACCTTTACGTCTTTGAGCTTATTTACGTAGAACACTTTGAGCTTTCATATGACTATTTAATTATTACGCTAGCATTTTTTTGGCTCAGTTGATAAGCTTTAAAGCCAGATGTGAGATGCCTATAATTTTCTCGCCGATAGTAGTTAGAATTACAAGACATGTGGTAAAGTTACAAGAGACCTACTATCGGCAAGAAAAGTCGAGTCCTCTGGCTTTGACGTTAAAAAAGTAAGTGGAAAAAAAATGGTAGCTCAATGAACGAAGGATCATTTTAAAGGTCAAAATGTTGTACGTTAATGAGCCTGAAAAGCATACGCCAACAAAAAATGTATAGCTTACTGACCCCGAAAAATCTGTTAAAAAGTAGGAAAATTTGACAGCTTTTAAAGACAGTGAACTTTGGAACATAGTTTTTTATTGAAAAACCTTCCACTCTCTTTAATACTCTCTGGTCTAGAGCAGAGCTAGCACATGTGCAATGCGCTTGGTGGAAATTTTCAGTACATACTTTGTGCGCGCTACAGACTCGAGTCTCTTAGAGACCTTGCCAGATATTGCGTCAATGTGAGAATTCGACGCAATAACCTTATGTTTGCAGTAAATCAATAGGTATATTTCAAATGCAATAGGGGACATCACCAATTCATGCAATAATTCTCAAAACCTACACGTCAAAAATTTTCCGTTAGGCCTACACTGGGTGGTTTGTGCCCTTTTCAGTGAAAACAGCAAGCAGAAAATATCGTACGGGTATAATAAACCCAGTGTAGGCTGAAAGAGTTGAATTTTCAAATTGAAAAGATCAAGGACAAAGTCATGTGTACGTGAGGAGATGTGGAAAATTACTTTAAGCGTGATGCCATCCAGACTGATAATAAATAAATCCTTTAGGATTTGCACGAGCTTCGCGCAGCCTCGTATTGCCTCCTAGAGAATGGTTTGTTCAAAGGGTCTTCTAAGTCGGCTGCAGGAAGTTTAAGTTTGAGCTCAAGCTCAAAATCCGCTGGCAACATCTCATGCTTGACTCTCGCAATTTTTGAGTTAGAGGCCTCGTTGCTAACATTGTTACCTGTCCGTATGTTCCTGTTTGACTGACTCTTAGTTTGTCGACCAAAGATGCCGGGGAGACGCTGAAAAGCCTTCGTCCAGGACTCGACAGAAGGCTGCCGAATTCAACCTCAATACATTGAATGGATGAAAGGCTTCCGGGATTTTTTGATTTCTGCATGTGTTGAATTTTACACTTATCCCAATAATATTTATTTTCATGGAGAGATTCGCTCGAATTGCTTTTACTTTTTTGTGTCCAGTAAATTGCAACCAACGATATAAGTTGATTCCAATACTGATAGGATACAAAAACTAGCACTAACTATTTTATAACTAAATTGATGATTAAATGAACAATAATCGAGTGATCAGCGCATCAAAATCCTTCGGAAATGTTTGGTCTGCTTTCTGGCTTTTGACGTTTGTCAAATTTTGTCGGCCTGTGTTATTGCAGGATATAATATTTTAAATTTGATTATGAAACGAAAAACGCAACTCAGGACATTAATTATATTAAAACGAACTAATTTTTGCTTCTTATCATTTGAATGATTTATTCGTCGATGTTCGAAAGAATTAAAAAAAGGAAAACATTTGCTGTTTCAATTTTGTAATCACAAGATCTTAAAATATAAATCCTTCATACTGAAAGTGTCCTAATTTCAGTTCTTTAATATGAATGTCTTTATATGTGAATGACCTGGAATTTCTTTCAATTCAATCAGTTAAAATTCTATTTTCATATTACAAGGATATAATTAAAAAATCTATCAGGTTGAATCTAATTTCTATATTTTTTTTAGAGTTTCAAATCCTAAATTGGTTTAGATCGAAAGATTTTCAATTTTTTTCATTAAAATGATAAGCACTTCTTTATTCAAATTGGCAGCGTCTGCAATTTAAATAATCTTAAAGGGAATCGGCTTGATTTTCTATTTCGTTAAATCGGAAGTGATTTAAATTGAATAGAAAGGAAAAATTGAATTTAAAATCTATATAATTTCATTTAAATCATTATTACACATGGAAAATACAAATGAGAATAACAATTTTTTGGAATGTTTGAAAAAATGAAAATTATAGTTATTTTATTTTACAAGTAAAGCATCTAAATCAAGCATCTTCACACTCTTTCCCCTATTCTTTATTCTCCTGTTTTCAAAAAACTTCCCTTTTTCCCGTTTTTCTCATTTTATAGCTCAAATGCGAACTAAATTAATAGAAGCCAATAAGAAAATTCAACTATTGTCGGTTGAAAGTTTATCAATTTTAATTAAAAAAGCTACTATTATATTTAGAAATTATATGTATATAAATATATAAATATAAATGTATAAATATAAATATATATATATAAATATTATCAACGGTAGGTGTATGTTATGCTACAGTTTTAGGAAGAATTACGACACTCGTTGGCCTGCATGATTTTTCATTAACAAATGAAAAATCTAGAAGATTTTCTTCTAAAAATAGAAATTTTTCGACAATAATCAACAAAGAGAAGTTTTAATTTGATCGGAAGATTTGTCTTTGCTTTCGAAAGATTCAACCTCGATACATACAATATAAAGGATTCAAATTTTTGTGATCAGTAAATTCTCAGGTAAAACTGTACGAAGGAAGTGCAAGAAGCAAAAAAGTTTCATATTTGCAAAGACTGATAAAGATCTCAAAAAAATGATCAAGATCTTCGTAATCAGGGGACTTTTTTGACCTTTTGACCAAAAGGTATCTCAGGGACCTTTGAGTGCATACAGAAGTGTTAGTGATAAGAGCATAGGTTTCAAATGTTTCAAATCGAGAAACCAATTTTGGAATATAGCTAATATCTGGATTGAAGATGGTTCAATATATTATTCATTCGGAATTATCTTATATATTCTCTTCATGAACTTTATATAAACTTTATATGTTTACGAATAGCCCTGGTGGTATGGATGGAACTTCTCTTTCCTTTTCTAGCTCCACCAATAAAGTTTGCATGATTTTTGTCATACTTCTAAAAACCTGGACGACTATAGCCTTGGCCATAAAATAAACAAGCTTGATATGTGTGCGTTTATTCGATATCCGTATATCTTAAACAAATGATCCAACACTTGGATTCTAGGTAATTTTTTCAGAAGACTTAAATGGCGCTATCAGTTTTAACCTAACTCAGATACTTAAACAGATTTGCTAAACGATCAAAGCCTTGGCATATATAAAGTTGTATCAACAAAGCATTTTCGTTAAAAACTAGCAAAATAGTACGGCAAACTATTTCAACATATGCTCACAATTAAAATAAGGATTCCAGAAAAAAAAATCTTTTTCATGGAACTTTATATCTCTAGATAAAATATTAATGTTTCAAATTACAAAATTGTAATTGTAATAGATTTGAGCGATTCCATTATTCTTACTGAAAGCACTGAAACTAACATCAGAAGTGAAAAAGGTGAAAGGCTTTTCTTTATTAAAAAAATATTAGTTACTGATTATTAATTCTATTTTTTTATTCTAAAGTTAGCATTTTTAAGGGTTTCGTAGGCAGAAACGCTTGTAGTCCGTCATACTTTTTTCTTACTTAACAATCCTTCGAAATCCTGTGAAATATTTAAAGTCCCATGAAAATTCTCATAATCCTTTGAAATTTGCTGAAATTCCTTAAAATCTCTGAAAATCTTTTCAATGCTCGAATTATTGCAAAATCTTACGAGATTTCTTGAATCCTCTAAATAAATCTCTCAATCCCATTACAATCCATCAAAATATTTACAATCAGCGGGAATCTGACTGAATCTCTCAAAATATCTTAGAATATAGTATATTCCTGTGAAATCTGTGAAAAGAAATGAAAAATCCTTTCACTTCCTTAGAATCCTTTATAATATTCGTGCATTCTTGCAAATTTCGTTAAATCTTGTGCAATCCTCTAAAATCCTAGGATATACTTTGGAAATTTTTGCAACCTTAAGATCCTTGAAATTCGTTCCTAATTTTTTTAAATTCCCCAAAATGCGTCGAAATCCTTTAAAATCCAGTAAAATTATTTGAAATTACTTGAGATGTCATGAAATCCCTAAACGCTTTGAAAATCTGCTTGAATTTCGTAAGAATACAAAAGATAAATTTTTTATCAAGAAGATTACCTTTCTAATAATAGATAGATACATTTTCAACCAAAGAAATTATTCTTCGACCGAACAAAATAATTTTTATTAGTGCTTTTGAAATTGAAACAAAATAATTTGATTTTCAGCTAAATAGTATAAATTTTTGATGAAACTAGATGATTTCTAAACCAATAATAGTCGGCTTTTCTTATTGGGTTCTATTACTTCAGTTCACATTCAAGCGAACAATTACAATTCATGTCGACTTCGTTTCTACCAAAATATTCAGTTTTCGAAATTAATTTTGCTGAAAAAAAAGAAGATATTATTAATACTTTTTTTCTCAATGTAAATTAATTTTTTTTCTTCATTTTGTTTATTCGGAAAATGAACTTCAAGCACAAAAATTTTTGGAGGTTTCTCCATAAGAGTTGGGATGGTTTTAAAATTTCGAAGTTAAAATTCCAAAGTAAACTCGAGGTTCCGTATGAAAGTTTTTATATATAGTTTTCATATATTTATAAATTTATTATTATAATTATTATGCCAAACCTCTACATTTTACTGAAAACTCAAAACCAAAAGCCTATATTAATTGCTGAAATATATATATATATATATATCAGTAATTACTGTAGGCTTTTGGTTTTGAATTTTCAGTATAATGTAGTGGTTTGGCATAATAATTATAATAATAAATTTATAAATATATGAAAACTATATAAAAACTTTCGTACGGAACATTGATTTTAAAACCATGCAAACTCTTATGGAGAAACCTCCAATATTTTTTGTATTTACATAGGCATACATATACAATTGTATATATAGTAGTGCTGCTACCTTTTGCTGTAGTAATCTTTTCAAGAAAACTTCAGCGGCTAGAACTTTTTAATAGTCTCTTTACAATTTGAATGCTTGAATTTTGAAACTTGCCGCGTACCAATTCTGAAAATTCATTGGCTAAATGAAAAACCAATGAGGTAAATCGGAGAGCTACGGCTAACAATGGCGCGTGAAGTAAATGTTTAAAATTCGTTTTTAGAGCTTGTTAAGTTTTTGGTAGACTTGATTGATTTTTGTTAATTGCTTTTATCATGCAAAATACGTCTTCACATCATAGTTTTCGATTTGTTATATTTTTATATTGCGTATTAGCACGAAGCCATGACGCCGCCATTCATTGCAATGCATCGAATATCTTCATAAAAATGATATAAGAGTTTTTCCTGATGTAGTATGAAAAGTCTTCCACGCTAAACCCGAAGATATTAATTTCATATTCAACATGATGATGCAACAATAAAAGAGTGTTTCGTTTCTGTATATTGATACCGATTTTCATATCAATTGAATTAGGTTGCATCACTGTTGATACATCAGGATTTACTGGTTCCTGAAACAAAGTCTAATGTCATTTTTTGCGCATTTATAATTCATTTATCCAGGTTCATCTTTCCATCCTGTGTGCCTTATCAGAACTTCTAGAACCTATAGTCGTTCATCGGCTCATCAAATATATTGAAGCCAAAAATTTAATTGATCCGCATCAGTCAGAATTTCGAGCTGATCAGAGCAGCAGCAGGCCTCACTGAAAGTGACTACAAATGTCAAATTGGTATTTGGTAATAAAAAGATCACGGTTATGGCACTATTTGATTTTTCTGGAGTTATTTAAAATAACATTCATACCTTTTGTTTAAAAATAGGAGGACGATCAGCTTCGGCGTCTCATGAAATTTTGAGAAGTTCACCAAAATTTCACAAATGTTAGGTATTTTTTGAATCAAACTATTTTCAAAATAATATTGAATAAGCACAATACAAATATAATTAAAGAGAAATATTGAGAAAATATTGTGACTCTGCTTCACGCAAAAGAAAAAAAAACACAGATATGCAAATATCTAAATTTCAATAAACAATTATAATTCCAAACAGTTCTTTATTACCAACGCTCAAGTTTTTTTCCTGAAATGTGTTGCAATAAACAATGGTTTATTTTGTCAATTTTATGAATCAAGTTCAAGTTTAAGTAATTTTGAACTTGACGATACACCTAGAAAATCCTCTAACTCGATTAGCAAGAAAAACTAACCGAAATAAAGAAGATGGACGTGAACTGTGAATGAAAATACGTACTGGAGAAATACATTCTATCTACGAGCGTGATTTCACCATTTTCATAGTTTTCTTACTTCCGCCTTGCAGCGGAAGTCGACACAAAAGCACACCTCATTTGCCCTCATCCAATTATTCAAGTCTGACATTGATTTTACACCTCATTCAGCAACATCGTTTACAACCTTCAGTTGTTTGAAAAATAGGACATTGATTGATATGAAACTTGCAGCAAACTTTCCAAACATGCATTAGATTTTGAATATATAGGTAAGATTTGTCTTAAATTTAGAGGGAATTTTTTCCACGTACCTCACAAAATGGGGGGAGCGGGTGGCAAGCCTTTTATTCGAAAGTCAATTTTTTGGAACACCCTGTGGTGCAAGCTTGGCAATTGTTGCCTATTCCTTAGAATTATTATGTAAATAATTCTTGTTTCGCAATTATGAAGCAACAACTTAAGGAAATACGTCTAATTTGGTGAACGTGACATATAGTCTATTTAAAAGTTCGACAATGCTGTCTTCTTATCACTCAAATGAAAATGTTACACAATCGCGTTCTTTTCTCAAACTTTTATATTTCTTACATTTTCGATTTCCAACTTTCATAAATTAGTACATACAACGTCAAATGAAATAATCTATTTTTACTGAGCAATTAGTTGTTTTCTGCTATCGTATTATTAATATTTCGACTCATCGAATTTTTTTTTACTATTCTTCAGTACATCTCTTTTCCCTAACCGAATTCGTATAATTTCACTATCACTGTTAAGCAACTTAGTAGTACTTCCCCAAATAAAAAATAGGAAAAAAGCACAGCTGTAACTGAGTTTTTTCAAGTCTCAAACGATTCTAATATTTTATTATAAATTGATATTGTAGATGTACTGTAAATATTAAATCAAAAGCAGAGATTATTGTTGTATTAAGTAAATGTAGTATAATCTGAAAGAACTGAAAAGATAGAATTATTCTGTAAATTATAAAAATTCACCAAAATATCACCTTATATAAAATTTTCGTCCCGAAATTTTTGAAAGGATTTGTCGTTAAATCTGATAACGAATGAACGCAAGCGACAAGTGTCGTATTTTTAGCAACCGAGCAATTCACGCCTACCCCGAAAGGGAAACGGCTTAATGATATAATAATAATAATAATAATAATAATATAAAAAAGGTTTCAACATTGGGTTTAGGGTTTAGCGTTTATGGGTTGAGATTCGTAGGTTTAGGGTTAGTGGGTTAAGGGTCTATGGGTTTACGGTTTATGCGTTGAAATTTGTGGATTTAGGGTTACTCGGTTTAGGGTTGATGGGTTTAGGGTTTATGGGTTTACGTTTAATAGGTCTAGGGTTTATGGGTTTAGGTTTAGTGGGTTTAGGGTTGATAGGTTACAGATATATGGATTTAGGGTTTATTGGTTGAGATTTGGGTTAGTTGCTTTCAGAAATATGAGTCTCGAGCTCAATGTTCAGGGTTTTTGGATAAGGTTTCACAAGTTTTCTAAATAAATAAAAATAATTTCAAAATTTAGGCGATGTCAGTCTCTTTGAAATTCAATAATAAAATTTCTAAAAAAATTATTCAATTCGGTCAAGATTTGTGATCTCTAGGTGGTTTTAAACAAAATCAGTGCTCTATCCCCAGAACGACGGACGGGCGTTCCCGTCCGTCGTACTTTTTTCTCGGGAGGGGAAGTTGGAGAAATGAGGGAGGGGAATTAGAAAAAATTAGAAAAAGGAAGTAGTGGGAATTAGGATAAATGGAGAGGAGAAGTAGGGAAAATGATGGGAAAGAAAGAGGGGAAATAAGAAAAATGATGTGAAATGCAAATATGGGAAATGAGGTGTGGGAGTGTGAAGGAGGGAAGCGAAATGAGGGTATTAGATTATTGCGGACGAGTATGGTGAGGGTGGGCGGGATTGTGACATAGTGACGAGAGGGAAAGGGAATGAAGGGGAATGAGAAGGAAAGTGAGGAAAAGTAGATGAGGGAGAAGTTGTGGAAGTTGGGAGTGAGGGGAGGGTTAGTAGTGTGGGGAAGTGAAAAGTAGGGCAAGTGAGGGGAAATGAGGTAGGTATAGTAGGGAATTGCTTTTTCATTCATAATTAAACCGACCCCTTGACTACCATGTGATTCACTACCTACTCCTGACCAGATTTCAAATAATATTAGCAAATTGAAGAATTCCCGACAGTTTATAATATTACTGAATTTTTAAATTCCCGAATAATAAAATTTCCAAATGGTAAAGTTCCCGAATAATAAAATTTCAAAATAATAAAATTCTAAAATTGGAAAATTCCTAAATAAAAAAAATTCCTAAAAGTTTTTAATAATACCGAATTTAAATATTCCCGAATAATAAAATTCCCGACAGAAATTTCCCGAATTATAAAATATCCGAAATGAAAAATTCTGAAATGTGAACAATTAATTTGTAATAATAAATATCATTCATTTATTAAAAATACAATAATAAAATATTTCTATAAAAAAATACTTTTAATGATCGAAGTTTATAAAATTATTATTTGAATTTAAAACAATAATTGAAAAAAAATGTGGGAAGACTGAAAACTCCAGAAAAATAATTTCTGGATGAAAATTGTTTTCAGTTATTGTTATTTTAAATTTAAACAATAATTTTAGAAACTTTAAGTATTGCAAATATTTGATTATTTTATTTTTATTGAATAAATCATATTTATTTAAAAAAAATGTAATTGTTAAAATTCGGGAATTTTATAATTAGAAAGTTTTCTAGTTTGAATATTGTATAATTCGGTAATTTTATTAGTCGGAAATTTTCAAATTCGGTAATATTATAAACTGTCGAAAATTATATAATGCGGGAATTTTTTAATTCGGTAATATTATTACTGTTCAAGAATTTTATTATTCAGGAATTTTTCAATTCGGGAATTTTATGATTCCGAGATTTTCTAATGAGACTGAAAAATCACTAAAAATAACATTCCTGGAACTGTAAAATTCCCGAATTGGAAAATTCCCGAATTGGAAAATTCCCGAATGATTAATTTCCTGAATTATAAAATTTCCAAATAATAAAATTCCCGAACGCCCTCCTCACTCATTCTTTTATGTGACCATCCACTCTTTCATTTCTCCGAAACAAGAATCCCAGGTTAACAAACTACTTTACTGTACACCCTCATCCTCACCCGACCTTGACTGAAAGTCTACCAAACCGTGGCGATGATCCTAAATTATAATTGCACAAATAGCCGACCTTGTACTACTCCACCTCCTCCCCATTACTATTAGGTAATTTGGATTATCAGATCTGTAGAGGCATGGCAATGGGAGTAGAAGAGGAATGTATAGCCGGGAAGGATAGGAAGGAGATAAAAGAGGAAAAAGAAGGATTATTAGTAGAAGAGGTAAGGATGGGAAATAGTGGGGGTGTATGTAAACGGAGACATGCCGGAGAAATCAGAGGAGATAAGAGAAGTGTTGGATGAAAATAAAGAAGGGGTTATGAAGCTTATAATTGGTCGAGATTTTAATGCAAGAACGGAAGATGGTGAAGGCAGGGAATAGGGAGGAGAAAGGGGAAGAAAATCCAAAGAAAAGATACTGAATCGGAGAAAATGGCAACAGTAATTGATTATGTGATAGTGGAATGATGAGGTACGCAAGAAGGTCAAGAAATTGGTGGCAGGAGATTATATAGATTCAGATCACTTTCCCATATGGAGAAAAGAGTAATAAAAATAAGGAGGCAAAGAGAGTACAGGCAAATAAAACAGGAAGAGGCGATCAGTAAATAGAAGGGAAAGGACAGTTTAAGGAAAAGATAAAGAATATCAAAATGGAAAAGAAAAATGTAAAGGAAGAAATGATAATAATGATAGTTGAACTAAAAAGAGGATTAGAGGTCCCAGAGAAAAAGGTATTGCTGCATTTCCTCGATACATCTCATTTCCTTAAAAACACCCTATTACTGCTAGGTAACTTGGATTTTCAGTTTTTAATAGGAATGACGATGAGATTTAGGAAGGAATGTATAAAAGGGGAGGGTAGGAAATAAATGAAAGAGGAAAAATAAGGAAAATTTTTTAAATCTGGTCTACTGCACCCTTCTTGAAATCTTTGAAATTATTGAATTCTCTTGAAATCTTTATGAAATTTTTATGAACTCTATGAAATATTTATGAAATCATGCTAGAACGTTTTGTATTCATTTGAAATCATTTAAATATTTAGAATCTTCGTGAAATCTTTTGAAATCTTCTGAAAAAATTTGAAATCGTTTAAAATCTTTGAAATGTTTTGAAATCTTTTAAATCCGGTATACTGCACCCCTGTTGAAACATTTCAAATTCTTGAAATCTTTTTAAATCCTTATGAATTCTTTAAAATATTTGTGAAACGTTTCTGAAATCTTTTGTATTTGTTTGAAATCATTGAATAATTTAAAATCTATGTGAAATATTTTGGAATCTTTTCTGAAATATTTTGAAATCGTTTAAAACCTTTGAAATTTGTTGTACTGCACCCTTCTTGAAATCTTTATGAAAATTTTGTGAACTCTATGAAATATTTGTGAAATCTTTCGTATTCGTTTGAGATCATTAAAATGTTTAAAATCTTTGAAATATCTTTTGAAATCTTCTAAAAAAATGTGAAATCGTTTAAAATTTTTGAAATGTTTTTAAACATTTGAAATTTGGTGCACTGTACCCTTTTTTAAATCTTTGAAATGTTTTGATATCTTTTTAATCTGGTGTACTGCAACCTTGTTTAAATCTTTGAAATTCTTGAAATCTTTTTGAATCCCTATAAATTCTTTGAAATATTTGTGAAGCTTTTCTGAAATTTTTTGTATTCTTCGAAATCATTGAAATATTTAAAGTCTATGTGAAATTTTTTTAAATCTTCTAAAATATTTTGAAATCGTTCAAGATCTTTGAAATGTTTTGAAATCTTTTTAGATCCTTATGAATTCTTAAAAATATTTGTGAAATCTTTTTTATTCGTTTGAAATCATTGAAATATTTGGAATCTTTGTAAAATATTTTCAAGTCTTCTAAAAAAATGTTGAACGCATATCTGAAATATTGTCCAAAATATGGAGATCGGAATACTTAAAAAAATGATAACAATAATAATAATTTTTTTTCAAATTTTAAATGGCCCGCGTTCCGTCAATCACCAAGAAAATTAGTAAGAAATCATAATAGAACAGGTTGGTCTTTCTCTTCCAGTTTTGAAAAATCCTTCCAACTAATTTTTCGTCAGATAAATTTTTATCCACGGAAAGCTGTGAAATGTTTTCAAATCATATATAGTTTACACTATAGTATCATATTTGCCAATATAATTTTTTTAACACTATATCTTAAAATATTTTTCTGTTTTATTGAATTATAATTACAGGTTCTCCTAATTGTTATCTTGCAAATTCCACGCGGCAAGCTCTCGCTTCTGAAATATTTATCTGTATGTTTCATAAATCATTTCAAGAAAAAAATAAGTTACCTCAATCTGAGCTAGTTCGGAAACGATAAAGCGATTTTTCCGAATAGCGCGTCAATAGAAATAACCGAAAATATTACTTATAATATTTCTTTATGGTTTCCGTATGGTTTCCTAATGGCTTATGAACCATTTGCGAATGTTTTAGACACCTTTCTAAAGATCTCTAGCAAGGTTCAAAGATAAGAAAAAATTTGTTCGATTTATCTAGACATAAAAACTATTTGATAATGACCTTTTGAAAGAGATATTAAAAAATCAAGTATTTGTTTATACATCATTTCTACAAAAGAAATTATGCCTCATCAAAGAAAGTCAGATATGTCACTTCCCATAAAGTTGTATTTTTAGGGGTAGTTGTGCCTGATTTTCAATGCCTAAAATCATCGACAAGTAATTTACCAAAGAAATGAGAAAAAAAAATTAATAATAATTTTTTTTCAAAAAATGGATGGAGCAAAATTGTCTAGAATCTGTTTTTTCAACTTTCAAAGCATGCGTGATAATGACAAAAACATTTCTGTTGAGATTATACGTGGTTCAAGGTACCTAGTTTTTTCCTTTTAAAGACAAAATAAAAATAGTCCATCTTCTGTTCTTAAGATGTTTATGACTGTCTTCATGATTTTGGTGAAAACGAATGGAGTTATGCACAGACTAAAAGGTAGCAGTCCTGACATCCTCCAAATTGAAGTTGGGTGGTTCAGCACGCTTGTCGAACGCCTTTAGGTTAAGAATGACTCATTTCATTCCATCTTTCTTCGTTCTATAAAAGTATAGAGATAAGAATTCGTGAGGAGACATGGCACATTTTATTACGGCTCTCTTCTCGATTAGATTTTCAGTAGCTCCATTGAGCTCTTCAACCTCCATCGGCGTGCGCTTCTGCTCGATAGGTAGCTGGAATGGCCTGACTGGTTCCGTAATCACAATCGTATAACCCCTAATACTTTCAACTACAGAGATCTCTTCGGTAGTTTTACGCCATTCCGTCTCAAAAAACCTTAGTCTCCCTGCAACTTTGCTTAACTCTAGGCCTTGGGTTGATAATACGGGGGACGATGATTTCAAGTTCTCGTCTGGCTGCGCGTTGCATTGAATGGATCTCAGTGAGATTTTGTTGATCGATTTCCATGTCTCTGGTGTTATAGCCCGCCTTCGGAGGTTGAGGTCGACGCCCGGCGGGCCTTCGAAATTTAAAGGGTTCGCTTCTTTGACATCTTTTGGCTTGGGTTTGACCTATAACTCTTTGCCAGTTGTGTGAAATATCTTTCTTTCCTTCAGCTTCTCGCCTGGAGAGATAGTCGGGTTAATGAATATCTTACGTGTCTGTGATTGTTTTTGATGTAAATCTTTTTGGGTCTTCCAGGTGTCCCATAACCTGTCAAGTAGTTGAAGCTTATCAAACTTTTTATTATTCTACTTCATCAGAAAAGTAAAACCTTGACCGATTTCAGTCATATCCAAGCCTATTTTATTCTGTGTTTCAACAAAACCCTTGTCTATTTTGTTCACGTTATCCTGAAGGTAGCTTTCTACCTCAGGATTCAAGTTGGGAGTTACAAGCCAATAACTTGTCTGAGCACACAGTATAAGATCTTCGCAGCTATCTTGAATGATATGGTGTTTCAAACAATTGGACCGGTGTGGCGAGGGAGGTACGAAAAGCGCGGCTCAAGGAAACGCGTAGCAGGATGTCGGGGGATCCTGCCTATAGATAGATGCGTCTATTAAGACGCAGCTTCCTATCATCGTAACCTATCGATGGCCTGGATAGATTGCCAGAAAGCTTTTGATATCGTGAGATACATACAGAGATTAATACTGCTTTGAAAAACCAGCTTCACTATCTCATCTGAAAAACATCGTCTGATCACTAACAGTGTCACCTTTCAGAGAGTTGTGTTTCAGGGGACACCATTAGCCCTCCCTTTTTTTGCCTCACATTATCACCACTGTCTTTTGCACTTCGCTATTACGAAAAGCACCTCTGCAGCAAACCAGAAAATCGGGAGCATAAGATCACTCATGTATTTTACATGGACACTCTCAAGATCTATACCGAAAACAAAGAGTAACTACTTCTATCTCTAGACATTGTCAAAGAGTACGATCAAGAGATTGAAATAAAGTTCGGGCTAGAGAAATGCGCCAAGGTTTATATAAATAAAGGAAAACCTAATGTCATTCCCAAAGACCCTGAGCTCGTCCAAAGAAGCGCTATACAACACCTTGGCGCTGAATAAACCTATACATACCTGGGAGTGCCACAGAGCCACATTTCGACCGTTATGTCTATGAAGGATACCCTCCGATGCAGATACGAAGTTCTGATTTGACAGATTTGCTTTTTCAAACTGTCGGCAATTGTTGGTTCTCGCGCTTCGCGCTCGATGATATATTCATCTCGCGCTTTGCGCTCGGTCTTTACATTTCTCCCACATTTGCGCCCAGACCTTTTGAAATTATAGGTCAAATCATCGACAACTGTAATTTGGTGATTGTGACTTCTCTTTTGTTAAAGCTCTTTTGGCTTTAACGAACACCTAGGGGAGACCTCTCTACAGTGGATAGCTTCCTACAGTGGATATATGTAAATAAAAGCGACATGCCTAAAGTAAACATAATTTGGACATTTTGTACAATTTAAGATTTTAAAAACGCATCATAAAAAGAAATTTCATGTTATACTTGATTATAATAAAAGAAAGAAGTATAAAAAACTATTTTTGACATGATGAAGAAACTTTGTCCTCAACTTTAGTAATTTTTTCCGAGTAAATAAAATTTTTCAGAGTGATTTTGTTAAATAGTATATGTTTCTTAGTTATCAAACTATAATATTTTCACCGAAGAATCTTACGTTATATGTAAGAAAATTATTATAAATATATTCCTTGAGGCTCTCATTTTTCTAGTATGGATACCAGTGTCATCCCTACAGTGGATTTTCAGTGAAAAGTTTTAGAGATAATTTACACTCATATGTTGGTATTAAAATAGCAGAACACAGAATCAGCTGATACTTCAAACATAAGTATAGTAGACACCTAGCAGCAGCGTAATGTAATTGAATGTTTATCATAAATATAATATAATATATTTGATAGTGCAATCATCTCTGAAAGGTAGGTGCTCGAAATTATTATTACTTAAATCATGTATTTTCAAATAACATAAGTAGGTCATGGACAGTAGTATATAGTCTGCAACAGCGTGTAGTGTTGCAAATTTTAACGGAAACATATCCTACAAATTAATAGAGTTTGATTCAATGTACTGTTTTTTCACGTAAAATAAAATAAGGAATAGAATTTTTATATTAAATGAATGTGTTTTCGAAATTGCAGAGAGATGTGAAGACGATAGTTAGATAACTCTTTTTTAACGATGAAGCTGCATCGCGCGAAATGTAAGTGAAACTTTCTTTTTATTAATAAGGAACTTTTTCGTCCTTTATAGTTATAATTAATTTCTGAATTTATTTGGTTTTATTAGAAAACAATAAGAAAATGAAATAAAATATTTTGAAAGTACTTCATTCTCACAAGCGTCTTGGTCATTATATAAAAAAGTAATGTAATTTATATCTAATCCTAGCTCCTTCTGTGTAGTCCTTTGAAGTTGATGCAGAAAATATGGTACATTGGGCAGGGACATGTCCGATCCTTTTGATATATCAGCTGCTCTTTGAGGAGACCGTTAATTGATTTTCTTGTAAAGGATCTGATTTGAATTCGTCTTAGTGGCTCTCAGAGATATTTTTTGATTCTAACTTATATTCATAGTGTTGTTCAAGGTCAGCTTCTTCAAAATTTTGAGTAATTCGTTTGATGGCACTAATACTGTGTCTCCTAGATCGCCTCTTGCTCATTTAGGCGAAACAGGCTAAAATTACTATTGCGATTCAAGAATGAAAAGAATAGATAATAATAATTTCCAGGATTATTAAAAACCTAATCCAATATAAGACCCACAAGGAAGTGTTTGATGATTTTTTCGGAATGCCTTGTGATGACTGAATGCCTCTAATTTCTTCTTTATCTCCTATACAAATGCTACGCTGTTTTTATCGGCAGGTAAAGTCTCCTCTCGATGATCTTATAAGCATTAATTCCGTAATGATAATATTCTTTTTATAGAGTTCAACGACAGGTGATAATTGTGTTAGGTCTAAACGTGGAGTTGGCTCATAAATTAACTCTGCAGAATGTCTGCTGATTGGAAGACTGGTTTAAATTTAGGACTCTGTTTTCAATAAACTCTGTTTAGTCAGACGATTATGTCATGCGAGTAGGTGCGATAGATTTCCAGGTGGTCTTCAGATCGAAACGAGGTCGGTACCTATGCGGTTCTTCCGAAAAATAATTCGAAGGGAGTATACTCCGTTACTTCATGAACCGAAGTGTTGTGCACAAACATAGCAAATGAAAGCAGTCTGTCCCAGTCGTCAACATCGTTCACGTAATGTTTTATGTAATTTGTTAATACTATATGGCTTCTCTTCAGGGATTCATTCGTTTAAGGACTATTCTTGGTCGCTATGCGGGCCGCAGGTCATTCCTGTCCCGATTTCAAAGCTATAAATCGGTCCGGGAGGGGCCTCGATCCAGGGATCCAGAAGGCTCGTGTTAGCTAGGCTCTTTCACCCTACTACCATACCGTAATCACGCATACCAGGAGAGCCCGTTTAGAGGAATCCTTTTCCTCTCATCCAGGAGAGCCCGTTTATAGGGATCCTTTCATTCATATCCATACGCATGCAGGCCAAAGAGGTGAATCTTAGAAAAAAGAATTTTCAAGAAAACAGTTGAATTTTCGACCAAAAAAGATGACTTTAAAGAAGTATTTGAATTCTCAACAAAATTAATAAACTTTCAAAATAACAGTTGGATTTTTAACGAAATAGCTGTATTTTTAGCGTAGTAAGTATAATTTTCGACTAAGAAGATTAATTTTCTACTTAACGAAGACTTTTTAATAAAATACATGAATATTCAACCAAATAGTTGAACTTTCAAACAAGTAGTTGAATTTTCAACCAAATTATTAAATTTTCAACAAAATTGTTCAATTTTGAATTCAGAAAGACGAGTTATCTACATTACAGTTGAATTTTCGACCCAAAAAAAGACGAATTTTTAACAAAAATGTTCAACTTTAAATCAAGTATTTATTTTTCAAACCAAAACTTATAAAGGGTAAATTTCCAAACAAAAATGAAATAGTTAAATTTTTCAGATAAAAAAATTAATTTTTAACCATGAAAAAAACGGATTTTTAACAGAAAAGTTAAATTTTTAACCAAAGAGGTGTATCATAAAAAAGTCAATTTTTAGAAAAGAAGTTAAACTTTCAATAATATGTTTATACGAATTTTCATCCAAAAAGACGAAATTTCAACAAAATACATCAATTTTCAATCAAGGCAATACAATCAATTTTCATTTGTAAAGCTTACTTGCCAAATGCAAAGTAACTTAAAATCAGTCCAAAAATAATGCAAAAAGCATGACGAGTTTCTGTATAGGCCCAAAATATACATGGGGCCAAAAATAGGCATGAGGCCAAAAATAGAAATAGGGCCCAAAATATACATGGGGCCCAAACTTGACATAGGGCCGCAAATTGATATAGGGCCCAAAACTGACATAAGCCCAAAATAGACACAGGACCAACAATAGACATGAGGCCCAACATTTATATAGGGCCCAAAATTAATATAGAACTGAACATTTAAATGGGCCCAAACTTGACATAGGGCCTCAAATATATATAGGGCCCAAAATAGACATATTGTCAAAATAGACACAGGGCCCACAATATACATAGGGCCCAAAATATACATAGGGCCCAATAATAATATAGGCTCCATAACTCATATAGGGCCTAAAATTGACATTGGGCCCAAATTTAGCATATGGCTCAAAATTGATATGGGGCGAAAAACCAATATAGGGCCAAAAACGTACAATTATACATGGGGCCCAACATTGATATAGAGCGCGAAACTAATATATGGCCCAAAATTGACATAAGGCCTCAAAATTGCCACATGGCCCCAAAATTGATATGGGGCCCGAAATTGACATAGGGCAAAAAAATAGAAAGAAGCCAAAAAATGATATAGGGCCCAAAATTAACGTGAGACCAAAAATTGACATAGAGCCCACAATTGATATAGGTCGCAAAATAGACAAAAGGCCCAAAATTGAGATAGGGTTTAAAATTGACATGATGCCCAAAATATACATAGGGCTCAAATTCGGCATAGGGCCCAAAATTTACATAGGAAAATTCATCTTTTTGCTTGAAAATTTAACTATTTGATTAAACATTAATTTTATTGTTGAAAATTTGTTTGTTTTTTTTACGATTGAGAATTTATTTTCTTAACTAACAATGTAACTATTTCATTTGTGGTTGAAAATTGATATTTTGTATTGAAAATTGATCTTTTCTAGTTAAAAATCTATGCATTTTGTTGAAAATACGTCCTTTTTGGTGAATAATTAATCCACAGCCATCTACCTAATTAGAAGATGCAGCGGTGGCATACCTGAGATTGACTTCAATGACGATTGCCCACAGAGCGGTGGACGAAATTCCTCCCTGCGGACAACTCTTTTTTACCTTCGATCTCATGTTGCCACAGTACAGCAAAGACTGGACAATCGTGCCGCATAGCAGAAAGTGCATCCGTCTAATAAAAGTGGTACCTGCACCATGGTTTTTAGCAGAATTAAATATAGGTTTATTAGTGGTGTTACTGAAGACAATCACTAAGTACGGAAATGCCGCTACCGCTACACCCTCTATTCGTCCTGTTTTCCTAATGCGGGAGGTAAATGCATGAAGTGCATCTATAGTGCATTTGCCTTTCTGTGAGGCAAAATGATTACTATGAAAGAGTTTATCCAGTTGAAGAAGTTAGGCTAATAGGTCTAAATGATTGGCCCAATAGTATAAAGATCGCTTTTACCCTCTTCCATGCCACTGAGGTATATCCGAAAGCTATGCACGCCCCAAAAGTGTAACACATTGGTGACATCAGAACATCCAAACTTTCTTGAACTGGCGCCGGGAATATATAGCGGTTTAGCCTAACGGCCCCACCCACCTACAGGTACCGAGGATCGGAACCAGGGAAGTGCACCTCTATGAGGTGTTCGAGGATTTCGCTTGTCATTTCTTTCGTGTCACCTGTTGGAAAAATCAATACGTTCAGTTGACATCGAGGTGTTTTCTTTGAAGCTCTCCAAACTTTCGCAGCATCAGGTACATTTTGCCTGTCCTGGAAATTCCTCTTTATGAGTTTCTTTTAGACGATTGTATTTTGTTAGTGCATCTTGCTACACTAACCTTATATAAAATTTAATTTTCCGTTTTCCTGGATCGGTTCAATAGTCTCCTAGTTTATTGTTTCAAGGCCTTAAGTCTATGATTCCACAGAGAAGCATCCTCGTCTGGCTTCTTGGTATGAAGAAGATGATTATCCTCATAAGATTGACAGAAATCCCTGGAAACAAAACCTAATTTAAAATCACTTGAAATCACCTAAAATCTTTTGAAATCGTAAAACTCCATTTAAATATGTACAAAACATTCAAAACCTCTTGAACAAAAATTAAAATGAACACATTCATGCAAATTTTCTGCACTTGTAATAAAGTGATTTCTCATTCAGACCTTCGTTTTCTGAGAGACACCATTCACCTGAGAGGTACCTTTCTCCTGCCGAGCCTCCTGTTCGTTCTAGATCCAGGTCTCCTCTTGCCAGATACGTGGTTTCACCTATCTAGATCAGTTCTTCTGATGGAAATCAACATGCACTTGAACAACTTGAATTTATTCTGTTTATTGTAATAAAAATATGTGCCGGCTATTCGAACTTCGAAGATACACTTTTCCTTCTGATACATCAGGTAGATTAGCCACAGCACATTATTTAGAATCTAACTTGATACAAAACTAGATATATTTGATAATGGATGTTTAGAACTTACCGGTACTTGATGATTTTGTTGGTTAATTCCCTTTTTCGTTGAAAAGGAAAACCCTTCACGTAATCCCTTATTTTGGACACCGAACGAAAAAATCATTTTTGGAAAGAATGTAAACTATGACCTATTTACTGCAAACGATTAGCTCCGGCCTGGTTTTCGAATATTGGTAACTGCGATTTTGTGCTTCTATGTGAAATTTAGTCCTATGGAATCATAAGGTCCTTTGGTGAATACATAAAAAAGGTTTGACAGATTTTCTCAGCAATAAGTTATGATAGCTGTTTGAAGAAAAAGAGTTTCGTCGCCACCAAATATTAGTTGTGTGAAAATAGAATCTCTGGTTGTGTGCGTTGCATGCAGATTGAATTGGTGTCATCTCGAAGGCTGGCGGCTGTCTTAGAATGCAGATGGTTGGAGTTGTGAGGATTGGTTACGTTCGAAATGTTCACAGTTCAGTGAAATTCAAGCGTTTCATTCACTAGGGTCAGTGACATAGTTTTTGAATTTCGCTCGCGGTCGTTGTGTAAATAATTTCCGACGGTAGTGTATGACAATTTTATTTATGAAACACTTTCATGAGAGAAATGAGAGAGAAATTTTTATTCTTGATTCTGAAAAAGACTGACTAGCGCATTGATCTTTACAATTTGTTATTTTATTCAGTATTTCTACGTCGTGTTCAATCTTCGCGATATTCCTTATGATACACTTATTTTTCTTTGAAATAAATTAGAAGATGGCTATTATTACATTGCAAAAAACTAGATGTAAGCAGATTTTATTTTCAAGTTCGTATTTTGCCTCGTTCCAAAAACATTTAAATAAAATCCATCTTCACGTTTCTAATATTAATAAATAGATAGAAAGTTGTTTAGAAGTAACTCAAGTCAATACTGATACTTTTGGAAGCACTGAGAGGTCCCCGAGATATTACAAATCGAATATCTGAGTTATTTTTTTGCAGAAAGACACACAACATTTGTTTGAATAATTTACTTATTCACTTAACAAAATTCATTATTCTGATATAGAATCTGAAATGCTTGTTGTGGATTATTGTTAAAATGGCTATTCTTCATCAAAAATTTCATTCAAAATAACCATGTTTTTAATGACAATCTGTGAAAAGTATTTTCGAATCTATCTCAGTTATTATAGTTTTGAAACAAATATCATAATAAATTTGAAGATAATTCATTTTACCTTCGTACGTAGTAAAAATTCAGTAATAAATTTTATCAGAAATTCCTAATTTACATTGCTATTAAGTAACAACAAATAATAGTGAAAAAATTTGAAAAGTTACTGATATGACTTTATCACTTCGAAAATTTTAGAATATTGCTGACAGTGTACATTAACAGAAGATGAAGTTACCGAATTCAGAAATATCAGATCTTCTCGATATTGAGTGAAAAAACTTAAAGGAAAAACTAGGAATGGAATTTTCGTAAATTCTCCTTAATTTTCGAGACAAGTTTGGTTATTTTCTGGTAGAAAATTGATATTTAAAGGGTGAAAATTCAACTGTTTTGTGTAAAATTGGTCTTTTTGGTTAAAAGTTGAATTACATTGTTAAAAGTTCTTTTTTTCTGGCTGCAGGTTCATCAAATTATTTGAAAATTCATCTGCTTTGTTTTTAAAATTTGACTATTTCATTGAAAATTCTTTTATTTTAATGAAAATTTAATTTTTCCATTTTTTGTTCAAAATGTATCTGATTTAGTTGAAAATTCTTCTTTATTGGTAAAAAATTAATATTTATGGTTTGAAAATTCAAATGTTTTGTAGAAAATTGGTCTTTTTGATTAAAAGTTGAATTACTGTGTTAAAAATTATTTCCTTTTTTTGTTTGCAGATTCATTATTTGATTTGAAAATTCATCTGTTTTGTAGCAAATTTGTCTTTTTGATTAAAAGTTGAATTACTGTGTTAAAAATTCTTTTCTTTTTTTTGGTTGCAGATTCATTATTTTATTTGAAAGTTCATCTGTTTTGTAGCAAATTTGTCTTTTTGATTAAAAGTTGAATTACTGTGTTAAAAATCATTTTCTTTTTTTGTTTGCAGATTCATTATTTTATTTGAAAATTCATCTGTTTTGTAGAAAATTTGTCTTTTTGATTAAAAGTTGAATTACTGTGTTAAAAATTCTTTTCTTTTTTTTGGTTGATTCATTATTTTATTTAAAAATGTATCTGTTTTAGTTGAAAATGATTCTTTTTTGGTAGAAAAAAAATTAACTTCTTGGTTAAAATGTTCTCTTTTTTGTTTAAAAAATCAAATGTTTGGTCTAAAATTTGCCTTCTTGTTCAAGAATTCATTTTCGTAATCTTAAAATTCAACTATTGGGTTAAAAAATTAACTGTTTTGCTGATAATTTAATGATTTTGTTAAAAATTCGTCTTTCTGGTAGAAAATTGATATTTAAAGGGTGAAAATTCAACTGTTTTGTGTAAAATTGGTCTTTTTGGTTAAAAGTTGAATAAATTTGCATTTTTTCTTATGGGAAATACGTGTTAAACTTCACGGGGCTTAAGCCACCTCTGAATATCATTTTTTCTCAATAAAAAAATTAGGTAATTTTTTTGTTGATTCGAAAAAACTTCCGGGGGATATGCATAAGAATTCGAAAAATATCCGAATTTAGGCAAAATCGCTTAATATTTAGGGATGGCGCAAAAAAAAAAGAACTTTCCCATTGATTTTACATGGGAAAAAGTCAGCTTTTTGTCAATTTAATATTTGTACGCGATAATATGTTACAAATAATTCGGTGTTTCAGAACATTATTCAGAATTCGTCAAAAAAGAGGAGTGAATCATAAATTTTGACAAAAAGCTGACTCTTTCTCATGTTAAATCAATGGGAAACTCCCTGGTCTTTGCGCCACCCCTAAATATTAATAGATTTTGTTCAAATTTTGAGATTTTTTTTAATTCAAACAAAAGTAGAGGTGAGATCAGAGAAATTCGAAAGAAAAAGTATACATACGAAGCACCCTAATGTAGACTTACATTCGCTATAATTCAGATGCTGGAAAAATTAATATCAAGATATTTATGCAGTAAAATAATAATTTAGTGTAATTTAAATTTCTAATTAACTTAATTCACCAAAATACTTATTAAAACTTTTCATATTGGAAATACAACGGTACTGTATCCGACTATACTTGTTCGTGTCTCCGACATGAAAAAATTGTCCTGCTGAGAAATTTTATATGACTCATTAGTACCAATTTATCTAAATTTGTAACCAAATTATTCACTTTGTTTATATAGGAAAAACTTTTCACATATTTGGAGCATAACAACTTTAAATAATTGTCTTCAAAATTTATCTATATCGATACTAATGGATCATAAAATATTTCTCAACAGATCAATCGATGCGACACAAGGGCGCGAACAAGTGCATTAATTGCACACTGTTGGAAATTTTTGCAATTTTACTATACATGGGCATATTAAATTTCATTCTGGGAAAATTGTCTAGGGTGATTATTTTTAATTCGAAAATTTTGGCGGTTTTACTTGTAGGTAGCTGACACGTAATTTCGTTAAATGTTATAGAGCTAGCACTTAATGGTTATTGAATATTACTGTGGTGATGCGGATATGAAAAAGAGTTTTTGTTTTTTCATTATTACTGTGGGGTTGTGGGTATAGTTCAGAGTTTTGCGAAGGTGACTAGTATGCATTTTTTCATGTGGAAATTTTTCGGCAGTGTTTTGTCAATCACGCAAAATAATTGACTTTTGATTGATATTTTTCTTTGGTTTTGTTTAATATTATAATTTTTATTAGGGGTGGATGTTAGTGTTATGGGTTGTTTTCGGGCAATTCAGTGTGTTATTTTTAGTGAGCTCAAAACTAGCTTAGATCTACGGTATGTACGTTTTTTCGTACTTATTCCATATCCTTCCCTTTCGGGGTTTCATAAGGGTCAGGGTTGATTTTTAAAAATAATTTATGAGTGTTTTGGCCAGGCCAATAATAGCTCGAAATTCCGGCGCTGATGATTCTTTCAAATTTTCTGTGGCAGAGGCTGCCAGCACCTCCACCCCAAAAGTCCGGTTTTTTGAGAAAACTAAAACAGACCACAAATCGTAAACGGTATTGTATAATTTGGAAGAATATGAGTGTAACTTTTTTTACACACTTGCATATGTACTTTCTTATTAGAAATGATATATTTCATGTTTCCGATTTTATCTTCTCTTGTACATTTACTTTATCATTCTTTTGTTACTAAGAATATTTTTATATAAAATTATTTGTGGGAGTTATAGCCAGTTATTATTTTAGAAGTGTGTAAATTATTTTTTACATTCTCATCCAGAGAAGGTATTAGATTTGTGTAAAATTTTACCCCCCCCTCCCCCGTTTTTTGTCAAATGTCCACGTTTTGAGACCCCCTGAACCCAAAAAACAGGTTTTTACGAATGTGTATGTATGTATGTATGTATGTGACCTTGGTTTTTGAGAGTATCTTTATATTGATACTTTTTAACCCATAGTGTTGCCTGCAGTCGATCTTCTTGGGACGACCATTACTAGCTAGGAAGTTATTTGCTATCAATCACTTTGACCTTAGCTTCCACTAAAGGTTGTAATCCGCCAACAGCTTGAATGAGCCACGTTCGGGACACTTTGTCCGCACAGATTATGATAAAGGTATCATTCTTGAAGACGCAATCTTCAAATCTTGGGAAGACAAAGATCTTTGGTGTGTGCTATACCTAAACATCAACCTGTATGTTAAAAAGTTTAGTAAAACAGCGTTTTGAGCTGTTTATTAACTAACACTTCTTCTAACAGTTTTATTAATAGTGGGGTTACCTTGCCGAATTGCACTCTCACTGATCTTCCAAAAATTTTCCAGAGAGTCCTTTGCTTCAGGCGGCATGGCTGATGATGACATTACTGTGAAGTGACGGAAAAGATTTATGAATTTGTTATGGTAAAAATGTATTGCAGATACTAAAAGCGTAATTCAATTATTTGATTTTTGAGCTTCCGGTGCCCCACGCAAATGGGCTAAAACCGCCGTTTATACGGTCCATTGAAAATCCTCTGTGACAAATGTTCTCCTAAATCACACAGTAAAAGCGTCTGTAACTTGGCACAAATAATCCTTATGGCTTGAGGCAGGCTCACCTGTGAAAAATTTCATACTTTTTCTTCAACTTTTTGTTATTCATGCATAACAAAAATTCTAAAAAAAAACACGATGTCAATGGGCAGGTTTGCTTGATGATGATATTTCTGTCCATATCTTAAGAATTTGCACACTTGTGCTACACGATCATTCACATGAACTCATTAGTCCCACTCTATCCGATGAGCTTCAAGAACCTTATCGCCTCGGCTCCGAAGTTTACGCTGGAACGGTTTTTTCAATAATTAATATGGGGTCCATGATTTTTGTGCTGCTAGACTTTTCTTTTCGTTTTACGTGACCAGCTTTTGATTCTTATGGCACTTATCTTGTATATTTATTGCTAAAAGAATAAGATTGTATTGAATACCTAGAATTTTAATGCTTTGACAAAAAATTATCAAATCTAAAATTATCAAAAAATAATTTAATGTAGATAATAACATGTAGATATAAATTGGCCGCATTACAGCACATGATATAAATGAAGACAAAGCTGTATTTTTATAATTTGACATAGTTTTCAACTGTTTCAATACAATCTTTATAACAGAAGACAAAATTCGAGAGACAGTTTTCTTTTTCAAAATATAAATTAATTTTAAGGCTGAGGATATTCGTACGGCTGGCCAAACTTGAAATTTCTAAATGATTGGTGGAGCTAGCAAGGGGTTTCGTGATAGGGAATGGCGGACAAAATTTCCTATTTCTAAAGTATTCCTATGAATATCGTTCTGGATATCTTGAAGAATGTTAACTTCATGTAAATGCAGTTTTTTACATTATAACACTTCAGGAAATGAAAATATTTGTTCCGACATACGTTCTTGTTTTATTACCTCAAATTGCCCAAAATGATCTTAACAAATTTATTTCATTTGCATCAAACAGTGTTAGTTTACTTTGTAATATTAGCGTTTTACCACAAACATTGCGCAGGAATTTTATGCCAACCGCCCTAATTTTACTCTTATCCTATTCCTGGTAAAGTTTCTTGGTAAGGTTACATATTGCTATTTTATCTTAATTTCTTTATATTTTTTCTTCCGGTGTCGATTTCTATACTGCCGATAACCTTTATATCCTCGCTTATACGCCTGTATATCTCTCCATCGATCTTTCCATCATAAGTGAATAGACTACCAAGGTACACGCTTACCAACTTGCTCTATGCTCTCATCGTGTAGGGCTTTTTTTCAAACACCATAATTTTTTTTTATTAACGCTAATTTTAAGGCCCATGTTCTTCATGCTAGTATTCAGTTGAGTCAAAATATTTTGCAACTCACTGTCTCGGATTGGTAGCTCTAGAAAGGTATCCAGAGGTTAAACCTTTACCTTCAACTGTCCAGTCTGCCGCGTAAGGTCATCCAGGGCTACAGACCTGACTCCAAGAAACAGTGCTGCGCGATGTTATTTCGCCTAAATTTTCCAATCTTGCTTGACTTCTAGGACAGAAAAAGCAGAAATGGATGACGTACACGTTCCACTGGCGTCGGGATTGGTTGCTTTAAGGATCCATGATCTTAGCTTCCGGAGCCTGCAACTTCTCATATTGTTTTAATCAGGGGTCATAGTCATAAGTTTTTTCCGGGAAATTAAAGTTATTTTTGGTGATATAAATGATGACCCAAACCCCTAATATGCTTTTTCTTGCATTTATTCTCTAAGTTCTTACATTATTTTGCGGAGTAGTTCTTACGTGATAGTGATTGTATTTTGAAAATTGATTTTGACTGTTTTTAAAAGCCCGAAGAAGTTCTAATTTGGCGTGGTTAGTTCTTGCTATTTTCAAAATTTAATGCAGTGCATAAATTCATTGTATACGTGCCAGTGGAACGGCCCTGTTTAACTGGTTTTAATTTTCCCACAAGACGGCGTAGTTTTTACATACAGGCATTTCATAGTTCATTTTTTTGGTATGATAATATGTTTAACGATGTTAAGAATCTGTTGACGAACAGCGTGAAGAATGTTGTTAATTTTTTTCAAAATTTATACAAAATAGTTGAACGGGAGAGAATGAATATTCTGATGTTGACTGTTTTTTGACGAAATAGTAAAAACTGTTAATCAGCATCACGTTATTGATTTATTTCACAGTATTTCTGGAATTTCTTCTGAATGATTCTTCAAACGAAGAAAAGTACAAAAATAAACAGTTTCTGATCAAATTATATTTCAATCTCAATTTGACAAATATTTTTCAGGCAAGACTTTTGCGTAATTAAAACTGGTTAACTATGATACATTAGATAAGACGTTTTATCGTAAAAAATATTAATAAAGGTTTAAGATTGTTTACTTTTTAATATTCAATCAATAATTGCTCATTTTGAATAAAAAGTAAAATATTGCTAGATATTCAAAAAAATGTCTTTTCTAATTAAAAAATTTCAAATTAAATGGGTTAAAGCTGGAATATTTTAGATTAAAACAATATTTGAATAGAATTTGGAATTGAGAAAGAGCGTTTGATTTTGAATCTATTAATCAAAAATTATTTAAAAATTAAGAATCGTGTATGAAGTTTCAATCGAAAGTTTACATTTGTGTAACTACTAAGGCAGTCAAATTAAAAAATGGCTATTTTTAACTACAGTTTAATGTGTTTTATTATAATAGAAAAAGTTCTTGTTGAAAGTGTAATATTTTCAAAAAATAGTAATTATTTGTAGAAACTTATATATTACATATCCTACAGAAATTGGCAGTAAAATACAATTCGAAACGTTGAGGCGGATTCTAAAAGTATTGTTTGCGAAAATTTGTATATTTTTTTATTTACACTTGTACATTTCGACAATAAACTGCCAGTATATACAACATAATTTCAAGTACAGTTTTCAAAGATTTTAAATTTTGTGAAATATTGCATTTTTGGCAAAAATTTGTAATTTTCTACAATAATTCACGTAAAATTATAAGTATTTGTTTTCATTAAACAACCAAAATAAAAAAGTATGAAATTGGACAATTTTATGTAATACCTCGTAGACTTTCATAACAAAGTAAAGAAAATATATTTAAAAAAAGTTATACAAATTTTTGAATTGCAGAAACTTATACTTGACTGTTAATTTTTTTACTTTTCTACAAGGAAATACAAGAAAAAATGAACTATTTTTATTGAACTGTATTTTTTTGTTAAATTTTTTATATTTTTTCATAAAAAAGAACATGTTTTAACAAAAAATTACAGCAGTAGTCCATTTTAATAAAATGTTGTTAACTGAACGTAACCTGAAACTGTTGAAAAATTACAAGCCTTGTATTAACTCTGAAAATTAAACTATTCCAGTCAATGATTCATCATTTTAGTTGAAAATTTATAAGCTTGGTTGAAAATTAATTTTTTTACCCGAAAATTGAAACTGAAAAATTGAATTTTTTATGTTGAAAACTGATATTTTTTATTAAAAAATCAAATATTTCGTTAAAAATTCATGTATTTTGTTGAAAATCGTCTTTTTCGGTAGAAAATTAATCTTTTTGTATAAAAATTAATTTTCTTGTTTGGAAATTCATCTTTTTGGTTGAAAACTCAAGTATTCAAGTTAAAATTGTACTCTTTTAGTAGAAAATTTAACTTTTTGGTTGAAAATACGACTACTTGATTGAAAGATAAACTCTTTTATTGAAAATTCATCTATTTGACTTAAAATTTATCTACTTCAGTTGAAAATTCATCTATTCTAGTAAAGGACTCATCATTTCATTAAAAAATTTATCACTTTGGCTGAAAATTTGTTTGTCTTTTTTTGTAGGAAATTTTTTTGTTGGAAATTAATTTTTTTGTAACTGAAAATTAAACTACTTGATTGAAAGTTTGTCTTTTTTAGTTGAAAATTCATCTCTTTTCTTCAAAAAAATTTTTTTTTTTCGAAAATTGTTCTTTATGTTTCAAAATTAACTTTCTTGTTTGAAACTTCATTTTTTTTATTGAAAATTTAAGTATTTCAGTTAAGTATTCATCATTTTAGTTGAAACTTCATCTTTTAGATTGAAGATAAAAACTACTTGGTTGAAAGTTATTATTTTCTTAACAATGCATCCTCTTGGATCAGAACTCATCTATTTCAGTTGAAGATTCATCATTTTAGTTTAAATTTTGTTGTTTTTTTTTCTGAAAAAATAATTTATTTAATGAAAATTTAACTATTCCATTTTTGGTTAAAAACTGATATTTGTTAGTTCAAAATTCAACTATTTGGTTAAAAATTCACCTATCTTGTTTAAAATGGAATATTTTTACTATGAACTTTAGGAATTTGATCCAAATATCCAATGTCCAAATATCTAATGTCCAAATATCCACCTGTTTAAATTTATTCTGTCCGAATATCCAGTATACAAATATGCTGATGTCCAGATTTGTTCTATCTGAATATATTTGAATTGGTTCTGTCCAAATATATTTAAATTTGTTCGGTCCAAATATCGAAATTTCAACATTTATTCTGCCCACACATATTCACATTTTTTCTATTCAAATATCCAATATCCAAATATTTAATGTCCCAATATCCACATGTTACAATCTATTCCGTCCGAATATCCAGTATACAAATATGCTGATGTCTAGATTTGTTCCATTCAAATATATTTGAATTTGTTCTGTCCGAATAACCAATGTCCAAATATCCACATATCCAAATTTATTCTGTTCAAATATATTTAAATCTTTTCTGTTCAAATATACACATATGGAAACTCATCCTGTCTAAATATATGGAAATTTTTCTGTCCAAATATCCACATATCCAAATTTATTCTTCACAAGTATATTTAAATTTGTTCTATTCAAATATCTAATGCCCAAGTATCAAAATGACACATCAGTTCTGTCCAAATATATTTAAATTGGTTCTGTCCGAATATCCAATCCCCAAATAACGAAGAATACGAATTTGTTCCGTCTGAATACATTAAAAATTTTATTGTCAAAATATCCAATATTCACATCTCCCAATTTATTCTGTTTAAATATATTCAAATTTGTTCTATTCAAATATCCAATGTCCAAGTATCTGAATGACAAATCTGTTCTGTCCAAATATCCAATGTCCAAATGTAAACATTCATTCTGTTCAAATATCGAAATGTCCAAATTTATTCTCTCCACATATATTTAAATTTGTTTTTTTCGATTATCCAATGTCCAAATATCCATATGTACAAATTTTATCTGTCCAAATATCCAATGTCCAAATATCTAATGTCCAAATATCCACCTGTTTAAATTTATTCTGTCCGAATATCCAGTATTCACTCCGCTGGAAAATCTTCATTTATGCTTTTTCTTCCTCCTCTTTACTTGTTTATCAATTCTCATTCTCTCCATTTCTTTACCGCTTTTCCTATGTCTTCAATGTACTTTTCTTTATCGCGAGATTTTTTTAAATTATAATTTTTGATTTTCTCGTAAGCGATGCAAGCTATCACAAAAGAATAAGAGAGGCTTTTTGTAGACCTTTTTCAAAAGTATCAACTTTTATCTAAACATTTTTTTATTCCTTTTATTTTTTCCCGAGAAAAATGAAAAATTCGATTCTTTCAAAATAATTTTTTTTATGTGAAACAGTAATTTACTAAGCACGAAACTCACGAGATATGCAATACATTTTTTGAAAATTGTAATTTTTTTGGATCATTCGAAAGTGCAAGAAAGTGAAGAATACTGCATTTTGAAACAACTATTTGTCAATTTTTGAGAATTCGCAAGTAATCTTCGAATGATTGTAACCAATCCAAAGAAGTTTGTTGACTAAACTGTAAAATACGGGTTCCTTTATTTTTACCATAGAATCATATATCTTGATTCCAAGTTATTCTGACACCATGACCTAGATTTTTCTTGAAATTTTGCCTGATTTGAAATGGAAATTGCTTACTTAATTATTTCAGGCATTTGCAAAGTGATTGCTGAGTGATTGCAAAATGCTTTCAAAGAGACTGAAAGGTGATTGCAAACTGATTGCAAAATGTTTGCAAAGGATTCAAAGAAAGATACATGAAAATAAAAAAAAAATAAAAAACCCAAAATCTGAGATTGAAAAATAACTGACGAGTAATTGCGGAGCGATTGCAAAGTGATTGTTAAGTGGTTTTTAAGTAACCAGGAGGTGATTGCAAATTTGTTCAAAAATAATTGTAAAGCGATTGCAACATGATTTGAATTACACTAAAAATAAAGCCCCAGTTATTTCTCCTTTCACATGCGTAAACAAGGATTAATTTCCACAATAAAAGCATGAAAGGTCGGAAATTCCACCGTGAGGTGGATCAGCATTAGGAAAGCATTAGTGCGTATTTGAGATAGTCATAAGCCTTATCAATCCAGGTTTTCTCATATTCTCGGTGTTTAATTTCGTTCAATTGTTTCTCGAAGTTCTTAAGTCTAATTGTCAACATATGCCATCTGCAAATCTGTTTTTCTCTTATGAGTTCCAATAGCCTATTTTCTGAATGAACTTTATTCAGTGTTTTATTAATTATAAATTCGATCTTTGTAGTTAAAAACTCATCCACTTTGATTTCATTATCACCTTTAGTTGTTGCTTTTAGGATTACGTAGTTAGTAGTTGCAATAGAGTCGTTGCTCAAATGCATTACAAAATGATCTTCCATCTAAATTTTCCGTCAATAATCGTTTGAGCATGAAATATACAAATTTTCTTGCACTTTCACTATTCCTATTCAATCTTCATTACCTTTCAATTGTGTCCATGAAGAATAGTCTTAGTTTACATTTTGTCCAAAAGAATTAATTTTTCGTCGATTTCTGTAATTGCAGGTATTAAAAAATTGTCTACAGGAATAGGTATTGTTCTTATTGATGAATACAATTTTTCTTTCTATAAAGGTATACTTATAACATTTAATGCTCGCTTTGATTGAAACTGGATTCTGATTTCTGTATAAGTTTTTTTTCTATGAGGGAATTGATTGTTTCTAGATGGACAAAGGAAACGTTGAAAATCCTCAATAATGTTTTAACGTCTGGGATGGAATATATAGAAGAAGATTAACAACCTTTCTAGACCAAAAAAGATTGAATAAAGTTTGACGTTTCGTCACTAGTCATACTAACCTCATCAGAAATCCATTGTTGAATCGATTAAAAGAATTACATAGGAAATAACATGAAGAGTAAAAATGTGTCAAGATAATTTTTAACATCGAAATACAATGACTTATTATTAGGTAGAGCGGTGAAGTTTAGTTACAATAGTAAAATTTTCTAAAAAAGAATGGGTTTTTGTTTTCGTTTTGTTCACGTCATTCACCCAGTTTTGAGGACGAGAGAGGAATGGAAGAAGCAGTGAGTTTATTTGGAGTGCGAACCATCATCAAGGATCAGCGTTATGGACTACGAAGACGCAAGGCGGGTTAAAGTCGTATAGGCACAGGCGCATGCGAAGGGTTTTTACATCGGGGGTGGAATGTGGATGTGACCTTGCAGATTCTTCTCTTTTTGTCAAGTCTTTCAGGTGTTCGCGCCACTCTGCGAAAACGCTGTGCTATGTCGGTACTTTAATTCAGTTTGTTGTTGTGCCTTCAACTTTCTTCCAGGGCAGAAAAATGTCTTTTGCTTGACATTATCGAAATTGAATTAAAAGTCCTGGAGGAAAAAATTAAAAGCCTTTTATTTTAGTTCATATTTTGACTGAAATGAAGAACTAAGAATCTTTGTTTTACTATGCACATTTGAAATTTTGGTTGAAGGGACCCCGGCGGAATTTGAAGTATTAACAAATAATTTCGCCATTTGTAAAGATGGAATTCTGGGCCGTGATCCCTTTCTCCGATAGGAATAGGCCAATGTCCTTTGAACACAATACTATCGTCACAGTCTCTAACGCAGTAACACCAATTCCGCTTGTAGACGAAGGATCCAAGAAAGAAAAAAGATCAAGATCGGAAATTAAGCCGTTCGTTCGCATATTAAGGTCTCAGCGACGAACTCGCCAAAGCAATCGCACTAGATTTATCAAATTCCGAAGTACGAGAGGGGTAACTGCACAGTATCAACACTCATGCCCGTCTGCAGTTGAGGCGAAACTAAGCTGGGCCGCGACTACCTTGATAATTGAATTGAAACATTGGCCAGAAACAACCTTTTCAAACGGTAGTCCGACCCAACCTCTTTTTTTTTAAATTAGGAATCAAGGGACCTCGCCCTTCATCAGACCTAATTCGACAAATATAATTTAATCACAGAGACAGATTCATGGATGGACGTATCAGGCAGAGCATCTAGTGTGCAGTCTCAAGTCACAGAATTGTTTTGGGACAAAATATGTTGAATTCAAAGGATTGTAGACAATAAATCTTTCACCAATTAGCTGATTTTCTTCAGAAAATAAAAGCCTAGCCGACTTTATTCATATTGTAGCGAAAACTTTGAAAGAAAAACGCAGGATAGAGAGAAGTGCTAAAAGACTTTTTCAGAAGTTGCCCAATGCAACAAGTTTGCTTTTTTAACTTCTTTCGTATCCTTTTTATTATTGCAAGAAATGCAAGAATTTTCATTTTCATAAAAAGAAATCCCATTTTCTCGTCTCCAAGACGCGAACACGAGAATAACTCATGTGGAATATACACCATATGGCAGCAATTTTGAAGAAAATATTGAGTTTCAGAAAAACCGATGCCATTTTGTTAATTTTGATTTTATATAATCATCTGGTGGATCTCAAAAGTGAACGATAAGATCTATCAGAATCACGGAGAACGAATCTGATATTTTTATTGATTTAGATATTGCTCACATTTTTTTTAAACTGCGTCTACATCATTAAAAGTTCTATACTCATAACTTAGCCAGGATTTTTTTCAGCTAATCGTCCAAATAAGTGTTATCTAAAATACCTTGAAAAATAGCATATTTTGTCTCAAAACGATTCTGTGACACAAGCATGCACACGTCACATCCTCAAGTCACAGAAAAATCAGAGGCTGTGTTTTGCACAGCCTGTACGATTTGAAATGAATTTGGTTCCTATTCGAATTCGTTCAAATTGAAGTATCTTTTCGCGGACTCATTTTTTCAAATTTCTCTAATCTATCAGTTAATTTTCTTCGAAAATTAAAATTATGATTCATTAAATTAATTTAATAATTAATACAATAATCCTTTTCTTACTTATGCTTTCTTTTGACAGAACTAGCTAGGCCACATAAAGAGGACGCAGTTCATCCATCTCCCATTCAACTTGATATTCACCATTTCGGCGGCTCCTTTAAATTCACGTAGTGTATACGTATCCGGAATATTTTGCCGGATTTTAATTTTCTGTTCCGGCATATTTTGCCGGAATTTTATTTTTTGTTTCGGCATATTTTGCCGGATTTTAATTTTCGCTTCCGGCAAAGCACCCCTGTGACTGAGCACAACAGTTACCGATCTATTACCATGAATTTCTGAAATTTCCTTGAATTATCATATATTTCCAGCATTACCATAATTTTAAAAATGTATGAGAAGTGTGACGAATTACCATAATTCCTAAAATTTATGGAAATTTATTATATTTTTGGAAAAATTATGAAATTTGTTGAAATTTATGAAGTTGTGGAAATTTGGGAAATTTTTTGAAATTTATGAAGTTTGTGGAAATTTGTTGAAATTTATGAAGTTTGTGGAAATTTATTAAATTTGTTGAAATTTATAAAGTTTATGGAAAGGCTGTAGCAGGATAAACATGGTCTGGGTGCCCCCGCTCGGATGTGGTCCATATTACAAGAGTAAGTGGCTACGTCTATGAAATAAATTTACCCCAAGTATCAACTAAAAAAAAAATTGTTTACAAAAGTTTTCAACAAATGTTGAAAAATAAAAAAATCAAGTTATATCGAAAACGGCTTTACCGATCTTGGTGGTTAAAATATATGTTATAGTGGGTACTGAAGAGGTTCTGCAAAAAATTCAAGAACCAATCCTGTTTATTTTAAGAGGATAAAAAAATAATTAAAATTTTCAAGTAATTTTTTTTATAGAAAGTACTTTTGGTACACCAACTATTTTTTTTCGATATTATGCTCTCATTCAAGGTGGCAATATATATTTTTGCGACGATGATCAGAGACAGAGCATTAGTTCATAGTTGAAAAAAAATAAAAACTACTTGTTGGCCCCTCAGATGTATGCAATTCTATGATAATGAGAGGCCAAATTTATTTGTAGCCTATGACGCAATAAGTTATACGCAATAGTGTAATACAAACCAAGTTTTCTTTGTGATGGTTGTTCATCGAAATTATTCTTATCTCAGGTTTTTCAAAAACCGTATAAAAAAGGTACGCAATTGTACCAAAACGTAAAGGACGGAGAAAGGAGTTTTTTTTTTTTAATTAATAAATTCTGAGTCGGAAAGATGTTTTTTGGCTCATTTCGAATCAATTTTTATGTGAACCGTAAGACATAAAAAAATTAACAATTTAACATTCTTAATCATCGTCGGTCTAAGAAAAGGATTGATTTGTTACTTATCAAATCATTACAATATAAATTCCGATAATAAAACGATTACTTCGGACAAAAAAAATTCGAAGAACAAGAAAAAACCTGCCTTAGCCCGGATCTGAACTGATGTAATCGTTATAATATCGAAATTTATATTAACCCAAGAACAATATCATATGGGTGGAATCCCACCCAAGCGCTGATTGCTTGAAGCTGCGCATGCGCGAATATTTCTTATCACCATATACTTCCCAGTACCCTCAAATCCAGTCTTGTTCTAACATATGCAGGTCAGAAAGGATAGGAAAGGCTATTAATTTTGCGATAAATGTAGTAAATGCTTATGTGGTGAGCATAAAGAAGTGATTTGCTATGGCATCACAAATAACAGGAAATATTAAGTTGGGTTGCATCCCACCCCTCGGGCAATACAATTATTGGTATATGTTTTCGAAATCTGCACTATCTGAATTGGAACATCAAACAAATCTTTTTTTAAAACGATAGAACACGCGCTCTCTTACAGTATCAGAAATATCCTGAACAGTAATTTTTAAGTAATTTTTGTTGAAAAAACAGGTCTAATAAATATGAAAAATTTCATATTACAAAATTCTAAAAGCCTGTAATTCAAAATTACGCAATTCATGGTATTGGAAATATTTTATATATACGAAATTAAAAAAAAAAACCAGATGTGTCATGTGTGCTGTTGTGTTTGATCGAATTTCGTAATTTTTCTGTTTTATTATTTCAAAACGAGACGGCTATTGACATCCTTTGTCACTGCACTGCGAATGCGGGGAAACGTCCAACACTCACAGGCAATTACTGCAACAGTGTGTCAGAGATATCAGCCAACAGCTTGGCTGCGGTCCTCTCCCTTTGGAGAGGGCTGTGCGGTCACGCTTAGCCTCAAACGGGGACGCAACGGGATTACCCAAGCGTCAGGGGCCGTTACGGTCTCAACCCATACTAATAATAATAATAATGAAAATAAATTCAACCTAGTAAGCTTAATAAGCAGGGGGACTTTGAAGAATTTTAAATATTTCAAAGAACTTTCAATAGATTTCAATAAATTCAAGAGAAATTTTCAGTAGATTTTAATAATTTTCAAGAATTTCGAAGCATTTTAAATGCTTCGGGGCATTTTTGCATATTTTAATGAATTTTTGAGAGCTTAGAAAAGTTTTAAAAGATTTCGAAGGATTTGAAATATATTAAGGAATTATGAAATATTACAAAGAAAGATTCCAGAGAGAGTAACAATGAAGGTTTGAGATTCTTTAAAATATCACAAAGAATTTTATGAAAGATTATGAATCAAAAAGAAGGGTGTCTGGCAGACCTGAAAATCGGGAAAAATCGAGCATTTTTTCTACGATAGAGAATTTTGTTCTTTTATCGACTAGTTTTATTCTTTTTTTTTAATGGAATATTTTATATTCAAACAACATTTGAATGGGATTTGGAATTGAATAAGAGCGTTTGATTTTACAAATTATTATTAATAATCAACCTACAGGTCATGTGATTTATTATAATAGCAAAAGTTCTGAGTAAAGTGTAATATTTTTTGAAAATTGTAGTTTCTTGTAGAAACTTATACTTTATTGTTAATTTTTTACTTTTGTTTAAAAAAATACACGAAAAAATTAGCCATTCGTTTTTAACTGTATTCTTTTGTTAAATTTTGTACATTTTTTCACAAAAACTGCATGTTTTAACAAAAAATTACAGTTGGAGAAGTGGAAAAGCCATCTTTTTTGGTTGAAAATTTAACTATTTTGTAAAAAGTTCGTCTTTTTCGATATAAAATGGGTTCTTTTGGATTCAAAATTCATCTTTTGGTAGAAAACTCGTCTTTTTCGATTGAAATTGAATTCTTTTTCATTGGAAAGTCTATTATTGCATTTTTTGTTCAGAATTCATCTTTTTTGGTTAAAAATTCTACTATTTGATTGAAAAATTAATTATTTTCTTGAAAATTAAACTGTTTTGTTAAAATTTCGTTTTTTTGAATAGAAAGATTGAAAATTCATCTTTTGTTAGAAAACTAATATTTTTTGGTCGTAAATTCATCTTTTGATAGAAAACTCGTCTTTTTTCGGTTGAAATTAAATTATTTTTCATTGAAAAGTCTAATATTATATTTTTTGTTCAGAATTCAACTCCTTTGGGTAAAAATTCTAACTTTTCGGTTGAAATTTTAATTATTTTGTTGAAAATTAAACCATTCTGTTCAAAAGTCGTATTTTTTTGTTGTAACTTCATCCTTTGATTGAAAGTTAGTTATTTTTATTTGAAAAGTCTACTATTATATTTTTGGTTCTTAACTAATCATTTTTAGTTAAAAATTTCATTTAGTTAAAAATTTTGATATTTGTTTGCAAATTTAACCATTTTCTTAAAAAGTCATCTTTTTTGGTCGAAAATTCAACTGTTTTGTCTTTTCTTCTTTTTCGATATAAAATGGGTCCTTTTGGATTCAAAATTCATCTTTTGGTAGAAAACTAGTCTTTTTCGTCTTTTAATTATTTTGTTGAAAATTAAACTATTCTGTTAAAAAGTCATATTTTTTGTTCGAAATTTCATTTTTTTGATTGAAAGTTAGTTATTTTTATTTGAAAAACCTACTATTATATTTTTGATTTTTAACTAATCATTTTTAGTTACAAATTCTATTTGGTTAAAAATTTTGATATTTATTTGAAAAGTTGACCATTTTCTTAAAAAGTCATATATTTTTTTCGTTGACTATATCAATTCCACACGAAATCAGGTATAAAACTGAAAGTTTAGGAAAGTTAAGAAAATGAACTGAAGAATGTTTATTTACTAAGAGATTTTTCCTTTTCTTTGTTTTCCTAAATTTTTGGTACGATATCGATCTCATTTCGTGTAGAATTGGCATTATAAAAAAAATGCCGACAAAGTAAAAATCGCGGATAAGTGTCACATGCGCTTAAGTTTCATAAGCATTTCTTGAAAAAATTGGAAATTAGTGTGGAACAATTTTTTTTTTAATTTTCATGCCATCACCGCCCAAATTTGTTTACGGAACGCAAACCCCGTGAAGCTTAACACGTATTTCCCGTAAAAAAATATGCTATTGTAAATTTTGGACATAATCATCAATATTAGGCGTATCGAGTTATCCCGAAACATTTGTCTTAACAATTAGTCATAAAATACAAACAAAAAATGACTCTTTAATTTTCATCCTTATAAGCCTATTTTATAGGGTCCCAAAAAACATCCGTACGCGAAGCATTGGGTCTTGCGAGTATTTGGGGCTAATTATTATTTTTGTGTGGGCTTACTTTCGTACACATTGTTTGTAATACATACAATATTAATTTCTACAGAATAATACTAGAAAGTTGCGGTTTTATCGAACATTTCCAACTTTTTGTCAATTTTACACTTAGAGCCAGGTAAAAATGAATCAAAGTTAACAAAAATCATTATTTAAACAATGTATTATTGTTTGTCATTATCTTTTTAAACAATTTTAACTTGTTCAAAAAATTATATTTGTTAACTTTGATTGTTTGTTACCTCGCTCTAGACCAAATTTGAGATATTTCAGATAAAACCGCAAATTTCTAGCATTACTTTAAGAGAAGATAGTTATAAACAATAATAAATTATTTAAAAAATTATGTTTGTTATTTTTCTTAATCATTACCTCCCATTATGTGAAAAGATGACAAAAAGTTGAAGATTTCAGATTGATTGATACTTCGCTAAGCATTATTATTATCAAATTAGATTTCTTCATTACTAGATGTTGGTTTAAGACTTACATGAAGTCAATATCATATGAGGAGGGCATTTATCAAGCTCAGCGCAGAGGGCAGCACCGAGAGTGTTGACACACCTCGTATGCAGGAACAAGGCATTATACCTAAAGGTTCTCAAGTTTTTTTGTTATTTGGAAGGCGATGTGTTCCTTCATTTATACATTCAAATGCCACACATACACACAAAATTTTCAAAAAGAAAGTGTAGGAATCACAGCACAGCTTTTAAAACCTGTAACAGACGATTTGGAGCATATATTCATTGAATCTAATATTTTTCGCATCGACTTGACTTAACTGTAATATTCATCGTATCCTCCTCCTCGCCCTCTATTCTTTTCTCGTTCTTCCACATGCATTTCATTAGTTGATTTCACTTGAATCAGAATAATTCAAGATTCAACAGGGAAGAAGTTATTACAATGACAAGGAAAAGCAGCGTATCCGATGGTGGCGCACTCTATGATAATCTTTGGTAACCCGGCTTCCCGTTTTAGTGAAACAAAGTGTCGTCTACTAAGCTGGAACAGTTGAAGCACCTGTATATCCATTCTTCTGTGGACCAAAAATCCTGGTTCCTTCAAATGAATTTATTTAACGACAATTTAAACAAAAAAGTTTGGTTCTAAGAAAGAAAAAACAAGATTCGCAGCTGTTATATATAATAGCAGACTTTGATATACGTAATCAATACTTCACTTGAGATTTTTAGTATTATTTAATTAAATTTCTATATCACTAAATGTTGATTTAGGAGCTTCAGAAAGTAGATGTTCATGTTATCACTAGGTCATTGTATCATTTTCCGAAGATAGATTTACAGTATTCTTGCTTCAGATTTTAGTATTGCTGAATTTATTTTATCATTCATGATACTTTATTTCAATGTTCCAAGTAAGTAAATTGGATCTTTTCAGCAGAATCTTCTTGTATAAAAATGCATCTTTTTGGTTGAAAATTCAAGTGTTCCAGTTAAATATTCATAATTTTAGTTGAAATTCATCTTTTTGGTCAAAAATCGTCACAATTTGAAAGAAAATCTTCCACATTTTTGAAAAAGAAAGTAGAAGTAGTATTTCAAAGCAGAAATAATTCTGAATTATGATAGAAATTTTTGTTACATTGTGCGTTGCTAGTTCATCTTTTTTTAGTTAAAATTTCAAGTATTTGGTTAAAAGTTAAACTCTTTTGTTAAACATTAATATTTTTGGTTAAAGATTCATCATTTTAGTGGGAAATTCATAACTGGTTGAAACTGTAACTACTTTGTGGAAAATAAATTTTTTAAACCAAAAATTTAACTATTCCAGTAGAAAATTTAACTATTTTGCTGAAAATTCACGTATTTTGTTAAAAAATCGATTTTGTTTGGTAGAAAATTATCTTTTTCTTTGAAAGTTAATCTTCTTGTTTAAAAATTCTTCTTTTCGGTTAAAAATTAAAGTATTTCAGTTAAATATTTAAAACTTGTTTTTTCTTTGGATGAAAAGGACTTTTTTTGCCGAAAATTTAAATATTTTGTTGAAAATTTGTTTCTTTTTTAGTTAAAAATTATTTTTTTTTCTAACAGAAAATTTACCTACTATTCCATTTGAATTTTAGTTGAAACTTCATCACTTTGTTTGAAAATTAACTAGTTTTTGGAAAGTTAGTTTTTTTTGTTGAAAGTAATTTTTTGAACTAAAAATTTAACTCATTCCAATTGAATATTCCATAGTTTTAGTTGAAAATTAATCTGTTTGATTGAACATTAATTTTTGGAATTTAAAATTTAATTATTTAAGTTTTGGTTGACAATTTATCTTTTTTATTAAAAAATAATTTTTTGGTTTGAAAATTACTCTATTTCAGTTGAAGTGTTGTAGGCCAGCGGCCTAAACTGAGAACCTCTGGAAATCGAAAGCTGTCTACGTGAGTTTTGCAGAGTGTCTATTAATTTTTATACACCTGGAGATTACCTGCTTTCTATCTAACAATCTACATTTAAATATGGTATATATATATATATATATACTGTCCGCAAGAACCAGCAACGTGTGCTTGCAATATGCCCGCACGAGGTGCGACCTTCACGACGTGCGACGCACCTGTCACGCATTATGAGGACGCATTGGCGTCATCGCTTGCGTGCAAGCCGTGCGACAAAGTCCGCACACGTGCGTCGCACTATGCGCGCATATTGCTATCTGAGACATTTTAAAATTGAAAATGCTCTAAAGTGAAAAGTACTAGGGGTGGATTTTAGGGACCGCCTAATATTAGCATGGGGTTGGGAGCATAATATGGAGTTTTCTGAATGTGAATTTTCTAAATATTTTCAATTTAAAAACGTACTTGCTTTTTTACATGGAGTAACTTCAGACCTATTTCGTAAAATGTATCGGGGGTGAATTTTGGGGTTGCTTGATAATATGATGAGGTTGGGAACATAATTTAGATTTTTCTGAATGTGAATTTTCTAAATATTTTCAATTTAAAAATGTATTAGCTGTTTTACATGCTGAATCTTCGGATCTGTTTCATGAAAAGTATTAGGGGTGGATTTTAGGGGCTGCCTAATATTATTATTGGGTTAGAAACATAATCTGGAGTTTTATGAATGTGAGTTTTGTGACTATTTTCAATTTAAAAATGTATTTGCCGTTTTACATGGAGTATCTTCTGAAGTGTTTCGTGAAATGTACTAGGGGTCGATTTTAGTGGTTTTTGAAAAAATCTAAAATCAATCGAGTACTTATCCAGTACAAAAAATCTGCCCACTTCGCGGGCACATTCTCATCGCGCGCGGCTCGCTTCGCTCGCAAGTTTGAGCGCGCCTAGGACACTCACCTGTTGGATCTCGCGCTTCGCGCTCGATTTGGTATTCATCTCGCGCTTCGCGCTCGGACACATTTACCTGACGCTTGAATTCACCATTGTGAATTGTACCCAAAAAGGCTGATGCTCAAGGAAATAAAAACTGGAGGATGGTCATGGATTATCGTTCCTTAAATGAAAAAAACAATTGCGGATGCTTACCTACTTCCTAATATGACTGATATTTTAGATCAGCTTGAAGGCAGTAAATATTTTTTAGTACGGACCTTGCTTCTGGGTTTCATCAGATTTCTACGGATTTAGAATCTCAGAAGAAAACTGATTTTTCCACTCCTCACGGTCACTTGGAATTCCATCGTATGTCTTTCGGATTGAAAAATGCTCCGGCTACTTTTCAACGGGTTATGAATCAAGTTCCTCTGATTTAGATGATCGTGCTAGGAAAATCCGAGCATTATTCACACGTTCAAAAATTTCAGGATTAACTCTTCAGCCTAAAAAGTGTAATTTTTGGAGACGTGAAATCGCTTATTTGTGTCACATAATAACTCGAGAAGGAGTGAAACCAGATCCCAGGAAGATAGAAGCGGTGATATTATTTCCGTAACCGAAATTAAGGAAAAATATTAAACAATTTTTAGGGTTAGTCGGATATTATAGGTTATTCATTTCAAAATTTGCAAAAATATCAAAACCTTTAACACATTTATTAAGGAAAGATATTTCATTTCAGTGGGCCAATGAAAAACAGAAAGCATTCGAACAACTTAGGGATGCAATTTTGTTCAGAGCCCATATTACAATATCCCAATTTTACACAACCCATTAATATAACTACTGATGCGCCGAATTATGCCTTAGGAGCAGTTTTGATTCAGGGAACAATAGGACGAGATCTTCCATCATCTTTTGCGTCATGAGTCTTATTACATGCTGAATTGAATTACCCAACATTCAAGAAAGAATTGTTAGAAATAGTCTTTGGTGTTAGATATATGGCTCTATAAATTAAAAGATGCAAATTCAAGACTCGCAAGGTGGCGAGTGGAGCTTTTCGAAAATGAGTATGGCATCGTTCACAAGTGTTAGCATATTTTTTGGAACAAACAATTTTATTCAGAGATTACTCACGTATTTCAAAAATTGAAAACAAAAGACTTCAAGAAATGTTTTCCTTCAAAAAATAAGCCGTGACTTATTGGAGTTCAATAATTTTTGAGAAATTGGTAAAGAGAGACAGTAAGAAAAAATTAAATTACAAAAACCATTGTAGAATACTTATTTTTCGTAAGTTTGAAACTTTTTTTATAGAAAATAACGTTTTTCCTTTTACAAGACATGACAGATAATATCTTTGTAAAACTATGTAAAAATTTTGTTTCTTCAGGGACCTGGTTTTTTGGCACGACAACCAACTTAGGAAAAGTTTTGTATTTTCTTGAAGGCTATCAAAACTCTTAAAAACCTTTCAAATTTTTTCCGTTATCTTCAAAATTCTACAATTTCCTTGAAAATTTTGAAAATCTTTCAAATATTATTTCAAATCATTTAAAATTTCCCTAAGGTTGCTTAAATCCTGTACAATAAAAAAAACTTTCTCAAAATATTCCATTTTCCTTTTCGACATACTCCTATATCTTCCAAACTTCACATTTTGTGAATTTAACAGTTATAATTCTACAAACAATTTCATTGAAAAGCTTTGAGTTTATATTTAGTTCTTAACAATCCGTAAGTGAAACGGTTTTTTATTTCATACAAAATTTTAATACGTTCTCATCCTATAATTAGAAGGTATTAGACTTATGTAAAATTTGTTTCCCCCACCTCACCCTGTTTTTGTCAAATGTCCACGTTTTGACACCCCCTGAACTCAAAAAACATGTTTTTACTAAATGTCTATATGTCTGTCAATCTGTTAGTCTGAATATTTTTAGTTTGTTAGCAGGATACATTTTTAAGTTCATAGTGGTTGCAAAGTTGACCTTCAGAAAAGTCTAAAATATGCTCCCAATCCATAATAATATTTTGAAATCAAAAAAATTCGCCGTTGGTACTCTTAACGAAACAGGTCCGGGTGCTAACTCGTGGAGACCAACTGAAAAGGTGCCAACTCGTGGAGACCAAATGAAAAGGTGCTAACTCGTGAAGACAAAATGAAAAGGTGCTAGCTCGTGGAGACCAAATGAAGAGGTGCTAACTCGTGGAGAGAAAATGAAGAGGTGCTACAGAGTTGAGGGCGTTGATTTTCCCAATATAACTTATATGGAATTTTGAATCTTCAAATATTGAAAATGCAACTATTTTGCTGAAAAGTAATATTTTTGTTCAGTTATTCAATTATTTGGTTTAAAGTTAAATTATTTTATTAAAAATTAACTTTTTTGCTCAAAGATTCATCTCTTTTGTTACAAATTTTACTATTTTGTTGAAAATTTGTTTCATCTTTTGGCGAAAATTAATTTTTTTAACTGACAATTAAACTATTTCATTTTTGGTTCAAAATATATTTCTTCAAATTTAAAATTCAAAAGTTTCGTTAAAAATTAATCTTCTTCGTTTAAAAATGAACGTTCTGTTTAAAAATTTAACTCTTTAGTTGACTGTCAAACTCTCTGCTTGAAAATTCATTTGCTTTTTTTTCTGATGATTTATCATTTTAGGTGCAAATTCATCTCTCTAATTGAAAATTCAACGATTTGGCCAAAAATAATAATTTTTCGTTCAATTTTTGTCAACTTCATCAAAAAAAACGTATTTTCTAGCAAATGGGTAAATCCTAAACCAAACCAGATTTTTAACTGAAAAAAATCAATTTTCCACCAAATGAGATGAATTGTCGAACAAAAAAGAATTACTATTGAAGAACTAAACCAATTTTTACCAAATTGTTGAATTTTCAAACAAATAGATAAAGGTTCTGCCAAGAAGAATCAATTTCTACGAAAAAAGGCTAATTTCCAACAAACAAGTTACATTTTCAACAAAAGACATAAGTTTTCAAATTATATGATAAATCTTCAAATGAAATTATTATATTATCAGTAGAAAAAAGAAATGTTCAACAAATTTAACAAAGCAGTTCAATTGTTTTAATTTTAAAAGAATTTTTTAATTAATTTGAATTTTTAAAAACTATATAAATATATGTCTTTTACAAAAAAGAGATATGAATTAGTTATTGCCATTTAAAAGTGAAAGAGATATTACGTAACATTAACGCAAACTTTTAAATTTTATTCCCCCCAAAAAATTCCTCTTAAAATATTATTAAATTAGTTTAGAATTGTTAAATATTTTAATGTGCAATAAAAACGTTGTTTTCAAAAATAGTAAAAATAAATAGTAGTTATCATGTAAAAAAGTTGAGGACATATAAAACTTCATGAAAAATAACCTTAAATTCCCATAGGATAAATCTCCTATAAAAGATTTGGAAAAAATTTGTAATTTGAAACAAAACTTTGGAACTTTGTCCAATGGGATTTAAGGGTTATCTTTTATGTAATGTTATATGTCCTTAACTTGTTAACATTATAAATTCTATATAGTTTTGCTATTTTTTAATACTACTTTTTTATTACACATTAAAATCCTTAACAATTCAAAAGTAATTTAATAATGTTTTAAGAGAAATTTTATTGGAGGCATGAAATAGAAAAATTTTCATTAATGTTACGTAATATTTCTTTCACTTTTAACCGGCAATAACTAAGTAATATTTCTTTTTTCTAAAACACATTTTATTACTTATTAAAGTTTTTATAACTTCACATAATTTAAAAAATTCTATTAAAATTAAAAGAATCATTATATAACTTATATAACCTTCAACATTCAGCCTTCACAAAAACGGTATAGGCCTCAACAGCACCTAATATAAAAAAGACCAATTTCCAACCAATAATAGAACAGTTAAATTTTCAGTTAAAAATTGATTTTCAACCAAAAAAGAACGAATTTTCAAATATTCATGAAAATTCTGAATAAATGGAATGTTTAACAGATTAGTTCCACTTTCAATCAAGTAGCTGAATTTTCAACCAAAAAAGATTAATTCTTAATAATTTTTCTCCATATTTTCCCTTTTCCATTGAACTACTTTTGAATATAATTTTACAATTATTAGTTATTTATTTCTTGATATTATTAGGTTGACAACTTGTGATTCCTCGTATACACCTGTTTCCGAATTGTTTTTAATTATTTTGAATAGCTCAAATTCTTTGAATTCTGTTGGATTGTTTTGCATTCATTCTGAATTATATTGAAGTGTTTTCAATTATTTTGAATTCCTATGAATTACATTGAATTATTTTTAACTATTTTCAATCATTTTTAATACTTTTGAAATATCGTCAATACAGATGTACATCTGTCTCTCAATTGCTTTAAATTCATTAGTTATTTTGAATTATTTCGAATTCACTGTGCTTTTTTAAATTCTATTTGGAAAATCATTTTGAAATCTTCGAAATTCGGTGGAATTCTTCAAAATTTTGTAGAATTTTTTCGAACTCTTTAACATTTATTTAAATTCTTTGGAATTTTTTTTATTAACATCCTGTGTTTTTTTACACTTTTTGAATTCTTTTAGATTTATCTTGAATTATATTGAACTATTTTGAATTATTTCAAATTATATTAAATTCATTTTGAAATCGTCTCAAACAATTCAAATTCTTGCAAACCTTTTAACTTTTTTCCAATAATTCTAAATTCATCTTGAATCACTTTTGATTACTTCTCTTTTCTTTGAATTTCTTTAAATTATTTTGAATTATTTTCAATAATTTCGAATTCTTTTAAATTATTTTTGAATTAAATTATTTTGAATTTCTTTGAACTATTTTGAATTATTTTGAATTCTTATGAACTTTTTTATTTGTTTACAATGATTTCGAATTTATCTTAAATAAAATTCATTTTCTGTGCTTTTCATTGAATTCCTTTGAATTATTCCAATCGATTTTCCATATTTTTCAATCCTCTTGAATTCTTTTGAAATCTTGTGAATAGAAATTCATACCTGTTTCTAAATTTTTTGAAATTTACTTTAAATATCACTTCTTGCCACCAAAGAGGGGTTGAAAGTTTCTAAAGTTTTAAAAATAAAAAACTTTATTTAGAGTGTGAAAAATTAAAAGAAAACTCTATGGGTTCCAAAATAATTGCGAATTCGTTTTGTGTATTTTGTTAAAGAAATACTTATTTACTATTTTTTTAAAAGTATTTTTCATAAAATTTGTTCTGTTCGAATAGAAAAAACACGGCTATTTTTTCGAAGGTGAAAATATTTTTTAACTTAGTTCTTAGGCCACTTCAAAATAGTAACAAATACAAAATAAATGTCATTAAATTTTTTAACGTTACTGTAAACCAAATCCAAGAAATCCAAAAGTTTTAAGTTAAATAAAAAATCATTTGTTTTGAAAGATGATGTACTTATAGTGAAAAAATCGGTGTACTGACGAACCCTAATATTTATCATTTACATATAGGGCCAAACAAATGTTTGTTTGTTTTGAAGATAGTCATTGTATAAATTAAATCAATTTTGTTTGAATCAGGTAAACTGTAATACATTTTTTTTTTAATTATGCAACAATTTTCCTCAGTGTGCTAACTCCATTAGTACAGAATTTCACAGGTAAACAAAAAAATAAAAGTGTCATGTGCGGTGAACTGGATCACCATACCTATATCTTTTTGTGGTCGCTGATTCCGATTCTGGTGTCAGATTTGCTCCATCACGTCAGTTTTTTTTTTTTAAATTGGCCTGATTGGTCATCTTTTTCAAACAATATAAGGTGCGAATCTGACGTTCTAGAAACTGCTAGTAGGGGTAAGTGGGGTACGGTGTCAGTGCGGGGCACGGTGACTCTTGCAACTAATACTCGTGTTTTTACGTTTTCATATTAGTTTTTTTTTATGTAAAATAGCTTTCTTTGGCACTCGAAAAAGCTATTTTATGTGAAAAAAATAATACTAAAATTAAGAAATACGAGCATTATTTGCAAAAGTCACCGTGCCCCGCACTGACACCATGTGGAAAGACTGTGAAGCCTACGATAAATAAATAGGAATTTCTATTATTCCAATATGGGCTAAAGAATAACATTTTAAAGAAACATAGAAGCTCATTTTTAATAATAATTGAACAATTTTTGTGATACTATTTTGACACTATTTTTCTAAATTATTATACTATTTACACTATTTTTGGCTCTGAAGGGATTTCGAAACATTATTATACATAATAATCGCTCGAAACATTAATGGCAATATTTTATTATTGATTTTCGTGTTATTATCACTGTCTGAAAATTATTCATTTTGAAAGATTTAGTTTTAAAATTTCAAAATTGTTTAAATTGTGAGTAAAAATAAAGCTTCCACGTACAAAATTGTCTTGTTTCAAAAATTTTTCAAAATTGTAGAAATATAAAATTGAAATACTTGATCGTTGCACAACTTTCAGTGTAAACGATTTATTATCAAACAATTTTAAATTAAATGCCTCTGAAATAAATTTCAAACAACGAAAAATTAAGACTATAATTTTTCAAATTGAAAATTTTAAAACTAACCGCTAATAAATGAATATTTGTTTAAATATTCTAAAATATTTAATATTTCTAAATCAACTAAAAAAGAAACACACACAATTTAAAACAAGGCGTGAAATTGTACAATTTCAAACAGTGAAATCATGTGCAGCAATCGCGCATTGTATTTATTTTTTTATTTTTTATTTTCAGTGTAATATCTTAACATTGCCTGCATTTTTTTTAAAGATGTAGACAATAAATTATTTGCAATTAAAAAATATTTGATTGGGAAATTTCATGTATGAATGATAATTCTAAATGACGTGTTAGAAATTGAACGATTTGAAATTAAAAAGTTAATAATTTTGAATGTTTACAATTTTTAAATTCTGAATTTCATTGCTAAATGCTCAATTTTCAATTTTTTTCTTTCATAAGTTTTACCTTTGCAATTAAAATTTAAATGGTTGAATTTTGGGGACGACTGAAAATTTCGAGGATTCTCAAAGAGAATAAAAGGATTTTAAGGGATATCAAAAGATTTCAGTTGAGGGTATTTTAAAACTCCAAGATTTTTCAATCGATTTCAAATTAAAGGGATTTTGAAGGATTTCAAAGATTTTATGGTATTTTCAAGATTACGAGGAATCTTAAAGTGAAAAAAAAGATTTTAAGGGATATCAAAAGATTTAAAAGAATTTGGAATATTTAAGTGTATTTGAAAGACTCCGAGAATTTTTCAATAGATTTCAATAAATTGAAGGCTTTTAAAGAATTTCAGAGATTTTTTGGTATTTTTAAGGATTCCGAAAAATTTGAATGAGATTTTAAAGATTTCAAGAGATGTGAAAGATTTCAAAGAATGAGAAGTATTTGAGGGTGTCTTAAAAGTCCAATATTTTTCAATCGATTTCAATAATTTGAAGATATTTTAAAGGATTTCAAGGATTTCATGAAATTTTCAACGATTTCAAGAAATTTTAAAGAGATTTAACAGATTTCGAGGAATATCAAAAAGTTTAAAATAGTTTGAAATATTTGAGGGCATTTTGAAATTCCAAGATTTTTCAATCCATTTCAAATTAAAGGGATTTTGAAGGATTTCAAGGATTTTTCAATATATCTCAATAAATTGAAGGATTTTAAAGGATTTCAGAGATTTCGTGGTATTTTAAAAGTTTTCGAGGAATTTCGAAGAGATTTTAAAGATTTCAAGGGATATAAAAGTATTTCAAATTTGAAATATTTGAGGGTGTCTTGAAAGTTAATTATTTCTCAATCGATTTCAATAATTTGAAGATATTTTTAGGAATTTCAAAGATCCCATGGTAGTTTTAGCGTATCTAGGAAATTTTAAAGAGATTTGACTTTAAGGCATCTTAAGATTTTAAAAGATTCAAAAGAATTCAAAATATTTTTGGGCGTTTTGAAAATCCAAGATTTTTGGATCAATAAAAAATTTGGAGGTATTCTAAAGGATTTCTATAAAATTCTCGAATTGGAGAATTTCCGAATAATGAAATTCCCGAACAGATTATGGTATTTCCGAATTGCAAAATTCCAGAATAATTAAATTTCCTGATAATAAAATTCTTGAATTTGAAAATTCCAGAATGGGAAAATCCTTGAATTATCAAATTCTCGAATTGGAAAATTCCCAAACGGTTTACAATTTAACCGATTTTTTAAATTACCGAATAATAAAATTCCCGATAGAAAATTGCTGAATTATAAATTTTCCGTACGGAAAATTCCCGAATGATGAAATTCCCGAACATAAACAATTATTTTATTTCACAGATAAAAAAAATTAATTGCAATAATTACATTAATTTTATAAATAAAAAAATTCAATTGTTTAAATTCGGGCATTTTCTAGTTCGGATGTTTTTAAATTCAGTAATTTTCTTTTGGGAGTTTTATTATTTGGGAATTTTTTAATTCGGTAATATTATAACTGTTAAGAATTTTATTATTCGGTGATTTTCCAATTCGGTAATTTTATTTTCCGGCGATTTTATTATTCGAGAAATTTCCAACTCGGAAATTTTATTATTCAAGAATTTTCTAATTCGCAAATTTTCCAATTTTTGAATTTCACTGTGTCGGAAATTTTATTTCCCGGGATTTTTCAGTCAACCCCTTTTTTCTTTAGTGTATATTATTAAAAAATTAAAAGTATTTGAATTTTGACGTATATTCAAAAGAGGACACACATTCTTTATTTAAAATTCTATAGCTTTTGATTTAATTCAAATGTTCCATTCTTATTTCCGGATTGTAGTGATATTTACTGTCCTGATTTAAAATCCATTGCAAAATTTGAAAAACTTTTAAAATTACAAAAGTGGCGACGATTTATTTCAAAATATGAGAAGTCGATTTACGCGAAAAAAACATTATTAAATTTTTTGTCAATTTCCAGGACAATTAAAAAAATTTAGACCTCAGTCCAAAAAAAATGAAGACTTTTAGGGTTGAAAATTGATATTTTTTACTTAAAAATTGATCTTTTTTTAGTTGAAAATTCAACTAAGCATTTGGCCAAAAATTAGTTTTTTTTTGTTAAAAATAATTTTTTAACTTAGAATTTAACTATTCCATTTTTTTTTGTGAAACGAATTGGATTTTTAACCATACTAAGCATTTCAAATTGAACATGAATAAATTTTACAACTTAAAAGTAAACCATTAAACATTTTTTTTCATTGCTTTTTGAAAAACTTATTGGCTAACTTCCCAATCTTAAAAAAAAAAGTCAAAACAATTAGAATATTTCTTGGCGCGGCGCTTCTATCAAATAGTTACTATATTTGCATGATAATTAAAAATTTGCAGATTTTAGAATGAAATAAAAAAAAAGACTTCGCAAAAATTCGTTTCTTTATAGTCAAAATAGTTATCTATTTTTGCTTAAGAATTAATTTCTTCAATTCATTCATTCATTCTTTTTTGATTAAAAATTCTATTATTTGGTTAAAAATTTAATTATTTTGTTAAAAATTTGAAATTATTTGATAAACTCCTCCATTTTGGTTGATAATTCAACTATTATGTTGAAAATTCGTCTTGTTGGTTTTAAAATTCAAGAATTTGATCGAAAGTAGAACTGCTTGTTTACAAATTAATTTTTTTAGTTAATGGTTCACCAGTTTAGTTAACAATTAATTGCTTTGGTTATTAATTTTTATATTTTCTTTAAAATTTGCTTTTTTCATTGAAAATTAATTTTTTAAAGTGAAAATTGAACTATTCGGTTCTTGGTTGAAAGTGTATCTTTTTAGTTGAAAAATCAACTATTTCATAACAAATTCATATATTTTATTTAAAAAATTTTCTTTTTGGGTAGAAATATCAAGTATTAAATTTTTTGATAAACATTCATATTTTTACGTTGAATGTTACACTCCTTGGTTGAAAGTTGAACTAGTTTCTTAAAAATTCATTTTTTTGGTTGAAGGTTCATAATAATTCGACCAAAAAAGTTCATTTTGAACAAAAAAATGAATTTTCAACCAAATGCTTTCATTTTCCACTCAGAAGATTAATTTTCTACCAAGAAAGACTAATTTTTATCTCAAATTATGAATTTTTTAACCGGGCATTGAAATCTTTAACCAAAAGAGATTAATTCTACACGAAAAATGTAACAGTTGATATTTAAATCTCAAAAGGTTTTAATTTTTAATCTAAAACAGTTGAATTCATAAAAAAAAATAATTTTCAACAAAATAATTGAATTCGCTATCAAAAAGATAATTTTTCAACAAAGAAGATTAATTTACAAATAAAAAAGATTAATTTACAAATGAAAAAGATTAATTTTTAACAAAAAATGTAATACCTGGTTAATATTAACACTGAAACAGATTTTAATTTTTGATAAAAAAGAGTTTAATGCATAAAAAAAGATGTGTTGCAAACTAAATAGTTGAATCCTCAACCCAAAAAAATTTGGTTTTAACATTTAAACCTAATAGTAAGCAAAAAACATTTTTCATTTGAGAAAAAAAACTTTAGGCAAATTATAAGTTGAAGAATGTCGAATAACTATTTATTATACATGTTTCTTTCTTTATTTGCTTTGAGGTTATACAAGTATAATTTTCTTAGGTTTTTCGAGAAAATTAAAAAAACTGTTGAAAATTTCAAATATGTCGAAAATTTCACATATGTCGAAAAAATATGTAGAAAATTTCTTAAAAAATTTTTTTTATATTTTGAAGGATTTTACAAAATTATTTATAAAATTCCTAAATATCTTTTGAACTAACTCGAGTTATAACTAATTATCCTAAAATCTTCCGGATAGGTTTTTGACAATTTTGAAAATCATTTGTGATTTTTTAAATTTATTCAATATTTCAAAATAAAAAATGCCTAAAATCTTCTCAAATGATTGGAATTTTTTCCTACAATTTTTTAAAAATTCTGCAAAATTTAAAAGGAAATCGATTGTCAGATAATATAATAATAATATATATAATATAATAATAATAAAATGAAAATATAAATTATAAATCAATTCCTTGGAATTTTTCAAAATACCCTCAAATATTTCAAACACTTTGAAATCCCTTGAAACTTTTTAAAGCTCTTGAAAATGTCTGGGAATTAAAAAAAAAACAACCTAAAATATTTTAAATCCTGTACAATCTTTTCAATTTTTTGTAGCTCTTCAAAATTCCTTGAAAATTTTAGAAACACACTTAAATCTTTAAAATCTTTTGAAATACCTTCAAATTATTGAAATCTATTACAAATTCCTTGAAATTATTATCAATACCCAAAGATATTTCAAATCTATTAAAACTTTTTAAAGCTCTTCAAAATTAATTGAAAATTTTAAAAATACCCTAAAATATTTTAAATCGTTTGAAATACCTTCAAATTATTGAAATTTATTAGAAATTCCTTCAAATTATTATCAATACCCAAAGATATTTCAATTCTATTAAAACTTTTTAAAGCTCTTCAAAATTCATTGAAAATTTTTTAAATACTCTAAAAACTTTAAAATCCTTTGAAATCCCTTTAAATTATTGAAATATATTAGAAATTTCTTGGAATCTTTAAAAATACGCAAAAATATTTCAAATCTCTTGAAACTTTTTGAAGCTCTTCAAAATTCCTTGAAAATTTTAGAAATACCCTAAAATCTTTAAAATCGTTTGAAATACATTCAAATTATTGGAATCTATTAGAAATTCCTTTGTATTTTTAAAAATACCCAATAATATTTTAAATCTCTTAAAACTTTTTAAAGCTCTTCAAAATTCATTGAAAATTTTAAAAATACTCTAAAATTTTTAAAATCCTTTAAAATACATTCAAATTATTCTAATCTATTATAAATTCCGTCGAATTTTTTAAAATACCCCAAAAAATTTCAAATCCCTTGAAATTTTTGAAAGTTCATCAAAATTCCTATAAAAATTTAAAAACACTCTTAAATATTAGGAATATGAATTTTTTATTGAAAAATGTTCGTAGCAGGATGAATCTTTTTTGAAGATTGTGAAGGTTACAGTTTATGTAAGTTAGTCTTTCGGGAGGCTACACTGATAATATCACTACATTTTGAATGCGATAAAATTTCAAAACGTGTAAAATTAAGAGTTTGAGTTTAAAATTAAATATACATTTTCAATAATTTTTCTTTATATGATTTTAGAATATGCAGGCTTTTAAAATGACCCAGCGATACAAGGGTGGTTCATAAAAAACTTGTTTTTGTTTTCCGGCGGGCTGATAGAAAGGACAAAACTTTCACATTGTGTTCGATTGAGAAAAAATTACTTGGCGCCGATAAAGGGCATAAAAAGCACGATTTTTTAGAAAGAGATAAATATAAGGGCATAATTGTACCCCTAAACATTTTTTTAAGGATTACTGAAATTCAGATTAACAGATTAACAGATTTTCGGGTCTGTAAGCTATACAAATTTTTTTGGCATATTCTCTTCAGGATCATTAACGTACACCTTTTTGACCTTAAAAATGATCCTTCATTCATTGCGCTACCATTTTTTTTTAGTTACTTTTGTAACGTCAAATCCAGTGGACTCGATATTTCTCGCTGATAGTAGAGGTAAAATTATTCCCTTATGTTTATCTCTTTCTAAGAAATCGTGATTTTTATGTTATTTATCGGTGCCACGTAATTTTTTTTGAATCGGACACAAAGTGAAAGCTTTCTCCTTTCTATTGGCTAAATTTTATTCATAATTATCTCTCTGGAATAAATATGTATATTTGAAGAAAATCGAAAACTACAAAAATCTCAATTTTGACGCAAATTTGATGCTCGCAACCTCTAAACTTTTTTTTATAAATCTGAATAAATTAGGAGTGTATCATCTCACACAGATAAACAAACTGTCACGATACGGCCGCTGAAAAATGAAAACAAGTTTCTTGGGGACCACCCTGAGCGACACCTAATAGCGAAATTTTATTATTGGAGAATTTCATAATTAAAGAATTTTATTATTCGTGAATTTTCCAAATCAGGAATTTTATTATTCGTGAATTTTCCAATTCAGGCATTTTATTTTTCGGAAATTTTATTATTGGAGAATTTCATAATTAAATAACTTTATTATTCGTGAATTTTCCAATTCAGAAATTTTATTATTCGGAAATTTTATTATTGGGGAATTTTTCAATTCGGAAATTGTATTATTGAAGAATTTCATAATTAAAGAATTTTATTATTCGTGAATTTTCCAATTCAGGAATTTTATTATTCAGAAATTTTATTATTGGGGAATTTTCCAATTCGGAAATTTTATAATTCAGGAATTTTATTATTCGTGAATTTTCCAATTCAGGCATTTTATTTTTCAAAAATTTTATTATTGAGGAATTTTCCAATTCGGAAAATCTATAATTCAGGAATTTTATTATTCGTGAATTTTCCAATTCAGGAATTTTATTATCAGGGAATTTTGCAATTCGGAAATTTTATTATTGTAGAATTTCATAATTAAATAACTTTAATATTCGTGAATTTTCCAATTCAGGAATTTTGTTATTCGTGAATTTTCCAATTCAGGAATTTTATTATTCAGAAATTTTATTATTGGGGAATTTTCCAATTCGGGAAATCTATAATTCAGGAATTTTATTATTCGTGAATTTTCCAATTCAGGAATTTTATTATCAGGGAATTTTCCAATTCGGAAATTTTATTATTGTAGAATTTTCCAATTCGAAAATTTTATTATTGGGGAATTTTCCAATTCAGAAATTTTATTATTGGGGAATTTTCCAATTCGGTAATTTTATTGTCCGGGAATTTTCCAATTCAGCAATTTTATTATTCGTGAATTTTCCAATTCTGAAATTTTATTATTGGGGAATTTTCCAATTTGAAAATTTTATTATTGGGGAATTTTCCAGTTCGGGAATTTTATTATTCGGGAATTTTTCACTTCGGCTAAAAAAGATACATTTTCAACAAAAAATGGAATAGTTAAATTTTTGGTTGAAAAATTAATTTTCAACCAATTAAAATCGAATTTTTAAGTGAAAAAGGTGATTTTTTAACCAAAAATCGAATATGTAGTTAAATTTTTAGTTAAAAAAATTAATTATCAACCAATTAGAAATAAATTTTTCCCAGGGAAATAATTAAATTTTTAGCCAAAGAATTTAATTTTCAATAAAATACACGAATTTTCAAGTAGAAAAGATAAATTTTCAACCAGAAATGGAATAGTTAAATTTTGGATCGAAAAAAGAATTTTCAAACAATTAAAAACGAATTTTTAGATAACAAATTAATTATCAACCACTTAGAAATACATTTTTTCCAACGAAATAGTTAAATTTTTTACCAAAGAATTAAATTTTCAATAAAATACATGCATTTTCAACTAATTAAAAACGAATTCCTAGTAAAATATTTAAATTTTTATTCAAATAAATTAATTTTGAACAAAATACACGAATTTTCAACTAATAAAAATACATTTTTAACAAAAAATGGAATATTTAAATTTTTTATTCAAAAATTAATTTTCAACCAAAAATCGAATATGTAGATAAATTTTTAGTTTAAAAATTAATTATCAATGGACTAGAAATGAATTTTCAAAGAAATAGTTAATTTTTTAACGAAAGAAATAAATTTTTCAATAAAATACATGAATTTTCAACTGAAAAAGATAAATTTTCATCTAAAAATGGAATAGTTAAAATTTTGGTTAAAAACTTAATGTTTTACCAACGAATCTAATTTCAAACAAAATACATGCATTTTCAACTGCAAATGATAAATTTTCATAAAAAAATAGAATAGTTAAATTTTTGGTTAAAAAATCAATTTTCACTCGATCTGGCTATTTGTGTGAAAATAAGTTTACAAATAAAAAGTGTCGGTAAGGTAGGAAGCCAGTCACGTGACCCACTCGTCACATGGCCTTAGAAATTTTGGCACGTACCAGAAACTTTTTAGCCCTATCCAAAACCGATTGTAAAATATTTGGTTTTTCCGATACGCCCTATGTAAAATGTACACATAGTCTTTCATTAAGAAAGCAAATATGTCAACTTCAGTGTAGATCAAATTGTTTATAACGCTCTAACTTGAAATGGGTTCTTGCATCAAAAATTTGTTCAAATATAAGAGTTTTGTTTTTCCATGAAATTTCCGAAAATAATTTCAAAAAAATTTTATTCAAAAAAATAATGTGATGACTTAAAAAAATTGTTCAAAAAATCGTTGCCCCAGATTTCGGAAAAGTAACCTTGATATTCATAATCAGGGGACTTTTGCGGACTTTTTGAGCCAAATTTACGGCGTCGCACTCTCAGTGCATACAGAAGAGTTACTGTCTACCGTATCAAAAACAAGTATTAGGAAATTCGAACAGGTATACAAATTGTTCAGAAGAATTCACTCACACAATATGTGCGCGATAAACCAATGTCGAAGAAAAGTTAATTCATCACAGAAAATGTATTTTCCAGGCCCGGAGAAAAATTGAACGAGTCATTTGGCTCTGTTGTTTTTGTACAATTTTCAGCATCAATGATAGGTTTGTGTGTGGGCATCTATCTATTGTCAAAACTGAGTACGAGTATATAATCCAAGCACTTGGAGTATAATAATCTCCTTGTCCTCTGTTCTCACTCAAATGTTTCTTTACTGCTTTGATGGCGAAAAATTAATGGAAAATGTAATTTTGTGAGCAAAATTTAATAATATTCTAACCTACATAAAACTTCGTTCAACAAAAAAAGAACTATTAAATTAAACTATTGTTCTATATTTTTATAAATAGCGTATGGCTATTGCAGAAGAAGTTTACCAGATAGATTCGATCAAAACAACAATTAAAACGAAAAAAACCTTTCTTTAATAATGATACGTGCTAGAAAACCCATAAAGTTGACTGCTTTCTCACTTATCATCATGACATTATTGAAATCTTCGTGATATATTTGTAAAATCTTCGTGAAATCTTTGTGAATTCTCTTAAAATCTTCGCTAGGTATTTGAAATCATTGTGAAATAATAGAAGTATTCATGAAGTCTATGAAATATATCTGAAATCTTTGCGAAATATTTAAAATCTTCGTTCATCCATTGAAATCTATGTGAAATCTTTGTGAAATCTTTGTAAAATCTTCGTGAAATCTGTGTGAATTATCTAAAAATCTTTGTGAAATATTTGAAATCATTGTGAAATCTTCAAAAACTTTCGAAAATCATTGCAATTTTTGTGAAATCTTCGTGAAATCTTTGTGCAATCTTTGAAAATGTTTTGCGAAATATTTTAATTTATTTGAAATTTTTGTGAAATGATAGAAGTCTTTGTGAAATCTATCAAATCTATCTGAAATCTTTTCGAAATATTAGAAATCTTTGTTTATCCATTTGAACCTATGTGAAATCTTTGTGAAATCTGTGTAAAATCTTTGTGAAATCTTTGTGAATTATCTAAAAATCTTTGCAAAATATTTAAAATCATTGTGAAATCGTTGAAATCTTCGGAAAATCATTGCAATTTATGTGAAATCTTCGTGAAATCTTTGTACAATCTTTTAGGAATTTTTAGAAATATTTTTTATGCATTTGAAATTTTTGTGAAATGATAGAAGTCTTTGTGAAATCTATCAAATCCATCTGAAATCTTTGCGAAAAATTTAAAATCTTAGTGCAATCTTTGAAATCTATCTGAAATCTTTGTGAAATAATAGAAGCCTTTCTGAAATCTATGAAATCTATCTAAAATCTTTGTCAAATCTTTGTCAAATCTTTGTGAATTATCTTAAAATCTTTGTGAAATATTTTGAATCATTGTGAAATCTTTTAAATCTTCAGAAAATCATTGCAATTTATGTGAAATCTTCGTGAAATCTTTGTACAATCTTTTAGGAATTTTTAGAAATATTTTTAATGCATTTGAAACGTTAGAAGATTTCAAAAATATTTCAAGACTTTCAAAGATTTCAAAAAGGTTACGGTACACCGAATTTTAAATATTTCAAAAAATTTCAAAGATTTTAAACAATATATCATTTTTGTTGAAGATTCCAAAGGATTTCAAGAATTTCAAAGATTTCAAAAAGGTTACAGTACACCATATTTCAAACATTTCAAAAAATTTCAAAGACTTGAAGCAATTTCACAAGTATTTCAAAGAATTATTAAGGATCCCAAAAGATTTCAAAACATTTCAAAGATTTTGAAAAAATTTTAAATTTTGTAAAAGATTTCAAAAGATTTCATAAAGATTTTTATCATTTCAATGATTTTAAAGGAATACAAAGATTTCAGAAAGATTTTACAAATATTTCAAAGAATTCATAAGGATTTCAAAAGATTTCAAGAATTTCCAAGGTTTCAACAAAGATGAAATACACCAGATTTTCCACATTTCAAAGATTTTAAACGATATAAAGTATTTTTAGAATATTTCAAAATATTTTAAGAATTTGAAAGACTTCAAAAAGGTTACAGTACACCAGATTTTAAAGATTTGAATAATTTTCGAAGATTTGAAACGATTTCACAAATATTTCAAAGAATTAATAAGGATTGCAAAAGATTTCAAAGCTATTCAAAGATCTAAACAAAATTCAAAATTGTGTAAGAGATTTCAAAAGATTTCATAAAGATTTTTAACATTTCAATGATTTTGAAGGAATACAAAAGATTTCAGAAAGATTTTACGAATATTTCAAAGAATTCACAAGGGTTTCAAAACATTTCAAGCATTTCACAGGTTTCAACAAAGATGAAATACGCCAGGTTTTCCAAATTTCAAAACATTTCAAAGATTTTAAACGATATAACATTTTTGTTGAAGATTCCAAAAGATTTAAAGAATTTCAAAGATTTCAAAAAGGTTACAGTACACCAGATTTCAAACATTTCAAAAAATTTCAAAGATTTACAACAAAACAAAATGTTAAAAGTAAAAAAAATGCTCTTTTTCAATTCATAGAGAAATTGAAAAGCAAAATGCCCTTTTTTCCGACTCAATAAAAATGCTAATGATAAAGAATGCCCCCATTCTACGTCAGAAGCAAATTAAAATCAAAAATTCACTTTCCCGATTCAAAAAATTATATATAAACCAAAATTTCCTCCCGTCTAACTCAATAAAAAAGTTTTTAAACTTTTTAAACTCGAAAGAATTTTAAATCAAAAGTTTTCAAAAATGGAATGACTTTATGTGATAAAAAATTCAAAAACAAAAAATTTCCGCCCTTTCAATTCAATAAAAATGTTAAGAATAAACAATGTCCTCCTTCCAATTCAGAAAAGATTATAAAAAAGACCCCCTTTTTATATTAAGATTAATGTGAAAATTGTAGAATTTTTTCTCCTTTAACTCAATTTAAATATTAACCAAAATTCTAAACATTTCTTTTTTTAATTCTGAAAAAAATTGGGAACCAAAATTTCCTTTCTTCCAACTTAATAAAAATGTAAAAACAATGAAGATCCCTATTACAAATGAGAAATAAATTGTTGAAAAAACTCCCTTTTTCAATTTGAAAACAAATTAAATACAAAAATTTCTCCCTTTTTCATGGAAAAAAGGTGGAAAAAATTTCTCTTAGGATTCAGAAAAAATATGAAAATAAAAAATTTTTGCGTTTCATCTTAAGAAAAATGTCTTTAAAAAAGAATCTGGCCTCTTTAATTTCATGAAAATATTACTCAAAGTGTCAAAAATAAAAAAAATTCCTCCTTCCGTTTCAGAAATGAATTATATACATAAATAAAATACATCAATTCTCAACAAAATTGTTCAATTTTAAAGTCAAAACAACGAAACAGTTGGATTTTTAATCCGAAAATACGATTTTTTCACAAAACAGTCAATGTTCTACAAAAGAGTTAAATTTTTATAATTAAAGTTTAATATTTCGCAAAAAAGTTTATGTTCAATTCTTTTGAATTTTTTTGAATTCTTGTTTCAATTTGTTTCAATTCTTTTGAATTATTTTTTCAATTCTTTTGAATTAAATTGAATTATTTTGAATTCCTTTTTCAATTCTTTTGAATTTTTTTTCAATTCTTTTTTGAATTTTTTTCATTTCTTTTTCGAATTCTTTTGAATTCTTTTTTGAATTCTTTTGAATTCTTTTTTCAATTATTTTGAATTCTTTTTCTATACTTTTGAATTCTTTTTCCCATGCTTTTGAATTCTTTTTCCCATTCTTTTGAATTATTTTTTCAATTCTTTTGAATTCTTTTGAATTATTTTGAATTCCTTTTTCAATTCTTTGGAATTCTTTTGAATTTTTTTCAATTCTTTTGAATTCTTTTTCCATTCTTTTGAATTCTTTTTCCCATTCTTTTGAATTCTTTTTTCCATTCTTCTTTCAATTCTTTTGAATTCTTTCTTCAATTCTTTTGAATTATTTTTTCGATTCTTTTGAATTTTTTTTTTCAATTCTTTTTTCGATTCTTTTGAATTTTTTTTTTAATTTACCTTGAATTTTTATGAATTTCATCGGATTCTTCTTATTTCCCTTAAATTCTTCTAAAGTCATTCTAGTTTTACTGAAATCAATGGAATTTTTTAAATTTCCAAAAGTTTTTATTTGATTGGTCTTTCAATCTCACCTTGAAATCCTAGGCATTTCATCAAATTCTTTTGAATCCCCTTGAATTTTCCTAAGCTTATTTAAATGATGTTTTTTCAAAATTTTTAATTGTTTTCAATTCTTTTGATTTCTTTTTCAATTCTTTTGAATTCTTTCTTCAATTCTTTTGAATTCTTTTTTCAATTCTTTTTTCAATTCTTTTGTATTTCTTTTTTCAATTCGTCTGAATTCTTTTTTCAATTCTGTTTTTTTTATTTATACTGAATTTTTATGAGTTTCATCGGATTCTTCTCGTTTTCCTTAAATTCTTATAAAGTAATTCTAACTGCAACTATTTTGTTGAAGATTGATCTTTTTGGGTTGAAGTCAACTTTTTTAAAAATAAATATTAAAATATTTTTTTATTAAAAATTAAACTATTTGGTTGAAAATCAACTTTTCCCTTAAAAAATTATATTTTTAGTTTGAAAATTCAAGTGATTTGTACCAAATTTCTCTTTTTTGTTTGAAAATTCAACTATTTTGTTGTATAATCATTTTTTTTGGTTGATTTCAACGGTTTTTGATTTAAAATTAAAATCTTTTTCTGGTTAAAAATTCAAATATTATATTTTTGGTTGAGTTTTCGTCTTTTTGGGTAAAAATTTTATTATTTGGCTAAAAATTGTATTATTTTGTTGAAAATTCAACAATTTTTTGAAAAATCATCCTTTTTGTTTCAAATTTCAACTATTTTGTTAAAAACTAATCTTTTTTTGGTTGAAAATTAATCTTTTTGGGTGGAAAATTAACTTTTTTCTTGAAAATTTATAGCTTCGGATTGAAAATTTAAGTGTTTTGTAAAAAATTAGTCATTTTAGCTAGAAAATTCAACAATGTCGTGAAATGTTTGAATTTCAATTCAATTTCAAATGGTTGCATTTTCGATGAAAAAGATTAATTTTGAACAAAATACATTAATTTTGAACCAGAAAATACAAATTTTCATCCAGAAATGGAATATTTATATTATCAGTTAAAAAAAAATTTAAATAATAAAAAAATATCTTTAAACTCTAGAAAAATAATTTTCTACAAAATAGTTACATTTTAAACCAAAGAAATTGTTTTTCTACAATAAAAGATGAATTTTAAAATTAGAAATTAAAGAAGATAAATTTCCAACCAAACATGGAATAGTTCAATTTTCAGTTAATTTTTATCCAAATAGTTGAATTTTCGATGAAAAAGATGAATTTTCAACCATGAAAATTAATTTCCTACCAAAAAAGATAAATTTTCAGAAAAATACATGAATTTTGAACCAAAAAAAGAGAAATAAATTTTTCTCTCTAATGTCTTCATATACAATCATACTGTATATATTTTTTATTATTTCTTTTTTATTGAAATCTCTATTAACACTTATATCTTTATCGTATTCACACAATTTAATATCATTAGAAGAAAAGTCGGTAATAGGTAATATTAAATTAAATGGATTTTTTTTTCTTACTCTTATATTTATGGTTTCTTGTTCTTCTGCTGTTATGTGCATTGAAACCATATGTCTTGTTATAGAGAAAACATCTCCAAATTCATTTTCTAATTTAATTTTTTTTTCTCTTTCAAAATTTGAAAATTTTATATTAAATTTACTATTCAATGATAATAAATAATCAGTAAATTCATTTTTATATTGAAAATTAGATTTTCTTTCTGATATTAAATAACATTTTAGTAGTTTATAAATATCTATTTCTGCAAATGTTTTTTTGCTTAATTCAGAATCTATTAGTTGTTTTACATTCATTTTTATCTTCTATTTGATTAAGTTTTTTGATTACATTTCTTAATTGATTTTCATATGTCTCTATACCGAACTCTGAAATAAAAAAGTTTTTTATTTTGTCATCTATTTTAAGGTCAAAACTTATTTGTAATAAGTCAAAAAAGTCTTTATCTATAGTATTTGTGCTATTTTCTGACAAATAATTTGCAATTTGTTCATATAATTTTATATTAAGTGAAGCTTTTGAGCTGCATTCTGTTCGGCAGCTTGTTTTATTGTCATTAGTAAATAATATTTTTTCGTAAAAAAACTCACCATTTTGATGATCTTCTAAATTATATAATAAGACAGTTTTTTTTATTTTTCTAACTTCTTTTAAATTATCTTTATTTCTCACTAATATAATTTGTTTTGTTAATTGAATATTTTTATTATTTTCGTCTTCTTTTTGATATGGATTATTATATTCTATTTTAAATGATAGAAAATTTTCCATATTTGAGTAATTCATAATTTTTAATAATTCTTGCGTCACAATATGCCCTGGGTAAAGCCGGACTTGGCATCAAGGATAAAATTCTGCGTCCACTCTTCGGCCTTGCCCTGGGGGTTGGTCGGGTTGGTGAAGTTGCGATTGAAGTAGGCATTACGCAGGTTGAGCGTGGCCTTGGCGTCGTCGATAAAGCCTTCGGCGTTGGCACCCAGCGGCAGAGTGACGGCCAGGCTGCCGAGACCGAGAAGGCCCAGGCGAGTGCAGGAATGACGGGCGGATTGACTCACAGTGAGGCTCCCTTTGTTTTGTTGTTTTTATTATTTGTCATACGTTGTCGTACAACATTGAGCGCGATATTTGCGAGGTTTTGAGGGCGTGTCAAGCAGAAGTTATACGATGACTTGGGTGAAACGATTCAACGCAGCGGCACGGTCGCCCCCTGTAGGAGCGAGCTTGCTCGCGAAAAGCGTCAACGATAATGCATGCTTGCTGAATAAGCGCGGCGCCTATGGGGTTTTCGCGAGCAAGCTCGCTCCTACAGAGGGCAAGTCAGATCAGAAGGTATACTGCAGCTCCCCCAACACCGATGCCTGCAGCCGCTGCTCCACGATCGGGCTCTTGCCTGCTTCATCCGCCAGGTATTGCACATCCAGCAAGGTCGAGAACTGCGTGTGTTCGTTGATCGGCACGCTCCATGAAAGGTTCATGCCATTGCTGATATTGCCGGCCCTTGCCTTGTATTCCTTGAAGCGGCTGCGGGTGGCCTGGTCGGCAGTCACGCCGTACCAGGTTTGCAGGTAGTTGCGGTCACCGAAGAGGCTGTTGATGGCGGCATCGACGGAGCCGTAGCGGCCTTCATAGAGATTGGTACCCAGGCTCAACTCCAGGTGGGTAAAAGCCTTGCCGGTTTCCTTGTGTTTATCTTCTTCAAGCGCATGTTCCAGGGTGGCGCCGATGATCACACCGCCGAGGTTGTAGGCGGCACTCACCCCCAATTGCGGACGTGACTTGATCTCGCCCATGCCTTTGAGGCGTTTGGATCTTATCGGTTTTAAAATTTATTTTGTTGTTTTTGTTGAAGATTCAAGTGTGTGTTTGAAAATTCATGTATTTTGTTAGAAATTCGTCTTTTTCGATAGAAAATTAATCTTCTGTGTTGAAAATTCATCTTTTTGGATGAAAATTCATCTACGTGGCGAGTATTTTATTGAAAATTTGTCTTTTTTGGAAGTAAATTAATCTTGTCGGTTTTAAAATTTGTTTTGTTGGTTTTGTTAAAGATTCAAGTGTGTGTTTGAAAATTCATGTATTTTGTTGGAATTTCCTCTTTTTCGATAGAAAGGTAATCTTTTGTGTTGAAAATTCATCTTTTTGGTTGGAAATTCATCTATGTGGCGAGCGTTTTATTGAAAATTTGTCTTTTTTGGGAGGAAATTAATCTTATCGGTTTTAAAATTTATTTTGATGTTTTTTTGAAGATTCAAGTGTGTGTTTGAAAATTCATGTATTTTGTCTTTTTTGGGAGGAAATTAATCTCATCGGTTTTAAAAGTTATTTTGTTGTTTTTGTTGAAGATTCAAATGTGTGTTTGAAAATGCATGTGTTTTGTTGGAAATGCATCTTTTGCGAAAGAAAATTAATCTTCTGTGTTGAAAATTCATCTATGTGGCCAGTATTTTATTGAAAAGTTGTCTTTTTTGGGAGGAAATTATTCTTATCGGTTTTAAAATTTATTTTGTTGTTTTTGTTGAAGAATCAAGTGTGTGTTTGAAAATTCACGTATTTTGTTGGAAATTCGTCTTTTTCGTTAGAAAATTAATCTTTTGTGTTGAAAATTAATCTCTTTGATTGAAAATTCATCTATGTGGCGAGTATTTTATTGAAAATTTGTCTTTTTTGGGAGGGAATTATTCTTATCGGTTTTAAAATTTATTTTGTTGTTTTTCTTGAAGATTCAAGTGTGTGTTTGAAAATGCATGTATTTTGTTGGAAATTCGTCTTTTTCGATAGAAAATTAATCTTCTGTGTTGAAATCTTGTTTGAATGCGAAATTATTAGTGTTCACGTATGTACAAATTTGATGACTGAAGAAACATGGAACAAAAATTAATTCATAAATGCAAATACAGAATATTTGAATTACTAAATATTTCCAATAATAAATAATTTCAATTTTTATATTACATATGATCTGACACAGTAATTATTATCTAACTTGTTTGAATGCGAAATTATTGTTGTTCACGTATGTACAAATTTGATGACTGAAGAAATATGGATCAAAAATTATTTTCTACATGCAAATATTGAATATTTTCAAATAATAAATATTTTCAGTTTTCAATTTTTATATTACATATGATCTAAAACAGTAATAGTTATGTATCTTGTTTGAATGCGAAATTATAATTGTTTACGTATGTACAAATTTGATGACTGAAGAAATATGGAACGAAAATTATTTTATAAATGCGAATAATAGATATATTCAAATATTTTGAATTTTTTCATTTTTATATTACATATTATCAGAAACAGTAATAATTATGTATCTTGTTTGAGTGCAGAATCATTGGTGTTCACGTATGTACAAATTTGATGCCTGAAGAAATATAGAACAAAAATTATTTTATAGATGCAAATACTGAATATTTTCAAATACTAAATATTTTCAAAAAATGAATATTTTCCGTTTTCAATTTTTATATAACATATGATCTGAAACAGAAACAATTATCTATCTTGTTTGAATGCGAAATTATTAGTGTTCACGCATGTAAAAATTTCATGACTGAAGAAGTGTGGAACAAAAATTAATTCATAAATGCAAATATTGAATATTTTCAAATACTAAATATTTTCAAATAATAAATATTTTCAGTTTTCAATTTTTATATTACATATGATCTGCAACATTAATAGTTATCTATCTTGTTTGAATGCGAAATAATTAGTGTTCACGTATGTACAAATTTGATGACTGAAGAAATATGGAACAAAAATTATTTTATAAATGCAAATACTACAAACTTTCAAGCTAATTACTATGGTAAAGAACAGCAACCATTGCTATCGAGAGGAGAATTTATAGAGTATGCACCGTTAGTTGTTATTGACTGCTCTAAACATAATGATTCACTGAAATATGGACCAGTTGACGTTCGTTTGGAATTTCAAACTAGTGAAAATTTTCACGCTCAAACGTCAGCATATTGCTTCATTTTGCATGATCGTCTAGTTGAGTATAAACCTATAAGTAGTGGGGCCGAAAAGTTGGTATAAAACTGCTATGACCAAGTAGAAATAGTTTAGTTGCATTCAAGATCGAGTTCTTGGTGGATATGCAGGGGTTCAAGTTACCACTCAATAAATTTGTATTGAAAGAATTGGCTATATTACCATTCTATGATGCGACAGATATAAAGCCATATTCGTTTCTCTTTCAACCACCCTGCAAGTAGAACAACGTTCCGCCAAAATATAAGTCTATAAACATTTGGGCAGAGCGGAAACATCATGGAATACCTTGGCATTTTGGTCATTTACCGTATTCTCAAGTACCTGTGATACTCGTGAACATTTTAACAGATGCAACAAGAATTTTTGTGAAAGGATATGGAAAAAAAGAATTGGCTGAAACAATTTGTGGAAGCATCGTGTGAAATTGTTGATATGCTTGATTTGGAATGCCCCTCACTACAGAAATTGCGTAAAACGATTGTAATTAATGATATTAAATGTAGGCATCATATGTACGAAAATTACTCGGATTGCGCAACTGAAAATGTACTTTTATTGGAAAACTGGATGTTTCTCGACCAGTTCTATTTCATGGATTTAAATTTATAGAGATAAGAAAATCTTTGTTCTGTATAGCCTTTCTTATATAGCGTTTAGCGAGCGATATTTGGGCTGATGCCGTAAGAGTGACAGAGATGGTAATAAAGCACTCTTAGTGTCGCATTGTGCCTTTGGATGTAGGTCGTTCCCGCATGAGTTGGACAACTAGATAGTATTTTTTTAGATGACAGTTACTCCCAGTGGGACCCTGCGGTGGTTGTTAACCTTTAGTTTTTATATATATATACACTATTGTATTTCAATAAGGTATTTCAATGTATACAAAAATACTTACTGCCTGGATTAATGTTTACATATTTTAAGATTGGCCAATCTAAAATGCTTGAATGTCACATTTTCAGCGAAATACTTTTTAAAAAAGTTGAGGATATGAATATACTGCGCCTAATTCAAAATGGCTTGTGAATAAAGAATAGGGTTGGAAAACAGAAATGCAATTGCAAAAAATTTTTCCTTTAAACAGAAACTCTTACTTAAGTTTCCTTTAGTTTCAGAAGCAACAGAGCAATTGACATCGCATTTTTGCTAACTTTCTCAACGAAATAAATGGCATGGGAATAGATTATCCTGCATTTTGGTGGAACCCTTCTGAAACTTCGTTTTGTTCCATAAGAAAACTTATTTCGTATTTTTTGTTGTGTTAGTAACGGATACTGCGTTGAGAAAAATGTAGACTAGCAATTCGCTTTAGAATATTTCAAGTAAAAACTGAGTTTACGAAAACAACAAATAAGAAGCGAAATTCTGAAGTGTTATCATACGTGAATAAAGAATTGAACAGTCTAATTGACATCTTCAACGAAATATTCACTTGTCCCATTGACGAAGTTTCTTGAACCTTGGAACACCCAAAGTAGCATTTTCATCATACTTGTTCACATATTAAGAATAGACTTTTTCATTTTGTTAACAGGTATTAATTACGAATAAAAACATATGCGCCAAAGTCAGATAATCAATCTGACCGTAGTGAGAAAGATTTAGACTCATGTTGATGTTCTTTCTAAAACTAACCTAGAAACTTAGATTCATCTAAGTAAGACTAAATCCTTCGCGGAATTAAGTCTTAAAAGATAAAACGTTTTTATTTAAACATTTACAAAATTAGAAATGTATAAGACCATGATATTTGAGTCCCTGTGTATCCTTGATCGCAAGTACTAATTGTATCATTTAAAGTATCCCAGAAGGCGTCTTTGACTTCCCTCGGGTCGCTATCAACTGAAGCGTAGCACGCTATGATGAATAATCTTCTGATTCCTACCTTCATTCTGATTTCTTTTGTAAATGGTTCGCTGCTAACCTGCCTCGATTTGAAAATCGACTACCGCGAAACTAACACATAATTTAAAAGGAGAGTAAAGAGAATACACTAAATTTGAGAATAATAGTTTATTCTATTCACTTTAACTATTATAATTATCCACTCAGCACAATAATCCTTATAAATGGCACACACCATTTTTTTTAAACGAAAGTTTTATTATCAATCTAAATCTATTAGATATTATAGTTTCTTAAATGATAAGCTGTATTAATTCTATTCGAAATTGCCGCGATACTTCGCAGAGCTTGACAGTTATTGAAATATTTTCTAAGTCCCACTTAGAAAATTATTCCAGAACTAAATAAAGAGTGTCGTAGGTTCAAGGTTTAATGAAACGCGCCGAAATACAAATTCTGACGTTTTCGTGCTCTGCATCTATATTTAAAAGCTCGTTTTGGGAGGAGTTTATCCGTTCTTTCGGAGTTTAGCAATTAAAGTGAGTGACAGTTCAAGGATTTGTGTCCAAAATTCAACTTTCCGACAGGACACACGTCAATCATTTTGAGTGACGGTTTCCTGTTTGAAAGTCTAAAGATCGCTTTTTATGGCGTCTGGCTGGCGCCATGGCCCATTTAAGATACTAAAAATAGCTCAAGGTCTCAAGTTTCTAACGTCTAAATCCATCTTGGGTACCGAACTGCACAGTAATTTTAATGCATGTATAACCCAGAGGGAATAGGATACGATACTTAAACATAGGGTTGTAAGTCCATGAAACGTTTCATTGAAACATTAAAAGTTTCATGAAACAATGAAACGTTTCATGGGACCAAAGTTTCTGAAACGTTTCAAAGTTTCACAAACACGTATGCTTCCATGTATTATCTATCTATTCCTTATCTTACATTCCTAGACTTTAAGCAAACACGAGCATCTAACGAGACAAGGCGTGGGAGTAGTCGGACCGTTGGCCCCATTGTTTCCTGGCATGGGGCGGTGACATGGGGGTACCCCCCCCCTGGGGGGCCAGGGTCACTGACCTCCAGGCGTAGTGATGGTGGGAAGCCGCGTGGTGGGGGTAGGCGCCGGTCTAGACAGACCGCCGAGGAGTGGGGGTAGACGGCGGCTGTCGCTCCATAGTTGTACCTTACTACTTATATATATAGTTAAAAGTTTGTCATAAGGACAACCGGAGGATTTCGCCGGGAGCCGGTGCTAATCTTAAACATTGCACGATCTCCCAGCGAAATCCCGGTAAAATTTCAGCTGTAACCACGTCTCACGGCCGTGAGATGGGTGGCCAGTCTGCGACGAATTGAATATTATGATCCGGCGAAAGTCTCGTGTACCTTGAGGACACGGAGCGACCTAAGGATGAACGCCTTCTGCATTTTCCCCGCAAGTGTCTCAGCATTTTCTTGACATGCATGGATGTTTTTCAGGTTATCAACCAGTGAAACCTTGGCACCTCCAAGAGCGACGATGATTAGGACGATTAGCTTAACAGAATATTCCGGGTATAATCGTCGCAACTTCCTTATAAGGTCTTTATACCTTTCATTCTTTTCATTCTCCTTGGCTATGATGTTTTTGTCAGCTGTTGTCGAAAATTCGATAACGAACATGGTTCGTGTTTCGTATTCAAGAAGAACTATATCAGGCCTCGAGTGCGCAACAGGAACAATTGTCGAGAATATGAAGTTCCAGTATATCCGGCACTTCTCATACTCGACAATTGACTCTACTACCCTAGGAGCGTTTAGCGGAGCGGTATTTGGGCTGATGCCGTAACATATATATAAAAACTAAAGGTTATGAGATGCAATGTTATGAGATGAGTATATATATATATATATATATATATGGGGTACGGCATGATGTGTACTATGGAGAATTTGCAGTGGGGGGTCTGCCATGATGTGTTCTATGGAGAATTTTAGTGGGGGTCCGCCAAGTTGTGTACTATGTGGGATTTGGAGTGGGGGGTCCGCTATGGTGAGTACCATGGAGAATTTGGCGTGAGGGGTCCGCGATGATGTGTACTATAGAGAATTTGGAGTGGGGGGTCCGCCATGATGTGTAATATGGAGAATTTGGAGTGGGGGGTCCGCTGTGGTGTGTACTTTGGAGAATTTGGAGTCGAGCGCCATTAACACAACTATATTAAGGGTTTACATAACCTAGAAATACACAAAGATCATTACTGCTCATGCCAGAAATATCAGCGTCCATACATCATTTACTGTGGTCAGTACTTTGGGTAATCTAAAGAGGGGTCCCTGGGAGAATTTTCGTGCTGTAGGATGAGGAATAAATTGTATAGGAAGTAAGACTTAGATAATAAATAGAAAGCCTTATGTCCAATCTAACTTTTTAAATGTAAGAAATTTGTATTATAAAAATTAAATTATTTTTAAAAATTTCGTTGAAAATTATTTTATACCAGTAATGTATTAAAATAAATGTCAAAAATGTTGTTAATTCCTATACATCTAAACTATTTAAGCGAAATAATGCTACCTGAAACTATTGTTTGGTTTGGAGATTCGATAGTATTTGAAATAAAAGAGGAATAAACGATTTAACATAAATAAATAACTTTGCCAGATAAGAAATAGGTGAAATTGACAGTGCTAGGGCGACACGGTTTACATGGTCAAGTGCTATGTCACGTGCAGTGTACATGTACACTTCTCAGGGTGAAGCGGCCCGGCGCCCCTGATAAAAGAACAAGAAATGGGCCTGAGGCCTGCCTCCCCCAAAGGTGGAAAATCGACATCTCTAACTTCAGGCTTTGCCGTGGAGGTCAAGAAAAGCGAGTTACAACATGAAAGAATGACATCTTAAATTCCGACTTATTGTTTCAAAATTCATCGTGCTCCCAGGCAGACATACAGAAATACATACACACAGACATACATACAGGCAGGCCTTCTCTGATAAAAATGTAAAAATATGATTGTTCGCATTATGACAAATAAATAATCTGTAATGGCTATTTCAGATATACTAGTAGCATATCAGGGATAAAGTAAGCAATCAGATTGTTCTCTTAAATCAGGAACAAATTGCAATATCCTGAATCAGAGGTGCTGAATACAAATTTTGAAATAAGCGGTTTTGAGCATGTGTGAACTTTATTCGTTATGATGTATATGTCAGGTTATCTAAAATTATAATTATATTGCATGATTCATTCAGCACACCAGAAAAGACAGTTCGAGTTGAGACAAAATATTTGGCTTTAGTCGTAGCTACGGTATTTTAGGGCTTTAAAATTTACTGAGCAATATCACACAAATTCCTAAGTATCACATTGAGCTCGAAAATATAATTAAAACGTTGCACAAGGCGTAGTTTTCATTTGTTGAATAATGTAGTTGTTAACTGTTTGCATCGTTTTGATACCCTGGGTGCGATGACTTTAGTCGAAGCAACAATGTTTACGAATATCAACAAACCCGAACGCACTCCGTCGTAATAGACAATATAAAGAGTTTTATTGATATTTCCTGTTTTTCTCCGAAACTGTTTTGTGTTCCCGAATCATAAATTATGACACATTGCAAGATCTTGAAATGATTTCATTTTTCGCGAAACCCTTAAAATGTACTCGTTACGTCTATGCGCAAATACTATATATAAGACAACTCTAACGAAAACTGTGATCATTCTACAAATATCAGTTTCTTGCCCATCTTAGTTGTTGTTTGAGAAAATATCTTGATTGGAAGAATATTATCTTGATCATTCAGTTTGCAAGATGGCAGCAAAAGTGACGTACGCTTTCTTACTGAGTAAGTAATTATCCATACAAACGAAATACATACTTGCTGTGTAGAAATTTTGCTGAAATTTTACCGCGATTTCGCTGGGAGCAAGTGCAATTTTTAAGATTAGCACCTGCTCCCGGTGAAATCCTGCGTTTGTCTTTATGACAAACTTTTAACTATATATATATTGTGTCCCATTTTAATTTATCACCTCAAATATCTTCTAAAATACTTTATCTACGAAAAAATGGTTCGTACAAAGGTTAATCAGAACTGAGGAAGACAGAGGACTGTACCATCAATTTTGACCTTGAGGTCAATTTTGAAGAGTATTTGAGGGTCAAGATTACTTTCTGAAATGGAAACCCCTATTTTTGATTCGGGATTTGAAAAAAGCGGAAAATTTTATGTCAAAAATGTCTCATGAGAAATTTACTTTTGTGACCTTAGAAAGGTCAAATATCAAGGTAATGTGTTTAAAAAAGGGTCATATGCCCTTTTTTGAAATTAATTGATGTTCTGAGAATAGCAAACCTTCAAGATGTTTTTAACAAGTCGATAGAATGTAAAAATGTGAACCACCTTGACGATCTTGACCTGCAGGTAAATTGTTAAGGTTATTTAAAGGTTAAAAGTCAAAAAAAGTCTTTTGAAGAGAAGTCAAATGAAGGGCAACTCTCTAAAGAGCTCTTAGAGCCTTACTTTTCGCGTTAACCGGAAACAACGACGTGGGCGTAGTAAGTTCTGTTTCCTTTGAGGTGCTTACTTACCGTGAGTCCCCTTGCCTCTCACGTTTGGGGTACTTATTTACCGTGAGTCCCCTTGCCTCTCAAATCTCGCATTGAGCATTCGTTTGGTTTTTTATTTCAACTATTTTCGTGACGATGTTTACTTAATTCTCCGCTTTTTTATTCCATTGAGAAAACTCCTTGCATGTAGTGTTACCTTGTATCGATAATCGAACTTCTTCTGATTATTCATTTTCTTTTTATAATACATATTAGAAAAGGTTTTGGTATAGTTTTTGAAACATTGAATGCGTTTCTCGATTTTCATATGTTTCTTCACGCGCTGGCGCTCGTGTGTTTAGCTCAGAAGTGGTACTTATAAGTACCGCAGTCGCCCTAAATTTCTTTCCGTGCACGAGCAATCCTTTTTGCAATCGTTTTGGAATCAATCTACGCTTTTTTGTTTTTCGCAGGAACGTATATAATATATGAATATTCTAACTGTCAAAACTACGTAACTGCTGAAAAATAAAATTTGTCGTAACTGCAAAAATTGCAGGATTTTCAAGAAAAAATTTCAAAAACTTTGATAATAATTATTCCACCAAAATTATGACGTATAATGTTTTTTGTAATGGAATTGTTCTGTTGAGTTCAACCAACTCATTTATGAAACATATTTCAGTATTTAAAAACTTTTTGAATTGTCTTGAAATACAGCGCAGTAGACAGGTAGAGAGAGTTCTAACGCAAGATTCCTGTTACCGACATATTACCGACATGGTTCTGTTCCATGCTAAAGAAAACGTGGTTCATGTTAAATTTATAAGGTTCCAGATTGACACGGGTGGTATTTGAATTGATAAATTAATGATGACGTAATATCCGCTTTTAAGTTTCAGAGGATGTGATAATTGCAATGGAATGTTGTTTTTAAAATTTAAGAATCATTTTTCTAAGAAGCGAGTTAGATTTTTCAATAACAAATTCCTTAGCGGTTCACCCTTTGATATTTGCTGTCAAATGAATTGTCAACGTTATATATTTTTCATAGAATTGGGCAACAACCGTAAGTGTAACGTTTCTCGGTCTTTAATAAATACATTCCAGAAGTATAATGTGTCACTCATCTCACGTCATCTCTTTGATATTTTTTTAATAACAAATCCCTTGGCAGTATTGCCTTTAATGCTGCTGACAAACGAATGGCTTAAATATTTTATAACTATATCACAAGTATGGGAGCCAGTCTTTGTTTTTTTTTTAAATATTGTTCATGCACACGAAGAAAGCTTGTGAAGATCAACATCTTGGCATAGTGTATTTGGGTGTTTTATAATAATGTTCGAATATTTTTCTAATTAATTTATAGTGATTTGAATTTTAAATTGTTATTCTTTTTGAATTCCAGGGAATTCTCGATTGATTTTAATGGTTTGAAGGAAGTTTCAAAGCTTTTTCTTCCGCTTATAAAAATCATGGCATTTTTAGGAATTTTTGACCGGTTTCAGGGATTAATTTAATGGTTTTCCCTGAATTTTTTAATAATGTTCGAATATTTTTCTAATTAATCTGTAGTGATTTGAATTTTAAATTGTTATCCTTTTTGAATTCGAGGCAATTCTTGATTGATTTTAATGGTTTGAAGGAAGTTTCAAAGCTTTATTTTCCGCTTATAAAAATCATGGATTTTTTAGGACTTCTTGACAGGTTCCTGGGAATTATTTAATGGTTTGCACTGAATTTTATAATAATGTTCGTATATTTTTCTAATTAATTTGTTCATAATAAATCAAGAGCTCCACAGTATACCCTTGACACATGGTTACCCTTTATCCTCAAAATCACTCGCGGGCGTGCTTGAGAGGAGGAAGGTCGGGTCTCCCAGAATTTGGGAAAGAAACAAAATATAAAATGCTAAAATTAGATTATTTGTAACAGTGTAACCTGAAAATCGAAAAGAAAATAGGAAATGTAGGAGTCTACTTTGCCGGATGAGTAGACTGTACCAATTTATATATATGTCAATTGATTTTAGTACTTTGAATGGAGTTGATTAATTAATTAATTAATAAGGGGATTAATTCAATGTATTTTGCTGAATTTTATTACAATAGTAATAATAATCATAATAAACGGCCTAGGGATGTGGCGACCCCATCGCCCAAGAGCTACGGCTCTTGCAGTCAGCCACGTTGCATTGGGCTAACTACCCAACGCAATGAACTATGCGGTTACGTCACCAGTATCACGCAGTGCCACCCACAATATGCCTCTCTCGGATGGAGGCCATGGTTCAGTTGGGAGTGGCAATAGGACCGAACTGTAAAGGTTTCAAGAGAATTGCAAAAAACTTCAAAAGAATTCAAAGGAGCACAAGTGAATTCTAAGAATTCGTTTAAATTCTACAGAATTAGAAATACTCGAAGGAACTTCAAATAATTCAACGCGTATTCTGAAGGAAAACATATTTTCTAAGAGTCTAGTATCTCAGTTGCCGTGTGAAGTTGCACCATTCATATTCACAACCTCCTGCAAATTTAAAATTACTCTTTCGCGCACACACCCTCATCAGTGACACATGGACTGTCGTCCATCTAACGCATACTTCTGATTGGTTAATCTTTAATTGTTAATTACTTATCAATTATAAACTTCACAACAAATTTTTATTATTATTTTCATCTCCATTTTTTATGAGGAATTCAAAAACATAAAAATGTACCTCGAGTGCTGGGACACCCTGTATATAACCGCAGCCAGAACAAGCTGGCAACAGAGAAGGCGTGGCGACCCTGAGACCAATCATGAGCAGTCATCCAACAGAGGAAGAGCGATGCTTCAAAACCCGGAGAAACATCAATATTCAGGTTTCCCTCAAGCCCAAAGATCTGGCTGAACTGGATGACGAGCTTCGTGAAGATTTTTCCGAAGAATCCAACCTCTGGACTATTAATTGTAGTGTGTATAATGCAGTGAGAGCTTTGGCAGATGCAAATCATAAAACAAAACCAACGGTTGACCATAAGACCAAAAGACGAATGCATCAACTCATCACAAATATACGCTGAGCAAGGCAGCACGCGTCCCGCATTCAGTGTGTAATTGACTACATAACATTTGGCAGGACTTTCACTGCCAAGGTTCGACAGTTCGTGCGCGAGCTGCGGATCCGTCTTCACACACTCAACAAGTCAAAGCTACCGACCATCAGGCAGCATATTGTTAACAGAATACCAGTACTATCTAACGCTAGGAGAAGTCTAGAGCGGAGAGAGAGGTGGGTCAGAGAAAATCAACAGTTTTTGTCTGACCCAAGTGGGGAACCACACATAACAATTTTGTGAGGCTCTGCACGTGGGGTGATCGCTAGAGAGATTGATCAGCAACCTGGGTCGGAACAGTGTTGCGGAATGAACGTGTTATTTTAATAAATAACACGAGAATTCAAGATCAATCTAAATATCTATACCTTACACATATGAACCTATCTACCCTATACCTATATATCCATCCACACATTGCTACTTTCTAAGCGAGCAATTCACGCCTACACCGAAAAGGAAACGGCTTAATGATATACTAATAATAATAATAATAATGTAAAAACGTTATTATCAGTGGAATGTAGTATTTTATGCATTAGAAACAATTTGTATAAAAAAAGAAACGCAAAAAAATCATAATTAGCACCAGCAACTCGCAAAATCCAATTTTTCACTTATGCGGTTTTTTAGGACCCTAGAAAACAGACTTATGGGGATAATATTGAATAAGTAATTGTTCAAAATTGGGGCAAAATTGAAGGCTGTAGACCTTTTGGACGAAAAAAATGCGTTCCCTCCCATAGCGCCGTGCATATTGGTATACTATCGTGGGCACTTCAACATTTCGATTATAACTGCAAATATTTACCGATTTTCATGAATCTTTTTTTCACTTTCATGAAATTATATGAATAAACTATTTCTGCTAATTACAATTGAATCACGTGCTGCTTTAATAATTTCAGTTTTTTGAACCGACCTGCATCTCATAATAATGAAAGGGTGATTCGTTTCGGGTAATTCGATGTGCTCCCGAGTCTCCACTCGCGCTTCGGGGAGTCTGCCTCAGAAATTTGACGGGGATCCATTGCCTAGGCGTCGGAAATACAGACTCAGCTAAAGTCGGTTCCAAAGGTATAGGCCACTTTGACCTGTTTCCAGAGAGAGGGCGACGTTAGGAAAGATCTGAAAAAATGCACAGATATTCTTCGAACATTTCTGAATGCAATGCATTTTTCAAAATGGTGAAATATGCAATAGAAGGTGAATTTAAACGAATTCAGGATACATTCATAAGAATTCAGAGTGAATTCAAAACAATTCAAAAGAATTCAAATGAATCTGAAAAAATCCGAGAAATTCCATTGATTTCTGTAAAATGGGAGTGAATTAAATAAAATTCGAGTGAATTTGTAGGAATATGAGGGAAATGAGAAGAACTCGATGAAATTCATAACAATTCAGGGTGAATTTTTAAAAACTTGAAGTAAATTGAAAACAAATAACAAATATTAACAAAATTTATTGAACTCATTAAGTTTCGAGTGAATTAAAAAAAAATCAAGGGAATTCAACAGAATTTGATGAAATACCGGAAAATTAAGATGAGTTCAAAAGGTTTCAGCATGAATATAATGGAACTAAAAACATCATTCGAATTGAGTAGAATCGAGTAAGTTTAGAAGAATTAAAGTGAATCCCAAAGAATTCAAAATAATTCATAAGAATTCAGGATAAATTAATAAGAATTTAGGACATGCAAAATTTTTCATTGATTTCAGTAAAACTGGAGTGAATTTAGAAAATTTCAAGGGAACTCAAGAAAATTAGATTGAATTGATACAAATCCAAGATGAAGGAAAAAGAATTCAGGGCGAATTAAAAAAATTGAAAATTATTAAATTAAGTGGATTTCAAGGCAATTCCAGAATATTCAGGGTGAATTCAAACAAATTTAAAGGATTGCAATGAAATTCAAATTTTTATTAGGCACCCTAGTGCTTAAGGAAGGCTGAAATAATTTTTTTTCAGAACGTAATTAAAATTAGAATAAAATATATTAGTGATGTGCAAAATGACTTCGAGTACAGTACCAGTAGATATAGTTGATTTTGGTCAGTAATTTGATTTGTAAATGCACGTGTAAAAGCTGCAATTAATATAAAATTATGATTGAAGGGATTAATTCAATGGTTTTCACTGAATTTTATAATATTGTTCGAATATTTTTCCTAGTTAATTTACTCAGAACATACTACATCCCATTGTGTCAAATTTCTCATAAACTCCCTATCCTTTCTCTCCAATCCTGCTATATTCCAGTAACATATCCTGCACTCTTCCCTACCTTCCTTTCTCCTCTCTCTTTGCTTCTTACTATTTCTTATTTTCCTATCTCCCGTTCTTTCTCTTCCAGTTTTCCGGCACCTCATTTCCTACTATCTCTTCCCTTTCTTCGTCCCAATCCCACCACACTCATTCTAACTGTATTCTGCCATACTTAACCCACGTTCTTTTTCCCTTACTTCTTTCCTCTTACGCTATTTGCCTTAACTTGTACTGCATATTCCTTTCTACCAATGTCAAATCATCCTCTATTCTCTCTGAGCTTCCGTATAACAACCTTTTATTTGTCATCACTTCCCTCTTATGTTCCCATTTCTTTAGTTTCACTAGTACCATTTTTTCACCTCGTCGCGTTTCCTTTCCTACACTTCGCATTTCTTCTATCTCTACATTAGCATCTATCCATTTTAACACATTTTCCACTCCTTCCTTCAATTCCTTCACTTCTAATCTTAGACCCTTTATCACTATGTTTCTTTTTCTTCCATCTCTTTCTGTCCTTTCTAATCTTCTTCCTATTACCTTTATCCTTTCCCTCTCATTATTCCCACTCTCCCCTACATCAAACTCCAGTTTTGATTTTTCGATCTTTACTATCTTACCTTCTGACTGTGCTACATTTTTATCATGCTCATCCTGTTTTTCTATTCTTTGTTCTAGAATCTGCATCCTTTTTTCTAAATTTTCCCTAACTTCTCCCCGTTTCCTCTTTTCTGTCCTAAGTTGGGCTTTTTCTGCTTTATTTCTTTCCTTATTTCCTCTACCCTTTTCTCCTGGTTTGCTTCATATGTCCCCATTACTTTTTTACCATTTTACGCATGTCATCTACCTGTAAATTTTCTTTTTCTATTGGGTCTTTATGTTCAACTTTTTCTTCGTCTTTCCCCTTGTCTTTCTCCTTTCATAATTTCAGTTTTTTGAACCGGCCTGCATCTCATAACAATGAAAGGGTGATTCGTTTCGGGTAATTCGACAAGCTCCCGGGTCTCCAGTCGCGCTCCGGGTAGTCTGCCTCCTCAAATTTGACGAGGGTCGATTGGCTAGATCTCGAAAATACACACTCAGCTAGTACTGAGAATCACTGCATTTTTTCTCTATTGTTCTTTTCTTTTTGTTTATAACGTGAAATATAATGTTTTTTCAAAAAACCGAGACTTAATAACAAAAGAGACCCATATATAGATGAGGTATGCAAAAAATCAGACAAAAATATTTAACCGTGCGGCCGGAAACTGCAAACGCATTTTATAATGCTGATAAATAATACTTAACCTTTAGGAGTTCAACGATATTTTATCACTCATTAACACATGAAATTGTCTTAAATTATACTTCACCCATTCCTCTTGAATTACAAAAACACTGCTATAACTATTAAAAAACCAAATTAGTTTTACAATGCAACATAATTTACTCCAGTTCAGAAATAAAGACCATCTCGAGAGATCAATCTACTTCAAGGTAGTTCACGCGAAATATCACTTATTTTACCAATCACCTGAAATTTTCACTATGTATAGTCTGTGCAGGTAAATATTGTTAATTGAAAACAATAAATTTTGCATGTGTTCCCTTATAAAACGACTGAAATTGCTACACCTTTAATTGTTGCATAAAAACGGATTTTACGACTCAGGTTGAAAACTAAAGTTGTGTGAAAGAATATAATATGAATAAAATACAAAAATTTCAATTTTTTCTTGAATTTAGTATAACAGATACAACTTTCCAAAAGTATAATATTTTTGTTCACGCGAAAAATATGATGCAGGCAATCATTAAGGGCATGTGATACTTCGTCGTGTGGTAAATTGGGTTCAGTTCCCCCGGATTTTTGTCCACAAAAATTAAAAATTTTAAAAACTGTATTTGGAGATGCTATAAAATAGAGTGTGCTGTGTGCTGTGCGGCATGCATGATTTTCATCATTTTTCGCCATGACGCACCACCACGAAAAATCTGAAAAAATGTATGTTGAAGCAGACACTTCAAGGTTTGTTTTGAAAAAAAATTGGAGGTGTACCTCTAAAACATAACCTCAAAAAAATATTTTCAATATTTGAAAGCATTTTTTTTACCCCTATTTTTTATCCAAAAAAATTCAAAATTTTTTCTGAAAGTAGTCTTTTTGGTCAACACAACATATATTTTGCCCTTTCCTGAAATCTGAAGGATTCGCCCGTAAATTCACATGAAATCGCGTGAAGCCATCTGAATTCATTTGAAGTCACTTTAATTCTCCTGAAGTCACGTGAATTCATATGGAGTCTCGTAAAGTCACTGGAAATCTCCTGAAATTTCTGAAGTCATTTGAATTTACATGAAGTCACTTGAATTCTTCTGAAGTCATTTGAATTCTCCTGAAGTCATTTGAAGTCACGTGAATTCGCATGAAGTCACTTAAATTCTCCTGAAATCACTTTAATTCTCCTGAAGTCACTTGAAATCTCATGAAATCAGTGAAATCTTTTGAAGTCATTGGAATATCCTGGCGTCTCTTGAATTCAGAAGTAGGTGTACACCCTGTCGGTCGAGTTGTCAAGCCCTCGCTCGGTCAGCACTTAAAATAACTATCAAGGATAATAAAACTAGACCCGCGTAACTAGATTCATCTAGTTGGCCCGAAAGTTGGCCCAACTAGACCTTCATCTCCGTGTCGGAATTCAAGACTGAAAACAGTGAATTCAAAAATGAACTCACTGAGCAGCCAGGAAAATGCATCGCCATGACAAACCATTTATTTCAGAGCGAGTCGTCCCTCGCTAGTATCAGAATATTTATTTTCCCTTTGCGGAGTACCTCCCAGGTAGAAATTGAAACTTGGTTCTTAATAGGCCCTGTCTAGATTTCCTATTTACTATCGAGGCCCTAAAGTGGCAATCTTGCTGACTTAAAGACTGGTGCACTATCTACATACCATGTAAAAGATATATTATTAGGATTTGAGAGAAATCCATTAATAAACCATGTACGATACAAGCTGCCGTCATATACATCAGTTATAATACCAGGTGGATGTTGTAGCCTATGAAATCGACTCTGCAAACTATTATAAAATTCTTTTCTTTTGTACATTTCTTTTTCCTTCGACAGGAGGGACACATATCATCTAATTACCTTAAACCTCTTATACATTTCGAACAATAAAATTGTTTTTGAATACGATATTTTCCGAGAGCAAAAAATTTTTTTAATTTATAAAGTGAATTTTTCTTGAAACCATCCAACGCACAGTGTAAATTTATAACAGTTATTATGTCGGCTAGGCATTGCATTGTAACGCTATGATGAAATAATAAATTTAATATTAGTAACATGCTGTCGACGATTGTCAATGGAGCATCTCGATAAACTGGTGCATATGCATCAGCGTAGTCATTATTTTCCGGAACAAGTAGGTTCCTCAATCGCACTTTCTTTTGATGGTCACACACTTCATCTAAAGCTTTTCTTGACATTTTTGTCAAATCAAAATATTCAACTACAGTAAATAACAGATTTAAATTTCATGAATTGCGCGAAAATGATGAAAACTAAAATCAAGAGGTTAACTTACTTACCATACAAGCAAATTTGAGTAAGTAGATAACCCGGGATTTTGCTCACAATTTTTACGAGTCAAAAAAATAATAGTGTACAATAATGAACAATAATTATGTGAGAGAAGTTTTAGGCTCCGGAAGCTACGACCATGGTTCCTTAAAGCAACCAATTCCGACGCAACTGGAACGTTTACGTCATCCACTTCTGCTCCTTCTGTCCAAGAAGGTAAGCAAGAGCGGGAAATTTACGCGAGTAAAGATCGTTCAACACTGTTCCTTGGAGTCAGGTCTCTAGCCGCGGATGACCTTACGCGGCAGACGGGACAGTTGGATCGATCACGAATATAGTTCGTTTCTCGAAGTCTTGGAGAACAATGTCAGGCCTCGAGTGTGCAACGGAGACTGCTGTTATGAAGACACTGGAGATTCAGAAGTCCGCGTCCGCCTTGTCATGAAATGTATAATCGCGAAACTGGCGAATTGATATGCAAGCTTTTATGCATATGCATGGTCTTACGTATAGTCACATCAAGGGCCTTAAGTTCGTCCCTCGCCCATTGAACCACCCCAAACGAGTAGAGTAGAACCGGGACCGCAAGCATGTTAGTCGCAGATACCTTATTCAACGCGAACAGATTGAATAACAAAATCTATTGAAGAAAATGATTGTATCTGCTTCGGAGAGACTCCTTAACTGATGTTACACAGGCTCAATTCGCCGAACAATCCTGTTGTTTAGGACATCTGTAAAGATATTATACAGTGTGTTCACGCAAGTTATTGGCCTGTAATTCTCTGGGTTGGACAAGCTGCCTTTTTTTTTGGTAGGAGTATAGTGCGTCCTAACACCAGCCACTGTGCAATGGGCGTCTCCGACTTTAAATATGAGTTGAATATGCGGGCCCAATGTTGGTGTGTAGAAGTAAACTTCTTCAACGAGAAGTTCTTGATACAATTTGGTCCAGCACCGGAGAAGTTCTTCGTGCCTCTGAGTGCTTTTTTCACTTCTTCAGCAGTGATCGATGGACATTCCCCCTCAGATTTTATGGGGTTGTCGCAAAATTCCTTAGAGCGGATGATATTGTCAGTATTTTCGATCAATTTCAGTGTTTCCTGAATCTTGTATACCTCTCTCCAAAAAGTCTCTACCTCATTGGGCTCGGGTGGATTTTTGACAGAAACAGGGTGTTCACTGAAGAGGCGAGATGAGTCAGCGAGAAAATTTTGATTCTCCCTGATCCATTTCTCCTTCTGTATTCTCCTCCTTGCGTCAGATAACAGCCGTATTTTGTCAACAATATGCTGCTTGATTGTCAGCAGCTTTGAATCAGCCATGAGATTATACTATACAAATGCGTTAGTAAACACTTATAATAAACAAAAAATAGATAAATGGTCTGGTGACGAATTTCTTTCGAGGGCTCTATATTTTACATGACATAACAGACAAGCAAAAGGAAAGTCTTCTAGAGTCGCTGAAAAAGAAAAAAGTATCAGAAACAGGAGGTTTTCTGTATGAAATAAAGTTTAAAGTTGGTATAAATTGTATGATTTTAACAAATATAGATGTAAAAGATGGGTTGATGAATGGTGCTTGTGGAATTTTGAGAAAAATTACCACAAAAGCAGATTCCGGTGAAGTATTACAAATATTGCTAGATTTTAAATTGGAAAAAGTTGGAAAGAAAGAACGTGGCTGTTACAAAGAATATGTGTTGAAAAATGATATCGATCCTAAGCTGACACCCATTGGGAGGCGACGTCACTGGTTAAATATTTCAAATAAATTATGTTATTCAGCTATAAGATATCAGTTTCCAATAGCCGCAGCAGAAGCGATAACAAGTCACAAAAGTCAAGGACAAACTTACAGCAATGTGTGCTTGGACTTGCGAAATACGAAAGGTATGTCCAAGTCTTTGTTTTATGTTGGTCTTCGCCGAACAAACAGATTAGAAGGTCTTCATTTATTTGATCACTTGAGACCTCCAAGAACATTTAAACTGGACCAGAAGCATCTATTATCAATGAAGTGATGCGTTTGAAAGAAAAAAAAACGTTTAAACCTATCGTACGATAATTTAGTCAACAATAAAGATGATGTAATCATGTTTTTTAATGTTAGATCTTTCAAAAATCAATTCAAGGAAAATTATAAATGATATAGCAGATGTGATATTTTAATATTTGCAGAAACTCTGCTACAGACTGTAGATAATATAGAAATCCCGAATTTCGATACAGTAGAACTCGTCGGATCGGGACGGACCGGGTCTCCACTTTCGATCACGCAGGTCGCAGAAACAAATCTTAGCTCCGTAAACATCGCAACTCCGCTGAACTTGCAAGCGCCTCTCTCTCGCCCCCTTGGACCGCCTTGTCCTGTATATCGGAAATCAGTATAGTGGGACTCTAGTGTAAATGCAACTGTAAAACAAATGAAAAATATAATTTATTGTCCAATATATATATATATATAAACTATATATACCGTTTTTACACGCATATAGGCCGCAATTTTTTTTTTTTTTTTTGTGGAACTTGAAAATCGGGATAATCGTACGCTACTTATAAACATTTTTTCACTATTTCGAGCTTCTAAAATCGAGATGCGGCTTATAATCGTGTGCAGCTTATATGCGTGTGAATGCAGTATAACTTTTTCACCTGGGTTTGGCTTAAAATAATTCTCTTTTTGTTGAAAATTTAACTATTTAGTAGAAAAATCATCTTTTTTGGTTGAAAATTCATCTTTTCGGGATTAAAAGTCAACTGTTTTCTAAAAATTTTGAATTTTTAGCTTGAAAATTCAACTCTTATTTCGTTGAAAATCCAACTTTCTTATATAAAATTAATCTTCTTTTGGTGAAAATTCAACATTTTTTTGAACATGCAATATAGTATATTTCGATTTGAAATCTCCAGTTTTGTATATTGAATTCAATATGGTACCTTTATATTAATTTGGGTTAAACATTAAAAGAATTTATTTCCCTATTTTCGTGAAAAATCACCGCATATTTCTGCTATTTTTATAGCATCTTGGGCTTCGAAGTCTGTTAAAATATTATGTGTATGTTTGTATGTTTTGTCTATTACTTTAGACGTTTAAGACCTTGGTTGCTCATGGTCCGAAGTGAGGAACCACACATAACAATTTTGTGAGGCTCTCCACGTGGGGTGATCGCTAGAGAGATTGATCAGCGGAGCAGTGTTGCGGAACGAACGTGTGCATAATGTGCGGGAAAACACTGATGGACAAAGTCCGAAACGAGATAATCCTCAAAGAATGTGGTGCAGGGGAGACATAAACGATATTCACTCATGCGCAGGCGCACTTTCTCCGCTAGCCAACAAATGAAATCCTTCAATAGTTAAAGGAATTATTTTCAAAGTCAAAAGAAATCGTTCATCAGTAAAACTACTTCCGTTTTGCAGTTACTGTATTGAAGGCTCACGTAAAGCGTAACCAATAAAGCAAGATAGAAGCATTCACGTGGGAACACAACCAAAGATCTTTAATGGTAGTCCGGACGCCATACCCACTTCTGTCGGATTCGTGTGTTAATGATTCTTGTTCAGACTGATCTCCTGATTCCGAATCTTCGTGATACCCCTCTGGCATTTATGGCGTTCTCGAGATATAAGCTAATAGGTAAAATAATGGACAAAAATTAATCTCCTTCTGTGCTAAGTAATATTGTTTTATTTGAAAAAAGTTTTGATAGAATCGAAAATATGAGTTAAATTTCAAAAACCACCCCTTAAACTCGAAAACCACCCCGTGAAGGAATTTGCACAAACAGTGTATAAACTATGCCAGAATTAAGGGCTCATTTAAGGCTCATTTAATACCCAAAAGCCAAAATTTTTGGCTCTGCATTTAAAAAAAATGCATGGTACTGATAGCTTTACGTAAAGCTAGCAGTACCATGGTAGAAATATTGGTCAAATCAAGTTTTTTCTTTCACAGGAATTGAGGGCTCATTTAGGGCTCTTGTATGACCTCCTGCGCAATTTTTCAAAAACAACCCCTATCACAGAAAAACTAGCCTAAAAAATAAATATGCACTAATTAAAAAAGTGAGTACATCATAATTAAGGGCTCATTTTAGGCTCTCCAACGACCGTAAAAACAATTTTCCAAAACCATCCCTCAACATTCGAAAACTACCCCTTACCCAAAAGTACTCACAAAATGCAGGAAAAAGTATTGCATCAGATTGGAATATTTTTTAGTTGTCCGAAAACATCAAAAACTTTTTAAAAAATCACCCCTAAAACTCAAAAACCACCCCGTCACGAAACGTCGGCAAGTTTCGTAGTTTTGCACACGATTGAAACCCGAAAAAGCTTTAAATTTAAATTTATCAGATGAATATGTATTTAGATGTATTTACATATGCGTATACTAGAATTTCCGTTTATGATTTTTGTGTAATATGATCCGTTTATATTTTAATAATAATTACATAAAATATTGAATGATTTGCATAATATATTGTTCACAATTTCTGTGTAATTAACAAATTATAATTTCGGTGAGAATTTCGCTATTTTGAATAACGCCACGTAAACCACAACCGAGTGAATGTATTGTTACGTTTATAACAGAATATCACAGAATAGAAACAAGAAAGGATATCGAAAATGTTTTGATTCACTTCGACCTAATTCACAATTGTTTAACTTTAAACGATTTACATATCTAAAATTTTACATTCATTACCAATGAAATTGTACTTCAATTCTCAGCATTTGAGGTTGATATGATTTGATTGGGAAAGTTTACATCTAAAAAAATGTCAACTATTAAGCCTTTATATTTAAAATGAAACAAATTCAGAATTGTGAAATTGTTCAATTTTCGACACACCTAAAATTATACTATTTCAAAACTAAGAATGATTTCATTTTGAAACGTGTTGTATTTAAAAGTGTTAAATTGTGAACAGTTGGATTTATATGATTGACATTTTTTTCAATATTATGTACATTTGAAGGGTTGCAGTACAGAACTAGAAAACCAACATTTTTCCAAAAATGGGCTTTTTGCATAAAAAATTCTTTAAAAATCTCATACATATTTTGTTAAAAGGAATTGTTCGAAATCTCATTTTTAATACAGTAAAATAAAAATATTGGTGATTCAAAACTAGATAGCTTCTTTTTTCAAAGAAAAATCTCTTAAATAAAACTATTTGCCACTTTTTTCAGCACCAAAGTATCAATCAAATTCCAACCTAGAATCTTAAATCTCCATTTTCTACAAAAAGCCACTTTCATAAGGTTTATCGCACCTTCGGAGAGCTGTTACTGAAGGGTTCAGTAGTAGCTCGCTTTCACATGTTTGATGGTTAGTAATTTCACTAATGGGTGAGTTGTTGTTGCAGACTCTATAGTAGGGAGTCCGCTTGCAGGATTCTATGTGTTGACTGTCCAGTAGTATGTAGGTCCATTGGGATTCTTCAACGGCAATGTGGGAGAACTTTGGTATGACGTAGGAACTTCCTGAGCCATTTCCTAGTATCGATTGGGATGCATCTTCCCTTGAAGGGACGTATGATTGACCTCTAGGACACGATGGATAGTACGGATGTAGTCGTCAAGGCTAGAGTCTACTGCCTTCAGCACGCGACTCAGCGCTTCCGCATATTTATCTTCCGCAACGATCCGCGTCAGATTTTCTAGTCTAACATTATTCTGAAACAGTTGTTTTTCATGCCAAATTAAGTCTCCCCTTTTTGCTCCTTGAGAGTTCGTGGATTCCTTCCAGCTGAGCTCTCACTATATGTATCTGTTTACCAACCAGATGATAAAGATTGGCTTGAGCCTGATTGAGTTCGGCGATCTGAGCTTCGAGGGTCTCTTCATCACTGTATGTCATCAGACTCGCTGTGGGTCCAATAAGCCCTCCTAGGATTCCCAGTAGTGGTTGTGCTCGCCGGCTTCTCATTCCCATTGGTAAGCTGGAAAGTATTGTCTAGTTGGTGTGCTCCTTCATCTCTGCGGCATGTCTGGATACTTCCCTCTTCAGGTCTTCGGCTACCAGGAATTTAGCGTCAAGACCGTAATCGGTGATTATATCCGATTAGACTCGAACATAATGATGATCGCGTAAGTGATTAGGTGAACACAAGAAAAAACAGATTTAAAATGAAATATAATTAAGAAAACTGCGTTTATTCGCAAAGTCAAAGGTCCAGAAAAGCGCCCGTGTGTCCTTCTGGAAAGTCTTTCAGAGTGGGGGCCAAGAAATCAGCACGTACACCCAGAATTTGTATATATTCCTCATTGTAGTCCCCATTGGGTACAAAGGACTCCCGCTGACTGGGATCGACGGCAGCAGTTCGGCTGAGTGGGAGGAAGCCGTGTAGTGGGGGAACCGATCTGGGGCGGAATTGTCATCCGCCCGTCATAATACGCAATTCTTATTTTCGTTATTTTCAGTTCACTCCAACCTAGCCATTCATTCTACTCTTCAAGTTTTCTTACAATAGACTCAATAAAGTAACAGAAATAGACAATAAAAGGAGGAAATTCACAAAATTGATTGTGTATAACCAGGTATACGGACCGTAGGATGGATATAGCAGGTTCGTAGTAGATTCTAGAACAATGGCCTACAGGTTTTCCCCGAGTTTAAAGGAGGGATTTAAACCTTAAAATGGCCTTAAATAACTATGGGGCGCCTAACAGCGCGTGCCTTTAATATATGGGTCATTATATTTGGGTTAAAGGATTTAGGACAAATTTTGGAAAATTCTCAGAAGCCGTGTGTATATTGTAAAGAAGGTTTGAAATTTTTCTTGAGATTTTTTCAAATTTGAAAAAAGTTTAAAATAAAATTAAGCAAAACGAGTGTTTCAAACTGATTTGGACAGGAATAACCAGTGAACATAAGATAGGCAAAGTTATTAAAATTGTACAAAACTCGCTTGAATATTTTTAAAAAATTTAAAAAAATTGATAAAAAATTCAGGAATTTAAAAATGTTTGAAAACATACATGAATTTTAAACCAAAAAGATGAATTTTCAACACAGAAGATTAATTCTCTATTGAAAAAGACGAATTTTTTCATAAAAATACATGAATTTTCAAACACATAGTTGCATTTTCAACAACAAGAACAAAATAAATTTTAAAACCGGTAACAATAATTTTCCCCAAAAAAAGACAAATTTTCAATAAAATACACGCCACATAGATGAATTTTCAACCAAAAAGATGAATTTTCAACACAGAAGATTAATTTTCTATCGAAAAAGACGAATAACAGATGGCGAGTATTTTAATAAAAAAATAACTTGTCACATTCCGCACCGGTATCTACTAACAAAAGGTACTTATTTCAAGTTTGTTTGGAATTCATTATTTCAATATTTTCATAATATTTCTTCCTACATACCCATTTTCCTATAATAGTTGGTCGTACAGAGTACGCGTCAAACTCAAACTGCGCGGTCATACTAACAAAATGGTGGAATTAAGAGGTTGCATGACTTGGACGAAACGGGGCCCTCAAGTGGCTAGACCATGTATTTATTGGATCATGTCCAGCCCTATGCATCGCCCCCACTCTTTTGTTCTCTTAGCATCCGGAGTTGTAACGTAGTTCAAGTAAATGCAACAGATAGCGCTTCGATTAAGTTTGCCCGTTTTTGCATTGTTATGTATAGCAAAATACTAAAATTCGTTTAAAACTTGATAATTTTTATGAGTATGAAAGAAGAACATAGTTTTCGGTAACAATAAGAGCAGCTGTAATTAGTAATAAACAAAAATGAATGAAAACATGTAATTTAATAGTAGGAAAATTGAATATAATGATGAGTTTTTTAAAATCAGTTTGAATTGTATTCATATTTTTTTTATTATTTATTTTGCTAATGTAATTAATTCATTTTATAAACAATTGTAATTGCTACGAATTTTGAACATTTATTGATATTATTCAATTATTAATGGTAAAAATATTATTTGAACCTTAATAATTAGCCTTATAATATACTTTTTTATAATTCATCTAGAAATTTCATCTCTAAAAAATATATATTTATAATAAATTATATATTAGGGTGGTCCAAAAAAATTGTATTTCTGATTTTCTAAAATCTCACCCCCCTCATTTTGTGTCTTCTTGTGAAAAAAATTTTCCTGATATTTTGAGATTTTTAAAAACATGTTTGGAGACAGGGCACGGCCTTTAAAGTACCCCTAAGCGTTAAAAATTCAGTAAGCCCTTGAATTTTAAAAAGAATCGTAACTGTTTGCTGTAGTTCTCCACTGATGAGAACCAGAAATCTATTCTGTGATTTTTTCATGTAATCCGGTCACTTTAGGCGTGACTATCTCGGATACGAAAAGGGGTAAAAACAAACTGTAAACTGCATTTAATGTGTCCTTATTTCTGCGTCGATTGATTTTCTTAGCGGTTATTGTGTAAAAATCTGGTGAGGAACTTTCATAGTTTTTTTTACATTCTCATCATAATGAGAAGGTATTGGTTTTATGTGAAAAATGACGTTCGTGGATTCCATGAAATGTCAACGTTTTGAGACCCCCTAAGTTAAGAAAAATAGTTTTTACGTCGGTGTCTGTCGGTCTGTCGTCCGTCGTCGTTGTCGTCGTCGTAGTCGTCGTCGTCTGTCTATCATATAACTTTCGAAAGACTAATCGGATTGGATTGTGCTTTGGCACACAGTTTCAAGGACGAAAAAGAAAGTTCGAGTTTGTTAACCAGCTATTTGGATAGAAATTCAAAAAGTGAGGGCACTTTCCAAATTTTTTAAACCATTTTTTTCCTCATTCATGAATTCCATGGACAGCCGCTCATAGTACTCAAAAATAAAAACAAATTATTACTTCTACAACTTTGTTCAATACAGACAAAAATTGACAGAGCTACAGCATTTTCAAAATCTCCCAAAACAAGAGAAAATTAACATTTTAAGCCAATTAAAGCATGATATGAAAAAAAGTTAAGAGCAGAAAAGTGTTACTTTTTGATAGCCCTACAAGATTCTAATGATCACTTTTTTAATTTTCTCAAAAATTCGACAATTCAAATTTTATTGGCACAAAACATAACGGATTATTACATCCTCATCATAATGAGAAGGTATTGGTTTTATGTGAAAAATAACTTTCGTGGATTCCATGAAATGTCGACGTTTTGAGACCCCCTGAGTCAGGCAAAATAGTTTTTACGTCGGTGTCTGTCCGTTTGTCGTCCGTCGTCGTCGTCTGTATATCGGATTTCATTGTTCCCATTTTTAATTATAATAATTGCCATATTGAATTTCTTCACATATAAATAATAACAAATAATAAATAATTTACACAAATGACTCATAAATCTAAATTCATAATAATTAGATATCAATTTTATTTTATTTAGAGAAAAAAATATATTTTCCTTCAGGGAATGTAACCTATACGATACACAGTACTTAAATTAATGTTTAAGTGTCGTATTCATTTAACGTTATTCAATATAACTTAGCACACTACTATTACTTTTAGAAATATTACTTTTCAATGTAATTTTTCAATTTGTAAAGTGTCATTTTCAAATTCCACTCGAAACTCGCGCGAAACTGTCAAAGGTGTCATCTGCTATGCTCAGCTTTTTGGAATTTTTATTATTTTGAGAGTAACTGGAACATTTAGAACCGAAAAACTGTTTGTAAAAGTTTAGCATAGGGTATGTCCTAACAATTAAACCACATTTCTCCATAAAAACAAACTTTCCTGATGGAGATATTTGGGCCTGACCGCGTTTTACCAACTTTTAGCGTCATGACCGGACATTACCGGTCAGGTCAGGTATTACCACAGTCATGCCGAGCATATATCCATCACTACTGGTACGTATGGATTGGCATCACTGGGAGTTCGCGGTGGATGTCTTTTTATTGCGAAGTGAGTTTTCCGAGTGCGGGCGCTCTTTCCCATGGAGTGTGGTTTCCCCACGGGATTTCGGCTTCTTGATTATTATCAAGAAGCCATCCGCTATTTGTTTTTGTTGCCTGTGTGCTAAAGAAAACCTCTGCTATCAAACAGCATAACCTCTAAGGCGGCCGGCGCGTTGCGCGCGGGCTCATATTTTTGCGCGGGGACATCCCTAGACGGTGGCATGGCCTCAAATAAGGACCCATCAGACCCTCTGGAGAGTAACAAGAACATCGACCCCAATAACAAACTAACCTCAGATGTTTTTGAAGGCGCCGAATGTCTCATTAACATGAACCTGCACCTTTTTGCGCATTAAATAAATATATTATCTGTGAGGAAGCAATAAATCATCCTTGAAATAACTATATGAGGCAGTATAAATTGCCAGGACAAAGCAAAGTATAACCTTGAAAGTATTTACGCGACAAAATTCTTGAGATAAGAAATAACCTTGAACCTGTTGTTACATGCATTTGGCTGGCAGAATTGTGCGATTTCACTCTGTGACGTCATCATGAAATGTTCTAGAACGGTCTCGATGTCAACCTCACACAGACACACGCACGCAGGCTTACCTCACGCAGACACGCACTAATACTAATTGAGAATGCCGGTAGGGCAGGAATTCATGAAGACGTCATCAGGATCAATCTAAAATGTTCCAGAAGCTTAGCACGGACATGAACCACTTTTCTAGACAAATTTAGCACGGACACGAACCACTACAGATAAAATCTTCTCGATGTCGGTAAGGTAGGAATGTTTATCCAGAACCCGCCTATACATCTACTAACATGACCTGAAAGTAAACCTACAAAACCTACACTTGGCAGATTCACGCTCATTGAAAATTGCTATGTGTGCATCGTATTTTTACCATCGAGTTTGATCTCTAAAGATCTCCATTTCATATTTAATTTCAACCCATTCATGCGCACATTAATGAATCATAGAATGCCCATAGGAATTATTTCAGATCACTCAGTCTCATTCAACTCTATTAACTCCGCAATTAAACGAATGCGGAATGGCAGATTTAAAGCACCGCGCACAGGTAACAGATTAAAAATGTGGCTTACCGATTCGATATTAATTCTTTCAACCTGCAAATGATAGATACGCAATTCAAACCAACTCGCTTCCTATCGGTTCTTTTTTCCTAGGTACATGCAAGAAACTATTGAATATTATTATTTTCAATCCAGTCAGTACGGTAGAAACCTTTGCCCGTAGTCCGTCTCTAGTGGAATGTCAACGAATAAGAGGTTATATCACAGCTATCACTAGATAAATACATTAGCGAGCGCGAAGCGTGAGATAAATATATTCTCGAGCGCGAAGCGCGAGAACTAACAGTCGCGCACCCTAGGCGCGCTCAAACTTGCGAGCGAAGCGATCCGCGCGCGTAGCGCGCAATGAGAATGTAGCCGCGCAGCAGGCATATTTTTTTTATTAGTTTGGAATACAATTCGAGAATATAATCCATCTAGGATCTAGGTTATGCCACATGCACAAAAAAGTGCTTGTAAAAAAATTGTCCAAAGGAGGCCTATTCCATTTCAAATTCATGAGAGACGTCCAGCCTAAGGTCCAGCTTAGGGTTTCAGAATGATTTGGTATTTAAATATATCGTTCTACGGTTAAAATAAAGACACACATATTTCAAAGTTTGTTGAAAATTTTTTGTTTAGTTGTTACAATCATTCTAATCATACATGAGAATTCTCAAAAATTAACAGAAATTTTTTTTAAATGCAATACATTGCAATTTAGCTTACATATTAGGAATTTTCTTTTTTTCACGTGGGAATTCTCGCTCTTTCAATTGATTTCAAACAAATTAGAAACTTTAGAAAAATGAAAAAATGGCGGGCTGTTCCTTTTTAAATTCTTGAAAGTAGATTTTCTCAAAAACCCAAGTTTTTAAAAATTTTATCTCTTTTTCTCGGAAAACAAAGAAAGGTACAAAAAAATATTCTGATAAAAGTTTACATATCAGAAGTTTACATCAGAAGTTTACATATTCAAGTTGGCGGGGATTCACGTTGGCAACAAGTCACATTACGGTATCTCTCATTCGGAAAAATGTAACGTCCGGAAAAAATTGACAAAATTGCGCAAGTCGCATATGTGGTGAGTCACATTTGCGGCAACTATTATTTCTAAAAATTTGAAGTCCACAAATAATTGGAAAAAATGCAGTAGGGGAAACCACCCTACAGTAGATAATGATTTACAGTAGATAATCTTAATTAACTGGGAAATTGACAAAAAAAACTCACCCAGGTGCCATTCAGCTTTCGGCATGGTTGCTACGCCTCCGCTTAGGGGTTATTCCTTCGGGACCATCCCTGTACAGTTGTCCGCGACTGCTTATTAATTATTGTAACCATGTTTAGGAAAAACCCTTGGTACAGGTCATTCCTGGAGTAAATTTCAACGGGGAATTCAATGGTGACCTCTATTTTGACCTTGAAGTTGACCTACATTGCTTTCGGAAGGTCAACTTTGGTTTTTAAAATAGAAACCTCCTTTTTTACATCTGCAATCGATATAGCGGAAAATTTCACGTTCAGATACGTACCCAAGTCATAAGTCAAATGTAAATTTCAAGGTCAGTTAGGGGTTATTTGAAATAAACAAAGTTTTCCAAGAGGTCAGTGCAATTTCTGAAATATGTTTTAACGGGCAATTCAATGTTGACCTTCATTTTGACTTTGAAGTTGACCTTCATGGCTGTTTGGAGGTCAACTTTGTTTGTTTTTTAATGGAAACCTTCTTTTTTTACATCTGCAATCGATAGACCGGAAAATTCTACGTTCAGATACGTACCCAAGTCATAGGTCAATTGTAATGTTCCAGGTTAGTGGAAGGTTATTTGAAGTTAACAACGTTTCACAAGAGGTCAGTGTAATTCCTGAAGTAAATTTAAACGAGAAATTCATTGGTGAGCTCTGTATTGATTTTGGTGCTGATCTTAAAGGTTTTTTCCAAACAGTTTACGTTTACGTTTAGCATTACCCAAGAACAACGACGTGGACATAGTAAATACTGTTCCCTTTGGGGTGCTTGATTAGCGTGAGTGGCTTTGCCTCTCACGTTTCGGGGTGCTTGATTCGCGTGAGTCCCCTTGCCTCTCACGTTTCGGGGTGTTTGATAAGCGTGAGTCCTCTTGCCTCTCACGTTTCGGGATGCTTGATTAGTGTGAGTCCCCTTGCCTCTCACGCTTCAGTGAAGATGTTCGAACTGAAAACCTTGAGCTTCTTGACTTTCTTTTCTTCACTGAGGAATCGCGAAAAACAACGCCAACAAACAAGCAAGTACCCAGTGATAAGACAAATGGTACGGAGGAGGAGATGAATTATATGGTGAACGATACAATCATTAATACTAAGGATATTGTTATGCCGGTTCCAAAAAAATACAAAAATAAGGCAGAATTATTACTAGACTAGTTACGAAAATCGGGTGTAAAAGATAGACTATATTGGGATAAAAAAGGCACATTCTTTATCAATGGACGTCGGGTGGATAATTCAAGTATTATTGATCTTACAAATGACGTATTACGTCATAGAAAAAGAGTTGTTGTTCCTGGAAGGCTGAAGTTTTCTAGTTTTCTTCGCGAAATATCCATACCGCGAGAGCTTATGGGAAATAGTCAGTATTGGAAAAATACGCGGCTTATGAATATTTCGTTGAATAAAACGTCAACTCCACTCAAACGAAACAATACAAATAATAAATCACACAGTGAACCTTTAAATCTTTATACATCAGCACTTTCAGCCAAAGACGACGATGACGGCGAACAGTGGGGAGGAAACTGTTCTGGTAACGCTACATTACAAAATCATAAAACTCCTGGAAAAAATCTTGGATATCTTTTCGTCTACAAAAATTAATATATTGGAGGATTTATAATATGATCCGCAAGATCAGGCGTCATACGGAGGCATCGAAAAACTTTTACTCGTATTCTGGAGAAAAGTAATAATCGCATACCGATTTGTCTACAAACTGACAAAGGAAAAGAATTTGTCGACGTGAACTTTCAGAAATTTCTTCAAGATTGCGAAATAAAGTTTCGAGTTGCATGCGATCCTACTGTCAAAGCCGCAGTTGTCGAGCGTTTTAATCGCCCTCTCAAAGAGCGTATGTGGCGATACTTTACTCATGGAAATACTCACAGATATATTGATATCCTTCAATTACTTGTAACAGCATACAATAATACACGTCATTCTAGTATTGGTATGCCTATTTGAAATTTTGCGATTTTGACAAGTCGAGTTTTAAAATGTCGATAATTATATCATTTCGAAAATATATTATTTCAAATTTCGGACGGGTTCGGGTTTTCAAGTGGTCGCGTCTTTGTACTTGCCACACTCTGCGACGCGAGACACAGTCGATTATCGCGCGACAAAAACTTTACCCCGAAAACTCATTTTTCTCCGGAACGTGTCTTCGAGTCTATGTGTGGAATCACCTTAAAATTTGAGGGTAAAAATGAGAAGTCAGGGATTTAAAGGAAAACCCGCTTACTCGAGAGAGTGCGAGTGCACTCGATATGGTGTCCCGCCCGGGGTAGTGAAGGAAGGAGGGAGCGGAGAAAGAACATAGAAGGAAAGACGAAAAGAGAGCCAGAATGATCAAGCCATCGGGAAGAAAAGACAAGCGCGTACCGGCGAACTAAACCTCTGGTAGAAGGAGGCAGACTGAATAATGGTGAGGGAGCGAAAGAGAACAAATACGGGCCAGCATGTTCTCTCGAGTACCACGTGGGTCCTTTGTTTTGATTCCATATAGATAAAGACTCAATATTCAAATAGTTTAATTATTCATTGGTTTAAAATATATGTAAAATTTCTATTTAATTAAGGATAGTACGTTATCATTTAAAAATACAAAAAAAAAAACATTTTTTTTCTTCAAATTAATAAATTAACCCTGTAGAAGGTTTCAAGTTTGCAAGCCATCTAGTTATTCACTAATATTGAAAATAAAAGAAAGATTATTTTACTAACTAGGTTAAGAATAGGTTTTGGAGTTAGGTTAAGGAAGGTACCCCTATCCTGGCAGAGAGAACACCTGAAGCACAGGTAAAAATAGTGGTACCTACCATGAGCTTCGGAACGATAAGTCCGATTTATACATTTCTATAGCAGTGTCCCCAGAACGTGGGATTTTTCGGCCCCCACCACTTTCCCATCTGGGAGAATACATGCAAGCGTAGCGTCGGTGAGTCGGAGGTAAATAGACCTCGGATTCGTATTCAGCGCGTCAAAATACATAAGGATAAAGTGGTCTTGTTAAATAGTCCTCACATTTTTTTTTTGGAAACCAGTGTAATTTAACGTGTATTCTAATGATTTCAAGATAATTAGAAAACATTTGAAAAATGCAGTGATACCGTGAATTCAACAAGTTCAGAACAGGTTAGAGAGTTCAGAAAATTTTGAAACAATTTTGAGAATTCAGAATAAATCAGGGAATTCAAAGAATTTGGAAGAATTCAGAGAATTCGAAGAAATCAAAAAATAGTGTAAGAATTCATAGAATTGAGAACAATTCAAAGAATTAGGAAGAATTTAGAAAATTCGGAAGACTTCACAGAGCGAAAATGAATTCACAAACTTCTAAAGAATGCACAGAATTCAAAAAGAAATTAGAGCATTTCAAAAGAATTTAGAGAATACAAAAGAATTCAAAAGGTTTCAGAGAATTTAAAAGAGTTAGGAGAATTTAAAAGAATTCAGATACTTGAGAAGAATTCAGAGATTTTGGAAGAATTCCGAGAGTAGCGAAAGAAATCAGAGAATTATGAAGAATTTAGAGAATTCAGAAGAATTCACAGAGTGCAAAAGAATACACAAACTTCAAAAGCATTGACCGAATTAAAAAAAAATATGTGGAATTTCAAAAGAATTTAGAGAATACAAAAGAGTTCATAGAATTTAAAAGATTCCAGAGAACTTGAGATTCAGAGAATACAAAAGACTTGGAGAAATTCAAAATAATTTAAGGTGTACTGTAAAGGTTTCAAGATAGTTCGTTTGAATTCTACAGAATTAGGAATACTCAAGGAAGTTAAAATAATTCAACGTGTATTCTAAAGGAAAAGATATTGTCTAAGAATCTCGTATCTCAGTTGCTGTGTCCCGCGTGGAAATAGCCCGGGCTAGCCCTGGCACAACAAGGTTGCTGGTCGGGGGCTGGCCGGGCTATATTTGTTTTTTAAGATCAAAATAAAAAATCATTTAAATTTTTCCAGGAATCTTAAAATAACTTGGTTATTCTCTTGAAACCTTTCAAAATTCTTAAAACGCTATTTTTCTTCGAAATTTCCATAACCTACATTTCGTTTTAAATTTTTTGAAATCGTTTTAAATTCTTTGAAATATTTTCTTAATTATTTTTGAAACTTTTCAAAACTTCTTCATATTTCTTGAATAAACTAGATTTTTTTTTAATTTGGTAATCGTGCAAAAAATCTTCTACTTTCTTTTTCGAAATTTTAGGAAACCATTTAAAATTCTGCAAAATAAAAACAATTTCCCAACAATCTTTCAGATTCTTGAACATTTTTTTGTATATCTTTTGGAATATTCTATCCAAATAATTTTTGAAAATAAAAAAAAAAGCATTTTAAATTTCCTATGAATCCTTAGAAAATTTTTTCTTCGAAATCTTTAAAAATCTGTTTTGTTTTGAATTTTATGAAATCTTCGGAAAACTTTTTCAAATTTCCATAACTAACATATCCTGCAAAATAAAAATATTTTACCAACAAATCTTCCAGATTATTGTTCGTCAGTTGTCGAAATCTTATGAAATCTTTTCAAATGTTCTCTTAAAATTAATTTATCAAATAAAACATTATTTATATCTTCCCCGGAATTTTAAGAAGATTTTTTTATTCTCTTGAAACCCTTCAAAAGTTTAAAAAACCTTTTTTTTTAACTTTCGAAATTCTTCATTTTTTCTTAATTTTCTTGAAATTGATTCAAGTTTGAAATTATTTTTAAAAACTATTCAAAAATAATTTTTTTTCAAATCTAGCAAAAAAAATAGCTTTAATTTCTTCCAGATATTTTTTTTGACAATGTTGGACATCTTTTGAATGTTTAAAACTCTTTTTCAATTTTCACTTGAAATTATTATTATTATTATATCATTAAGCCGTTTCCCTTTCGCGGTAGGCGTGAATTGCTCGGTTGGAAAGTAGTGATGTCCTTCACCTATATACCCATCCACACATCACTACTTTACCACCGAGCAATTCACGCGTACCCCGAAAGGGAAACGGCTTAATGATATAATAATAATAATAATAATAAAATACATATTTTTGTCTTATTTTGCGTTAACGGTCCTGCGTGGTGTAATGTAATCTAGTAAACTCATCTCAAAAATCGATTCCAAATGTGAGCACAACGAATTAATTGGTGTTGGGTGGAGGCAGTTCTTTCCCCTCTTGGAAGCTGAAATCCATATCTGTGGCGGAAAGTCCCTGCGGATCATCAACTCTTGCGATAAATATTTCTAATTCCTTACATATTGCTTCTCCAAAGCAGCAGGAGAAAAATGAACAGAACTGGCGCGATATTCAGAATAGAAAAAGTATTCCAACGGACATAGGAGTTTAATTCGGAATTTTTTAAGTCATTATTTTACATTCAATGTATTTTTTCTTCTTGCAGTGTTGAAAAAAAAATTTTTTTAATGAGATACATTTCTTATGGTTTTCAATAATTTATTAAGAATTTATACAAATTCTCACTGTTTTGCTTATTGAAATGATTGTTCTATTTCAAATATCGCGTTAGTAATTTTTTCCCCCTGATGCTTCGGAGATGCAATATTCAAGAAATGTAACGTATTCATCGCAAGTGTCGACCATCCACAGAAACTTTCCACCTCCAATAAGGATTTGAGATTACAAGAGGAAAGAAAATTGCCCACCGATAATCATTTGTTGCGCTAGATTTTGGAATTGATGTATTCAGGTGATTTTTCTAGGTTACATGACCCCTACACGGAAAAAATTAGTTGTTGAAATTTTGAAATTTTGAAATTTTGAATGACTGAGTCAACCACTCTAGGATAGAGCCAAACGTATGTCATAAATTGAAAGTATCGCCGTTATAAACTTTGACTGATACATATTTAAAAAATAGCAAGAATCGTAGAAAGTACAAAAGACTTTCAATGAAAATGGGAAGACAGTCGTCTGTCTGTCAAGTGACAGATTTTTTAAGCTTTTTGTAACATCGTTATTTTTAACAGATTTAGTGACGCTAAGTACATCAGGATATTCGAAAGCACTTCTTTTTTTTCTATTGATTCCTGTCAGGCTTGTCATACAAAAGTAGCATTCCTCTTTCCGAAAGGTTTCCTTCATATCGTAGGTTCTTGAATCTGAAGAGTTTTGTCGTTTCCTTTTGTGCCTTTCAATCGACTGAATGCACTAAAACAAGTACTACAAACTTTGTGAGAAACCCAATTTTCACGTTGGTTTTGAACTTCCATACCAAAATAGCTTCGATGAAGTGTTTTTATGTCATCGCTGAATAATCTACGATTTTCCAAAAATTCAAATTTACCATATATGTAGCAAAATGCATCAGATCGCCAACGCAATCATGCGCTATGGTGGAAGTGGATGAATTGGAATTGAAACAGCACGTAGAAGACATGATGTGTTTTAATTTCAGAGTTTATAGTTTATTAGAGTTTATAGAATAATGAAAATAAGGAAGCCACTGACTACAGTCACAATAAAGAGCCCGCTCAAAGAGATTGTGAAAAACCTTTATGAAGCTAACTTGGCACAAATGTCCTCTTTACTGACGTGAAGTTTGAGTGCGATCTATCATTTGTTTTGTTCGATTTTACGTCTATTTTTGCGTTTTTCAGAAAAATAAGAGCCAACTGGGTTATTTGGACTCCGGATTCGGATTTAGCGACCCCAAAGACATATGGATATGCTGGTTAAGTCCACCGATCATGAAGATCTTTTTTTTTTGCAAAAATATACAAGAAAAATCGCTGTTTTCATCGATTTTACGTATATTTTTGCGTTTATCGGAAAAATATGAGCCGACTGGGTTATTTGGACCCCGTATTCGAAATCAGTGACCCCAGAAACATATAGATGTGCTGGCTAAGTCCACCGGGCATGAAGATATTTTTTTGGTTGTGAAAATATATAAGAAAGAAATCAAAGTTACTAAGAGAAATCTATCACTCAGACTTTGAATCTTCATTGGACGATGAGTTTGTTCACTTTTACGCATTTTGTTATGGCAAACAAATTCAGCAAAAGTCTCCATTAGAGTTATTAAGATTTCTACGTGGAAATGACTTGTCTTGTGTGTTTCCGAATGTTGAAATTGCCTATAGAAAATTCATTACTATTGCTGTGACCAACTTTAGCACAGAAATATCGTTTTCTTGTTTGAAAAGAATAAAAAACTATTTGCGTTCCACCATGACAGAAGATCGCCTTAACAGCTTACCAATTTTGTGTATCGAATCTGAGTTTCTCTCTTCTTTAAACTTTGACAACCTAATTACGCAATTTGCCAATAAACAAGTTAGGCGAATATTTATCTAAGGAGAATATTTGTTCTCTTAAAAAACTAATAAAAAAAGGTTGGTAGTTCCTGAGTATCGTATTTGTTTGGTGTAAAAAAAATTCTTGAAAAATACGAACAGTGATGAAAAAACTTGTTGGGTTTGTTTTGTTTATGATCGTTTACCATATAATAACACCAGCACACAAAAAAAAGTGGTCTGCCCGGTGGATCTAACAAGCATATCTGTATGTTTTTAGGGTCGTTGAATCCGAATCCGGGGTCCAAATAACCCAGTTGGCTCATATTTTCCCGAAAAACGCAAAAAATATACGTAAAATCGACGAAAACAGCGATTTTTCTTGTATATTTTTGCAAAACAAAAAAACACTTCATGCCCGGTGGACTTTACCAGCATATGAACAAAACAGATGACAGATCGCAGTCGAACTTCACGTCAGTAAAGAGGACATTGGTGCCAAGTTAGCTTCATAAAGGTTTTTGACCATCTCTTGAAGCGGGCTCTTTAATGTGACTGTAGTCAGTGGCTTTCTCATTTTCATTTTTCTATAAACTCTAATAAACTATAAACTCTGAAATTGAAACACATCATGTCTTCTAAGCGCTGTTTCGAATAAATCACATATTTTAAGGTATATATATATATATATATATATATATATATACTATATCTCTTACATATACAATATACATATATACATATTAACCTAATAATAAGGGTATGAAAAAAAATCTAATGTCAAAGTTTAAACAAGTAGAGCCGAGTTTATTAGGCTCCGAGTCAAGTCGAGTTCAAGCTCGAGCTTTCCGCAAAGCATGAAAGTGTTGGAGTACTTGAAACTTTAAGGTATTCGAACAGTTTCGAGATACAAAAATTTGTATACAACAGTTTGTATTCAGAAATCCGAAGCCCCCCCCCCCTTGATAATACTTTTTATAAAAATCTGTTCATTTATTGAATTTTACAAAATCTTGGTCGCAATATTGGGTCCAAACTTTAATCTCAAATTTATTTTAAAAAGACACGAAAACCCCCTTAGTACTGAATCTCGAGGAAATTTTGTACATTCTCATAATTTATGATTGAGAAAGTATTAGAATCGTCAGAAATTTCACACTTAAGTTTTTCAATGGATCTTCCAGTCTTGAGACCCTCTCAAGCCTTCCTTGACCAACGGTTATGGTTTTATCCATCGAAAATGCTATGCAAAAATCGGATATTCCAATTTTACGCCGAACGACGACAGACACATAGAAAAAGTTCAAAAGGAGAATTGTGCTTTTGAAAAATATTTACAATTGTTTCTTCAACAATTTGTTGATAGGGCTCGTCTTTGGTTTTATGCCTCGAAAATACTATGAGTAAGTCGAAAATTCTAATTTGAATATAAACGACGAGAGATACGTAAAAACAGTTTAAGGGAAGAATTTTCAGGGACTGAGAGCGAATCTAGAGTGAGCCAAAAGTAGGCCTGACAACTTGCTCTTTAAGAGATATACTCTGTAGGAGAACTGTAGCTTCACGGAATAAATTTAGGACAGCTGTTGCGTTTGATGTAGTAGGGCAACACAACCACGATTTTAACGCGACAGCAGCGCCATTCCGACTTTAAATATGAGGTGAATATGCGGGCCAAATGTTGGTGTGTAGAAGTGAACTTCTTCCACCAGAAGTTCTTGGTACAATCTGGTCCAGCATATATATATGGGAGCCGGTGTCATTTTTTTTTAGATGGAAGTTTCTCCCAGTGGGACCCTGCGGTGGTTGTTAACCTTATTTTTCAATTACACACACATATATATATATATATATATATATTGGAATTTTCAACCCGCGTCGAGGCCAAATCGTTCTCTAATAGAAACATATAAATACTTATTTTTTTATTATGAAATAAAATGATTTTTAGTACGTTGTAGAGTATTTGGAAGTTTACACCTAATGTACGAATTAAAATAGAAAAGATTCAAGAGAATCTGAAGGGAGCCCTGAGATTTAACCCAGGCGACAGTTTTAGTGTTATTACTCTACTATTTAACTCATTGAAATCAAGTGTCCCCCTCGGGTTGGAGTATTGTTGCTTCCCTCGAAAGTGCGAAAAAAATTCGGGAAATGTGCTGGGTTACAAGTTTGGGCCTGTAGCAGGGAGGTTTATGGACGAGTCTGCATCTGGAAGTCCTAAGCTTCTAACAATAAGCCACTCTCAGTTCAACTCAGATGCCATAAATTCTTCAGATTCGGAGAAAAGCTGCGGTTGGACTGAAATTTTTAACATTTTTACTCATTTTCGTTATAGCTTAAAAGCTATAAATTAAAAAATAATAAACATTTTTTTATAAATCTGTACTCAATATCCTCGAAAAAGTTTCTTGAAAATTTTAAGTTAAACAATAATATCTGAGGCTCAGTAAGAATTAACAAATATTGCAATTTTATGCAACTTTCGAGATGTCTCAAATTTGTTTATTACTTCGTTGATATATTAAAATTTGACCAAATACAAGGTTTTCTGCTGAAACCAAGGGTTTCTGCTGAATATGGTTACAATAATTAATAAGCAGTCGCGGACAATTGTCCAGGGATGGTCCCGAAGGATTAATTATAAAATTTCAATGAAACTTTGTCAGAAAATATAGTATCCTTGCTGAAACGTTATACTAACAAAAGTAATCAACGTTTTTTATCAGTGTTCCAGTAAATTAAGATTATCTACTGTAAATCATTATCTATTGTAGGGTGGTTTCCCCTACTAAACGATGGTGTTAGGGGCGCTCGGTCTCTGTACTTCCCTCATATTTGTGCACAAATCTTTTAAATCTAAAGGTCAAAGCATCGACAACTGTAATTTGGTGATTGTGAACTATCTTTTGTTAAAGCTCCTTCGGCTTTAACGAACACATTTTCATCACGTGTCTCGTGCTTCGCACTCGATTTTGTCAAAAATGCGAACTTTTCTACAATTCATAATATGCATCGATATTAAAAACAGACGTATTTTCCTTGTCTTATTTTTATAATTGAAAAAAGTGCGCATCCTTTAAAAAAAAATTGTTTGCTATCAAGTATTTTATTGCAACTTGTGTCGTTTTTCCATAAATTACATTTTTTTATGTTCAATGTTATTTTTATAACAAAAGTTTATAACAAATTTGTAGATCTTCTTTGGTTGAACAACTTTTGTCTATTCATCTTTTTTCGTACCTTGCGTCGTTTTTCTAAATTTTTTATTTTTTTATTTTTAATGTTATTTTACACTTTTGAAACAAAAATTACACATCTTATCAAAAAATGATTAATAAGAAATTTGTAGATCTTTTTTGAGTGCACAATTTTTGTCTATTCATCTTTTTTCGTGTCTTGTATAGTTTGACCGCAAAATAGAATTTTTTATTTTTCATTATTTTTTGTGCCATAAAAATTTGAATTTTCGATTTTTCAAGAAAATTAAAAAAAAAGTCTCATAACAGTATTGTAGGGTGTTCAAAAAAAATTATTTTTCTTCTCTTGACTTTTTTCATATCGTGCGTTGTTTGGCTTAAAATTTTCATTTTCGTTTGTTTTTTGGAATTTTGTAAATGCTATAACTTCAACTAGTAATTATGAAAAATAAAGTTGCCCGAATACATTCGTGCGGTTTGGGCGAGCGATATTAATTATTTAACTGAATGGAGTTATATTAACCAGACTTTGACTCCAATTCGGCAATACACATAATTTGACAGACTCAATTCTACAAGGTGCAGGGCGATGAACGCGGTTGGTTACCAACTGTCGGCAATGAAGTCACTAGTTGCCCACCGCGTCCATCGCCCTGTACCTTGCAGAATTGAGTCTGTCAAATCATGTGTATTGCCGAATTGGAGTTAAAGTTTGGTTAATATCACTCCGTTCACCTAAATAATTAATATCGCTCGCCCTGACCGCACGAATGTACTTGGGCAACTTTAATTTTTATAATTATACTCATTGTTACCCTGAAAAACTTATAATTTCCCTTCATTCCATAAAATAAACTCAGCCGAATAGAGCCTAATGCATTGCAGAATTAAATTTAAAGGTCCAATTCGATATTGGCAACAAATGGAATACACCAAACCTAACCTGAATTCGTTATCGCGTTATATCTATTCAACTTTTTTTACTGGGTACCTATCACTCATCTGAAAAAGATGTCAGCTAGTTAATTCAGGTCGATTTCGGTGCAATTCTGCATTTTTATCAGTTTTTCTTATCAATTTTCCTACCTACTTCATTGAATTTTTAATTGCTGAAAATAAGACTATAAAAAATGTTTTTTTTGTGCATTTCGAAAGTCAAGATTTTTTTCTGTCTGAAATCGGATTCGGAAATTATTTTCTTCTCTTCCCGCTGACTTCCTTCTAGCCACTGGTTATAGTAGTACATTGTTCCGAATTTCGAAAACCATCAATCTATATCACTTTATAATCTTAAAAAACACTTAAAAACTGTCCACAAAGATATAAAAAATGCACAACACACTGCGAGAACGCGAAGAAAAATTTGTTCTATTTTAGGTTATTTTTCGTAAAAGAAAACAAACGCCGGTCGCCGCCTAAAAAAATTATATTTTTTGTTGAAATTTTTATTTGACATATCTGAAATATTGAACAATTTTGTGAAATTTTGTCAAGAATACTATGAAAATTATATTTATATAATTTAAAATATCTGAAATCTTAGAAAATATTTCCAAATTTTCTCAAGAATCTCAGAAAATTTATATTTACTTTTACAATTTTAGTTTGATTGTAAAATAATTTCAATTGGAAATTAATTGTAAATAATTGTTAAATGAATTTAACAAAATTTATGTTATGAAGAAATATCCCATGATGTTAACAGGACAAAACAATTTTAAATGTACTACTTTGTAGTATTTTAATAACCAAGGAACATATTTTTAGAATATTTTTCCTTGATTCTGCCCAACGGTCAAACATGGTACAAAAAACTGTCGTGAAATTTCAAATAAAAATTGTACTCTGTATAAGTTAATTTGAAACATGAAAAATATTAATACTTTTTATAAATATTCCTAAATTTCATTTGAATATGATACGCATTGATTTTTATTCAAAAAGTTCTTGTAAATAGTTGGTCATTTTTTTAATTTTACGACATTTTTGTACCATGTTTGACCTCAGGGAAACAGATTTGAAGAATGAAATTATTAAAATATCTCTATTAGTTAGTATTTGATTGAAAAATATATTTTTTGTTGAAATTTTTATTTGACATATCTGAAATGTTGAAAAATGTTGGCAAGAATCCTGTGAAAGTTATATTTATATAACCTTAAAATAAGCAAACAAAAAAACTTAAAACATAAATAGTTATTCAAAAATTTTATTTTGTATTAAATAGTATATTGTGTATCGAGGGCGTAAAGAAGGCTATTTTGATGAGTGTGAATTTGCTGCCCGAGCGAAGCAAGGGCGGTAGTCACAGGAGGCAAAATAGCTTTACGCCCTCGATACACACCATACTTTTTGTCCCCCTCCTTGAAAACAAGCATGTGAAGCAGATAGAGGATGTTTGGTGTACTTGACGACAGGGCGCGCTGCGGTAAGTCAGTCGAAATCAAATACACAGCATGCGCAATCTCCCACCTCATCTCTGGTGATACCACTCCTTACTATTCCTTCGTGGTTTACCATAAGCTACGGAACGATATGCAAAAACTCGCAGAGCATGCGCACAAACGTCATCACGTGACCTTAGCGTTTACCGTAAGCTACGGAACGATAGGGAGTTTTTGCATATCCTTCTGTAGCTTACGGTAAACGCTAAATAACAATATGAACATATATAACAGTGAGAAAGAAGCTCTATTCCTACAACTTTCTTTGAGCCGATGCTTTATTTGTTAAAATGTAATAATTTTTCTAAGGGTGGCGTCCCATGGCAGCGTCAAATTTGGCTCAAAACAAAAATGTCAAAGCACTAGACATTTCAGCCAATGAGAGTGTTTCTGTGGATTACTAGGAGAATGTCATTGGCTGAAATGTTTAGTGATTTGATGTTTAGGGTTTTGGGCCCAGTTTGACGCTTCCATGAGACGACCTCTTAGTCAATTTTAAATTTCTTTCCTATTTTTTACGAGTCAATATACCAAACGCCCTTCGTTCCTATAATAGCATTAGTGTTGTCCTGGAGTTAATAAAATGAATTAGAAAATAATGCATGAATATATTCTTTTAAAAAAGCAAAGCATTACTGCATTCGGCTTATATTTAGTATTAGTCTGTTCTGAAAATTAGTTTATATACATATAAAATAATTAAAATAATTGTCATACTTGGGTCACCCTGTATTCTTGAGACATACGAGGATTTCACCGGCCTGTCATTGTGATGTTGACATGCCCTGTGGCAAACCATATCACGGGCATAAGGCATGGCCATATGTGTGATTTGCCGCGGTTCTACTGGGAAGGAATTATTGTCATTTTCATACATGGCAGTTGCTCCTTGTGGAGCCCTGCGGTGGTTGTTTAACCTGTTTTAAAAAATTATATATATATATATATATATATATATATTCGCTTGGAACTTCTTGACCTAAAATGCGGTTACGGTATGCTAAGGTGGAAAGGACACTTTCCTGGCTTGCAAAAATGAAATTCTCTGTACCTGAAATCAGTCCTGATGATCTGAGAAAAGCAAAAGCTTGCTCCTTCGACAAGGACTGTTTTTCTACATTCCTATGAAAATTCCTGTGCATTTCCTTGTCGAATAGCTCTTGATGGAATTTTTCAAATTCTGCTTTCTCCACTTTGGCTTCCAGATGTGAAGCATCTAGATCGTGTAATGCACTTTCCTCACTTCTAACGTTAAAATTCAGGCCAAGAGTCTCAGCTGCCTGCTCCGCGGCGTTGTAAAGGAACGCTCCTTTGCCAACCATTTTGCGCTTCCTAACCAATTTTAGGAGAGGATCTTTTCCATTTGCAAAGATGTAAGCTGTACTTAAAACAATTTGGTTATGAAGACACTGGAGATTTAGAAGTCCGCGTCCGCCTTGACAACGTGAAATATATAATCGCGGAACTGACGAACTGATGTGCAATCTTTTATGCATATACATGATCTTACGCGTAGTGACATCAAGGACCTTAAGTTCGTTTTTCGTCCATTGAACCACGCGAAACGAGTAGAGTAGGCCAGGGCCGGCAAGCATGTTAGTCGCAGATACCTTGTTCAACGTCGACAGATTGGATGACCAAATCTCTCGAAGAAGATGCCTGTATCTGCTTCGGAGAGACTCCTTTACCGATGTTACGTCCTGAATGCGGCTTTCGGGCACGCCCAGGTATGTATAGGTCTTTCCAGTGTTAAGATGTCTAATAACATTTATATCCAGAAGCTCAGGGTCCTTGAGAACGTCGACGATCTCTCCCTTCTTCAGATGAATTTTGGCACATTTATGCAATCCAAAGTCCATTCCAATCTTTCCTGTATACTTCTTGACGATATTTATGGCAGTTTGAAGTTTGCCTTTACCAGAGGCATAGATCTTTAGGTCATCCATATAAAATAATTTTCAATAGTCCTACTTTCAAATTTATCTGAAGTTATACGATTTTAGTCGTTCTATAATAATGATTCAAGCATAAAAAAGTTTTAAAAAGCTTAAAAAAAGGTCTGAGGTTTAAATGGTTCAATATATAATAGAAAAGCTATACATTTGAAATATTTCTACTTTTTCATGTTTGACCTACAATTATTCAATTTTAAAGATTATAAATTACAATTGTGAAAAATAAATAAAATGTTTTAATTAATTTATATTTTTAACCAAAAAGATTTGTATACTTCAACCTAAGTGCAACTGAAAACATTTAATTTAAAATGCGTTGAACTCAAGATATATTTCGAAAAGAAAACTGAAACCAGAGATCGACTTTCAAAAGAAGCGACTAAAAGTAAGAAACTTTAGTAAGACTTTTTCAGGTTGTAGCAATTTCCAATACCAGAATTTATTATTTTTTACCTAACCTATAACTCATAACGAAAATTGTGAAAATTCAAACAATAAGCCTGCATTCGGAAAATGAGGCAAATTTTAACTTTAAAATTCAAGTTGTCAAATTGAGGCCTTGAAAATTAAAAATTTTTTAAATTAGTCTTTTTTACATACCTAGAGGTCAAAAAATTGTATGCAATTTTTTCGAATTTTAATAACTTATTTTTTGAGAGATAATTCCTATTGAATTCACCCGCATTTACCAGTGACCGAAATTCACTAGGGCAAATATCTCCAAGACCCAGGAATAAAAATTGGATATACAGCGAATTTTTTCATTTTTAATTTTGGTATTTAATGAGATTATCTTTATAACTTGTGATTTCAAAAATTTTCGTATAATATTTTTTTTCAATAAATACTGCAGGAAAAAATCGATAAGATCCAGGTGTTGAAATTATAATTACAGCAAATTTTCTGTACTTGTAGGGACGACTGAAATATCCCGAAAATAAAATTCCCGACTCTGTAAAACTCCCGAATAATAAAATTTAAAAAAATAAACCGGGCACTTCAAAATCCCATTTAATTAACATGGGGAAATTTTGGATTTTCGAAAAATTGAACTCATACTTCAGGGCTTGATCGAAACGTACGAACTTTTTTAGGGATTGAAGAGGAGTACCTATGAAATAAAACCATACTGATAACTTTTATTTTCACCCCCCCTCCACACATACAGTGCCCCTAATCTAACCCAAAAATCAAAAAACTACATTTTTACGTATTATGGTTACTTTTTAGCAATTTCCGTCGTCTTTTTTATGTGAATAACTACTAGTGGATAATTTGAATATTTCCCATGACTTTCCAATCAATTTTCAATTGCTTAAACAAGTGCAACTCATTTAAACAATTACTTATTCCCAAAAAATGTAAAAACTAATCGTATTTTCTGATTGAAATGTAATAGTTTGTCATTTTTTGAAGTAGTAAATTTTTTTAGAAACGTTATGTAATTATTTAAACAATTACTTATTGTTTATTCTCAAAATTTTAAAACATTGACCCAGAGATCTCCAGTTTTTTCTGAAATTGGTATCCTATGCTACCTTTTGTTGAATAATTATATAATTTTGATACATATCTTTTTATGTTTAATACATTTGTATTTGCTTAAAAAATTTTGATTTGCTTAAGCAGTTTTTTTCTCGATATCTTTAAAAAAAATGAAATAAAATAAAATACATATAATTATTTTTCTTACCATATAGTGTATAGAAAGAATATATTAACTATTTTTCAATTGTTTAAACGAATATAATTTGTTTAAACAATTATTTTTCCAACAAAATTGTTTAAATCGTATATTCTGAATTAAACATAATATTGAATGATTTCGAGTAGTAGTAAATTCTGTTGAATACATCGTGTCGTTGTTTAAACCATTTTTATTCGTTGAAGACTTTCAAATAATCAAATATAATCTAAATCCATTTCATATGCAGTCTAATTACAACGCTGATCACAAAATATTATTTTTTGGCCGAAGACAACCAATGATTATCACGGTTTTAAAAACTTGCTCCTCTTTCGTAATATATTCAGTGAGACGTTTGACCCATTTCTGCTCGCTAGAAACTGCATAAAAGAGCACAGAAAAGAGCAAAAAAATGATTTTCATATTTAGGAGCATTTTATGAAATATCTTCAGATATAATAAAATTTAATCTTATACTCAGACTTGCAGGTAAATAATTTCTTAGATTCAAAACTGGCTTCGCTTTGAATTAGAATCGAACTGATTTTACACAACGTTTCACAAGTGACTGTGCGAAATGGTTTCAAACCTTCTTAATAACAGAGAAACACGAATTCTAACAGTTCATAGAAATATGTATGAAATTCCCAGGTGGAAATAATATACATAATCTGTCGCAGTATACATAAATATTGTTCACCTACCATTTATTGAGAAAACATATGTATTTCTGTAGATTATACATTATTTGCAGTCCATACACAAACTATATGTCCATAGATTATACATAATTTTTCAAACTGGGTTGCATCTTACAGATTCTATTATATATTCCTATATACCATTAAAGACATGACCTACTTCCTTTTGTTCCATTTGTTGATTCATCTGATGATAAATAACTGATATATAGAATACACGAGAATAACACATAAAATATTTTATATTAAGAATATAAATTTAAAGTCAATAGAAACCTATTTGCGATTTCTAATGTATTGAATGAGAAGTTGCTAAATAATTAATGTTTATTAAGGTCATCGACTGAATTTTGTTAATTTTTGAATATGAAACCATTTACTCTAAAATCGCTAATAATGCGAGTAGAATTGAAAAAAGGCTTTTTTCGAATTTATATATAAATAAGAAAAAAGTACATCCTCAACGAACTCATATTTCTGTCGCTCCATGCCGCTATCTAGATGTAACGTTAGTTAGTTCGTTAGTTTTAGGACGGGCGAAGAGCCCATGGAGAGCTCCTCTGGCGCTCAAGCTATAAAGCCTATCTTCTCAACATCCTCTAAACATCCTTGTTTGGCGGATATGGCTCGAGGTTTTGTGTCATGAAAACATTCGCAGAGAAATACCCATAAATCTAACATTTCGAGAGTGCTCCGAAGTACGTCGGTGTGACTCCCTTCTGGATCGAGAAACCGAACGCGAGTCAAAACGACAACTATCATCCGGCGCCAGTTGTACATAAATTCTTTGACGTCACAAATTTCAAATCTGCAACGTCACAATTACTATTGCTTTAAAAGAAGTAATCTTCTCTTTCCTGTTGCAGCCTTAAGTTCACACTTCGAGTGTTTACCGAATGTCCAACTTATTCCTGTTGTTCTTAGTGGCAGCCCTGTTTATTCTACTCAAAGAAACCATTCACCTGATAGGTCTCTTGCTCCATTCAAGCCTCCTGTTCGCGTTGGGTCCAGGTCTCCTCCTCTAAGGCCTTACCCTTCCAGGAGTATAGCTCCTCCTAAATGGCTTCTTTTTTCTAAAAAATTGGGATGTGAGCTTGATCAACTTAGATTCATTCGGCTTATTTCCTTGATGAATCCGCACCAGATATTTGAGCTTCGATCCTACACTCTTCCTGCCGATAAAACATTTGAATTGAGAACAGGAGACAATAAGTGTAGGCCCAAGCCATCCCGAAAACAAAATGTTCTATCAACATCCGATGGTGACGTATTCGCAATATTGGAGAATTCTAACCTTCTTGCTGGAATTGATACTTGTTGATATGCAAATCCCGCTAAAAATTGGGCAAAAATAAACATTGAAAGCGGCACTGTTACCTCATTGACTGCCCAGGAAATTAAAGAATCTACAGTAGGTACCCGCCGCCCAATCTATTTGAGTTATACAGTAAAAAATGTAAACCCTCATATTAACAATCCACTACACCAATAATTTGAAACAATGTATAACTAAAAAGTATTGTTTGTGATTCGAAATCGGATAAAGAAGCTTCATGTAACTGATAATTACATTAAAAAAAAAAAAAAAAAAAAAAAAAAAAAAAAAAAAAAAAAAAAAAAAACAATGAGGGGCCCGTTTCGGGACCCTCCTCTAACCCACCGCCAAAAGTAGAAGGCTCCTTAGGGGGTAATTCACCAGAGGCGGTGCGAACTGAAGATAATGGTGGAGATAATCATGTCAAAACCGTAGAAGCGCAGCTAACGGAACTCTCCGTCAAGAGGAGAAAACGTTGCGGAGCACGAAAAAGGAGAGACCGCAAAGCGCGTCTCGTAAACAGCAAGAGGAAGAAGGGCTCCAGAGAAACTCCCCCAAACAGGGAGTTGGAACGGCAGAAGGCTCTGGAAACACAGGGCCTTACCTTCGCGCAGATGGCTAACAACACCCTAGTGAGAGTTGTCGTTGCGTCCGGTTATCCTAAGAATTGTCTAACTCTCAAGGAGTTGGACAGGCTGAGGGATGAAATCTCTAAAGGGATTGATGCGTTACCCCGCAAGGGGCGCGCCCCCAGATTCAACGACATCTTCAGGTCGGGGACCAGCGTAGTGGAGGCCGCGGACATCTGTTCGTGAGACTGGATAGTGAAAAAAATCCTCACCGTACTGATTCCCGGAACCCCCGACAATCCGGTGACAGTTCTGGGCGCCTGAGCTTTCAGAACCCGCCTCTACAAACTGATTCGTGGAAGGTATATTCTGACAGGCAGGGATCCAGGCCGAAGGGGAGAGGCTGGATTCTAGTAGTTGCTCTTCCTGAATCCACAATCAGAGCCCTTGCGGCTCTAGATTACCGACCCTATCTAGGGGCGGGTGGGGTTACCTTCCGAGTAACCCAACTGGGCTCCGCAGGGGGACCCGAAGAGCCCGGAGGTGCCCCAAATTAGCCTGTCAATGGCTGCGATGGGAAAGGATTTGTGGCTTGTCAGGAGGTGGCTCCATATATAAGGGGCCGCGCGAAAAAACGCCAAGGGCATGCATAGCCGTCAAGGGTATGGATGCGATCTTGGTGCCTTAATTATTTTTTTATTATTATTGTATGATAAAGCCAATAACCTTTCGGTTTTAGCGTGACATATTCGGTGCTAGCCTTGTTAAATTGTCGGCGATCAAGAAGGTGTACAAGAAGGCATAAGGAGGCCAATTATTATCGAAAGTCTCTCGTTTCTGGCATCTTTCACTCAACATGCCTAACCCAATCTTATCATATGCAAACGCTAATTCACGCACCTTCACTGTGCCGTGATCCACACCTTCTTCGTCGAAAAGGGCTATTCTTAGACACTTATCCATGAATTGAATAAACAGCCAAGAGCACATAACACATTATTGCCTAATTTCATCAAACGCTTCTTTCAGGTCAACAAATGCACAAAAAGTTTTTTATTTACACTCAAACTTTTTTCTGTGATCTGTCTCAAGCAGTTGCTTTTATCTCCTTTTCGTTCGTATATGGGGAAGATAATCGCTTTTTTCCAGTCATCTGCAACATCCTTTATCACGATACATGAATTTAGCAAATACCACAGATTCTTTCGACCGGATTCTCTAATGTATCGTCTTTTATGTCACAGGTGTCACAGTATCTCTATACTACTACTTTCTTCTATAACGATCATGGCTAATTTCGAAAGTGGTTTGTTAGTTCCTTAAAAATCGATTTCCCTTTTCTTCTGTCCTTCCGCTTCTAATTCATCCTTACTTTCTTTCACTTGTGTTTTTACTTTTCTGCTTTTGTACTTATAATAATTTTCTAGCCCAATTCTCTCGTTATTGCTGAGACCTGTAATGTTCAGCTCTTTCGAATACGCTTGCTTTTGTTTGTCAATAGCTACGCGGATTTCATAATTCCATCATGAATCACCAGACATTCTTCCTAGAGCCGCAGTGCCTACAGCCGCTTCCCAAACTTTGCTATCTTGACTTTCGTTTATCTTACTCTCAAATTCTTCTTGCACTTTCTGTTTCTGTAAAAGGAAGGGTGCAGATTTTTCAAGATATCTCAGAATTGTTAAATAATAGCGATGTTATAAGCAAAATCGCCTTTGCCCCACCGGTCGGCGCTGCCCCTCCTTCCCCTACATATATAATGAATATTTCTGATATTTGCCAATTATTTCTGTAAATTCAATGTTATTTACCTGAAAACTAGGCTAAATATGAGAAATGACTAAAAAGTATTGCAGGTGCGGAGGCACAGTGTCGAAATTGTGTTTATTCAATGTTTTATGTCGATAGAAACTATAATTACCACATAATTTTGACATTATATCTTCGTACCCTCATTATCGTTTGATACTTTTTTAGACTGAGCTTAATTTTTATTCAAATTATTTTTAATTTATCGAAATAATTGGAAAATATCTAATACCTCTTAATTTCGTTCGAATCCCTGCAATTCATACCTTTAGGTCTAATTTCGGCCATAATAATTATAGTTTGGATAAGGTAGATTGCATGCTTGACGGATGATCTCATACATATAAAAATGTAACAAAAAAGAGTAATAGCTGATATTTCAACCAAAACAGTGTAATATTTGATATTTCAACCAAAAAAAATTAAATTTCATTTTTTTAAATGAATTTTCAAACTAAAAAGGAGAAGTTTCAACAATTTTTTTTTCAGTCAAGGAAACGGAAGTTCATCAAAATTGTTGAAACTTCAAGCCAAAAGATGAATTTTCTGGACAAAAATTGAATTTTCAACCAGAAAATATGAATTTTCAGCAAAAAAATTAATTTTCAACAAAATAGTTGAATTTTCAAACAAAGAGATAAACCTTCATTGAAGAAAATAAATCTTCACCAAAGTAGTTTAATTTTTACCCAGATAGTTGGATTCTAAATTTGAAAAAATCAATTTTCAGAATGGTTAACCTTCAACAAAATAGATGAATTTTCAACTAAAAATACGAATCTTCAAAAAAAAAAAAAAAATGATTTCTTAACAAAGCGATTCAACTGAAATTTTCAACAACAAAAGAATGGAAAAAAAAGGATTACAAGTGGATTACGTCGAATCAGAACTGGATTACAAGTGGATTACTCCGATTCTTTGGGTCACTAGTGGATTATTCTGGACTAATCAAATTATTGCTGGATTTCCCTGAATTATTCTGGATTAAAAGTGGATTATGCTGGATTAAAAGTGGATTGTGTTGGATTCAAAGTGGATTAATTCGCATAATACCGAATTATTAAGTTTACCTGAACAACTGAGAATTATTGAGATTGCATGTGGATTTCACTGGATCAGAACTGGATTACGAGTGGATTATTCCGAACTACCCTGGATTATTCGAATTTCGCGCATTATAGTTGGATTAATTCGACTAATAAGCGGATTATTTGAATTACCTGTATCACTCCGAATTATTCAAATTACAATTAGATCACAATGTATTAGAACTGGATTAAAAGTGGATTACGTCGAATCAGAACTGGATTACAAGTGGATTACTCCGAATATTCGAATCCATAGTGGATTACTCTGGATTAATCGAATTATAACTGGGTTATCCTGAATTATTCTGAATAATAGTGGATTTCTCTGAATTAAAAGAGGATCCAGATTGAATTTGAATTTTATTGGATCAGAACTGGATTACAAGTGGATTACTCCAATTCTTTGGGTCACTAGTGGATTATCCTGGACTAATCAAATTATAGCTGGATTTCCCTAAATTATTCTGGATTGAAAGTGGATTATGCTGGATTAGAAGTGGATTGTGCTGGATTTAAAGTGGATTAATTCTGATAATACCGGATTATTTCGTATACCTGAATTACTTAGAATTATAAAGATTGCATGTGGATTTCGCCGGATCAGAACTGGATTACGAGTGGATTATTCCGAACTACCCTGGATTATTCGAATTTCGCGGATTAGAGTTGGATTAATCTGACTAATATGCGGATTATTTGAATTACCTGTATCACTCCGAATTATTCAAATTACCATTAGATCACGTTGTATTAGAACTGGATTAGTCAAGGCTAAGTTTGTCTTAATACTTTTGAAGTCACAGGGTATCCGAAGCCCCACAATAATTATATATTTATTAGGAGGCGATAGTGATGGTGGTGGTGGTGGCTGATAATAACATTCCTTTAATTAAGAATAAGTTCTTAGTCACAAGTCTATTATTATTTCTACGTGATTCATTTTCAGATAAAGGTGTTAAGGCACAGTTCGCCTCAGTACTTTTGTAGTCACATTGCGCCGGTAGCCCCAAAATTATTATATCCTCCCCAAAAGTATGATATGGACAGCAAAGTAGAGGCTTTGTTCTTACGCACAAGACTGATGATCTTATTTACGTGACTCCTATTCAGTCAAAAGTTGTTAAGGCTTAGTTTGTTTTAATACTTTTGAAGTCACAGGGTTTCCGAAGCCCCACAATAATTATATATTTATTAGGAGGCGACGGCGATGGTGGTGGTGGAGGCTGATAATAATATTTGTGCAATTAAGAATAAGTTCTTAGTCACAAGACTATTATTATTTCTACGTGACTCATTTTCAGACACAGGTGTTCAGGCGCAGTTTGCCTCAGTACTTTTGTAGTCACAGGGCGCCGGTAGCCTCAAAGTTATTATATTATCCCCAAAAGTATGATATGGACAGCAAAGTAGAGGCTTTGTTCTTAGGCAAAAGACTGATGATCTTATATACGTGACTCCCATTCAGTCAAAAATTGTTCAGGCTTAGTTTGTCCTAATACTTTTGAAGTCACAGGGTATCCGCAGCCCCACAATAATTATATATTTATTAGGAGGCGATGGCGATGGTGGTGGTGGAGGCTGATAATAATATTCCTGTAATTAAGAATAAGTTCTCAGTCACAAGACTAGTATTATATCTACGTGACTCATTTTCAGACAAATGTTTGAAGGCGCAGTTTGCCTTAGTACTTTTGTAGTCACAGGGCGCCGGTAGCCTCAAAATTATTATATCCTCCCCAAAAGTATGATATGGACACTCGGCTCCTTCCGAATACAACATCACTGCCAAGGAGAAAGAAAAGGAGGAAAGGTATCAAGACCTTAGAAGAGAGCATACTTTGAGCATCCACTCAAAACATGTCCAAGTGTTTCTGGCTCTCGCTTGCATGCTCGGCAGTTAGTATCGCCTACAGGTATATTCATAATGCGCTCGCTCAAACCAGTCCTTAAGAAATGCGAGGAACAAAAATTAAATCCTGATATTGTGTCGATTTATACGAACTGTAAAAAAGTACATACAAAATAATTAGATTCCTAGAAGAAAGATCATAAAAATTCCTTATTAGATTCTCTCGCGAATGCAACCGACTCTAAACAGCTCTGGAAAACAGTAAAAAGCGTCAATTTCAAACCTTTGTATAAAGATGATATAGACTTAAACATATGGGAAAAATACTTGAAATCTCTTTACCCAGTCCTGGATCCACATTCTTACCTAATAACGATTATTAATTTTTGGAATCCTTGTCTTGGCTCACATATAACTCTTGATGAAACTATCTCAAGCTGAAGCCGTCAAAAAATGATTAGGCCCCTGGTCCGGGTGGTATTAGCTATGAATTTTTGAAAAATTTGCCAGGCAATCTGATCCTTTACCTAAACTCGTTATTTGACAAAATAATTGATGAAGAAAGATCCCAATATCCTGGTCTCAAACATTTCTTAGAATGATACACAAGAAAAGGGATGTCACTAATTCTGCTAACTACCGCGCTATTGCCTTAGTTAACTGTGTTACAAAGATATTTACGCAGATTCATTCTGTAAGGCTGATAGCTTGGGCTGAAGACATGCAACTCCTTCGAGAGGGGGATCGTTGAAAAATCAGAGAAGACAAGGAATTTCGAGAATAATGTTTATCGGCCATTCTTATATTTTAGTTCTATATTATGAAAAACATTTAATTAATGTAGTGGACGTAAGTCGTTTACTCGTATTATTTGAAAATTGCTGAAGATTGGCCGCTCCAAATGGCCAGACAAAAGAATCGATACCGAGCGTTGCAATTTGGCACTGTTCAACTATTTTATGTCAAGCACTCTAAACTACCTTCTACAGAATTTTCCTTTCGTACCAACGCTTTCATCCTACCTTCAACGCTAAGCGTTTAAGAAAAGCGCTCAGACATCATAATAAAATTCCAGAGTTGCTGTTCGGTTTTGTATTCGTCAGTTTAAGTCGAGCAGTCTAAAACACTTTATAAGGAATGCTTATCTCGTTCCAACGCTCAGACGTCCACTCCAACGCTAAGCGTTTGAGAAAGCATCCAGACAACAAAATCAACTCCCAGCGTTGCTGTTTGGCTCATATTAGCCATTTTAAGACAAGTAGTCTGAAACACCTTATAATGAATACTTATCTCATTCCAAAGCTCTGACTGGGTGCTTTCTTAAACGCTTAGCGTTGGAATTATAGTAAGACCGTTGGAACGAGATAAGCATTCCTTGTGAAGTGTTTTAGACGGCTTGACTTAAACTGGCGAATCAAAACCGAACAGCAACGCTGGGAGTTTATTATGTTGTCTGAGTGCTTTTCTTAAACGCTTACCGGCGAAGGTAGGTTGGAAGCGTTAGCAAGAAAGGAGAATTCTGTAAAAGGTACTTTAGAGTGCTTGACATAAACTGGTTGATCAGTGCCAAATTCCAACGCTGGGAGTTTATTTTGTTGCTTGGATGCTTTCTCAAACGCTTAACGTTGGAATTATAGTAAGACCGTTGGAACGAGATAAGCATTCCATATAAAGTGTTTTAGACGGCTTGACTTAAACTGACGAATCGAAGCCGAACAGCAACGCTGGGAGTTGTCTGAGTGCTTTTCTTAAACGCTAAGCGTCGAAGGTAGGATGGAAGCGTTGGCACGAAAGGAGAATTCTGTAAAAGGTAGTTTAGAGTGCTTGACATAAACTAGTTGAACAGTGCCAAATTGCAACGCTCGGTATCGATTCTTTTGACTGGCCATTCACGATCAATATCCTCCTGGACTAGAACAAGTAATCTACTTAGCGAAGAAATTGGTCCTGATAAATAAATTTTGAAATTATCAGCATATTTGTGGTAGCTGCAATATTGAAGTTCACTTTCAAGGTCAGATGTGAACAAATTGAATAGGAGGGGTGCCAGAATGGAGCCCTGTGGAACCCTACACTTGACCTCATCCCAGTCAGAAAACCCACCACTACTATTATTAATTCTGTGAGACCGATTATTTAAATAGAATGTGAACCATTTTATGACAGAGTTTGATAAGTTAAAAGATTTTAGATTTTGTAGGAGTAACTTATGGTTAACCATATCGAATGCCTTCGAAAAATCCAACAGAACAACAATCGTGATCTCCCTGTTATCCATTGCTGATTTGAGATCCGTCGTTACCTTAAGAAAAGCAGTAAGAGTGCTATGTTTTGCACGAAAACCTGATTGCATCGGGTCAATGGCCTAGGATTGTTCAAGAAATCTGGAAAGTTGCAAGTGAACAATTTTTTCAAGAGCTTTAGAAAGTGCACATAAAATATAAATTGGCCGAAAGTCTTTTGGGGTAGTAGGTTTAGAAATTTTGGGAATTGGGCAAATAACAGCCTTTTTTCAGATATCTGGGAAGATACCGATCTGAAGGGAAGCATTATAAATATGCAATAGGATAGGAAAGATAATTAGAAGGGCAAGTTTATTCATTTCGATTGATATTCCATCAATCCCAATGGCATTTGATTTGATTTCAAGTGTTAGTTCGAAAAGTATTTCAGGTGTGATGTCATCGAAAAAGAAGTCAGAGTCATTAAATGTTGAATTAAGAGAGGCGGTAAAAGATGATGATGTTAACTCTGGAACTGGGAATGTAAAAAAAGTCTTTAAGAAGTCATCAGGCGGAAAATTACGATCTATAGATTCGTGCTTGGGCGGGATTAGGTGTAATCGTCTAAGGAGATGCCAAATGTCCTCTTTTTTGTCTCTATCCTCAGATATTTTGTATCGTTCAGAACTCAAACCTGCAAAGAATTTTGATAAATTAATTGTAAAGGAAAAATATTATAGTTGACGGAATAAAAGTAATGCGTATTCTAAATTTCCTTACCCGTGATACATGAGCACGTCTCTTTGAAAAGTGCTTTTGTTTGAACCTTTTTTATTGCCGTAAACTGCATCGCAAGGTTGAGAATTTATTATTTTTGGTAACAAATTTAACAATTTTGTTGAAAATTCGTTTTTTTTGTTGCTCAAAGTTAATTTTTTATCAGAGTTTTTATCTAAAAATTTAACTATTCCATTTTCAGTTGAAACTTTATGAGAAAATTAATCTTGTTTGTTGAAAATTCAACCTATTGCTTGAAAATTCATATTTGTTGTTAAGAAGTCGTCTTTTTGTGTTGAAAATTATTCTTGTTTGTTGAAAGTTAAACTTTTTGGTTGATAATTCAACAATCTTGTTAACAATTCGACTATTTTGTTCAAAATTCATATATTTTGTTAAAAAGTCGTCCTTTTGGGTAGTAAATCATTCATTTATGTTTTATTATTTAAAAATCACTTCCATTTCACTGTAACACAGTCAGCAATTCTTTCTTTCTTTAGGAATGTTTTAAGAAATTCCACTAACTGGAATGGTCGAACAAGGTTTAGATTCATTTTGTTGGATCTGAAAAAAGTTCAAAATTTTATTAAATTCTTCTATACGATTAAATATTCTTTTTATTGAATAAAAAAATTATTTCACTATTAAAGACCAAACAACCCAAGTATAAATCTTATAAACAAAGTTTTTTAGCAAGTCGAACAACGAATAAAAAAGTGAGGTTATAGTACGAAAAAGTTACAGTATTAAGTCTATACGTACCTTTATAGCATACTAAAAAGAAGAGCGGGATCTTATCGTACAATTGGTCCCAATTCTCAATCTATTTAACACTTTCACGCAAAGACGAACAATAAATGATCTTCAAATTGTCGATGAGGATTCTGAATAAGATTTACAAAAACGTCTTTTTTTATTATGGGAAATACATGTTAAACTTCATGGGGCTTGCCGCACCCCTAAATATCATTTATTTTCAAAAATAAAAAAAAATAGATTTATTCTTGGGTGGATTCGAACAAATTTGGGGTGTGTCCCGATAAACATTCAACAACAAAGATTTCCAATGCATTTATTTTTATTATATATATATATATAGTATTTTTATTAATTTAAAATATATAAAATTTAAATATAAATGATAAGAAACTTATTTTCCGTTTTTGACCCTTCTACAAGAGTAAATTTTTCACTAAATTGATTAAGAATAATATATTTTATATTGTTTTTACCAAATTTATTTTTATTTACCCCTTCTAAATACCTAATTTTATTAAATAAATTATCTAATTTTATTATTGAAGAAATAAAAATTTCGTTAAATAAAGATTTTTTTGTTATTTTTATTTGGAAAATGCATGTTAAACTTCATGGGGCTTGCCGCACCCCTAAATATAATTTTTTTCAGAAAAAAAAGATTTATTTTTGGGTGGATTCGAACAAATTTGGGATGTTTCGCGATAAAAATTCAACATTAAAAATTTCCAATGCATTTTTGGACCACCCTAATGAACAGTCAGGGCCGCCTGAACCGTTCCCAGTTGAAACGCATAATATTGCGCAATATACTCGACTGAGTACTCGCGCACTGAGTCCCTTCCGAGGCGTGAGTCGCAACCGTCTCTCTCCCTGCACGCTGAGAAACTGCGTGGGCCAGCAATTCTAGGAATTCCTAAACCGCGAGTTCCTAACTCGAGAGTCTGGTGTAACTCAAAACCAGTGACGTACTTCCGGGTATTTGCATCACTGGAGTTTTACTGATTTAAACAGCTAAAAGTATTTCACTGATAATATGTACATCCCATTAGCAACCTTATTTTTCAATAAGTACCGAGAAGACATTTTTTAGAAAAATATTCTAACATATAAGTGGCTTTATCGGAAAAAGGTTGGAGGAATGAAAGCTTTATTTCTTAGTCAACTCAACAAGATTCCGGCTTGCCGGCGATAGGACTGACAGTTTGCAAAAGAAACCTGTTAATATACAGGTGTATTGCCCCAGACTCGATCTGGTATCGACGCATATGTACATTGCTTCTTCATTGCATTGGTTCTTCTATCTATTTTGCTTCGAGGCAAAAGCTCTGGATACATATGTTGCCCGCCGAACAGAAGAGAATATAAGGTTAACCAACTTTTATACATAGATGACCACAAACTCCTTGCCTCTTCAGGAGAGGACCTTGATAACCTTGTGGCAGCGGTAAATAAGTACTCCAAAGTGATTGGAATGATCTTTGGACTGGGCGAGTGTGCCTGCGTCCATCTACACAAAAAAGGACTAGAAACTAGATCAGCGCTTGACGATCAGGATGTTCAACTCATAGGTGGGAATACTATTCAACATCTTGCTAATAAAAAAAGATATGCATATCCTGGAAAATTCCCTTGAATATACCTCGAATATACAAGCCTCGAGATAAATGGGGTGGAGGCTTTCTAGGCTTGGAGTGTCTCCATCGAAGACGGTCGATTTTCGATGTCTTCTGCTTTTTACCCTCCGATCCTCTCGTTACCCCTTTTTGGACTGATGATGTTGCCTGGGCTTTGCGCATCACACTGTGCTCCACTTTCAATACAGTCTGTCGCCACCTTTTGTCGTAGCTTAATTTTGTCATTCGAAAGAATTTTCGTGGTATACGGAGACTAAGATCGGAAGCTCCTCCAATTTAAAAATTCTCTGTCTTCACTTCTCTCCGATGATCCTGAGCCATGAATACCGAGATCATTATTTTAAGGACTCGATTGACGGCTTGTGGATCGTTGTGTAACTTGGTGGGATACAGTGCTAGCCCATAATTCTGTGCCTATTGTACCACTAAGTCGATAACCTCCTGGACATATTCTAGCCCTATTGGACGACACAGTACATTCAGTACTTAGAAATTGTACTTGCTACTCAATTCATCAATGTCGATTCCAAAATAAGCGAAAAACACCGTCTCAAGTTGAAGGAATTTTGATCTAGCATTTTACTCAAATGCGCTAATTTACTATGTTTTGAAATGAAACCATGTCTAATAAATTGTGTAGCTCAGCTTATTCCATAAAAAATAAAAGTTGCATGTACAAATTGTGCGGAAAGTTCGCCAGAATGCCTCCCCGCACTTAGGCCTAAAATGATTTTCCTATAATGAATTTCTTATAATTTTCTCGCGATTCTAGAAAAAACAAATAAAGAAAATCACTGTTAGAAACTCGATAGGAAAATCAATAATGTTCAAATATTTGCGATCAAAGGGTCTGAAAGATTTTCAGTTAGTTTACAAGATCCCAAAGAATTTCAAAAGATTGAAAGAATTTCAAAGATTTTTGAAGAATCATTTAGGCTTTCCGAATACATACATACAAACACTTACTATACATGCATGCATACACCATGGTTTTTTAAAGAATTGCACCCGATTGAAGGAATTTCATAAGACGTTCAATTGATTGAAAAAAATTTACGGGATTTCAAAATATTTTAAAGATCTGGAGCAATTTTAAGAGATTCCACAGAATTTCAAGATATGTAAAAGACTTTAGAAATTATGTAAATTTTATAAGAGATTTCTACGGATTTGAACAATTTCATGGGGTATGAATGAACTTACCAAATTTGAAAGTATTTAGAAGATTTAAAGATATTGAAAAATATTCCGAAAAGTGTCAAGACCTTTTTCGTGATTTTTCAATGTGATTGTTTACTATAAATACAAGATTTTCTATGCGTGCAAAAATTATTGACAATTTTTCATGTGTCCAGTTTTCAGCAACAAACAACAATATAAAGTCATATTTTAGAGAAAATCATTTTCTGATCAAGTTAAAATCTTTTGAAACATACGTATTTTCATTGTCTTGTTTTTGCCTATATACCTATCTACCCTATACCTATATACCCATCCACACATCACTACTTTTCAACCGAGCAATTCACGACCACCCCGAAAGGGAAACGGCTTAATGATATAATAATAATAACAATGATTGCTAAATCAAATATTTTATTTTATTTAGTAGCCTTTTCTGGATTCAAATTTTGATTTTTGCTTTCGAATCGAAGTTGAATTTTAGAATGAATATTTAAACTCATATTTCATAATTAGGTATTTTCACTTCAACGACCAGCTAACTTCACTTCGTTGAGTTCTGAGGGTAAAACAATGGTCCAAATGTAGGGGATTCGGTCCATTTTTGCCCTATTTTGCTAATATCTTCGTAAAAACTAATTTTTTCAGTATAGTATATTTAAAAAATAGTTTTTACTTTTTAAGAACTATTCAATGAAATAATAAAATAATAATAATTATTATTAATTACGAAGATATTACAAAAGTAAAGTTTTATCCCATGCATTTGATCCAGTACTCAACGAAGTAAAGTTAGCTGGTGCTTGAAGTGAAAATACCTAATGCAAGTTAAACCTGACGTCAACAACCGGGCTCGGAATGGAACATACATATCAAACTCTTGTGCTAAATTCATATGTGTTAATTGTGAGCAAACTTGGATAATGTGAGGATCAAATTTTGTGAATAATTTGAATTATACAATTCTACGCAAATGGTGTTTAATAACAAAAAGCTAATTATTCTCCAATCAACTCTTGTGTGTCAACAATTTATTTTAAGGATGCTTTCATACCTCTGCATGCATACACGCGCCCACACATGCATTTGCAAGCGGTTGTAACTTTTCTCTAGTGGAAAAGTTTCAATTTCGTTAATGTACTCGTTATAGTACTGCGCAGACTCACTGCCTGCAGTGAATTGAAAGTTAGAACAGTGTCTCCAGAACGTGGGATTTTTCGGCCCCCACTACTTTCCCATCTGGGAGAATACATGCAAGCGTAGCGTCGGTTATTCGAAAATTTTATGATTCGTAAATTTTATTACTCGGGAATTTTATGGTTCGGAAATTTTTCAATCCGTGAATTATATTATTCAAAAATTTTACTAATCGGGAATTTTATTATACAGGACTCTTATTATTCTGCATTTTTTTGAGGGGGAATTTTCCAATTCGGAAATTTTCATATTAGGAAATTTTATATTTCGTGAATTTGATTATTCGGAAATTTTATCATTCGGCAATTTTATTATAAGGAAATTTTATTATTGGGGAATTATATTATTCGGGAATTTTATTATTCAGGAATTTCATTTTAAGGGCATTTCATTATTGAGAAATTTTACAATTTGGGAGTTTTACATTGTCAAAAATTTTATTTTTCGGAATTTCTTCATAAGAAGCTGAAAAAATCAGACTGCGTTCAAACTTAATTTAATTATTATTTGATTATTATCAGATGAGGCTTTTTGCCAGGGCTGTAACTCAAATATTGTAAACTTGACACAGAAATTATGTCAATAATAAACAATTACGTCATTTCTATCTAACATTTGCATTTCTAAACACAAGATTTAATCTATTTTTCAATATTCTTGTCACTGAGTGAATAAGATTGACATGAAATAATATGAAGCAATCGTATCACACATGGAAAATACAACATTTTTATAATTTCGTCAATTTTATTGTTCGTGAATTTTTTAATCGGGACGACTGAAAAAACCTCACTAATAGAATTCCCGACACTGTAAAATTCCCGACAAAAAAATGCCGAATTATGTAATATCTGAACTATAAAATTCCCTAATTTGAAAAATTTTGAAAATTGTATTCTAATTAAAATTGTATCATTATTTAAAATACAAGTATCAAATATTTTTATGAAAGAAATTTTTTCAATGTTTGAACCCTACTTGCTCTCCCTTTATTTCCCCTCATTTCCCATACATCCCCAACCCTCATTTCCGCTCATTACCATTACTTCACTCCTTCTCATTTCGAACTTTTCGACTTCAGCATGTCTTGATTGGGGGCAATTCAAGTTGAAAACAAGTCGAAGAATTTTTACTCGGGGAACCATCTCGAAATTACTCGAGACAATTTGGAACTATTGTTGTCGAGAAACCCGTGTTCGTGATTGGATAAAGTTTTTTTTTTTTTTTTTTTACGCTTGAAAAAAGTCTGCAAACTTCAGGTTTATAAGAAATGTAAGGTTATCTAAATGATATAATAATAATAATAAATGTATTTTTGAAGATTACAAAAATGAAGAAGCTTTTTAAGAAGTTAAACTTCAAGAAAATAAAAATACTTTCTTAATATTCCTGGAAAAATTTAAACTGAATTTGTATTTTGAATATAAATTTTAAGAGAACATTGAAAAAGGCTCCAGAAGATTTTAAATTTTTTTCTAAAATTTCGAAAAAGAATGGGAAAGATTTGCATGCAAAATCTTTCAATTAGCAAGATTACAAAAATTTATAAGAAAATTCGAGTATGTTCAAAATATTTCGAAATTTTAAGAATGTTCAAAATTATTTTAAGAGTTGAAAATATCTCAAAAGTTTACAAAAAAGTACATTTTTGAATATTTGAAAAAAGAAATTTGAAGCTTCTTGAGGATTTTGGAAGGATTCACGGGGAAATTTAAACCGATTTTTATTTTGAAAAATTAATTTTAAGAGAATATTTAAAAACATTTTAAAAAATGACAACAGATTTGAAAAGGTTGCAAAAGATTTCTAAAATCGTCATAACAGATTCTGGAAGATTTTAGGGCAATTTTTGTGATGTTTCGGAATTTTAAGGCAATTTTTGGAAAAATTCGAATAATCTGAAAAGGTATTTAAAAGATCTAAAAGTTTTTGAAATAATTGAAAAAATGATTTTTAATTTGAAAATATTTCAAAAGATTTAAAACAAAATGTAAATTTTTGAAGATTTAGAAAAAAATGTTGGAGCTTTTAAGAAGTTTAAAAGCTTCAAGATAATATGTCATTTTGTAGATGACAGTTACTCCCAGTGGGACCCTGCGGTGGTTGTTAACCTTTAGTTTTTAATTATATATACATGTATATTCAAATAACATTTTTGAATATTTATAAAGAGTATAAATATTTTTCATTTTTGAAATTGATGTATACAGAGTACATATTTTATTTGAAATTTCACGACAGTTTTTGGTACCATGTTTGACCCTAGGGCAGAATCAAGGAAAAATATTCTACAAATATGTTAATTAGTTATTAAAATACTGCAAATAATTACCTTTAAAATTCGTTTGTCCTTGTAAAATAATGGGATATTTCTTTATCAAATCAATTTTATGAAATTAAATTTACAATTATTTTCAATTAATTTCCAATTAAAATTATTTTACAGTTAAAATAAAATTGTAAAAATAAATATAAACATAAGTTTTCTGAGTTTCTTGAGAAAATTTCGAAATATTTCTTAAGATTTCAGATATTTCAATTGAAAATTTGAACAACAAAAGAACCATTTTCAACCGAATAGTTTCATTTTCAGGCAAAAAAGTTGAAATCTCAACGAAAAATGCAATAATTGCTATTTCAATAAAAAAAATTTTTCTCAATGAAAAACGGTCAAATTTAACTTTACAAAAATGAATTTTCAACAAAATAAGTACATTTTCAAGTAAAAATGATTTTTAGTCAGGATGAAAAGAAAATTTCAACACAATTATAATTTAAGGCGAAAAACATTTTTCTATACAAAATAAAAATTTGTAATAACTATTTATTTTTAAAGTATTTTGTTTGCTTATTTTAAGGTTATATAAATATAATTTTCACATGATTCTTGACAAAATTTAAGAAAATTTTTCAATATTTCAGATATTTCAAATGAAAATTTCAACAGCAAAAAAAGTTTTAACTAAGCAGGCGAATTTTCAACCAAAAAAAGATGATATTTCAACGAAAAAAGCTGAATTTTCAACGAAAAATGTAATAATTGCTATTAGAGAGCGTTACCCATGCTGACGGTTTCAGAAACAGGGAAGTGCACCTTCACTAGGTGTTTAGGATTTTGCTAGCCGGTTCTGTCATGTCACCTGTCGGAAAAATGAATACTCTGAGTCGACATGTGGGGTTTTCTTTAAAGCTCTCTGCAGTTTCAGAGTATCAGGTACGTATTGACTGCCCTGACAATTCCACCATGACTTCCTTCAAGCCGATTATATTTCCTTTGACTTGCTACACTAACCTAATACAAATCCCAGTTTCCAGTTTACCTGGCTCTATTAAATAGTCTCCTGATTTCCATTTGAAGCCTCAAGTCTGATATTCCACCAAGGACTTGCCTGGCTTTCTAATACGAAGAGGACAATTATTCCTCTAAGATTTGTATGTGACACTTTGCACTACATCCACCGCAAGCTCCAGCTGATCAATTGCGTCCTCTGACAATATCCTCCCAAGAATAATTGCCAAGGACTATCCACATTTTTCCCTGTATCCCAATCAGTGGCTCTTGGGTTACCATACCTAATCGGATCAGACTCGCCAGCTGTCAGTGAAAAGAATATATATGCCTGTGATCTGATAGGTATGTCTAAGGCAAAACGTGTCAGTCCCTTAATGCTTCGCTAATGGATATAGAGCATAAAGTTGAGCTAATAACATTATGATATCTAGCAATACAAAAGTCTAGCATATTCGAGCGATTTAATATACATAGTTAAATATGTAGTTAAAAGGTAATCTAATAGGTACTCACCTCTGCTGTTGGTATTGTTACTGTTTCATATCGAATGGTAGGTATGCTGAGCAAAGCTCCATTAGCTGACGTCTTCCTCCTCTTTGGAGCCAAGCAAATATACTCGATATCCCTCCTGACGTGAATCCCTGTCCTAGGGTTTTCATCAATTCTATTGCAGATTATAGAGCTGCTTTTCTGGCTCATACCCTCTATTTGTACCTTATAACACCAAGGTTTTTGAATCAGAGCCATACCAATTTTTCCTTTTATCTGTTTTCTTCATTTCTTTCTTACTTTCTTCTTTTCTTTACAATCATCACATCCACTTCTAATCCTCCTCCACTAACCCTCTTTATCTTTTAATGACACTATTATCAAAAAGCGATCCAAATCTATAGAATCCACCTTTAGTTTCTTTACCTTTCTTACCTCTTCCTCTATCACATGATCAATTACCGTTACCTTCTCTGTTCCTCAGCGTTATTTCCTCTCATTGCACTACCTTTATTATTCTCTCTTTTTACATTTTAAATCTACCATCTGCAACTCCCTGGTAACCTTTCCTATACTCTTTCCCATCCCTTTTGATCTAGCTATAGCCCGAACTATAACTTGTATCTGTATTCTCCCGTAAATAACACACGTTTCTTTTTTCTTTCCTTTGTCTCTGTATATCTTAACTTACACTTAATCCTTCTTTTCCACGTCAAATCCTCTATTCTCTCCAGGATATTATACACGTTTCTCTTCTTTTACATCACTTCCGTCTTATGTTCTGATTTTTTAGTTTCACTAGTACCATTTTCTCTTTTATTTCATTTTCCTTCCCTACACCTTTTTTCCTCTATCTCTACCTTCGCATCTATCTTTTTCCGGACTTCTTCCACTCCTCCTTTTAGTACCTTCCCCTCTAGTGATAGACTCCTCATTACTATATTTTGTACTTTTTCCTCTCTCTTCTATTTTTCTATTTCTCCCTCTATTTTTCTCAACCTTTCCTTATACTCATTCCCACTCTCTACACCTCCAAACTGCCTGGTTGAGCTGTCTATCTGCTCTAAGCTACTATGTTTTCGGTTGGATGTCCGTACGTCATATTTTTTTCTCTTTCAAGGGCAATTGATAGCAGGGTGAGTAGGAAAAAGGAGGAAAGGGGAAAGGGGAACTTATAGCAAGGGAAAAAAGAGGAAGGGTCGGTATGTGAGGGAAAGTAGGAGAAGTGAAAGGAAGGGAGAAAAAGTTGGGTCATTGAATTTCATTAATTCTGTGAATTCCGTAAGCTTCGTGAATTCCTTAAATTCCATGAATTCCACGAATTCCATAATTCGGTGAATTCCAATACATGTATTGGAATGCTCGACAATGGTTCATGCTTTATACCACTTACAATACATGCCTTGCAATTTCGTCATTCCAATATACTGCGTTTGCAATTTTACCTTACGCTTGTATTGTAGAAGTATTGGTGAATTCTAAACATTTCACTGGCCTGAAAATTTTAATTCTTTTGATGCAAATAAGATGACATAGTATTTCTGGATGAATTCTTTGTGCTGAACACGAATCTGGATTCAAAAACTTCCCGCCACGTCACGTTCTTGATAAAATAGGGTTCGAAACCCCTACCTTTGGCGTTTTTAGCCATTTATGAAAAATTGTAGAGCTGAAAGGATTTCAACATCTGTCCGCCGTTGGATTCACCATTTCGGATTGTCAAAATGTAGCTGGATACTTCTAATCAGCGACTCTTAAACCCCCCGAGCAACAAGCTTGAAGCAAATACCGATCTAATTATGAAAAAATGGTCCGTCATATTGGATCCACCATTTTGAATTTTTTAAACCTAACGGGATATTCATAATCAGCGACCCATAAAATCTTCAAAAGCAGAAATAATCACGGAAAGCACGAATTGATATGCCAGCTCTTCTGCATATGCATGATATTACGCGTGGCGATATCGAAGGCCAGAAGCTAGTGCTCCGCCCACGGAACTACTTCAAATAAGCATGATAGTCGCAGATACCTTGTTCAATGCTGATCGATTGGAAGACCAAATCTGTCGAAGAAGACGCTAGCATCAGCTTCGGAGAGACTCCTCCACTGATGTAATAACTTGAATGCGGCTTCAAGGTATGCCCAGGGACTTACAGGTGTCAGGATGTCTCATAGCACTCATATCCAGAAACTCAGTCGCTGCTTTGCACGCTGTCTGTCATTTCTGAATTCCCATTCATTGAGAATTTCTTGAATTCTCTGCATTTCAAGGTCTTTCAAACAATGCAAAGAATTCCGTGGAACTCAGAAGAATTAAAAGGATTCAGGGATTTCAGAGAATTCGGAATGTCAAAAGAATTCAGAATACTCGAGGAATTTCGAGAATTCAGAATATTGAAAGATTTTATGAATTCAAAATATTCAAAGTTTTCAAGAATTCAGAATATTCAAGGTTGTTAGAGAATTCAAGGAATTTCAGGATTTAGAAAATACTAGGAATTTCAGGAAATCTGAACATTCAAAGATTTCAGGGAATTCCGGGAGTTCAAGGAATTAAAAGAGTTCAGGAGAGTCAGATGATTCAACGAATCCAGTGAATTTCAGGAATTAGAGAATTCAAGGAATTCATATAATTCCAAGAATTATGTCATATACATATAATTCAAGAAATTCAGAAAATTCAAGGAATTTATGAAATTGAAGGAGCTGAAAGAATTAAAAAAAACATATACTTCAAGGAATTCATATAATTCAAGCAATTGATATAGTTCAGAAATTGAGAAAATTCAAGATATTCAGGGAAATTGAGGAATTCTGAAAATTCAAAGAATTTAAGGAATTTGAAGAATTCAGAAAATTCGGGGAATTCAAGGAATTCAAGGAATTCAAGGAATTCAAAGAATTCCCAGAATTAAAGGAATTCAAAGAATTCCAGGAATTAGGAGAATTCCAGCAAATAGGAGACTTCAAGGAAGTCATATTGTTCCAGGAATTTCTGTTATTCAAGAAATTCATCAAATAATTAAAGGAATCAAGAGACTTTAGGGAATTAAGAAAATTCAAGAAATTTGGAAAATTGGAGAAATTCAGAAAATTCAAGGAATTTAAAAAATTCGTGGAATTCAGAAAATTCAAGGAATTTAAAAAATTCGTGGAATTCAGAAAATTTGAGGAATTTATGAAATTGAAGAAGTTCATAGAATTCAAGAAAAGCATATACTGCAAGGAATTCGTCTTTCTGACATTTTTATATTTCATAATTCAGTCCAAGAAAATAAATTTGGTTTCTAAATGTGTCTGGTTTTCCAAGACAACAAATATTATGGGAATAAGTTGTTTTTTTCCATTCAAATTGTGAAATAATTATTTCTTGAACGTAGGAGAATATAAAAATATTATATTTATTGGAAAACGTGTACCTTACACTGAGCTTTTGAATCCTACAGCTTTCATTTTTCACTTTTATTGATTTTATTTGTTATTTTTATGGCTCAAATGATAATATTTTGATGAACACCCAGAAGCTTATTTTCGGAGGAAAAAAAATGTATAACTTTTCTCCATCCATTTTCTAAAAAAATTTTTTAATGCCTAAAATCATCAAAAAATAATTTTGAAAAGATAATCGAAATAATATTCAACATTGATTTATTTATTTCAAAAAATTATGTGTGTTTCAAAAACATAATTATTATTATGGAAGTGCAAACACGTACCGAAAAAATCTGGCTATTTGTACTGATATTTTGGTACAAATAGTCCTTTTTCCAGGTCTTTGTATCGTAATTTCGGTGCCCGTAACCGTATAAATCTTTGCAAAAAATTATTATTTAAAACTTTTGTGAGCTGTGATATTAATCTATTTTTGAGAGAAAAGAATTAAAATACGCTTTGGCACCGTACTCTTCAATTAATTTGTTAAACAATAATCACGTTGGGAGCCAGACCTTCCTTGGGTTAGAAACAACAAAATGAAAAAAAAGAAGGAAATCACAAAAGGTACCCAGAACTAGAATTTCAACATTCAAGTTCCAAACTCGATTTAACAAACAAATGAAACTATTGAGGTTGCGATGCATCCAAATTAGAAGTTAATTACCTGAAATTGAACTTAAATTATCTTCAATCAGAAGTAGGAACAATAAGTAGAGGGCGTCGTTTCGCATTGAAACATTAACATTTTCTATTATGGCATCCTAGATTGACGCTTTTATGTTATTTTGAAAATGCTTTACTGGGCGTCAGATCTTTATTTCCTCATACTAAAATGTTCTAAGTTTGCTTGAGCGAACATGTTTTTTTATCTGGTTGTCACAGATAAGACTTTAACAATAATTAGCGAGACTACTGGTGCTTCCTTTACATTGATATCTCTTATTATTAGTTGCTATATTTTTGTGAGATCTCTTTCCTTTGTTGTCACTGACTATTTCCAACTTTCCTTGAAATCGTGTAAATATTCTATTCGCATACCGCTTGTATTGCTTACATTTGTATTTTTTTCGGGAATTTCGGATCATATTATTTACGAACAACCAGGTTTTTCTCTCTTCACTAACCAAGCATTAGCCGAATTATAAATATTGCATGAGCTTACAATTTTGAGACCCTATCAAAAACCCCATCTTTGATTTATGCTTCGCTAAGTTTTGGGAATATTAATTTCTGATAGGCAAATACGCTTCCGTTTCGAGCTATTGCTTTGACGAAGTTTTCAAGAAGTTCTTAGCAAAAATACTTCGTGTATCCTGTCTTAGGTCCTAATTTCCAGAAGAAGCATATTCGGAACATAGTAGCACTATTTTAAATGTGAAGCATAAGCAACAGGTATGAAAGTAAACTCATTGCCATTATGCCTTACCTTCCAATAGATTTAAATTACTTGTGAGATGGTTCAATTCAGCTCGATTCAGCTTAGGTCGGATTAGTTTGTTAGAGCCATTTGTTATAAAAAGGTGGTTAGATTATTTTGATAGGTAAGAACACTAAAATCGTCTACAAAATGCAGGCAACTGATGCTGATCCAACAAATGTCAATAGTGCTGCGTCCAGTACCCACTAAATAGGTAACATGACCGGAATTGTCAGAGAGGGAACGACCATTGCGAAGAATGAAGTTAAGAGACTCAGTATTCAGTGAAATGTCCTCGTCCACACAATTTAGAGAGACAACGCGAGCATTAAAATCGCTCAATTGTACATCATTAAAATTCGACAGAACGATTTCGAGAATGACATCGAGGCAATGGCTGAGGGAGAGTCATATAAATACCTGGGTATTCTCAAATTTTAGGGTATTCAGCATACAAGAGTTAAGAAAGACCTAAGGACTGCCTCCACTACAAGACTCAGATTGATTCTGAAGAGTTCTTCTGACTCGGCAAACAGGATCAGGGCAATCAAGATCCATGCCATCCCTGTCTTCACGTACTCCTTTAGACTCACCAAATGGTCTAACACCAGCCTCGAACGATTGAACAGAATCATCCGCGTAGAAATGACGAAGCGCCGAATGTACCATAGTAATTCGGCGCTTGGAAGGGTAGTTCTACCACGATGTAGAGGGGGTAGGGGCATTGTAGATGTTAGGAATCTGTTTGAGTTACTAGTTATACAGTTTTTGACTATTTTAACAGAAAGCGAGATGTTACGCTCTACAACGCCATCTGTAAAGCTGATCTTGATTACACGCCCTTAAACTTATCCTTAGAGGAGGCCTTTAATATCAGGGCAGAAACCATAGAGGAATTAGAAATGCAATGAAGACAGGAGGCCATCCACGGTGAGCAACAAAAGAAGTTAGATCAACATGAAGTGGATAGGAAGGCATCCCATATTTGGCTGAGAGAGGGCGTCCTGTATCCAGAAATGAAATGATTTGCTATTGCGATATAGGACAGGATTGGAAGCACCAGAAATTATCACAACCACGTGCTACATCAAGACGTGGTTTACCGGTGCCGATTATGTGTAGATACCAACGAATCCATCGAGCACATTATTGATGATTGTGGCGTAATAGCTGAAAGAGAATATACGCACAAGCATAATGAACTGCCGGATATTATACAGCAACAGCTTGCCCTGAACCTAAGACTCTTATCATAATGTATGCCTTTCTATAGACACATTACAATGCCAGTTTTAGAAAGCGAAGATTACATCTTATATTGGGGTTTTACTATCCAGACGGATCATTACATCCGAGTAGAGATGTTTCAATTTAGTTGAAAATCTGAAACAAAAGAAAAATATATATTTCAAACAAAGAAATAATTCTTGGAATTTGTATAATTAATTGAATAAATTCATTATTAATAAAAATTACTTATCTAACAATTTAAGTTAACGTTCAGTATTCACATCAAAGAATGTTGAAATACAGCTATTAAGTACCTGAAAATAATAATGTCGTAAATTTCAAGGTAATATTCACCTATGTGTAGAAAGGAAATCGAGAAAAATGAAAAGGACAACAACATATGTAAAATAAAAGAAATATAAAAAATTTTTAAAATAAATTGTATTATATGGGTAAAAAATATTTTAAAAGTGAAATTTACATGAAGATATGCAATATCTTTATTTTAGATTAGGCTCAGAATAACTCCAGAAAATGTCAGTATTACTCTAAAAATCTATAGAAGCAAATTTCAAACAAATTTAGCTTTTTGGTTGAATGATAAATCTTTATCATATTCACATAAGATAGACTATATCTTATAGATATTTAAGTAAAATACTTTCATCTTCATTTTTAATAAATTTAAGTTCAAATATACTATACGGAATCTTACCACATTTTAATATACAGATATATGTATATTATTTGATTAAAATTGTATCATATAATTTAAGTTGAAATTATATCAAAATAAGAGAACTTATGGATTTATATATTAATATTTAAGAGATTTCAAGTGAATTTATCCTTTTGAATATATGTATGGATTTGAAACTTCGCACCAAATATGGGAAGAAATTATATTTCTAACCTGAATTTTCAAAATTTCCAGTTTAGACTTAGGGCGTTTATTTTTCCTAAACATAAAGTAAAATTATCTATATAAAGTTTAATAAATAATTCATATCTTTTAATTTACACTTTTATGACTTGTATATTTAATTTAGGAATTATAAGACAGATAGTATTTTTGCTTACATTCCTTTTATGAAATTCAAATTTTCGCGCCTACAAATGCATTTCGTCAACAATGTACTACTTCATTGTCACAATTTTTGACTTGTTCACTGTTGTCAGATCCGTAGTTCGTCGGCATAATTGCGGATCGTTTTCGCAAACGGTATACCAGATGTTATTTAGTCAATCAAAAACTGAACACGGGATGCATTCTGTCTTGCCCTGCCTATCTTGTTGTTTGGTATGATGCAAGCGCATATTGGTCTTTTATTTCATCAGACCGGCGCGGCGGTACTATCATACTATTTATTGGACAAATCGATTAAAGGATGATTTGATGGACTGCTAGGATTCCCGCCTTATCTCTGTCCGCAGAGACTTCATGCTGCGCAAAAGCCGTTGCCAAATCAAGCTGCCTACCTCTCGTAAACTGGATGCAAACGCAAAGCCCTTCCCCAGTCGATGCATAAATAAGCCGCAGACGTAGAGAAGGAAGCAACAAGACAAATCGAGGAAAGTGTGTGATTGCCTACATAATATCTGGTAACGCGCTTACGGAATGGGTGCAAAAGTTCGACCACGAACTAAGGATCTACTATCAAATACTGAACATGTCAAAGCTGCGGACAATGAAGCAGCATATTGTTGACAAAATACGGGCGTTATCTGACGTTATCTAACGAAAGAGATTAACTTGACCTAAAACAGATTGCAGGAGCACATTGAGGATATCATCGGCTTTAAGAATCTTTGCGACAAACTCATAACATCAGAGGAGAAATGACCGTCAACAACTGCCGAAGAGGTGAAGAGCGCACTTAGGAGCACGAAGAACTTCTCCGCTGCAGGATCAGATAACATTAATAACTTCTGGTGAAAGAAGTTTACTTCTACACACCAAAATTTGGCTCACATGTTTACTTCATATCCAAAGTCGAAGGGGCCAATTTCGCAGAGGCCGGTACTCCTACCATAAAAAGGGGACTTGCCTAACCCAAGAAACGACAGACTAATAACTTTTCTGAGCACTCTGTATAAAATATTTACAGCTGATAGACTTCCAAATTTTCTATTTCCTTAGAGCAAATTGTCATATTTCGACTTCGAAATTTGAAATATTAGGAAAGAGCAATCAAAGTTTAATCTTCCGCGATATAATATTTTCATTAAAAACTAATGGCAATAACCAATAGCAAAAAAATGAAATAAAAAAAAAGAATGAGTCATTATCATAGCGTTGACATAGTATTTTACATTCAATAACGTATAATAGATGTGCCATTATAATTACCATAAAAAATTTGGAAAATAGATATTAATTATTTTTCGTATACCAATATAATTGAGAATCACATCCAGGATTAGGCTCTCTTTATTATTGACAAAATTGAATAATTAACGAGTTCATGTATGTTCATCTTTTCTTTTGGCAAGCGCTGTGGCGAGTGCAGATTTTATTAAAATCATTGTTAACGGACTCAGACAATCTGGCCAGGACATTTGACCATTGTTCTGAATGCTCCTTATTTTTGTAATTCAGTTTATATGACATGTATCCTGGCATTTTGATGGTTAGCGGGCTGATTTTCACACGATCTCTGAACTCGCTCAGAGGACTTCAGGAATTTGATTTCTTCCTTTTGGCTTTTACCAATGGATGAAACCGGCCTTTGGTAATGTATGAATACTTGGGGAAACTTTCTCCTATCACGTTGAGACGGCAGGTTGAAAACGCTGATTTCCGCATGATTTCTGGCAGGGCTAGAACTTCATGGCAAGCAGTTGTATAATTACTCAGACTCTCGTGGACCCAGGTACCAGCACCCGTGTAATAACAGTGAACTAGGGTACCAAGGTATGCATGATTGAGTGATACTCGGGTATCCAAGTACTCGACAAACTTTTTTAAATTTCGAAGATTTCTCAATAAGACTGAACCGAGGCCATAACGAGGCAATGGCCCCAAGCAAACGTGAGAACATCGATTTAAGTTTTGAGTTTGGTCAGTGTGCATCCGGAATTTGTTCATAACACGCCGCAGTAGTTTGAGGTTAGCTTGAAGCAACAAGTAACGCGCAGAACTGTGCGCGTGCGTCGAAGTAACGAACGCGCATGCGCGTCGACCTAATTCGTATTAACCGCGGACGGTAAAGTGCACTTTACCAGCCTAGGCCGGTAAAGTACCCCACCACCAACAATGACCTATTTTCTGTTTCAAACCACGCCAACAAGGCGAGGAAAACATACTCATCTTACATAAAATATTTTTTGCATTAAATTCGTTTGCTCAGGATAATTTTTTTGTGTAGGATGTTAAATTCGTTTGTTTAGGATTTTTCGCTCGACAGATTTTCCATCACTTCAATTTGATTTCTAATAATTAATAAACAAAGCATCGTAGTTCAGAATCATCAGTAATATTTTGTAGCCAACAAAATTTTCGATCCAACCATACCTGAGACATTGTCAAACAAAACTTTTTTTAAATTAAAAAACGAATTGAAAAAAAGTGTCGGCTTAGCCCCACTCTCCCCTACTAATTGAATCAGTATATTTTTACTAAATGTCAGTGACTGTATTCTAGCTACAGAAATTAGTAGAATTTCACTCACAATCAGTTATATTTTACCAATTTAAATTTAGAAAGTGAGTTGGAAAATCTTCAAACTGTTCTCAATAACAGAACCATTTTGGCGGATCGAAAGGAAAGACCAGGAACTGTTCTTCCAAAAAAGATTAATTTTCAATCTAAAAAAATTAATTTTAATTTTCAATTCAAAAAGACGACTTTTCAACGAAACGGTTAAATCTACGAACAAAAAAGATGACGTTTTAATAAAATAGTTTAATTTTCAAAAAACATTAATTTTAGACCAAAGAGTTGCATTTACAACCAAATAGCTTAACTTTCAGATCAATAAGGCGACTTTTTAAGAAGAAAATTGAATTTTTCACCAAGAACTGTTCTACCAAAAAAGATGAATTTTCAATCAAAAAAAAAAATTAATTTAAATTTTCAATCCAAAAACATGAATTCCAGTAGGTCTCATACGCCACATCATGCTAGAGTATCAAATATACCTCGATGAACTCGCGTAAACCGCAATCCTCCACATCAATAATTCTACTTTTTTTTTCAATTTAACACTAAGTTATAATATTGTTTGGGATCCAAAGTCGGATCACAATGATATAAATAGTTTGTAAATAGAAACGATAATGAAAAATCAATGTATTATTGATCTCAAGGATTTCAATCTTTTGTCGATGTCCCAGACAGTCTTTTCTAGCATGTCAATTTCAGGGCAGACTCGTACTAAACAGACATTCAAATAATCGTTTTTTTTTAAGATCTGGTCACTTATCTTTTAAATTTGTAGGGTTGTAGGGTTTCATAAAACTTTAGAAATTATTCAAGGTTCCATAAGTTTCAAATATTAGGCCAGAAAATTTTAAATATTTGAATAATGCTATTAAGCATTGAACTTCAATATTTCATTTTGTATTATTATATATTTATGAACATTAATATGATATCACTCTGGATTTAAAATGTATGTCTTCCGAAATCGAACAGTGTGCAGTGAAAAATAAATCTCATTTTCGAAGCAAAGTCTCGAGTTTTCAAAGTTAATATATATTCTAAAAGTATTGAAAACACATCAAAATTCCTGTTCATTTAATGCAGGCACTGCAGTTTTTTCCTCTTTTTCCCAACAGAACCCAGTAGAACCCAATAAGACAAGTAAAATATGTTTTCTTAAAATTTACTTTTTTTTTGGAAATTCAACTACTTGGGATGAAATTCGTTTTTTTTTCTCATTATCAAATAACCATTTGGTGAACATATTTTTACTTTTTTGAACAAAAAAATTTTGTTGTTGTAAGGTCACCTCTTTTGGTAGAAACTTCATACTTCATCCTATTTGAAAGTTTATCTCATTGGCGGAAAACGTAACTATTCTGTTATACCTATATATTTTTTTGAAATCAATTTTTGTATCCAAGAATTTAAATATTCGTATAACATCCAAATACGATCACATATTCGTAAAATTCAAAGCATTCACGCAATGTACACAGATCGGCGTCTCGTCAGAACTGCTATACAAATACACCAGGCCTTGGTGTCGAACATTGCAGTCCGGAAATTCCGGACAATAAAGGGTCAGATCCCTTGAGCGGCCAGGACATCTACCTATGCCCTGCATATGTTCGATATCATGTGGATAAATGCAGTCGGCAGTGTGGAATGCCTCTGCTCTGCAAATTCGGCAGAATCCAGTCCTATATGAAAGGCGGCATTCCATGAAGTGGGGCTCGTTTAAACTACAATTGATGCAACTGGCAACATGTTGTTTTTGAACATATGAGACAAAAGTTCTGTGCTCGTCGTGAAACTGGTGCAGAGATGCAGCAGCCAGAGCGGGGTGTTGTGAACCCTGATATCTTGACAATCGCCGATTCGCTTGATTGAGGTCGATTACATTACCCAACGTGCAAATTGTATTCTTCCACTATTTTACCAGCTACATCTGTCAATTCTGCCCTAAACAGTCCACACTCTCTATGAGCAAAAGCTCGCCCTGCAAATTTGTGCGCCAACTTCGAGGAATATGCATCTGTCTTATTACTCAACTTTTTACTAGGGTAATAGACTTTAGTTCGCATCTTTATTTCTGCTGATTCGGCTTTATCTGAATTTACCCTAGCCAAACGTTTGTCAGTTTTTCCGCATCTGATTTTCTATTTTGTGACGGAATTCGTCAATTTCACTCTTTCGCGCTGTCCATTCGTCAACTGAGTCTTGGCGGTGGAGTTGTCGATATTTTAAGGAAACTTCGTAGCCTGCACAACTATCGCTTCGTGCCCGTGATTTACAAAGGAAGGCAATATTCTACTTCCCGAATGGGGAACAATGTTATAAGTTAACCGAATCTTCGACAAAATTTACATCCCACTCCCTCTGGTATTCGTTCAAGAATACTGAAATCATTGGCTTGATAGATTGATTAACGTCTATTATATTTTTCGCTGAAAATTCACCTTTTTAGATTAAAAATTCAACTCCTTGGTTGAAAGTTGAACTACTTTCTTGAAAATTCTTTTTTTTTTTTGGTTGAAGATTTATAATTTTATTTAAAAAACTTTTTTTTTTGTTTGGTTAAAAATGATTTTTTGTTTTAAACTGAAAATTCAACTATTTTAGTTAAAATTCAACCGATTGGTAGCAAAAAAACTTTTTTTGTTGAAAATTCATATTTTCGGGTTAAAAGTGTAACTGTTTTTATAGAAAAATTGTCTTTTTGACTTGAAAATTTCACAATTTGGTATAAAATTCAACTATTTGGTATAAAATTAAACAATTTTGAAGAAAACTCGTTTTTTCTATTGAAAATTAATTCTCCTCAATAAAAATTACACTACATCATGTTTAGTTAAAAATTTATCTTTTTTAGCTTAGAAATTCAAATATTTCGTTAAAAACTTTTAGAAACGAAAAAAATACAGACTATTAAATAATCAATTAAAATTTGGACTAACATCGCATCCATTGTTCAAAATATTTAGTTGAACATTTGTATTTTTTCGTTGAAAATTTAACTATTTGGTTGAAAATTGATGTATTTTGTTGAAAATTCGTCTTTTTTGAAAGAAATTCTATTTTTTGGTTAAAAATCAAATTGTTTAGTTAAAAATAATCTGTTTTAGATGAGGATTCAAGTATTTTGTTAAAAATTTGTCTTTGTTGGTTAAATCCAACTGCTTTTTTATTTTTAATTAAAATCTGTTTTTTTTTTTAAATATAAACTATTACATTTTTCCTTGAAAATTCATCTTTTTAGATTAAAAATTCAACTACTTGGTTGAAAGTTGAACTACTTTCTTAAAAATTATTATTTTTTTTGTTGAAGAATTATCATTTTACTTAAAAAACTTTTTTTTTTTTTTAACGGAAAATTTAACTATTTAGTTCAACTTTTTTAGAAACGAAAAAATACAGACTAAAATTACGCCCTTTTTTACGACGGATAGATGGACACCCGACCGAAGCCATAAGGGTTTCAGCTCGAGGCTATGAAACCCTAAAAGAGTTTAAAATAAAATTTGTAGATATAATTTAGGCGAACAATTTTGTTACTTAACATTTTATTGTAGCCTGTGTCGTTTTTCCAAAAACCTTTATTTTTTATTTTAATGTTACGCTTTACGATTAAAACAAAATCTACGCGTGTTATCAAAAAATGATTATAAATAAATTTGTACACCATTTGAATGAATAATTTTTGTCTATTTATTCTTTTTCGTAACTGTGTCGTCTTTTGAAACAAATTTTATTTGTTTATTTTTTATGTCATTTTTTACGATTAAAACAAAAACCACGCATCCCATCAAAAAATGATTTATAACAGATAAGTAGTTCTATTTGACCGCAAATCGGAATGTTTATTATCTTTTGTTGCGGTTAGAACCAGAACCATTGGTAAAAAAATCTTCCCGCTGCGCGGGCACATTCCCATCGCGCGCTACACGCGTGGCTCGCAAGTTTAAGCGTGCCTAGGGCGCGCGACTGTTGGTTCTCCCGCTTGATTATATATTTCTCTCGCACTTCGCGCTCGATTATAGGTTTCGCTCGCGCTCGATAATGCATTTACCTCGCGCTACGCGCTCGTTCTTTTTATTTCCCCCACATTTGTGTACAGACCATTTAAAATTAAAGGTCAAAGCATCGACAACTGTAATTTGGTGATTATGAATTCTATTTTGTTAAAGCTCCTTCGGCTTTAAGGAACACATTCTCATCACGTATCTCGTGCTTCGCACTCGATTTTGTCATTTTGTCACTTGAAGAGAATACCAATGCCCAATCCAATCTGTCAATTCCTTTGAAAGTTATCGTTCTTTTATATTAAAAATCTACATACACACACACGCACATTCGTACATACAGCCGGCTAGGCACATTCGCTAAATCCTATTTTTTGGGTTCAGAAGGTCTCAAGGTTTCTTTCTATATGAAATAAAATATCTTTATGATCAAACTCTTTTTATAAAAATTTTGAATTAGTTTTTCGAAATTTATATCTTTTTGATAGGAATTTCATCTTTTTGTTTGAAGAGTCAACTATTTAGTTGAAAATCTAATTCTTGAGCGACTAATTGAACAATTTTGTCAAAAATTCTTGTTTTCAACTGATAATGTAACTATGAGATTTTTTTATTAAAATTTATCTTTTTAGTTGGGGATTACATCATTCGGTAAAAATTCATTTTCTGGTAGAACATCTACAATTTTATTTTATAACTAATTTCTTTGGTTAAAAAGTTAACTATTTTCTTGAAATTTTTCTTTTATTTAAAATTAATTTTTCAACTGAAAATGTACCTATTCTATTCTTGGTTGCATGTGTATCTTTTATAGTTGAAAATTTATAATTTTTGATTTAATTTAATGTATCTTGTTGAAAAGTCGTCTTTTGGGTATAAAATTAATTTTCTTGGTTGAGAATGCAGTAAATGTCACATTTTTCTTGATTTATTTTTTGTTTTTTATTGATTGAAAATAATGTTTACAACTGAAAAATATTCCTTCTACTGCAAATTTAACTTTTTCATTTTTGGTTAAAAAGTTCAGTTTTTTGGGTAAAAAATTAATTTTCTTTGTTAAAAATTCATCTTTTTGGCTGAAACTTTATGTCTTTCGTTGAAAATTAAACTATTTTGTTGAAAATTCGGGTTTCGTAGGTTTAAAAATAGTTTTTTAAACTGAAAATGGAACTATTACATTACTGGTTAATAATTACTTTTTGTTTGTTGAAGATTCATCATTCTAGTTAGTTCCTAGGTTGAATTTTCTTTGAACTGAAAATTTAACTATTACACTTTTATAATAGATTTAATATTTTCACGATGAATCATAATGATAAATTTAAATTTAAAGCTTTTTCGGGTTTCAATCGTGTGCAAAACTACGAAACTTGCCGACGTTTCGTGATTGTGGATCCAATATGTGGGAAATGAATTAAAATTGATCTATCCTTGTTAAAATTATTGTTACTTATCTTTCAAGAATCGCTGATTTCAAAACTGATGTTGGATTCACAAGATTAAACATAGCCGATCCAACATGGCGGACATGAATTAAGAATGTTCTATCCCTGATAAAATTGATGATACTTAGGGTTTTAGGTTCACATGAATCATGAAAAGTATTCTATCCTGAATAAAATGGATGAAGTTGAAGGTTCTGGGGTCGCTGATTTCAAATCTGATATTGGATTATCAATGTACAAAATGGCGGATCCAATATGGTAGACATGAAAAAAGAAAATGTTTGTATTGAAGTAAAATTTGTTGTACTTAGGTTTCTGGGATCGCTGATTTCGAACATGGTGTTGGATTATACAAATTCGAAATGAACGATCCAATATGGGGGAAATAAAAATGATCTATCCTTGATAAAACTAATGATACTTAGTTTTTTAGAGTCGCTGATTTCAAGTCAGATGTTTGATTTTCAAAATTCCAAATAGCAGATCCAATATGACGCACATAAATTATTAGAAGTGTTTGGAATTTGATAAAATTGGTAACACTTAGGTTTCTGAGGCAGCTGATTTCAAGTCCGATATTGGACTATCAATATTCAAAATGGCGGATACAATATAGTAGACATTAAGTAATAAAAATGTTTGCATTGGGATCAAATTTTTGGTACTTAGGTTCCTGGGATCGCTGATTTCAATCCTAGTGTTGGATTTTAAAAATTCGAAATCACCAATCCAATATGGGGGAAATGAATGAAAAATGATCTATCCTTGATGAAATTGATTATACTTAGTTTTTATAGTCACTGATTTAGAGTCTGATGTTTGATTTTCAAAATTCAAAATAGCAGATCAGATCAGATTAGAATTTGATAAAATTGGTGACACTTAGGTTGTTAGGGTCACATGAATTATTAAAAGTGTTCTGACTCCAGAAAATAAAAAGATTGGAATTATTATAATCATATTTTTTTTATTAAAAAAATCAATACGTATGAATTCGTTAGTTCAAAAGTCGTCGTCAATTCTTAAAATAATTGTAAACTTTGAAATAAGTGCAACTAAAATAATTCTAGCCTGTTTTTCAAATTTTCATAATTTCTTTTACCATTTTTCTTCTGAATCGTAAAATTTAAGGATGTTCTAGGCATTGGTCTAGCAGTCAAAATCTGGATTGTTATTAACAATAGAAAATTAATATTACAATAGGATCAACATTTTTCTCTTGGACGGCTCAACGGATTATGACGATTCTTTCGTTGAAATTTTTGTGTAAAAACGTACATTGTACAAATCTTCCTTATAAATATAAAAACATTGAATTTGTTTAAAAAACTACCAAATGTATATAAACAAATTGAACTTTTTTGGATTAAAAACATACATTCCAGAAATCATCCTTCCGAATATACAACATAGATATTTGTTTCAAAAAATATAAATTGTTTATAAACAAATTGAACTTTATTTTAAAAAAATAGTAATTACTAATTTTTTTAAATAGACTGACGCACATGATCTGAACGCTCGCGCGTCGCACGTATGTTTTTAAACAAAAATTTAAAAATAAGAATCGTCAAAATCCGTTTACAAGATAATTGTTGATCATGTTGTATCTTTAAATTGTTAATAATTTTTGCAAAAAATTCTGTTGCGGCCAAATAGCTAAAAATTTAAACTTGCATTTAAAAAACTTGAAAGCAGAAACTTCTAAATTTTTGGACTCAATGTTGTCATTAAAAAATATTAAATCTAGAATTTATATTCTAAAAAAGAGAAGCAATTTTTATTTATTTACTGTAAAGATAATAGAGAAATGCTAACTTCCATTGCAATACAGGTACAAATAAATTTGTAAATTTATTACTAAACTTTAGTATCGACATTTACATAAACGTTGTCATAAATTAAGTATATTAATTCTTTAAAACCGGCTCGCGGCGGCTACTCGACGGTCGGTAACGGCGCGGGTCCTGAGTGCCCGGGCGACCTCGACGGATTTCGAGAAAAGGATGATCTGGTCCTACAACGGGTTCCGGCTCGAAAAATATCCCTGGTTTCTCGGGATTATAAACGGTGGCAGAATTCCGTACTGCCTCGTCCACCACGCGTCGGCGGGCTCTACGAAATCGTCGCGCCCGCTCTTCCTCCTCGCGCTGAGCTTCGCGGATTCGACGCTCTTCCTCTTCCGCAAACCGTTGTGCTTCCGCGATTTGGCGAGCCTGTTTCTCGGCGAGTCAACGGGCTTCAGCAGCTCTCCTCTCCCTTGCTGCCGCGACACGTAATGCCTCGTTGGCGAGGCGGCGTGCCCGTGCCCCCAGCCCCTCGTTTGCTCGGCGAGCAATGCGAATGCGGGTCCGCAGATTGGCGCGCGTTGGTTTACCGCCCACTGTCATAAACGGGTTTGTCGGGTATAATCGACGGTAAATCACGTCTCGAACGAAGACACTGTCGCGGAGGTTCGGGGGGGGGGGGTGTGAAAAGTCAAAATAAAAGTGTCCTAACAATTTTTAACAACCGCGAGGGACGAGATATCGCGAAGAAAATTACGCGGGTCCAACCGGAAGGGTTAGCAAAGAAGAAAACTTAATCGCGAACGCGTCGACAAGGGCCCAAGCGGAAGGATTAACCACAAACTCTAAACCACCCAAAGCACGAACGCGGGGGCCTAACCTGAAGGGTTAGCCACTCACAAAAATAACACTAGCGTGTGATTAAGGGCCTAATTTCGGACGATTAGCCACACTTTTTTTTTTTAAGACACGGACGGAAGGGCCTAACCTGAAGGGTCAGCCACAGAAAATAACACGAATGCGTAATCAAGGGACTAACCTCGGATGATTAGTCACAATTTTTCCACGAAACTGACGGAAGGGCCTAACCTGAAGGGTTAGTCACAGAAAATAACACGGACGACTAATTAAATAATCCTGTAGTGAAGAAATTCAAGATTCAGTATTCCGCGACCACCTTGATGGCGTGAGATGTAGATTCGTGGAATAGAAGACTTAAGGTGCATACGCTTGTTCATGTACATAACCTTCCGTGACCTGATATATATATATATGAGCTCGTTCTTTGTCCATGGAACCACTTCACATGAATAGAGTGCTACCGGGATGGCAAGCATGTTCGTTGAAGATATTTTGTTTCTCGCCGACACAGTTCGGAAGACTAAATCTGCCGGATCAGACGTTTGTATCTGCTTCGGAAAGTATCCTTTATAGATGTCACGTCCTGAATGCGGCTCTGTGTCTCTCCAGCGCTAAGGTGTCGTATATAGCGCTTCTGTGAATGGACTCTGGGTCTTTGGGGATACCATTAAGTTTTCCTCTCTTCAAATCAGACTTGGCGCATTTTTCTAATCGAAATTCTCTTTCAATCTCCTGCGTGTATTCTTTGACAATCCCTAGAATTAGGTTCAGTTGCTTTTTACTTTTAACATTGATCTTAAGATCATCCATGTAAAATATATGAGTGACGCTATGCTTTCGACTTCCAGGTTTGTCGTAGAAGTACCCTTCGAAAGAGACCTTGTTCGCGACCTTGTGAAGGGCGGTCGCCGCATCACGATAGCTGAAATTGCTGCTGAACTTGAAATCAGATACGCCAATGTTAAAAACATCATCTTCTTACAGATATTGAGCCTGCTTTTCGGAATGAAGAAATACAATAATCGATAAAGGACGTTATTTTGTTCAACGACATCGCCAGGCCACATACAGCGAATATAGCGTCAAAAATTGTATCAAATTTCTTGAAGTACAGTCGAACATGCTTCCTTCATTTCAGACTTACGCCCATGAGACTACCACATATTCGGCCCAATGAAAAAAGTATTGGGAGGGCAGCGTTTTGTGGACCATGCAGGGGTAGAGGTTTCCGTGCGCAATTGGCTTATAACACGCCTGTCTTTGAAATCTTTTGGAATCTTTGAAATCTTTATGAAATATTTAAAAATTTCAAACATTTCAAGGATTAGGCAATTATTTCACAGATTTCACAAGATTTTCCAAGGATTTCAGAAAGATTTCAAGCATTCCAAAAGATTTCAAACGTTTCAAAGATTTCAAGTATTCCGAAAGGTTTCAAAATATTTCAGAACATTTCAAAGATTAGGCATTTATTTCACAGATTTCACAAGATTTTATAAGGATTTCAGAAAGATTTCAACGATTCCAAAAGATTTAAAAATATTTCAGAACATTAAAAAAATTACTTAATTATTTCACAGATTTCAAAAGATTTTACAAAAGGATTTCAGAAAGATTTCAAGGATTCCAAAAGATTTCAAATGTTTCAAAGATTTCAAGGATTCCAAAATATTTCAGAACATTTCAAAGAGTAGGCAATGATTTGAGAGATTTCACAAGATTTTACAAGGATTTCAGAAAGATTTCAAAATATTTCAGAACATTAAAAAAATTACTTAATTATTTCACAGATTTCAAAAGATTTTACAAGAATTTCAGAAAGATTTCAAGGATTCCAAAAAATTTCAAAATATTTCAGAACATTAAAAACATTAGGAATTTATTTCACAGATTGCACAAGATTTTACAAGGATTTCAGAAAGATTTCAACGATTCCAAAAGATTGCAGAATATTTCGGAACATTAAAAAAATTACCTAATTATTTCACAGATTTCAAAAGATTTTACAAGGATTTCACAAAGATTTCAACGATTCCAAAACATTTCGACGTTTCAAAGATTTCAAAATATTTAAGAAGATTTCGCTAATATTTTAAATATTTTAAATCTTTTGAAATATTTGAAATCTTTGAGAAATCTTGTGAAATGTTTTGAAATCTTTGCGAAGTAATTAAAATTTTTATGAAATCCTTGTGGTGAAATCTTTTGGAATCTTTGAAATCTTTATGAAATATTTAAAAATTTCAAACATTTAATGCTTTGTTCTGAAATTCTGGAGAATTTATCATTTGAATTGAAATTGAAGTCATGAGAAATTCGGTAATGTTTACATACAAGGCGAATGCTACTGAATTTCAGTAAAAAGCAAATTCTACTGAATTTAAGTTATTGCTACTGAATTTCAGTGAATTATACTCATTTCAAAAAACTGCCACTGAAATAAAGTACACTAGAGTGAAAACTAGTCAACGGCTACTGAATTCTAGCTAGTTCTACTAAATTTAAGTTATGGTGCTACTGAATTTAAGTTAATGCTGCTGAATTTCAGTTAATGCTACTTATTTCAAGAAAATTCCGCTAAAATCAAGCGCATGGGAGTGAAATGCAATCAATTCTGCTGAACTGATGTGACTTTAAGTGATTTCCAGTGCACTTTGGTAAAAAGGATTCAATGTGAATTCAACTACATTCACGGTAAACGCAAGTTAAAGTACATTTAAGCAAATTGTACTGGATTTCAGTTATGGCTACTAAATTCAAGTTGGTGTAACTATATTCAAGTTATAGTGCTACTGAATTTAAGTTACTGCTACTGAATTTAAGTAAGTGCTACTTATTTCAACGAAACTCCACTGAATTCAAGCGCATGGGACTGAAATGCAATCAATTCTGCTGAACTGATGTGATTTTAAGTGAATTCCAGTTCACTTTGCTAAAAAGGGTTAAATGTGAATTCAACTACATTCACGGTAAACACAATTTCAAGTACATTCAAGCAAATTGTACTGGATTTCAGTTATGGCTACTGAATTCTAGTAAGTTCTAATAAATTTAAGTTATAGTGCTACTGAATTTGAGTTAATGCTACTGAATTTAAGTAAATGCTACTTATTTTAAAAGAAATTCCACTAAAATCAAGCGGATGGAAGCGAAATGTAATAAATTCTGCTAAATTGATGTAATTTCAAGTGAATTCCAGTTCACTTTACTGAATTTAGGGATTTAATGTTGATTCAACTATATTCTAAAAGGCTAATATAAAGATTTTGCAAATAGTTAAAAATGTTTAAACAAGTTTTTGTACACAAAAAGATACAAAAATCAGTTTCCGCAAATCTTGTACATACGCTGGTGTCGAAATTTTTAATGCCATCTAAAAGTTTTGAAACTTTTCATTTTTGTCGGATATGAATTTCAATTCATTACATCGTGATATTTATTTTAATAAAACATGAACAATTTTTAAACATTAAAAGTCCTTGATGTCTGAATAAATCATTAAAAATAATAAACTTTGTATGATTATACTCGCAATTAGGCTACGAAATAATTATTGTATATTATTTTAAATAATTGAAACATTAGGCTTAATTATCACTTACGCAATCAATAAATAATCAGAATAAATTAAGTGAATCATTTTTGTTAAAATTTGATTTTCTAGAATATTATGAATATAATACGCGGCATTATACGTATTATAATTATTATCAATTTAATATTTTGTTATAACTTTACTACATAATTCAATTGAAAGGAAATGTTTGTACACATTCATTTAAAAAAATCGTTGTTAAGAATACAGTTCGTATATTAATATTTCAGTCACTTTGAATAATTATTGTTCATTATCTGAAATATGTAATTTTGTACACTTACTTATTACTTGAGCATGCATGCAATTATTTATTGTAATTTCCTAAATCTTTTATTCCAAAATCATTATTTTCTGAATTCATTTCTGTAATTCTTGTTCAAGTCCAAACCGTTATTCTGTCTAGAAACTAGCTAAAATCTGGACAGTTTTCATATATTCAAATTAGCAACGAACTCCTAGATAGCGCCAAGACTGGGACTAGACAGTACGGTTTGAATCAAATGCGTAGAAAAACTAGATAGCGCCAGTGTAGCGCCAGGCTAGTATTGCGTGAATAGGCAGACTCAAGAAAAACTGTACTAGCTTTAACATGATTCAAGACTGCCACGAAATAGATGGATTACTCTGGATTGTTTGGATATCATCACTGATGCACAATTCGAGATCAAGGTCAAAAAATCAGGGGCAATAACAGAATACTAAGGCGATAAAACAATAACGCACTAAATTTCAATATAATTACCAGCAACATGAAGCATTTTGATCCTACAACGGATTGCAAACATTATATTTCAGTTTTCATTTTTTTTTAAATAAATTGTGTAAAAAGTTGCGGTTTACTATTGGTATAAATGCTTGACTTGGAAACACCCTGAGATTGGGCGGCGGCCGCCAACTATAATTTCATTGATTTCTTCTCGATTCAATGTGGTAACTATACCGCTTTCCATGTTTATTTTCGCCCGTTTGACCTTTCCAGTTCTCTTCTCATAAGCATAAATTCCAGCAAGAGCATCATGACTCACCAATATTGCAAATACGTCACCATTCGATGATGATATAACGATTTGTTCATTGGTTGGCATAGACTCATATTGATTCTGTCTTTCTAACATTTTTAATTTTTTATTGACAGGAAAACAGTAGGTTCGAAGCTCCAGTATCCGGTTTTGATTCCTATGGGGAATAAGCCGAATGAATCTAAGTTGTTCAAGTTCACATTTATTTCCATCAGGAGAAGGAAGCCTTGTAGGGGGAGCTATGTACCTGGGAGGAGGAGCCATGAACCTGGCATGAGGAGATATGGACCTGGCAGGAGGAGATATGGACCTGGCAGGAGGAGATATGGCTTTGGCAGAAGGAAACGTGGATCGAGAAGAAGAAGCCATGGAACTGCCAGAAGGAGACTTTGACCTGGCAGGAGGTGAATTATGTCTTTCAGAAGGAGAAGAAGGTCCGCCACGAGAAGCATAAGGAATGGGGGCGCCAGTAGGTAAACAATCAAACTGTAAACCTAACTCTGCAACAAGAAAGACATTATTACTTTTTTTTAAATTGTTTGATGGATTAATGGAAATATTGTGATGTAGGATTGCGGGAAGAGAAATTTTTCATTGGAAACTTTTTTGAAGGTTTTCAAACTGAGCAAACTTTTTTGTTTGCTTCCTGTCCAATCTGTCCTTTTTGGTAAAAAAAAAATGCGAAGCTTACAAGATTTCTTCGTTATTCGAGTACTAATTCAGCAAAAAGAATTTTGAGGTTCTTGAGAAAATTGACTTTGAATATTTTCAGAAACACTGCAGCCATTCTGTTAATTTTAAACGATATGTTCAATTTCCGGCGTGTTTCCATATAGAGCAATTAACTTGGTCAAAGATTTAATAATTGTTTTCTGGAATTTTTACTGTGAAATCAACGTTAATTCTGTATTTATTTGAAATTTAAGATAAATAATTGAACACTATTTGTATCAAATAAACATAATTTTAATCGGCATTATTAACATTCATCGGCTTAGCAGTAGCATAATATCAAATAAAATTACTTCGAAATTTTAATTTACTAAATTGATGATGCAGAAAGTTCTTAATCTTTATTAATAAATCAATACATATAATCTCATTAAATATGGTCAAGAGATTATAATGACAATGCTTTTTTTATTTTTAAAAACTTGGTCAAAACATAAAAGAACAAGATATTGTTGCCTTCATTATTGAAGAACCATTTACAATTTCAAGTGTCTCTCTAAGCAACAAAGTTTTAGAGTTGAAATTCCTTATTTGGGAATTTTAATTTTCAAAATTACAAAAAAATCCAGAAGAGAAACTGAAAAGAGCCTCTTAAAGTCATATTCATGCAGTAGACAACCAATCATGCTAGGTTTTGGATAATTTCGTTGAATATATTTTTCATATAGAATAAACACAAATAATAATTTTAGGAATTTTTGGTATCAGCGTAAAAATTAAGTTTATGATATAACTGAATATGTTATTATTCATTGCTTTTCATTATGATGTGTAATTATGTACACAAAAGTACGAGTGAACTACGTGGTATTTAACGCGTAATACATATTTTTATATAAAGTTGTTTTTAATTTCATCGGTTCGGAAACTTTTTTTAAAATAACTTGCTTGTGGAAAATTGTCTTTTTCTTCTGTATATCATCATCTTTAGACTGTACCCATTGTTGTACAGGTTGCAATGAATATACTTTTCAAAGTTACATACAAAGTTATATACTTCAAAGTGAATAATTCTACAAGTTTTTTATTTCTTCTTCGCTAATAGAGAATGTTAAAATATACATTTTTTGTGATGTCCAACTTACAAATTATAAAAATTATTAGTTGAAAATTTGTATGGTAATTCAATTTCAAAATCAGATTAAGTTATGGCCGTACATCGTATTTTTCGAGGGGTTCACTACTCGGTTTTTCAGTGTAAACCAGATTTCAAAATGTTACACAAATTTTTTTCAAGGATTTCAAAAGGTTTTGAAATATTTCAAAGAATTTGTAACGCTTTACAAAGATTTCACGGATTTCAGAGATTTTAAAACTTTCAATAGCTTTCAAACATTTCCAAAGGTTTCAAAACATTTTGGAAAGTTTACCAAATATTTTTAATAATTCCATGATTTCAAGGGTTTCAAGAATTGCAGAGATTCAAAAAAAGGCGTGTATACTAGATTTAAAGATTTCACAAAAATGTCCTAAATATTTCGAAGATTACAAAACAGTTCAATGATTTTAAGACATTTCCAAATTTTTTAGATGATTGCAAAAGATTTCACAAAGATTTAAATGTTCCAGTGATTGCAAACGAATACAAAAGATTTCAGAAAGATTCCACCAATATTTGAGAGAATTCATAGGGATTGCAAAAAATTTCAAAAAGTATACCAGATTTTAAAGATTTAAAAACAATTCAGATTGAAGAAAAATTTCGTAAAGATATAACATTTTTTTAGAAGATTTCAAAAAAGTTTTTCAACGTTTGAATGATTTCAAATGAATAAAAAAGATTTCAGAAAGATTTCACAAATATTTCAAAGAATTCATAAGGATTGAAAAAGATTTCAAGAATTCTCAAGATTTCGAAAAGTATGTCAAAAGCCTTCAATAACAACAATAACATTGAAAATTTCGATTCTAAATTTTCTGAGGAAAAATTTTCTGAAAAAAAATATTTTTCCCAAAAAATGTCAAAAGCGCTATCGGCTTCAATAACAAAAATAACATTGGAAATATCAATAGAAAATTTTCTGAGGAAAAATTTTCTGTAAAAAATTTTTTTTCCAAAAATGTATCAAGCATTATCGGTTTCAATAACAAAAATAACGTTGAAAATTTCGATAGTAAATTTTCTGAGGAAAAATTTTCTATAAAAAAAATTTTCTGAAGAAAAATTTTTTCCACAAAAATGTCAACAGCGTTATCGGCTTCAATCACAACAATAACATTGAAAATTTCGACAGTAAATTTTCTGTGGCAAAATTTTCAAAAAAAAAAAATTTTTCACCAAAAATGTCAAAAGCGCTATCGGCTTCAATAACAACAATAACATTGAAAATTTCTGTAGTAAATTTTCTGAAGAAAAAATTTTTTCCCAAAAATGTCAAAAGCAGTATCGGCTTCAATAACAAAAATAACGTTGAAAATTTCGATAGTAAATTTTCTGAGGAAAAATTTTCTGAAAAAAAATTTTCTGAAGAAAAATTTTTTCCACAAAAATGTCAAAAGCGTTATCGGCTTCAATAACAACAATAACATTGAAAACTTCGATAGTAAATTTTCTGAGCTAAAATTTTCTTTAGAAAAAATTTTTCCCCAAAAATATCAAAAGCACTATCAGCTTCAATAACAACAATAACATTGAAAAATTCGATTGTAAATTTTCTGAGCAAAAATTTCCTTTTGAAAAAATTTTTCCCCAAAAATGTCAAAAGCGCTATAGACTTCAATCACAACAATAACATTGAAAATTTCGATTGTAAATTTTCTGAGGAAAAATTTTCTGACAAAAAAATTTTTCCCCAAAAATGTCAAAAGCGCTATCGGCTTCAATAACAACAATAACATTGAAAATTTCGATAGTAAAAACTGTTTTCGTCTATTGGTTGATTATTGACAATTGTTCTCACTCAAAATCGTTCTCGTTTACTGGTTGATTATTCAAAACTGTTCTCGTTTAATGATAGATTTTTCAAAACTTTTCTTGTTTACTGTGTGATTATTCCAAACTGTTCTTGTTTATTGGTTGATTATTCAAAACTTTGCTCACTCAAAGCTGTTCTTGTTTAAGGGTTGGTTATTCAAAACTGTTTTCACTCAACACTGTTCTCGTTCAATGGTTGTTTATTTAAAACTATTTCCACTAGAACCTGTCAACGTTTATCGGTCGATGTAATATACTATCTCTAGAAGATTTTCTCTACATTGGACTATTACGTGGTAGCAAATCACCACATGTAAATGCCAGTACATTTTCTGATACAATCAGTTTCAATGACTTTCAAAAGTATTTGTTTTACTGAATAAATGAGAAAAGAATGAAAACTGCAGAGATCGAAAGATGTGAATATGTAATCTAATAATATATTATATCTCTTCAAGTGATGTACGATATTTTATTCCAAATCAGCATTTCATGAAACTATAGTCTCGTATGGCAGGAAATGTTATATCTGGTTCCGTCCGAGATAAAGTACCATCTGGTGTCATTTTTTCCCCGAAAGTTTTGTCAGAGAAAACATTGTCCGTTATTCAGTGGCCACTTGTGGAACTATTCACGCGTCAGTGTTGCGTTTTTATTACTAATGAGGTGTAACAAGCTGTACCGAAATTTTGTTACAAATAGTCAGTCACTAATAGCACGAAAAGCGAAATCTGAAAAAGGGACAATTTGTACCAAAACCGATTCAATTTTCGAGATTTTTTTAGTCATACATTGATCATGCAAAAAACATCCCTATATAAAATATTGAACAAAAAATAATAAAAAATAATCATGAAGAAAATATTCAACTGAAAAAAATCTATTCAAAAAGATTTATTCTCAATCGGAATGTGCTTGAATAATTATTATATGAAAACAGTTTTATCAAAACCTTTGCAAATTACGATTCACTAGAGTCCAAATGAAATCCTGATGGCAGATGCTATCCTGATTCTTCTTCTTGAGTCAAACAAAATGCTTCTGTCCTTAATTCTCCTCAGTAGCCTCCTCTTCATTCCAGCTCCAGTTCTTCTCCAGGCAGGACTCCTTCTCATGAAATACTAGGATATGCACTTGGACAACTTGGATATATTCGCCTTAAGCCCGAGCGAAATAAGAACCGGCAATTCGAGTCTCGAAGATGATATTTTCCTGCCGAAAAAGAAATTTTACTGCATGTAGGAAATAGTACATTTGTATCTCGTGAAGCCAAGAATATATTGTGTTATCAACATCCAATGGTGACGTTTTTGCAATACTAAAATATACTGAGATTTTTCGTGAAATATGCTATTAGACAGATAGAAATCATTTGAGGATAAAAATAAATATGATAAGCGGTCATGTTAAGAATATGACATCTGACGAAATAAAGGAATGTCATGTAAGGCAGATATTACTCAATCTTCCCACACCTTTTTATGAAAGTTGTCGCAAATTGCAATTCACTGGAGACTGTGTATAATTAATTTATTGAAAGAATTGTAAAACGAAACATAATAATCCTTGTAGCCTGAAGTTTAATCAAAATTAAATTAAAACGTAATTGTATTTTTTCTTCGGATTTTCATTTTTATTTCTATATTTGAAAATTTTATGTCAATTTAAAAAAAAAAACTTTTACATAAGAGGTTATGATTTTCAATATTAAAAACCTGTAAAAGAGATCTAATTACTCTAATGTACCGGCGCTTTAAGTTGTCAAATTAATTTTATCAGTTTGTTCAATTTTGGGGGATCGTGATTACTATCTCAATAATTCAAAATGTTTCCTTTTTCGGCTTTCCTGTTAGCGCTTTGTTTCAATTATGAAAAGTGTTTTCTTTTGAAGTACTAACGCACTGACTCTAGTTCTGATTCTAATGTACATCACTCACCCTACTTTCACCCTCTAATTTTCCATGACTTCCCGCACTTACCCTCCATAATTTCCCATCACTTTTCATACTTACACTTCCCAAATTCCCCTCTCCCATTACTTCTCATTTTCCAGAACATCTTCTACTTCCCCTCCCCTCATTGCCTTCTTATTTCATTCTCTCTCATCTCCTCTACGAACCCTCTCCTCATTTTCACTCATTTTGCCTTCCCCCTACCCTTATTCCAATCACTTTCCTGACTCTTTCTCTTCTCACTTCTCCTAGTTCTTCATCAACTCATTTTCTATCACTTCCTCTACTTGCCCTCACTCATTTCCTATTACTCCTCATACTTCGCTACCCTCATTTCCCACAACTTCACCCACTCTTTCTCCCTTCCTTTCTGTACTTTCTCATCAACTCATTTACCATCACTTTCTCTACTTCTCCTAACTTATTTTCCGTTCTCCTACTTTCCCACCCTCATTTACCATCACTCACCCCACTTTCCTTCTATAATTTTCTATCTCTTCCCTACTTACCCTTCCTAATTTCTCCTCCCTCATGACTCCTCATTTTCCTGCACATCTCATACTTCCTCTCTCCTGGTTGCCTTCTTATTTCATCCTCTCGCATTTCCTCTACGACCCCTCCTCCTCTTATTTTTCCTCATTTCCTCCCTACCCTTATTTCCCATCACTTCTCTCACTCTTTCTCTTCTCACTTCCCCTAGTTTTTCACCGACTAATTTTCTATCACTTCCTCTGCATGGCCTCACTTATTTCCTGTTACTAGCTATACTTCCATACCCTTATTTCCAATCACTTACCCTACTATCCCTCCACTCACTACGCCTAATTACCCACTACTCATTTCTTATCAGTTTCCGTATTACTCAACCCTAATTTCCTATCATTTTCCATAATTAACCTCTCTAATTTCCCCTCTCCTATTACCCCTTACTTCCCCAGACTTTTTCCTTCACATTTCCTCTCACATGCTCAAAGAGAGGATATTAACATCTATCAAGCCGGTATGGAGTGCAGTAGTTGAACACCGTGAATGCAAGAGAGGGCTGGTAGGTTGCAGGGAGAACCTATTATTAAACAGGTGTATTACCCAGGAATCGATCAGGTCTCGACGCAATCTGTCCGTGGCTTGGATTTACTACCGTAACTCATTCGATAACAGGAACCATAATCTACTTATTAAGGTCCTTAAGTGCCTGGAGGTGCATACAAAAATAGTGAGATGCATGAAAGATCTTATGCTCTTGTGGCGGACAAGACTTGTCATAATATCTGACAAAAGACCAGTAACTACCAGATATATCACGTATAAGAGGGGAGTCTTCTAAGGAGACTGTCTAAGTCCTATACTTTTCTGCATCTTCCTCTTGCCTCTGTCTATTGTGCACCGAGGCAAAAATCAGGATGTTCAACTCATAGGCGGAAATACCATTCAACATCTTGGTAATGGGGAAACATAAACATATCTTGGAATACCGGAAACGGAATCCCAAAATGTGCATGTGTTGAAAACGGCCCTTGAAAAAAGGCATCGCTAAATTTTGAGAAAAATTTGGGCTTCCGAATTATCTGGGAAGAATAAGATCCAGGCGACGAATATGCTGGCCGTTCCTATACTGCTCTACACGTTTGGTGCAGTAAAATGAAACGTCAAAAAGTTAAGCAGCTTGACCGAAGTACACGCAAGATGATGACAATCCATCGAAGTCATCATCCTACAGCTTCCGTACCTCGAATATACCTATCTCGAGATAAAGGGGGTAGAGGCTTGCTAAGCTTGAATTGTCTTCATCGAAGAACGTTTCTGGCTATAGCATGCCCAGTTCTAAATAGCATAGATTCTCTTATGCGACTCGTTCATCAACATGAAGTCGTCAATGCTGCAGCGTTTCTATAACGGGCCGCAGATAGGGCCGCAGAGGAGCTTGGCCTCCCATTTGATTCCAGCGACACTACTCGTGGAAACTAGTAATTTGAGCCGTGGGGAGCCTTAAGTATTCATTTAACAAGCAAGTAGTTGAATTTTTGAAAAAACTGACAAATTTTCGACCAAAAACTTAAAGTTGGTATTCAAACTCAAAAAGATTCAAATATTAAATTGAAAACAGTAAACCTCAATATAGAAGACGAAATTTTAACAAAAAAGTTCAATTTTCAACCAAAGAATCTTTCAAGAAATTCTCTAAAACCTTATAGATACTATAAAATCGCTCCATGTCTTTCGAAATTTTAGGAAATTTTTTTAAACCGTATGAAAATTTGTTTAAAACCCTTCAAATCATTAAGATTTGGGGAAAATCCTATGAAATCCCTCAATTTTTGTTATTACATTTTTTGAAATACATTAAAATATAGTGAAATCGCGAAATTCATATAAATAACTTATTGAGAGCCTTAAAAACCACTTCAAATTATTGAAATCTTTGGAATCCAAAAAATAGTTAAATTTTAAACCAAATAGTTGAATTTTCAAACAAAAAAGGATAATTCTCAATAAAAAATGTAATAGCTGACTTTTAAAAAATAAATAATCAATTTTCAACGAGAAATTGTGAGGTTTCCTTATTGGATTCTTTTAATTCAGTTCGCACTCCTTAACATTTTATTTATTTTTCTTGACATTTTCCTCAATCTTTCATGATAACCGCAATAATTATTTGTATATCAAATACTACATTTCAAACAATCTATATTAGTTTTAATTAATATGTTCACAATATTATGTCCTTAGAATTTTATAAGCTTGTGCTTGGAAGACATTTTTTAGTCAATTGTAGGGATCTATTAAGCTGATTTCCTCCAATGATATCGTATCTGCCTATTATTTAAATATATTTTCGAACATATCGACACAAAAAGAGGAAAGAAAAACTACTAGTTAAGGAAAGTAGAGATATAATGAAAATAGAAGAAGAGAAGAAAATGCAAAAGTATTCTAAAGGAAGCAAGAAACTGTTTTTTATTTATCATTAAAGTCCTTTTCTGGTAAAATATCAACTATTACATTTTTTGTTGAGAATTCATTTTTTTTTTGGTTAAAAATTCAATTTCTTGGTTCAAAGTTGAACTTCTTTGTTAAAAATTAATTTTTTGGTTCCAAATTCATAATTTTAGATTGAAGATTAATTTTTTTGACTACAAAATTAACTATCCTATTTTTAGTTAAAAATTGATTTTTTGTTGAAAATTTAACTATTTGGTTGAACTATTACATTTTTCGTGAAAATTCATCTTTTTTGGTAGAAAATTTTACTAATTTTATGAAAATTAATTTTTTTAACTGAAAATGCAATTATTCCATTTTTGGTAGAAATGTTAATTATTTTTATGAAAATTAATTTTGTCAATTGAAATTTAAATTTTTACATTTTAGGTTAAAAATGTATTTATTTTTGTTGAAAATACAATTATTTGATTGAAACCTTATGTATTTTTTTGAAAATTCTTATTTTTTAGTTTAAAATTCATATCTACGGTTGAGAATTAATGAACTATTTTGTTGAAAATTCGCTTTTGTAACAGAAATTTTTTTTTTCAATTAAAAATGTATCTACATTCCAGCTGAAGATTCATCATTTTAGTTGAAAATTCATCTCTTTTGGTAGGAATTTCATCTTTTCGTTAAAAATTCAACTATTTTTGGTTGTAAAGTTTACTCTTTTTGCCTGAAAATTCTACTATGAAATTGTTGGTTAAGAATGCACCTTTTCTTATTAAAAATTGTATTATTTAGTTAAAAATCTAATTTTGTTGCTGAAATTTGAATACTTTTGTTAGAAAGTCATTCTTTTTGGATTCAAAATTAAATTTGGTTAAAAATTCATATTTGCGGGTTGAGCACATACAACTATTTTGTTTAAAAATCAAGTGTTTTTTATTTATCATTAAAGTCCTTTTCTGGTAAAATATCAACTATTACATTTTTTGTTGAGAATTCATTTTTTTTAGGTGGAGGGGGGGGGGCTATATAATTTCTTACGTAAGTTTCTTCTTTCTAATTATTTAAAAACAAAACGTTAATTAAAGTCTGTTTTAGTTATTAAAATTCCATTGTATAATAATATGAAAATTATGCCATTATTTGTTTTATTTCTTATTTATTATGTTATATTGCATATTACGCAGGTCTAATGAATATAAAGTCGAGGAGTTACCCATTCATTAAACCTTTTATGAAATCTCATGGAATCACTGAAAATCTTTTCAATACTTTGGAATCCCATGAACCCTATATGGAAACTTTGTGAATCCCTTAAAACTTTTTAAATAATGTGAAAATTCCTTGAAATTCTAAGAATTCTATGGATAGCGTATATAACCCTATGAAATTCCTTTGAAAAGGTTGAACTCCGAAGAAATCCTTTGAAATCCCATACAAACTGGGAATTCTTTAAAATTCTTTGAAATTCCATCAATTCTTTTCAAATCCTTGAAATCACATAAAGTAGAAAAAAATCTCTTATAATCCTTTAACATCAATAGAAATGCCATAAAATCTCTGAAAATTGGTTAAAATCCGTGAAATATTTCTTAGTATAGAAGATAGATTGGAAACTTTGAAAACCCTTTGAAATTCATTTATATATTTGAAATCCCTAGAATCTTTCTAAATCTCTTGAAATCCCGTCAGGTCTTTTAGAAGCCATTAAAATGACCAGAAAACCTTTGAAAACCTCTAGAATATTCGTATGTCGTTTGAAATTCAGTTAAATCTTGTGAAATATTACGAAATCTAAAATCCGTGGATATATTTTTCAATCTTTCAATGTCCCTTAAAATTCTCTTTTTTATCTGCAAATCCTTTGAACTTCTGTTAAATATCTTTAAAAACTCTCATATCCGGGGATATACTTTTGATTCTTTTGAAATCTTTTGAAATCTCTTGAAAACCCATGAAATCATGGGAACCGTTTTAAATCTCTGAAAATCCGTTAAAGAAACTCGATGTAGCTATTCGTGCTAAAATAAGTTTACAAATAAAAATAAGCGTCGGTAAGGTAGGAATCCGGTCACGTGACCCACTTGTCACATTGCCTTAAGGGTAAAAACAAAAAATTAATTTTTGACCAAATAGATGAATTTAAAAACAAAACAAAAATATATAATCAAGAGTAGTTAAAGTTTGAACCAAGTACTTGAATTATCAACCAAAGGAATGAATCTTCAACTAAGATGATGAATGTTCAACGAAAAAAAAAATTAATTTTGAACCAAGTAGTTGAATTTTTATTCGAAAAGATGAATTTTGAAAAAAGAAAAATATTTTTCTTGTGACAAAAAAAAACAACAAATTTTCAATAAAATACATCAATTTTCAACTAAAAAAGATTAATTTTTAACCAAATACATGAATTTTCAACCAATTAGTTGAATTTTCAACTAAAAAAGATCAATTTTCAACAACAAATTAAATATTTAAATTTTACTTTAAAAATTATTTTAGAAAAAGAAAATTTCCACAAAATAATTACAGTTTTAACTACATAAACTAATTTTAAAATAAAATGATGAATCTTAATAGAAAAAAATAAATTTTTGAGAAAATACCTCCACTTTTACCCAAGTGGTTGAATATTTCATCAAAAAAGATTTTAATTTTAAATCAAAAACAGTTGGATTCACCAAAAAAGACGAATTTTCAAACCAAGCAGAAAATATTAAATTTCTACTAAATGATGTGAATTTTCAACTAAAAATAATTACATTTCCAACTACATAAATTAATTTTAAACTAAAATGATCAATCTTAATTCATAAAAATGAATTTTTGAGAAAATAGTTCCACTTTCAACCAAGTGGTTGAATATTTAATCAAAAGAGATAAATTCTTAACAGAAATCTGTATTATCATCAGAGAAGGTAACGAATCGAGAAGAGAAATCCACACATAAAACGGAAATCTACAATATCGACCAAAGTTATATTCTCCTATAATTTTTCACGTTAAAACATTAACTTTTGGAGAATGATACTATAAAAATTTTAGATGGTTACATATAAGGTAGTATTAACTTCAAGAGAATATTTACAATGATTTCAAAACATTTGTCAAATTGTCAAAAAAGAATCCAGTACATTTGAGGGCAATTTTTTTAGTTTCGAATTAATTTTAAAGAAATTTAGAAAACATTCAAATCATTTTAGTAAATATATACAATGTTTGCAGAAATTTTAACAGTTATTTAAAATTTACAAAGATTTCTGAATATATATATATATAATTTCTGAAATATTGTTCAACGGAGAATTCAATGGTGACCTTCATTCTGAACTTGAAGTTGACCTTCATGACCTTTTCAAGGTCAAATTTGTTTGTTTTTTTCAAATGGAAACCCCCACCCCCGTTTCTTACATCTGCAATCGATAGAGCAGAAAATTCTATGCTCAGATACGTACCAAAGTCATAGGTCAATTGTAAAGTTCAAGTTCAATTAGGGGTTATTTGAAATAAGTAAAAATTTTCCGAAAGGTTTGAGCAATTTCTGAAGTATTTTTCAACGGGGAATTCAATGGTGACCTTGAAGTTGACCTTCATGGCTTTTTAAAGGTCGAATTTTTTTATTTCAATGGAGTTCCCCTTTTTTATCTGCAATCGATAGAGCGGAAAATTCTACGTTCAGAGACGTACCCAAGTCATAGGTCAATTTTAACGTTCAAGGTCTGTTGAAGGTTATTTGAAATTTACAAGGTTTTTCAAGAGGCCAGTGTAATTTCTGAAGTAAATTTTGACGATAAATTTATTGGTGAGCTCTGTATTGATCTTGGATACAACGTTTTGAATATTGTAAAAGCATAAAGGAAATTTTTCAATAAATGTTCCAGGAGTTCTGGTGAGAGTTCTGTTTCTCCCCAAAGATTCATATCAAAAACTCCTATACCGTTTTTCGATACCTAAGTCAATACCTGAGGCGATACCATAAGTAAAAAGATAAATTTCCCACAAAAAATGGAATAGTTAAAGTGAATTTTTAACTAAAATGATAAATCTTCAACTAAAAAAAATTAATTTTTAACCAAATTCATGAATTATCAACTGGAAAGATAAATTTTCTACCAAAAATAAAATAGTTAAATTTTCAGTTAATAAAATAAATATTCAAAAAGAAGAAGAAAAAAAGAATTTTCAACAAAATAGTCCAATTTTCAACCAAAGAGATAAATTTTCAACTAAAAAAATGAAGTTTCAACTAATGAGAGAACTTTTCTTTAAAAAAAGACGGATTTTCAAGATATATTTAAATTTTCACCTGAAACCGATAAATTTTCAGCTAAAAATAGATTAGTTAAATTTTCAGTAAAGAAAAATTAATTTTCAATACAATTAAAGTAAATTTTCAACGAAATAGTATAATTTTCAACTAAGAAGATTAAATTTCTATTAAAAAATATCCATTTTCGACAAAAATGGAATAGTTAAAGTGAATTTTTTAACTAAAATGATAAATCTTCAACTAAAAAAAATTAATTTTTAACCAAATTCATGAATTTTCAACTAAAAAAGATAAATTTTCGACCAAAAATAAAATAGTTAAATTTTCAGTTAGTAAAATGAATTTTCAAAACAAAAAAAAAAAGAATTTTCAATAAAATAGTCAAATTTTCAACCAAAGAAATGAATTTCCAACTAAAAATATGAAGTTTCAACTAATGATAGGACTCTTCTACCAAAAAAGTCGGATTTTCAACAAATAGATAAATTTGCACCTGAAACAGATAATTTTCAACTAAAAATAGAATAGTTAAATTTTCAGTAAAAAAAATTAATTTTCAATAAAATTAAGGTAAATTTTCAACGAAATAGTATAATTTTCAACTTAGAAAATTAAATTTCTATTAGAAAAAGATAAATTTCCCACAAAAAATGGAATAGTTAAAGTGAATTTTTAACTAAAATGATAAATCTTCAACTAAAAAATTTAGCAATTTTCACTTTAAATTCAGATTCAGCGGCCCAAAAAAACTCCATAGTGAGCATCTTGATAAGAAAGTCTGAGTATTATACATTTTTTGAATATTGCATTCGCCATTTTTAATTTAGCACTTTTGACTTCAAATTCAACGACCCGAAAAAAATCCTTTGTCAGCACTTTGCCAAAAAAATCCGAGTATTCTATATTTTTTTAATTTTGGGACAGACATTTTGTGTCTGACATTTTGAAATTGGCAATTTTGTCTTCAAATTCGGATTCAGCGACCCAAAAAAATCTTCTGATTCAACATATTGTTGAAAAATTCCTAGTACTGTGTATTTATTAAATTTTGGTTATACCATTTTGGGTCAGAAAAATCACGCATTTCTTTCAAAAATTTAATATCAGCTACTGGACCCTTATCTCCGCAACCGGTCACATATTTTTAATCTTCTTCCCTAGATTGACTAAACTAACATATCCGCCATCTCAAAAATCAAAATTTCGAAACATTTCAAGATTTCCAAAAATTTCAAGGTATTTCTATAATTTCGAGAATTTTCCAAATTTTTAAAAGGATTTCTAAAAATTTTCTGAGTTTTCAAACATTTCAACCGATTTCCAGGGTTTTTAAGAATTTTAAATTATTCAAGGGATTCGAAAAGATTTTATAGGGTTTCAAAGCTTTCACAGGATTTTGAAAAAAGTTATAGAGAACTTTAGGGAGTTGATGAAATAGAATGAAATTTTAAGGGACTTCTACGATTTTCAAAATATTTCTAGGGATTTCACAAGATTTAAGGGATTTTCAAAAAATATTAAACGATTTCAAAAAATAGTTTACCTTGAAAGATTTCAAAGAATTCCATGAGAATTTAAAGAATTCTCTAAGATTATAGAAAATTTCAAGAGATTGAAAAATTTCTAAAGAATTTCAGATGATTTCGTAAGATTTCAGAAGATTTAGAAGATTTCACGGAATTTTAACCCTAATTACACTATGAACTCGTCTTTTTGAAAATTTTCAAAATTTGAAACAGATTTGGTCTGAAACAGATTCATTGAATGCATAAAAAAATTCAAATGGCTAAGTAAGATTGATTTTATCTGTAGAAACATCTTTGCTTTGGTCTATCTTTTTGAAATCGTGCATTAAGTAGAACGAATCTTAATTGTTTAAATTCAAATTGCAATAACAGACCTTGGCTTTAGAGATCAGTAATAGTGTGAATAGTGTCCAAAATTGTTCAAAATCGTGCAAAAATAGTGTCACAAAATTTGTCAAGTATTGAAAATGAATTTCAATGTTCATTCAAAATTTCTATTTATTTACCACAGGCTTCAGAGTAATTCACCTTCTTCTCATATCTCCACTTAAATGCGAATTGAAGTAATAGAACCTAATCGGAAAATCCAACTATTTTTGGTTGAAAGTTCATTCTGCTCGGTTGATAAGTTCAAAATTAAATTTTTGGTTGAGAATTTATCTTTTTTATTAGAAAAATTTATTAGATGGTTCAAAATTGAATTATTTGATTAAAATTGAACAATTTTCTCAAAGATTTCAAATATTTCCAAACATTTCATAAGATTGCGAAGATTTGAAATATTTTGCAAACATTTTCAAAATTACAGAAGAATTTAGAAATATTTTTAAGGATTTATAATTATATCAAATTTTTTAAAAGATTTTAAAACATTTCACAAAGATTTCGATGATCTCAGAAAGATTTGAAAAAAACTTGTGAAGATTTCATGAATTTCACAATCATTTCAAAAATTTCCAAATATTCCAAAAGGTTTCAAAGATTTCCAAATACTTTAGAAGATTTTTAAGGATTTGAAAGATTTCACAAAGACTTTAAAGATTCCGAAAGATTTCAAATTTTTCAAAATATTTCATAAGATTTTGAATTTTTCTGAAGTCATTTAAATCTTCATACTTCTTGGTTGAAAATTCAACTGTTTTGTTGAAAAGTCGAGTTTTTTTCTACAAAAAAAGACAAATTTTCAACAAAATACATGAACTTTTGATTCAAAAAAGTTCATTTTTAACCAAGTAGTTAATTTTTAACGAAAAAGATCAAAATGGAATAGTTACATTTTCCATGGAAAAACTTGATTCTTGAAAAAAACGACTTTTCAAAAAACAGTTAGATTTTCATTTAAATAGAGGAATTTCCAATTTCATGTAGGTACCCTATCGAATTTAATATAAAACTTTCAAAATTTCAAGTCAAAATTGATTGATTTTCGACTAAATATTTGATTTTTAAACTGAAATTATGCATCTCTAATCAAAAAATCAATTTATAACAAAGTAGATCAACTTTTAATGAAGTAGTTGAATGTTGAACCAAGAATATAATTTTCTACCAGAAAATACCAATTTTTAACAAGATTCATTAATATTCAACTATATGGTTTGATTTACAACTAAAAAAAAATAAATCAAAATTACAAATGGAATAGTCCAATTTTTAGTTAAAAAAAATAATTTTCAACCGTAAGAAAACTCATTTTTAATGAAGTAGTTACATTTTTCAAAAAAATAGTTGAATTTTTGACCAAAAAGATAAATTTTCAACAAACACGATTAATTTTATTACCAAAAAGTCGTCTTTTTGTTAAATTTGTTAAATTTTCAGTTAAAAAAATAAAAATTTCCATCAAAAATAAAAACGAATTATCAAGGAGTTGAATTCTATTAACAAAGACGAATTTTCAACAAAATAGTTGAATCCTCAACCAAAATAATGAATTTTAAAAAACAAGATTGATTTTCTACCCAAATAATAATAAAAATATTCAGTATATCATAATAAAATATTCAACTTATGAAGGAAAAATTGTTAACCAAAAATGAAATAAGTACATTTTTATATAAAAATTGATTTTCAGCAAACAAACGAATTTCTCACAAAAAAGTTAACTTTTAAAATAAACAGTTTAAGTTTTAACCAAATAGATCATTTTGTAAAAAATTATTTTTCTATAAAACAATTGAATTTTCTACAAAATAGTTGAATTTTCTACCTAAAAAGATTTTTCAGTCAAAAAAGAAAAAAAATTTGATCTTAAATTTTGAATTTCAAAACTAAAATAGATCAATTTTCAACAAAAAATGCAATAAATAAATTTTCATTACAAAAATTTAATTTTTCGCTGAACAGTTGAATTTTCTTTAAACTGTTGAATTTTTAACCTAAAAGGATTTTTCAGTCAAAAAAGAAAATAAAATTGATCCAAAATTTTGTATTTTCAAACTAAAATAGATTAATTATCAACAAAAAATTCAATAAATAAATTTTTATTACAAAAATTTAATTTTTCTTTAAACAGTTGAATTTTCTACCAAATAGTTGAATTTTCAAAACAAAAAGATTTTTTAGTCAAAAAAGAAAAAAATTTGATTTCAATATTTTGAATTTTCAAACTAAAATAGATCAATTTTTAACTAAAAATTCAATAATTAATTTTTTGTTACACAAAAATTAGTTTTCTATGAAAAAATTGAATTTTCTACCAAATAGTTAAATTTTCTACCTAAAAAGATTTTTCAGTCAAAAAAGAAAAAAAAATTCATCCAAAATGTTGAATTTTCAAGCTGAAAAGACGAGCTTCATACAGAAGAGTTTTAACTTAATAGTTGAATTTTCAACCAAAAAGTTGCATTTTTAATCTGAAATATATCAATTTTTAACAAAAGCATGCAATCATTAAATTTTTATTACAAAACATTAATTTCAAAAAAAAAAATTTCTTCAAACAAAAAACAGAATTTTTAGCAAAATGCATAAATTATGAACCGAACATTAAAAATTTTAAAGGAGAAGATCAATTTTCTAGAAAAAATACAAATTTTCAACAATATTAATAAATTTTTAACCAAATAGTTGAATTTTCAACCAAGAAGATTAATTTTCTACCAAAAGAGACGAATTTTTAAAAAATTACATAATTTTTCAACCATTGATTGAAGATTCAACTATTTTGAAAGAAATTAATTTTTGTTTCTTTGGTTGGTTATTAATTTTTTAAACTGAAAATTTAACTATTATATTTTTCGTCGAAAATTATCTTTTTAGTTTAAGATTTAAGTGTTCTGTTTCCAATTCATGTATTTTGTTGAAAATTAGTCCTTTTGGGGTAAAATTCAACTATTTTGATAGAAATTCATCTATCTGGTTGAAAATTAACTTTTTTGTTGAAAATTGTTATTTCAGGTCGAAAATTTAACTTTTTTGTAGAAACTTCGTTTTTTGTTTGTTTGAAAATTCAACCATTCTGGTTGAAAATTCGTTTTTTGTTTGTTTGAAAATTCAACAATTTGGTAAAAATTCGTCTTTTTCTTTGAAAATTCAACAATTTGGTTGAAAGTTCATCTTTTTTGTTTAAAAATTCATCAGTTTGGTTGAAAATTCAACTATTTTGGTATAAAATGCAACTATTTGGTTGAAAATTAACTTTTTTATTAAAAACTCATATTTTCGGGTTGAAAATTCAACTGTTTTTTTTTAATTCGTCTTTTTAGATTGAAAACTTAACAATTCAGTAGACATTTTTTCTTTTTCTTACCTGAAAAATGTTTCTTAGTAGAAAATTTAACTTTTTTGTTGAAAATTCGTCTTTGGTTTGAAAATTCATCTTTTTTGGCAGAAATTTCATCTTTTTTATTTAAATGAAACAGTTTGGTTGAAAATTAATATGTTTTGTTTGATGATTCAACTATTTTGTTGCAAACTCACCTTTTTGGTTGAATTCAATTTGTTTTTATTTAAAATTAAATGATTTTTTGCTTGCAATATCAACTATCGCGTTTTTCGTTCAAAATTCATTTTTTTTTTTGTGTAGAAAAATCATAATTTCAGTTTAAAATTCATATCTTTGATTGAAGATTCAACTATTTTGAAAGAAATTAATTTTTGTTTCTTTGGTTGGTTATTAATTTTTTAAACTGAAAAATTTTAAACTATCTGAATGAACTTTGTTTGTGTCTGTACAAAAAAATGTAATAGTTGGTATTTAAACATAAAAAAAAATTTTCATTTTTAATCAAAAACATTTAAACTGAACCCAAAAAGTAGAATTTTTGAGAAAAAAATCGCTAAATTTTCAACCACAAAATATTTGTCAGTCAAAAAGAAAAACAATTTAATGCAAAATGTAGAACTTTCGACACAAAAAGAGACGACCTTCCTAGAAAACAGTAGACTCACTCTAAAAAATGAATTTTCAAAAAACTAGTTAAATTTTCAACCTGAAAATAGAAATTTTCGACAAAGAAGTTCATTTTCAACCAAACAGTTGAATTTTCAACCGACCAGATGAATTTTCAACCAAAGTAAAAAAATGTTTACGAAAAAAAAGTATTTTTAATAAAGTAGCCTAACTTTAAGACAGGAAGTTAAATATTTAACAAAAAAAATAGGAATTTATAACAAGCGTGTAATTATTTATATTTCAACCAAGAAATATTTTTATTTTAAATGAAAAACAATGGAATTAAACTAAGAAGGACAAATTTCTCACAAGATATATCAATTTTTAACCAAATTGTTAAATTTTAAATCACGAAGAATAATTTTCTATTAAAAAAGACGAATTACCAACAATATACACAATTTTTTAACCAAATAGTTGAAACACGAACCAAAAAGATCAATTTTTGACCAAAAAGGACGAATTTTCTACAAAATAGTTAAATTTTCAACCCTGAAATAAAAATTGTCAAAGAGGAAGTTAATTTTAAACCAAGAAGATTAATTTTCTGCTATAAAAGATCAATTTTCAACCAAATAGTTAAATTTTAAATCAAGAGGATTAATTTCCTTTAAAAAAGACGAATTCCCAACAAACTACATAATTTTTTTAACAAATAGTTGAATTATAAACCAAAAGGATTAATTTTTTTTTAAAAAGGACGAATTTTCTACAAAAGTAGTTTAATTTTCAATTTATTTGGTTAAAAATTTAACTATTAGGTTTAAAATTCCTTTAAAAATTCAAAATTTGAAAATTTATGTGTCTTGGTGAAAAATAATCCTTTTCAAGAGAAAATTATTCTTTATGGTTGAAATTTAATTTATTTTGTTAAAAATTAATGTTTTTTGGTAGAAAATTAATCTTTTTGCTTGAAAATTAATTAATTTAGTTAAAAATTAGCTTTTTTATTGAAAATTAATTTTTTTACTGAAAATTTTAGTATCCTAATTTTTGTCGAAATTTGATCTTTTTTGATAGACATTCAATTTTCTTAGTTGAAAATTCATCTGTTTGGTTGAAAATTCATTCTTTTGTTTGTAGCTTCATTCGTTAAGTGGAAAATGCATTTCTTTGGTAAAAAATGTAATTATTTTTTTGAAAATTCATGTTTTTTTTTGTGCTTAAAAATGATTTTTTTGCCTGAAAGTGTAGCTATTCGGTTTTTTCTAGAAAATAGATCTTTTTAGTAGAAAATTCACTTCTTTTGTTAAAAATTCGTCCATATTGGGGTAAAAATTTAATAATTTGGTAGAAAATGCATTTTTTTGCGTTGTAAATTAAACTTTTTTGTCAAAAATTCGTCTTTTGGCTTGAAAATCCAACATTTTGGATGAGATTTTTTTTCATTATTGACTGAAAAATTCTTCTTGGTTGAAAATGTTCGTATTTTGTTGAAACCTTTTTCTTCTGGTAGAATATTAATCTTGTTGGTGACTTATTCACCTTTTCGGTTAAAAATTCATTTATTTTATTAAAAATTTTACTATAAAGTTGAAAATTTCCTTAAAAATGCAAAATTTGGTAGAAAATTCATGTGTTTTGGTATAAATCAATCTTTTTTTTGGTATAAAATTAATATTTTTGTTTGAAAATTCATTTGTTTTGTTAAATATTTAACTATTATTTTGAAAATTTCTTTAAAAATTAAAATTTTTGTTGAAAAATCATTGGTTTGGTTTAAATATAATTTGAAAAAATAAGTTTAAATAAAACAGTTCAATTTTTAACAAAAGATATGAATTTTCAACTGAAAAAGATTAATTTTCAAAAAATTAAATAGTTTTAAATTCAGTTAAATAATAATAATTTTCAATACAAAAAATAATTTTTAACAAAATCCGTAAATCTTTAACCATTTTTAAACAAGAAGAATTTTGATAAAAAAAAATAATTTTCAACAAAAAATGGAATGGTTTAATTTTCAGTTAAAAAACCATTTTCAACCAAAAAAGGCAGTTTCAACAAAATAGTTGAATTTTCAACAAAAATAAAATGAATTTTCAGCCAAAAAGATTAATTTTCGATGAAGAAGAATAATTTTCTACCAAAAAGAACAATTTTTAACTAAAACAAAAACAACATTTTAAAACTGAAAATTTTACATATAAATTGTTAATTGTTAAAATGTAATTGTTAATTCAAACATTTTCTTCCGTAACGTTTCGGGTTTGAACACTGACATTTCTGCACATTTTTCTCCTACTGCAAAGTCTGTTATATTCATCAAAAATACATAAAATTATGTATATTATTAGTTTATAATTAAGTTTTCAGTTTAAAATTTTTTTTTTTTCTTTAAATTAATCACAATAGATGCATTTTAACCAAAAGGATTAATTTACAACGAAAAGAGACGAATTTTCAACCGAATGGTTGACTTTTCAACTAAAAAAGATTAATTTTCAACCAAAAATCAAATATTTAAATTTTCATTTAATTAATTTTCAACAAAAAAGTAGTTTTCGCGAAAATAGTTGAATTATTAACAAAAACTATATTAATTTTCAAGCAGAAAGATGAATTTTAAAACAAGAAAAATAATTTTCTACCAAAAAGATGAATTTTAAATTAAAAAAATATTACTTTTTTTAAAATTAGGATCGAAAAGAAATCTATTTTATCATGAATAATTTTATGCAAAAGGAGCATGAAAAAGATTCACAATTAAAAAACAGCTATAGTTTATAAGGATTCTCTGCTTATGTAGGATTAAATACAACAGATGCTAAATATGAATTTGCAGACAATGGTGGATTATGAAAACGCGCAACCTGAGAATTTTGGCTCTACCAGCTGCTTTTCTAATGGTTTCAACATTAAAGCCGTTCCAATGAGCAGCTAAGGTTGCAGCGTATCTTGTACTATGAGCTGTGAATACGCTTGTATCCACACCTTCCTCTTCTAGAGTATCCTTAATGCAATGGCTAATCGTTTGCGACGTTTCTGCACGATGAGGTTTCTTAAAAGCAGCAAGATTTTTTTTTTACATCTATTGGACGAATATTTTTCGTAGCCGTTGAGTAACTTTGAGAGGTTGTTGCAACGCACACAAACGGGCTTTATTTAAAGAACGGTATTTGAAGAACGGGTTTAGAGCGATTTATTCTTGAAGTTTTTATTCTCTCTGGTATAGTAATATGAATATTTTCCTTGGACTCTTTTATGTTATGTAAACTGATTTTGCTTGAAGTTTGAACCCGTTGAGCGGTAGCCAAAGCTAGCAAGGCAAAAAGCTTTCTTGTTATTCTTTTTAAACAAAACTTTTCATTATATCACAGAGAAGTTAAAAATTGAAGAACAGAGGCTGGATCGCCGACATAATCTTATCAGGCTTTTTGAGGTTTAATGGTTGCAACCCCTTTAAAAAATCTTTTTAAACATAGATTGTTGCCTATTTCGGTTAAAATAATGAGCATTACCGCGGGTTTATTGGTATTCAAGGTTCCGGTGAGATATCTTTTCGTTTGCAAAACTCCCACCATAGCATAGACGTATTGGTTTTTCGTACTGCTTGATTGTACTCGGGTTAGAGATGCGGATCCCATCGGACATATTTTCTGAAAGGGGATGTTAATAAATTTTTCCTTCCTTTGAGTATGGTTGGTTTAATTCTGAGCAGACTATTAAACACGGGAAACCACGGTTTTGTCTGCCACTTTGGAACCATGAATTTATGTATTTTGTTGAAAATTCGTCTTTTCTAGTAGAAAATTAATTTTCTTGGTTGAAAATTTAATCATTTAGTTGAAAATTAATACATTTTGTTGAAAATTCGTTTTTCCTGGTAGAAAATTCAACTATTTGTTTAAAAATATATGTATTTTCTCGAAAATTCGTCTTTTCTGGTCAAAAATTAATTTTCTTGCTTGAAAATTCAACTACTTAATTAAAAATTCGTCTTTTCTGGTAAAAAATTAATTTTTATTAGATGAAAATTCAACTATTTAATTAAAAATTCATCTTTTCTGGTAAAAAATAAATTTTCCTGTTTAAACATTCAACTATTTAGTTAAAAATGTATGCATTTTGTTGAAAATTCGTATTTTCTGGAAGAGAATTCATTTTCTTGGTTGAAAAGTCAACTATCAATTTTAAAAAGTATGTATTTAGTTGAAAATTCGTCTTCGCTGGTCGAAAATTCAACTATTTAATTAAAAATTGATGTATTTTGTTGAAAATTCGTCTTATCTGGTGAAAAATAAATTTTGTTGGTTAAAAATTGATTTATTTTGTTGAAAACTCGTCTTTTCTGGTAAAAAATGAATTTTCATGGTTAAAAATTGATGTGTTTTGTTGAAAATTCGTCTTCTCTGGTAGAAAATTAATTTTCTTGGTTGAAAATTCAACTACTTGATTAAAAATTCGTCTTTTCTGGTAGAAAATTAATTTTATTTCTTGAAAATTTAACTATTCAGTTAAAAATGTATGTATTTTGTTTAAAAGTCGTATTCTCTGGTGAAAAATTAATTTTTGTTGTTGAAAATTCGACTATTTAGTTAAAAATTTATCTTTTATGGCAAAAAATTAATTTTCTTAGTTAAAAATTCAACTACTTAATTGAAAATTCGTCTTTTCTGGTAGAAAATTAATTTTCTGGGTTAAAAATGTATGTATTTTGTTGAAAATTCAACCATTTTCTTAAAAATGTATGTATTTGATCTGCTGAATATCTCTTAAACTTGCTCAATTTTTTTCTAAAATTATGTAACATGGCGAATTGAAAAATTTTACTTTTAAATTTGTTACTCTTCTAAAAAAATACAGAAAACAATTGAAAAGTTTTTGTAATCTTTTTGAATGGTCTCTTAGAATTTATTAAAAACAATCATTTAAAATCTTCCCATGAATCTTAGGAACATTTTTGTCATTCTCTTGGCACCCCGCAAAATTCAGTTCATCTACAATTTCATTAAATCCTGCAAAATTAAAAAACTTGTCTCACAGTCTTTCATATTCTTCTTCCATGCATTTCGGAAACTTGAAAGCTAAAAATTTTTTTTTCAAAATAAAAAGTAAACTATTCAAATTTTTCCCAGAAATCTCTATACCCTCAAATCTTTTAAGATTAATAAAAACCTTCTGATTTGTCGAATTCTTCGAAGTAAACTTACCTTTTCATTTGAAGTCTTTCAGATTTGAAAAGCACTACAAACTTCGAAAAACGATAAACCTGTAGTTACGCTCCGCTCAAATAACGAAAAACACATAGAAAAAAATCGAAATTCAACACAACTTACAACAGAACTATTTTCAATAAGTGTCTGCGGTGAACTGACAAATTTCCTTTACTGAGGAAAGAAGCCTATCAAATTTGTCAAAGTACAAAAGAGTCAGTCACGGACCGCGCTTCCGCTGCGGTCAAGTTTTTCATTTGTGACAGCTGCTTCGAGCCGATAAATCTGAAGTTGTACCTGCCTCTCTTCAAGCAACTACTCATAAATTCAAAAACTGAAAATCTCTGAAGATCTGGTGCTGAAGAAATAACCTAAAGAATAAATACAAATCATAAATTCTTCAGGTACTAAGATATTGTCGTCCGGATACAGACCTTATAAACCTTTCTTATAAATCTATGGACCCGCGTGGTCCTATAACAGACCTTCGTTACTTTTGCATATATTCTTCTGCAAGCATTAGCGACACGAGAATTATATATAAATAAAGATAGACGTTGATATATGTGTGATACTATAAGATAGGGAAGACAATATTAAAAAAGACAGACGTGAATTTAGATTGATAAAGCGATAAAAAATACAGAAGGGATAGGAATGGATAGAAAATGCTTGAGATACAGAAGAGGGGATTGAAAAAGATAGATATTGATAGATTCGGGATAGGATGGGATAGAGTAGATTTAAAAAGATAGACGGGAATTTAGTTTATCAGAGAAATAGAAATATATCGTCCTGTATAGATAAAGGATAGGATGAGATAGAGAAGAGAGTATTGAAACTGATAGACGTGAATTTAGATTAAAAAATAGATTGAAAAATATAGAAGTTAATGTATTATATGATGAGACGCGGAAGAGGAGATTAAAAAAGATAGACGTAAATTTAGATTCCAAAATGGATAGAAAAAAATAGAAGGGTTAGGAAGGGATAGATAAAGATTGAAACAGATAAGAAGGGATTGAAAAAGGTGGACGTTATTAGACGTGGTATAGGATGAGATAGAGCAGAGAGGATTGAAAAAGATATACGGGAATTCAGATTAACAGAGATAGAAGAAGATAAACGTTGATAGACGTATGATAAGACAAGATAGGAAAGAGGATATTTAAAAAAGATAGACGTGAATTTATATTTAAAAATAGATAGAAGAAGATAGAAGGGATAGGAAGGGATAGAAAAAGATTGAGATAGATAACAGTGGATTGAAAAAGATAGTCGGGCGCTTAGATTTGCAGAGATAGAAAAATACTGACGTGGATAGATAAAGGATAGGATGAGATAAAAAAGACGGTATTGAAAAAGATAAACGTGAATTTAGATTAACAGAGATAGAAAAAGATAAACGTTGCTAGATGTATAATACGACAAGATAGGAAAGAGGATATTTTAAAAGATAGACGTGAATTGAGATTGAAAAATAGATAGAAAAATATAGACGTTTATAGATGTAGTATAGGATGGGATAGATTTCAGTGGAAAATTAATTTCTTCGGTTGAATATTCGTTTTTTTTTTAATTGAAAAAAATTTGTTTCATGTATTTTGTTGAAAATTTGTATTTTTTAGTAGAAAATAATTCTCTGTGGTTAAAAATTTAATTGTTTTCTTGTAAATTTATCGATATGGTAAAAAATTTAATTTTTTGTCAAAAGTTGAAATTTCAAAAAAAAAAAAAATTAATTTTCAAATTTTCAATCACAAAAATGAATTTTCAAACAAGAAGATTAATTGTCAACAACAATAAAATAATTTTCAAAAAATGCATAAATTTTGAAACAATCAGTTGAATTTCCAATAGAGAAGATTAATTTTTTTTTTACCAAAAAAACCTAATTTTTAACAAAATACCAGCAATTTACAACGAAGTCGTTGAATGTTTTTTTTTGTTCGAATTTTTAATTTTAGAAAAACTAACATTGACTTCACGAAGTAGTTAAAATTTCAACTAAAAGAAGATAAATTTTGAACCAAAAACAAGGATTTTTCAAAAAAATATATAGATTAATTTTCAAGCAAGAAGATTGATTTTCTACAAAATAGTTCAATTTTCTAGCAAACCATTTTCAATTGAAATCAAGAATCTTCAACCCGGAAAACAAATTTTTACCCAAAAAAATGAATTTTTTATACCAGAATAGTTAAATTTTCAACTGAAAAAGACAAATTTTCAACAAAATCGTTCAGTTTTCAACAAAATTGTTGAATTTGCTACAAATTAGAATGATTTTTTACCAAATACCTAAATTTTCAACAAAATATATGATTTTTACACTAATAAATATGAATTTACAATTAAAATTAAAAATTGTATTTGAAAATGCATCTATTCCCTTTCTAGTTGAAAATGTTTTTTTCGAATCTTTCGAAAATGGATTAGTAAAATTTTCAATTCAAAATATTGATAAAAAAAAAAATTTTATTCAAAAAGATTAATTTTAAACCAATAGTTATCATTACTTATTGTTTTAACTTAAAATTTAACTATTCCATGTTTGGTAGAACACCAATCTTCTTCAGTGGAAAATCAAACTATTTATTTAAAAATTTCTGTATTTTGTTGAAACTTTGTCTTTTGTGGTGAAATATTAATCTTCTTGGTGACTTAATTCAACTTTTTTGTTGAAAATCCTACTACTAGGTTAGAAATTTAATTAAAAATTAAAATATTTAGTTGAAAATTCATGCATGTTGTGGAAAATTATTCTTTTTTTGGTAGAAAATTAATCTTTTTGGTAGAAAATTCACTTGTTTGGCTGAAAATGTAACTATTTAGTTTAAAAGATTATTTTATTTACTTCAAAACTTATTTCTTTAACTGAAAATTAAGTAATTCCCTTTTTTGTTGAAAATTTATCTTGTTTAGTTGAAAATTGATCTATTTTGTTATATATTTTTTTGTGCAATTTAATTTTTTTATTAACAAAGTAGCTATTTCATTTTTTCTAGAAAATTGATCTTTTGCAGTTAAAAATTCACTTATTTTGTTAAAAAAATGATTTTTTAAGCGGAAAATTCCATCATTTTTGTAGAAAATGCATATTTTTTTGTTGTAAATTTAACTTTTTATCCAAAATTCGTCTTTATGACTTGAAAACTCAATATTTCGGATGAGTTTTTTTTTCTTTATTTATTCAAAAATTTTTCTTGGTTGAAAAATCAACTCGATTTTTGAAAATTCGTATTTTTTGGTTTAATTTAACAATTTGTATTGAAAATTCAAGTATTTTTTTGGTGGAAATATAAATGATTTTATACTTTTTGTTGAGAATTCATTTTTTTAACAGATTCATCAGTTTGGTTGATCATTTAACTATTTTGTTAAAAACTCCCTTTTTCTTAGTTGAAAATTAATTATATCAACTAAAAATGTAATAACAAGATTTTACATTAATAAATCTTAAAATTTGGTCAGTTTAATTATGCACACAAATTTGAAATTCTTTGTCACTGTATGTTTCAAATAAAATTTCGACTAACGTCACATCCATTGCTCAACCTATTTAGTTGAAAATGTATAGGACTTTTTCGGAAAATTCGACTTGTTCGATAGAAAATTAATCTTCCTGGTTGATAATTCAACTATTTAGTTAAAAGCTCATGCATTTTTGAAAGAATGTATCTTTTTAAAATCAGCTATTATTTAATAAATATACGCATTACTATTCCATTTCTCACCTAGAATCACAAATTGTAGAATTACTGATATGGATGTTCAATTTATAATAATTATTAATGATATTTGGGGGTGCCGCAAGCTCTGTGAAGTTTAACATTTTACTCTTTTGCGTGGAATAGCTTTTTTGTTTAAATTAAGTTTTTTAAACATTGGGACAGGAGCAAAAATAATTCACTTGAAAAATACAATACTACCTAAACAATTATTATTGTTGAAGTTTACTAATTATTTGTTCATACCAAAAAAATCAATTAAGATTTGAAAAAAAGTAACTTTCTAGTATTACTCTAAGAAAAGATGGTTATAAAAAATAGTCAGTTGTTTAAATAAGCATGTTTGTTAACTTGCATTAATCATTACCTTCCTGAGTGAAAAGTGGACGAAATTATTAAGCTTTCAGAAAAACCGCAACTTTTTAGCACTTATCTAAGATAAGATAATTATAAATAATAATACATTTTCCTAACAACTATTTTTGTTAACTTGCATTATTTATTATTTCACTACGTAAAAGTGGTAAAAAGTTAAAATTGGGAAAAAACGGAACTTTCTAGGATTATTCCAATTGAATATTATTAAAAATGATAATAAGTTATTTGAACAATAATAAATTGTTTGATCAATTTATGTAAATATCTAATTATCAGTATACAGTAGTATTTTATGTATTAGAAAAAATTTGCATTGAAAAAACCGCAAAAAATCATAATTAGCACCAGAAACTCGCAAAACCCATTTTTTTCACTTACGGGGTTTTTGTGGAGCCCGTTAACAATATCTTTTTTGTTGAACTTTACTATTACTAGTTTGAAAATTAAACTAATTTCTTGAAAATTGATCTTTTGTTATTAGAAAGTAACTATTTAAATAAAAGTTTATACATTTTATTGAAATTTTTAACTATTTCGTCAAAAATAACGGTTTGTTAACATTGCTATTTCTTGTTTGAAAATTCAACGGATTTTTCGAAAAATCATCCTTTTTTATTCGAATGTGACTATTTTAATAAAAGTTTATACATTTCATCAAAATTGCTAAAATTTCAACTAAAATATTATTGAAAATAACTTTTTTTAACATTCCTATTTCTTGTTTGGAAATTCATCTTTCTTCATTAAAATGTTACTGTTTTAATGAAAGTTTATACATTTTTATCAACTTTTAACTATTTTGATAAAAATACCTTTTTCTTAACATTTTTTTTAAACTAAACTGATTTTTTGAAAATTCATCTTTTTTATCAAAATGAAATTATTTTAATGAAAATTTATATATTTTATTAAAGATTCAAACTATTTGGTCAAAAATAACTTTTTTTTTAACATTCCTATTTCTAGTTTGATAATTCAATTGATCTGTTGGAAATTCATCTTTTTTGTTAGAAAGTAAATATTTTGATGAAAGTTTATAAATTTTTTTTAAATTTCAAACTACTTTTTACTAACTTGGATAATTTTCTAATTTGGGAATTTTATTATTCGATAATTTTCCAATTTGGGAATTTTATTATTCGGGAATTTTATTATTCGGAAATGTTATTGCTGAGGAATTTTGTTATTCGGCAATTTTATTATTAAATAATTTTCCATCTTGGGAATGTTATTATTCGGCAATTTTATTATACGATAATTTTTTAATTTAGAAATTCTATTATTCTATCATTTTCCAATTTTCCAATTTTCCAATTTTATTACTCGACAATTTTATCATTCAATAATTTTACAGTTTGGGAATTTTCTAATTCGGTAGCATTATAAACCATGTGTCATGTCATGTGTCATTTCATGTGTCATGTCATGTGTCATGTCATGTGTCATGTCATGTGTCATGTCATGTGCAGTGCCACGTCACGTCATGTCATGTCTTATCTCATGTGTCATGTCATGTCATGTGTCACGTCCTGTGTCACGTCCTGTCGTAAAGTGTCATGTCATGTCATGGTCCCTGTCATGTCATGTCGTGTGTCATGTCATGTCATGTCGTTTCATGTCATGTCATGTCATGTGATGTCATTTCATGTCATGTCATGTCATGTCATTTTATGTGTGATGTCATATCATTGCTTATGTCATGTCATGTGTTATGTCTCATGTCATGTGTCATGTCATGTCATGTGTCATGTCATGTCATGTGTCATGTCATGTCATGTTTCATGTCATGTGTCATGTCATGTCATGTGTCTTGTCATTTCATGTGTCATGTGTCATGTCATGTGTCATTTCATATCATGTGTCATGTCATGTCATGTCATGTGTCATGTCATGTCATGTGCCATGTCCTGTCATGTATCATGTAATGTGTCATGTCATCTGTCGTGTCATTTGTCATGTCATATATCATGTCATTTGTCAAGTCATGTGTCATGCCATGTCATGGGTCATGTCATGTGTCATGTCATGTGTCATGTTATGTAATGTGTCATGTCATGCCATGTGTCATGTTATGTAATGTGTCATGTCGTGCCATGTGTCATGTCATGTCATGTGTCATGTCATGTCATGTGCCATGTCATGTCATGTGTCGTGTCATTTCATGTATTATGTCATGTCATTTTTCATGTCATGTCATGTGTTATGTCATGTCATGTGTCATGTAATGTGATGTGTCATATCATGTCATGTCATGTCTCATGTAATGTCATGTATCGTGTCAGAACATGTGTCATGTGCCATGTCATGTGTCATGTCATGTGTCATGTCATGTGTCACATCATGTGTCATGTAATGTGTCATGTCATGTGTCATGTCATGCTTGATTTGTTCTGAGTAAATTAACTAGGAAAAATATTCGAACAATATTATAAAATTTAGTGAAAACCATTGAATTAATCCCTTTCTTTCTCATTTAATTATTTAATTCCATTCAAAGTCCTAAAATCAATTCACAAATATAAGCGAAAAATTGTATTTTTCTGTTGTATATCATCCTCCACTGTAATCAAGATATATGATTCTTACGTAAAAAAGGTGCTCAACATGAATGTGTTGTTAAATTTTGATTTTCCGACGATTTTCAGCGTTTTTTGGATACCAATATACAAATTTGACGCGTGGGGCTAAGTCGACACCGAGTACGTCATCGTGCCAACAGGATACAGACAGATATACATCCATACATAAAACCTTCTCATTATAGGATGAAAATGTAAAAAAAATGATTTAACAACGTATTAGCACGGTGTGCCCCGACTGACTTCAACCCAAGAGGGCTTGCATATGCTGTTTTTTTTTTCTCTCTTAATATTCTTCTGGGATGTCCCACGATCATTTTGAGCCCAAAAAGAAAAAAATCGCCTAAGCCCTTTTTGTGAAAACCCTTTTTTTTTAAGAGGTTAATCAACATATTTTAATGAAAATAAGTTAAATGTGGAATTGCATTGGCTCAAACCATTCAGTTTGGCATTCAAAAAAGGGCTACAGATGCTGAGCATCTTACGAAAGCTGAAACCCTTCAATATTTTCGAAAAATTGTAAAAACAGTAGGAAAAAATTAGTTTTTTGAAAATTGCCTTATTCCAGTTCATCCTATGTCTCAAACACCTGAACAAGAATTAACGTGCTTAAAATTTTCTGCAAAATGAACAAAAATTGAATATTATATCTAAAAGTTTGGGAGTTATGGTCCTAAGAAGTCGATTTTAAGCGAATAATTTGAATACAAAAAAATAGGGTAAGGAGGGGCAGCGCCGACCAGTTAAGAGTCAATGATTTTTTTAAAGTTAATAAGATGTAGAATTGATCCTACGGCCAATAACGTGGCTTCTCCCTTCCATACGCAACGCTTGCACAGTTGAAAAAGTCGTGGTCTGTTGGCAACACTGCAATGGGACTCGGATGCTCTTTCGAAGTCGAAAATTGAAAGAATCTCTCTTTCTATCTTCACACGTTAGAAAAAGAGGTCTGTTTGATTTTCGACTATCGGAGTTCCACTGCTGCTGGACTTCGGCAATTTCAAGTGTATGTATTATAATATATGTGAGTCGTGTAGATGTGTTTGGCAACTAAGAAAGCTATTGTCAATGCTTGTCGATTGTCGGTGGTGTTCTGATGTTCAGAATATTGAAAGGTAAATATAAATGTATACAATCCATTAATCATTACTATCGAATTCTCGAAAAACTTGCATGTCATTCTTTAGGTTATTTAGTTTTTTAAACTGCACGTCCAGCCACGCCTGCACGTTGGGAAAATGCCGAAACGTCAGTGTAAATTCTCGGATGAACTGCAAAAAAAATTTCCATGTTTCGCGAAAGTTACGGGAGTTAAGGGTGAGGATATAAAACACTTAGCTAAGTGTGAAGTTTGTGATCGGGATATTTCGGTGGCACATAGTGGTTGGTATTATTATTAATTACTGAAAAAATATGCAACCAAATATAACCTAATCCAACTCCCCATTAATTTTAATTGTTAGTTTTCGTTAAACTTGTCTTTCTTTGGTGTCAGTTTTTTCTTGGTGCATGTTTATTTGGTTTGATGTTTTTTTCCAAATGCAAAAGTGTCAAACTTAGAAATTATATCAGCATACATTTTTCCATTTTTGTATGTTTATAGGTAGAAAAGCTTTGCAGGAACACTTAGACAGTCGAATACACAAAGAAAAAATGCAAGTTGCTTCAACCTCAAAGTCATTGAATGATTTTGTCATCAAAAAAGACTCAGCTCTTGACATTAAAGTTTCATTAGCTGAAGCAGTTTTGGCATTCCACACGGTGAAACACCATATGTCCTATCGCAAATATATGGCTAAAAAGGATCTTTGCGTATGTCACTCGTATTCAAGTAAGTTCACTGTCCCATATAGCAATTTTGCCTTCGCAGTGATAGCGTAATACGATACACGCATGCTAATCATCGTCACGGCGATGCCCATAGATGGAGCCATTTATATCGTCAATTGAGCGGGGCATCTATGATGTACGTTAATAATTTAAGGGGAAGGCGGTTACAAAGGCTGTTTTTAGAAGGTGGGGAGGGGGGGGGGCAGTTGAAGTAACTTTACAAAATTACCTTTAGTACGTTTTCCCGGAGATAGATTTTAATAAAGTTTGAGAATTTTTCTTGAATGCGAACTGAATTAATAGAAAACAATTGAAAAATGCAATTATTTTCATTTTTTTAGTTAAAAATGCAAATATTTCATTTCGTTGAAAATTTGACAAATTATTTGAGTAATCAACTTTGGTGTTGTTAATTAATGTTTGTTTTAGTCGGCTTGTCATCCGAGTTGAAAATTTATCTCATGGGTTGGAAATTTAACTATTTGCTTGGATTTCTTTTATTTATTAATTTTTTTTTGCGGAATAATTTTTTATTATATGTGTGAATTAGGGTAGTTCACAAAAAAATTTTTTCAATTTTGCTGCTGTCGTATCATGACAGTTCCTTTCTCGAGGTGACAAAATACTCTCCTTGTTATATCAGAATTCCAAAAAATTATTTAGAGGTTGCGAGCTTTGAATTTACGTAAAAAGTTATATTTTCGATGTTTTGGATTTTTTTTAAATATACATATTAGTTTCAGAGAAATATCTTGTCAAAGAAAATTTTACCTAATACAAAGGACAGAATTCTGATTCGGAGTCCGATTGGAAAAAAATTATTTGGCGCTGGTAAAATTCATGAAAAGTACGATTTCTTAGAAACGGAGAAATATAAGAACACTATTGTATCCCTAAACATGTTTTTTCAGAAATGCCAGAGTTCTAAGATATTCTGCATACACATACCATTACCAACCAAGGTTTTAAACCAACCCTCGAAAAAGTCAGGGCTATAAGGGATTACCCCAAACCCACGACCGTCGTGGCCCTGCGCCGATTTCTTGGGATCGCCAACTTTTACCGCCGCAATCTGCGTCATGCGGCGCATGTTCAGGAACCCCTTACCCGATTCCTGGTAAACTCACGGAAGAATGATAGACGCGCGATCGCATGGAACCCTGAGGCAGAGACGGCCTTTGAGAGAGTCAAGAGCGACATTTCTAACGTTGTCATACTTTCACACCCCTCACTTGAGGCGGAGACACGCCTGGTCACTGACGCTTCCGACACAGGCATCGGGGCATCCCTTGAACAGCTTCTCAATGGAGGGTGGAAGCCTCTCGCATTTTTCTCTAGGAAACTGAGTCAGGCTCAACGCAATTACAGCGCGTATGACAGGGAACTCACAGCGGTATACGAGGCCGCCAATACTTTCGGCATTTCTTAGAGGGCCGTGAATTCAGAGTCGCGACAGACCACAAATCACTCGTTTACGCTTTCTCGAAACGCTCCGAAAAAGCTTCTCCCCGGAAACAGTGCCAATTATCATTCATATCGCAGTTTACAACCACAATTGAACACCTACCCGGGGTTGACAACGTGATCGCTGACGCTCTTTCACGAGTGGATGTCCTTACTAAACCTGAGGGAGACATGACACTCCCAATGGAGATAAGACTCACGGATCTCGCGGAGGCCCAAGAGGCTGAACCCGAATTTAAGCAGTTTCGCACTTCCTCCAAGTCGTCCCTAAACATCAGGAAGATTACATGGGGTCCGAATAAAACATCCGTTTATTGCGACCTGTCCGGCGACGTCTTGCGTCCCGTCATTCCGACGACCTTGCGGAAAACCGTTTTCAATATGTTCCACAAACCATCACACCCTAGCGCTAAAGTGACCAACCGTGTGATCTCGCAAAAATATGTTTGGCCGTTCATGCACCGAGACATTCCACAAGCTCAGGGTCCTTGGGAACGCCAACAATCTTTCCTTTCTTCAGATGCATTTTGGCACATTTATCCAATCCGAAGTCCATCCCAATCTCTCCTGTGTACTTCTTGACGATATTTATAGCAGCTTGAAGTTTGCTTTTACCAAAGGCATAGATCTTCAGGTCATCCATATAAAATACATGAGTGACCTTAAGCTCGCACTGGTTAGTGTCGCCACAGAGGTATCCAGAGGAATTTCCTAGTGCAAGAGATAGAGGCAAAAGTGTGATGCAAAAAAGCAAAGAGTTCATGGCATCGCCCTGAAAGACGCCCCTTCGGAAGGTGACGTTGTTCCTTGTCACACGATAATTTCCAGAAGAGATAGTAAATTTAGTTTTTCAAAGGGACATCAATTTCTTTATTCATCTCACTATGTGTGGATGCACCTTTAAACTTTCCAACAGACAGATGATGAATCTATAAGATGTTACATCGAAAGCTTTCCGGTATTAAATCCAGGCCATTGACAAGACGCGCTGATGGGCTGCATCATCTTCACAGACGCACGTGACAATCAGCAGGTTCTCTCGACATCCTGCTACACCTTTTTTTGAGCCAACTTGTTCGTACATCTCTCGTCACATAGGCTCAATTCTTCGGACAATCCTGTTGTTCAGGATAGCTGTAAAGATCTTATACAGTGTGTTCAAACCAGTAATTAAATAATATAATAATAATTGTTATTTATAATTTATAATTTACTATTTATTTTTTATTATTTATCTATTCATTATTATTTATTATTTATAATTAATAATAATAATTAAATAATAAATGACCTGTAATTCTCTGGGTGGGACAAGTTGCCTTTTTCGGTAGGAGTATAGTTCATCCTAATACCAGCCGCTGCGGAATGGGCGTTTCTGACTTTGAATATGAGATGAATATGCGGGCCAGATGATGGTGTGAAGAAGTAAACTTCTTCCACCAGAAGTTCTTGATACCATCTGGTAGTCGTATAATTGAGTTCCGCATCATTAAGGGTGCGAGATATATAACAACAGGGATGGCCGTCCTGAGACAAAATTGCTTCAAGTTCCACATTCGAGGCATCAGTGGTCAAGACGAAATTTCTTTCAAAATCTGGATATCTTAAGACTGATGCACTTCACAGGGAATTTTTTAATTTATCGGATGCTTTCTGGCACTCCGACGTCCAGATGAGAGGATTTGAAGTTTTAATGATCCAAGATCTCTTCAATCACTGGAAGATGGTACACGTCTTGATCCGTCATTTCGTTGATTTTTCGGAAATCAACTACAACTCTCCATTTAGCTCGTCCTGAAGCATAAGCCTTCTTCGGTACTACCTACAGGGGCGAGTCATAGGGCGATTCGGAATTTCGAATTACACCTTTCGTCAGCATTTCATCTACTTGTGTCTTTATTTCCCTTTTGTGATACTTGTGATGCCTGTATGAGCGGTTATTAATTATCTTGTCCTCCTCAAGAACTATTTTATGCGTTGTTAGTACTGAGCTAGGCAACGGATCTCCGGGCAAAGAAAAAATATCATTGTAAGATTGTACGATCTTTCGTATACCTTCTTAGAAATCTGCTTCAATGTGATCCAATCGGGTGTTTTCTTTGAGAATTCTCAAACATTCGGCTAATCGTTTGTAATCTATGTAGTATATTCTTTCATCACTGTTGTCCAATTCGATGTGTTCGTAGGAGATCTCCTTACAATTTGTCTTTTTGATATTCGTTGTTTCATTAGCTAATGGCATAGTAATTGCCTGATCGTGGATACGAAATATAGAATCTTGAATATGGGGATTGTCAAAGATTCTTAGGTGACTGTAGAACGATTTACGGGTATTTTGACCAATTTAATTTGATTGGGGGGAACAAATATTCCATCTTCGTATAATTTATGTTTTCGCAGATTTAACTCTAGGATATTATTAGATAGATTATACGAGTACTGACGCATGAAGATTATTGTATAATTTGCAGCTACTTCCTTTTATTTTAACAGGTTTGACTATTTCTATAGATGTTATATTTTGTTCGCAGCTTATAGCTAGGCTTATCTTATCGAGGGGAATTATAATGTATCCGTCGGAGATTGGTATGAAAGTTTCTTTCTGAAGCAAATACGGAGATTGATTACAATTTGGTTCCTCATATCTTTTGAATAAGCTTAATTCACAGTTTTTACTTTCGGACAGTTTGAGATTAGGCTGATTTCATTTATATATTAAATAGCTTACTATAATTTTGCATTGATCAATAGTCTGTTTATCTGTTGGGACGTAGAAGTCTCTAAATTTAATAACTAGTTCACGATCTGGGATAATGGATAAGTAAAGGTTGCCTTTCTTTTCTGGGATAGGAAAAATTTTTATCAAGGATCCCTCTTCCTTCTCTAGGACGGGTATATCTAGGATATAGGTGAAGAGTCCCTGAATTATTGCTACCGAGAGTGAGCTAATGTCAAGCATATGTTGGTAATTCTCCTCATCATTATCAAAGTGATATCTGGTTCTGTGGTGTAATTCGAATTCTTTGAGGGTCTTCTTCAAAATTACTGGTGTTAGAATTTGGGGATGTGCTATACCGTGTTTTCCAACGCTGATGGCGTCGATGGCTGTATTGATGTCTTAGTTCATTTCATCAATCAAGAGATTGGTGAGTATCAGTTTAGTATCAAAAACATTATCTTTTGTGTTATTATTCACAGCTTGACTAAATTTTTGGGCCATTCCCAGTTCTTTCCCAATTTCTTTTTTTATTGTAGAATATTCCTTTGAGGAACAATCAAGTATTAGTTTCAAGATTTTGATATGGTTAGTCAACACTGAGGCTATATTTTTATTATGGGTATATAGTTTATCGAACTCTGTGTTAATTTGACGTAGATCGGATTCGGAAAGAGTTCCGAATAAAGTTTTGGAGATGTCTCCAATGAAATTTGCTAATCCTCTCTGCTGAATTTGATTAATATGTGTGTATTTTGAGGTACAACAGAGACCGACATTATCGGAATGGCATACCTCAAAAACAATTCCTAGCCTCCAAATAGTGAACATAGAGAAAATTTTTATTTAGCAGAATAACATTTTTTTGCTATTATCCCTCAAAAAAAGAGTTCGGGGACGTCTGTTGTTCTATTTTATCGCATCTTCAAATACAGTTTTTAAAATTTTTAATTTTTGTGGACAAAAAACCGGGGGAACTGAACCCGATTCACCACACGACGAAGTATCACATGTCCTTAAGTAAAAAATGGTTTTTCTAATAGGTTCTATTCCAAATGCTGCAAGTACGCAAGTACTATGTTAGGAAAGCAATCCTAACAGGTTCTACGAGGTATTTTATTGGACCTTCGGATTTAAATTATTCGAAAAAAAATTCGAAGTGATGTGTTTTAAGGGCATGTGATACTTCGTCGTGTAGTAAATCGGGTTCAGTTCCCCCGGGGTTTTGTCCACAAAAATTAAAAAAATTTCAAACTGTATTTGTAGATGCAATAAAATAGAACAACAGACGTCCCCGAACTCTTTTTTGAGGGATAAAAGCAAAAAAAATTTATTCTGCTAAATAAAAATTTTCTCTATGTGCACTATTTGGAGGTTAGAATTCGTTTTTGAGGTCTCTGCCATTCCAATAATGTCAGTCTCTGTTGTACCTCAAAATGCACACATATTACTCAAATTCAGCAAAATGAAAATTTTTTAAATTATTTCACAACAGAAGAGTTCGGGGACGTCCGTTAGCATGTTCTCTATAATTCCCCAAATTTTTAAGGCAAAATCTTTATTATTGTAGGAAAAAAGCCGGGGGAACCTAACACTGCTAAGATCGACAATTTTCTAAGTATCACATGCCTTATGCGGGTATAATAGGTACCTATTGGGATTTACTTTATTCGAAGTACGAAATTGCTTCCTTGATAGGTTCTATTAGGTATTTTATTAAGACCTTGGATACTAATGGGCTCGAATGAGGAACCTCACATAACAACCTTGTGAAGCTCTTCACTTGGGGTGATCGTTAGAGAGATTGATCAGCAACCTGGGTCGGAGCCGTGTTGCGGAAATATACGCTGAAGAAAAGGAATTTCCTACTTCATTTTAAATCCGTATATCACTTTTATTTTTTTATGTAAAATATTTTCCCATGTTTTGTATGCCAAAGATGTTTTTTCATATATAAGGGTGATTTTTGGGTCTTTTATATATAAATAAATTGATCGACCTAATAATCACCTTTATGTCCATCACTCATCAGGGATGAAGCGTAGTTTATCGGTTCCTAAGTATTTAAATTTAACTTTTCTTTTACTGTGTCTCACACATAACAAATTGTGGTTCATAGATATTATTGTAATAAGTTGAAAATTCTATGTTAAGGGTTTATTTTTATATGTAAATTTTGTTCAAATACAAAGAAGCAATATTCTATACTTTAATATCTAAGATATATTTTTCATTGTAAATTAGCTTTCTTTATCCGTACATCACTTTTATTTTGTTATGTAAAATATTTTTACATGTTTTTAAACTGAAGATGTTTTTTCACATATAAGGGTGCTTATTGGGACTTTTACATATAAATATATTGACCGACCCAATAAGCACCTTCATGTCCATCGCTCATGAGGGGTCAAGCGTAGTTTATCGGGTCATAAGTATTTAAATTGAATTTTTTTCACTGTGGCTAATACATACTAAATTGGAGTTCATTCATATTTCTGTGATAAGTTGAAAAGTATATGTATAGGGTTTATTTTTATATGTACATTTTTTTCAAATATAAAGAACAATTACTTCGGACAAATTAAATTTAGGAAACAAGAAAAAAAGCTGCCTCAGCCCGGATTTGAACCGGGAACGCCACTATCCATGAGTGGAGCGTTAACCAATCACGCCACCGAGGCTGTAGCAGATATTTTCTTGTTTTCGATAAGTAGATCTGTACAATCTAAGACATTCAGTTAACCTATCTTGCACTGTTTCAAACTGTCTGGACTGAGATTTAGTGACTACGCATCGCAGTAATATCTTTTTAATAGTTTGTACACCCCTTTCCGCGAGACCATTCGAACTAGGATGATAAGGAGGTGACGTCATGACTTGAACGTTTCGTAGTTCAAAATATTCTTTAAATTCTTTTGAGCTGAAAGGTGGACCATTATCCGAAAATATCGACGTGGTAAACCGAATCTGGCAAAACATTCCGATTAGCACCGCAATACATTTGTAGCCGTTGCATGTACAATCAACCATACTTCAATCCATTTTGACGTATCATCCACCAAAATTAAAAACTTACAATTTTGCGTTTCTAGGAGATCGAGTTGGAGACGCACCCAAGGTTCCACTGATTTAGGTACCGAACAAAAAATTTTCGCAGATTTTTCGTTTTTTGTGAACTGACATGAGGCACACGACTGTATTTGGCGTGTGATATCCTTCTCGATTCCCTGCCACCATACATATGACCTAGCGAGCATCTTTGTTCGAAAAATTCCAGGATGTCCCTCGTGTAAAACTTTCAGTACATACGGTTGTAACTTCCTTGGTATCACCACTCTGTTCCCGTGCAATAAACATCCGTTTTCAATAGACAACATGACTTTCATTCTATGAAAGGGACGCATCGTTGAATCTAGTTTCTATAATGATGGCCAACCTTCTTTTACAAATTTCCAAACTACAGACGTGATTTGATCCTCCACCGTGGCCAAAGCCATTTCTTTAGAAGACACTAATTTTTCTTCGAAGCTTTCTTCTACCGAAATACTAGCAACGGAGATCCCTGTGCCATTATTTGCCATCGGCAGACGCAACAAAGCATCAGAATGTCCAATGGAGGAACCCTTTTTATAGATTATCTTATAAGAATACGCAGTTAATAATATTGCCCACCTCTGCAGTCTAGCAGCAGACAGCTGAGTGACGTTTTCCATAGTCTTTCCAAAGACGGAATTGTTCATCAATTTATAGAAATTCTTTTCAAATTCGTTGGTTGCTATTTTTCTATGTTCTGTATTTAAATCAATGTACTCTTTTCACCACGCCTTTTGTTTGAATTTACCACTCGATGAATTTTCGTAAGTTTCATGCCTAATATCAGGTACATTTTTAGATTTCGGTAATGCAGAACATAATTTTTTTTTGTAGCAAATTGGTTACTCACTTTGGAATTGTGCATTTCGAACCAGGACGCACAAAGTGTTCTGGGCATAATGCAAGGTCCTTGTGCAAATCGTGAAGCTCTTCTAGGTACTCTAGATCCACTTCAAGAATATAAACTTCAGGCGAATCATCAGGCACATTTCAAAAATTTGGATCATTTTCAAAATTTTCAAACCATTCAAAATCTTGATATGGTAAATATTCACTCATAGCTTTACTATACTGATTGTTGATGTCAAAGTAAAAAATGTATGACTCTGGATCGAATGGATTAAAATCTTCTCCCATAAACCGATTGTTTGCTTTTGCAAACCTATTCGAGCACTGTGATCATTGCATCAAAAGAAAGTCCCGGTTTTGTGTAATAGTGCAACGGGTCTAATTTATATTTTGCAAAACAAGTTTTTCTAAAATTTTCAAAAATGTCTGTAAAAGTAAAACATCGGTTTTGAGGTACAGATCTGAATACTGCCCTAAATTTTTCAAATTAAAAGATTCCCACACTTTACATGCATGTTGATAATCTTCATCGGAAATGTGACATTCATTTAATTTTGAATAGAATGCCTCTTTTGGAGGTAAACTCTCTTCTTCCAATTTCTGCCAACTATCAATGTAGTCATATGGGAATACACCTTTTCTTGTTAACAGATTGAATTCACTGTCATTTTAGCAAAATTGTCTTGTAATTGTTTTTTCACTGTCATTGAGATATGAGGCCAATTTTTCTAGACTACTTGGCATAAATCATTTCAAAATAAATTAAAAACCCTTCGCATCGCATGTATTAGAGGTAAAGTGACCCCGTTGTGCCTCCATATTGCCTCTCACGTGGCGCTGTGACGTCATGATTTCAGATCCCAATTGCAGTCTGCTAACGGCGGCTTCAAGCGGGTTGCGAACATGCAGGGGCCCGACTTCAATGACAGCCATTTTGTTTTTTTATTTTTTAACGCTGAAAAAGCAACTTGTTGCAATTACGATATGGCCATTTAACGTAAATTTTAACGTATTATTATAATTGCAACAGTTTACATATTTATTTCGCTTCTTTTAATAATTCTAATGCCATATTACTTACTCATATTACTCATATTACTCATATTACTCATATTACTTACTCCAAATTTTACAAGATTTTACTTTCATAACTGTTAATGAAACATATACTGATTATTGTAATGTATTCTTGCTCTCCATTATTTGTCATTATTAACAAAAACCCTGCAGATGAAACAGCACTGAAACCACACTGACGAACGGCACTAAGCCGCTAGTGCCGTTTGAGTGCCTGTTTTGGCACCTAAACGGCACTGAGAGTGATGCGACGGTCATATAATCGTCCTATTGTACTCGTCACGTAGCGGGCGGGCAGAGTGGTTTACTGTAGTTGGCCGCCACCAACCGAATTCCTTTTTAAAATTGTCTTCAAATTATTAACACTTTTTTTAATTGATGAATTTTCTCATTATTTATATTTTATAATTATAAATTACATACTAATATACGATTATGGAGTTGGATTCAAAAACGTTGTCAATTTTAGCGTATCTCATTCCATTCACGAGATACATTATATTCATTCCAATTTTAAACTTCTCAAAAAAAAAAGTTGGAGATCTGAAATTATCGAAACCCGTAGATTCTGAATTTCTAACTTTCACAGCGGTAATTTCAAAATTTTACAAATTTTAATTTCTAATTTTTAATCCCTTTCAGCTGGTCTACTTGGTAGCCTAGTATGAAAAGGCCTTTAGTCAAATTTTCCAGCTAGTGACAGGCGGGATATGCACAAGAGGGAAAGAGATAGACAGTTACAGGACAGGGAGGAGAGAGAATCGAAGAATCGCTTGGACTCGAGTCTCGGCCGCACACAATTCGAGTTTGGATATTCGAGTCTCAGACACCGAGAATCGAAAAGCCGAAGGAATCGGACTCGAGTCGGCCATCCCTAGCAGGTAGCCTGCCACTCTTGGCAGGCGAGCTATGAAAAGATCTAAGGAGAGCCATTACTTCGTGATTGGAACATCGACATAAAGTGCTGGACCGCTAGCTACAGCCGTCAAAAGTGGAGACAGGAATAGAAAGAGAGGGAAAATCGAAAAAGTCCGCCTGTCCTTTTCCGAGGGTGGCGATTGGTGATTGGCGGATTGATTCTTTTCTAATTAAAGCAGATGGAAAGTGAGTAAAACCAATCACCATCTTTAGAAAAAGACAGGTGGGCTATCTCGGTTATCCCTCTCTTTCTATTTCCTATTCCACTTCTGAGGGCGAAATCCCATGGCATGGAGGTAAATTAGTAGAATAGTGGAACAATTTTGACCAATGAGGTGACTGCGACAGCTTGTGCAGGCATCTCATTGGTCAAAACTGTTCCCCTATTCTACTTATATATCTCCATTTGATTGTACCCTGACGGCCGTAGCTAGCGGTCCAACAGTGGGACTCCGATATCGTGTCGAAATTTGAACGGACCTCTTTTTCTAACGTGTCGAGATAGAAAGAGAGGTTCGTTTGATTTTCGACTTCGAAACAGCATCAGAGTCCCACTACAGTACTATATGTCGATGGTTTGGGCGCGCGGTCGTTGTATCTCGCGCTTAGCGCTCGATATTATATGTACCTTGTGCTCGTTAATGTATGTACCTCCAAAAATATTATACACCTAGATGCGGCAAGTGGCGGCGGAGTGGGGAACAATATATATAGCAACTACTTTCGTGCGGTCCGTTAATTTCGGTATCATTTTTGTTGCATATCAAAATGATGTTGATTTCAGTATCATTTTGAACAATTTTTTTTACTGTGCATAGTCATGGGCGACGGTTATTAAATGGAAACTATGTAGAATTCCATAAGCCGGATCTTACTGAATATGGAATTCCATAGGCCGAAGTATGGACGAATAAGCGGGGTTTTTTAAATATATTTTTCAGAAAAAAGAACGATCGTCAAGTTGCAGATTTGTCCATGGGCCGGAAAATTACAAACTGCTGTACATGTGCACAGTGGGCTGGATCGAAAATTTACTGTCCATAATCCATTCATATCCAACATTTTGAGAGCGCATAATGGCATAAAAAATATTTGATGGGCCTCATTGATGAAAAGTATTGCATTGATGTTGTGGAAACTTTGAAGTTTCCAAAACGCATTTATGTGCACTAAAATGCGTTGTGAGCAATTTTTATATGCCAAAATGCATTGGGGATACTTTATATATGCCAAACGCTTAGAACGCGTTCTGGCAGAATCGAGATATCCACAAGGCGTTGTAGTTGATTAAACGCTCACTGACCGTTTTTGCTTCTTGAGCCTAAAATATATGTGGAATGGTGGAAAGGGATGAAAAAAGTAATGAATGTAATAATGTAATAAAAAATAATGAATGTATTTTTGTAATCCTTTAATTTTCATAATATTTAGGAGCCTGCAATTTTGGGAAATGATAAAGGAAATAAAGTAGCACGTCCATTTCGTAATGAAATTTTCTTATCTTTATAAATATGACTAATTCAGGGCTCGGAACTGCTCAAGCTTGAAAAGATAGTAAAATAGTAACCATCATGATCAAAGAATACACGGTCTAGCCTTCAGCTCTTCCAGTTTCGTCCCCACTCGCCCTCTACCACAGGCAGCCATTTGGTTACCATAGCAACCGTTAGCGTCTCGGTCTTCACTCAAAAGATTTGAAATCATGAATTATGGCTATATTGTAAATCCTTTCTTTACCTCGGCTTTCAGAAGTGAAGCATCTAGATGGAGTAATGCACTTTCCTCACTTCTGACGTTGAAATTCTTTGCCAACCATCTCGTGGTTTATATATATACATTACCTTTTCCTCTCTCTTTCCCCGTCGTTTACTGCCCGTTTCCTATTCTCCCTCAGATCATCTACTTTATCGTCCCAAATCCATATATCTCCGTTTACCCATATGCTATCTCTCCCAATCCTTACCCTATTACCGCTCTCTGTTCCCCTTCCATTCTTCTTTCAACCTCGATTAGTCTCAAGCGCCATCTTTCACTCACTCTATCTTCTAGTAATTTCATATCCCTTTTTTTATCCTCCTCATTCTCCCTCTGCCTATTCTCTATGCTTTCCAATTTGCTCCATACTTTCTCTTCCTCTCCTCTATTTTAATTCATCCGATTGTTCCCACTTTTCTCTCACTTTTCTTACTTTGTCTTTTACCTGCTCCCCTTGCCTCTGCATATCATTAAGTCGTCCGCCAGTCTCATCCAATCTTCCGCAAGTCTCCTCCCTAAATCCCTTTATAAGAGCTTCTAATTTTTTCAGCATATTTCCTTGATCCCTATCTCTCTCTAGTGTTCTTTTTTTGTCTCAACTTTTTTAATTTCATTGCCCCTCTCGGCCTCTTCGCTCACCCGTTCTCTTTTCCTTTTATCGTTCCCCGTTTTCTCCCCTTCGCTATCCATGCTCTTGCTGCTAATCGCGCTCGCCGACTATTGTCACCTGTGTAGAAGATCCCGCGACACCGAACTCCTCGATCTGAGTCTTTCTAAATTAGTGGGCCTCCCGCGCCTATGTACCCTTCCTTTACTCGACTCTGCAATTAAGCCTCCTTACACCGTACGCTATTCGCAGGCCTGAGCTGCATAAGTGGGGGATTAGTGGGGATAGGCGTAACTGAGACGTAACCTTGGCGCATGAGAGGGAGAGAGACTGGACGCTTGCTCTCTACTCCCTCCGAAAAAGTAAAACTTTACCGAAAGTCTCTATATTCTTTAGAGTATGTATACAAAAAATTAGACAAAATGGCTTCACCATTTGGCCTGAATCCAAGAGGGGGATTTACACTCGATTTCCAGGGCCCTTAACAGTTCAACGAACAGTACATTTGGCGTTTGACTCCCCAAATTCTCATGTGTTTCTAAGAATTTTTTGCTCCAGTTTGAAGGGTCACGATCATGACTAAGATAACGAGTTACCAAGAAGGACTGGGGATAACTAAGAATTTCGATTTAATTTTCCATTTTGGATTTTTCTAATTTAGACACACTAACAAAGTTGTATCGACGTACCCCTCATCTGACCTGTCACAAGCAGAACTGATAACAGTTCTATTGGAGATATACTAGATCGCTCATTCTTTTTCAACCCACTACTAAGTGGGAGCTCAAGAATGCCAGAATGGCCACTCTAATTTAATTATGCTTATTTTGACATTAAGAGTTTGAGGGTGAATGGATTTGATCATTTAATAGTGATGTGTTCAATGACTCGAATCAAATCATCTTTGGTTTTTCAACCCGTTTTCATACGGCAGCTGAACCAATAAGAATTAAGGGTTTCTGAACACGAATGACTCACTTTTAATTGGTTAATAATTTTGACACCAAAATTAGTAGGACTCCTAGGAATTAGTAAAATTCCCAGCATAGAGCTATGCATTTTTCTAACTCAAATAAACAAGGTTGATAAAAGGTAGAACCAATTTACCTAAATTTTGATCTAGCACGAAAAGAAAACAAAACGCGGCCTCAGAATATTTAACTCACAACAAACTTTAAGCCTGTAGGAAAATGAGGCAATGTTCTGTTTGACAAATATTGCACTAATTTTGCATAAAATGGCGTTTCATTTAAAGAAATAAATGAGAACCAAGGGCCGATTCCACCAACCGTGATTAAATTTTAATCCTTGATTAACTTTATTTAATCAGTACATTGCGTTCCACCAATTTCACATGGGAAGAAAATCTTCAGAAGAATTTCAATGTTAATAATATCTCCGATGATTCACCAGTTGGTTATATATTTGAAGTTGATTTAGAGTATCCAGAGGAATTACATGAATTACATGAAGACTTTGTATTATGTCCAGAGCACTTCATACCTCCTCTTTCAGAATGTAAAATTCAAAAATTGATAACAAACTTACTGCCAAAAACACGATACATAGTACACTATCGTAATCTAAAACAATATTTGAATTTAGGTATGCAAATATCTGAAACACATAGGGTATGAAAATTTAATCAAAAAGATTGGTTGAAGGATTATATAAACCTAAACACAGAATTGCGAAAAAAATCGACTAACGAATTCCAAAAAAAATTGTATAAGCTAATGAATACTTCAGTGTTTGGGAAAACAATGGAAAATCTTAGAAAATACAAAGATTTTAGACTTGTTACAACATGGGAGGGGAGATATGGAGCGAAAGCCTTAATTGCAAAACCTAACTTCAAGAGCTGTACCATATTTGAGGAAAATTTGGTTATAATTTAGCTTGATAGATTAAAAGTTAATTTCAACAAGCCTATTTACACAGGATCTACTGTTCTCGAAGTATCCAAAATAGACATGTACGATTTTCATTACAATTATATTAAAAGAAATTTTGGCGATCAAGCAAAGTTGCTTTACACAGACATGGATAGTTTGATATATCACATAGTTGTGCCTGATATATACGAGTACATTAAGAGAGATTCAAACAAATTTTACACTGCAGACTATCCACCAAATAATGTTTACGCTATAAGCTTATTGAATAACAAAGTTCTTGGTTTGATGAAAGACGAGAATAATGGTAAAATCATGACGGAATTTATTGGGATAAGATCCAAATTATATGCATTTAAAGTTTTGGGTGAAAAAGAGGGAAAGAAAGCAAAGGGGGTTAGAGGCCCTACTTTGAATAAAATAACATTTGATGATTATAAAAATATCTAACGTATATTATATTTATTTCTGTACCTCGATCTGGTACTGCTTATTCAGATATAGCAAAATAATGTACAATATTTATTTTTCATGATGACTTTAATTAAATCTTTCTTGGTTAAAAATGAATTTTTTGTTATTGTGCAAAGGTCATCTCTTTAGTTAAAAATTCAACAATTTTGTTACAAATTAATTTTTTTTCTAAATTCCACTATTTTGTTAAAAATTTGTCCTTTTGGATTAAAAATTCACCTTTCTTGGTTAAAAATTAATTTTGTTGGTGAAAATTCAACGGTCATCGAAAAAATTCGTCTTTTTGGCTTAAAAATTTAACTATTCTCTTAAAAGTTGAACTATTTTGTTGAAAATTCGTCTCTACCTTAAAAGTTCAACTTTTTGGTTGTTAATGCAACTGTTTGGTTCAAAATTTATTTTTTTCTTGCTCAAATGTCATCTCTTTAGTTCAAAATTCAACAATTTCGTTAAAGACTTAATTATTTTGTTTAAAATTCCACTATTTTGTTAAGACTTTGTCCTTTTGGATTAAAAATTCATCTTTCTTGGTTAAAAATGAACATTTTTGTTGAAAATTCAACCGTCATCGAAAAATTCGTCTTTTTGGCTTGAAAATTTAACTATTCTGTTAAAAGTTGAACTATTTTGTTGAAAATTCGTCTCTACCTTGAAAGCTCAACTTTTTGGTTGTTAATGCAACTGTTTGGTTAAAAATTAATTATGTTGTCAAATGTCATCTCTTTGGTTGAAAATTGAACTATTTTGTTGAAAATTCGTTTTTTTTTTTTTGTTTGAAAATTTATTTTTTTCAAGCGATAATTTAAGTATATATTTTAAAGAATTTATGTTACGGGATATCATTATCAAAACTGCGATTGAAGTATGTGGTACGGCGGCTGTGGGAAGAAAATCTGGTGATGCATGGTGGAATGATGAAATTAAGGCAGCCCAAAAAGAAAAGAAAGAAGCATACGACAGTCATTTTTTAGATGACAGTTACTCCCAGTGGGACCCTGCGGTGGTTGTTAACCTTTAGTTTTTAATTATATATATCTGAAATTTGAGAAAAAAATCATAAACTGTTAGGAACTAAAATTAATTTTTGCAACAAATGAAGTTTCGAATCCATACAAGCTTCAACTTTTCTCATAATATTTCGTTTATTGATTTCTAACGTTTCCAATTGTCATTATCATTATGCTGTAATTTTAAACGTTTATCATAAAATTGAGTTAGATTATTAAATTATTGAACTTAAGTCGAGAGCAGTCAATGGACAGTCAGAGCGTGTTCATTGAAATTAGTGTCATGTCACTATTGAAATCATAGTTAGCTTACTAGAAATAAGCAATCGTATGAAATCGTATAAAATCCGATTCAAAATTATATGAAATCAAATGCAGTCGTTGGCATATATTCGTCTGATTTCAGAGTGAATGGCCCCTCGGGTCCGACTTTAATTTCGAAGCTAAGCGTAAAAGGTAAGTATGTACGTAGATCACAAAATCAACCCCCAGTGGTACCGTTTTCGTAATAAAATAATTATTGCGAACTTAAACTGGCTGATCAGCGCCAAACAGCAATGCTGGGAGTTGATTTTTTTGTCTGGGTGATTTCCTAAACGCTTAGCGTTGAAGTTAAAGTGGGACCGTTAGAAAGAGATAAGCATTTCTTATACGGTGTTTTAGACTACTTGCCTTTAACTGGCTAATCCGAGCCAAACAGCAACGCTGGGAGTTTATTTTGTTGTCTGAGTGCTTTTATTAAACGCTTAGTGTTCAAAACAGGATGGAATCATTGGCACGAACGGAGAATTCTGTAAAAGGTTCTTCAGATTCTGTAAATTTGCGCACTTTATTGCTTGTGCTTTCCCTAATTTTTTATCACTAGGCAAAAGGATTTCGTATAATTGATCTGGATTACAAATGAATATAACATTTATTAAATTCGAAGGACAAGAATACAATCTGGAAAGTGTTCAGGTAAGGGGGTGGATGAGCACGACCATGAGTCATGGCTCACAGTCGCCGAGAAAACCCTATACCTGAGTTGCGAGTATTGAGTTTGAGAGCAAGTAAATTGAAAGAGAAAACTTGAGTTGAAATATAATTTGTCACCTACGAATTGAGTTTGACTCAAATAAAACATAATTGAATGTAGTTCCCACATCACCCCCCTTTTAGTGATAGTCACGAAAAGGAAACTTGTAGGCGATCGGGAAAATGAACTCTTCTGCCCGATCGTATAGTTTTGTTTTGCTGGATCGGGTGCTCAACTTCTGGTTGCTTCTCTGGTTCCGCGGTACTGTCCGAGATTTTGTTTTTCGGTAGGGTTTGAGGATCTTCCGTGACGATATAGGCCGGCTTGAGACGGTCAATTGACACAGTAGTGTCTCCTTCTCGAAGTCGAACCATGAATGTTTTTGGAGCCTGGTTAATCGCCAGGAAAGGACCTTCGTAAGGCGACTGTAGTGCACCTTTTGCGGGTCCATGTCTTATTAAAACGTGTGATAATGGGTAAGACATCCATCCACTTTTCCGTTTCGTGACACATTATTGATGCTTTTGGTTGTCGATGGAAACGCTCGACGAGGCCGTTTGCTGAAGGGCGGTATGCTGTAGTTCTTAAATGCTTAATTCCGGTTAATTTATTTACTTCACTAAAAACTTGTGACTCGAACTGTCTTCCTTGGTTTGTTGTAACTCGCAGGGGAACTCCAAACCTCGCGATCTATCCTGTGAAAAAAGTTCGAGCGATGGTCTTGGCTTCTATGTTCTCCACAGGGAAAGCCTCTAGCCAACGGGTGTACCTGTCAATGCACGTGAGAAAGTAGGAATACATGTGTGAATACGGAAGTTTGCCCACGATGTCGAGATGCACGTGTTCGAACCTGGATGATGGTGGTTGAAATTTTCCTGTCGGGGATGCAACATGTCGCGTTATTTTTGCACGCTGGCATTGAGATAAAAGATGTAGATCTTAGAATTAAGACTACTAATGTTGAAATAAAATCTAGCAAAAAGGTTTAGAGACTAAATCTTATCTAAGAAGGGGATTGTAAATCAAATGTTACATCTAACTACATACAATCTGAATTCATCATTCACAAAGCAAATTATCATTGGTGCTGATTTTATAAAAGATGGAAAGTTCTCCTCATCCGTGAAACTGCTAGCCAGTCATACTCGTGTAAGTATAACCCTGAATCCTGAAGACTGGAAATTATTCAAAAGTTACTTCAACCTCATGTCACTGTTCTTTGATGGTAAAGAGAAGCTGCAATGCATCGATTGTGGAGATTTCCGTATATATGTGACTACGTCTTTTGGAGATTATATAGTGGTTTTGGAGAAAATTCAAGATACCCAAAAATATCCGTTTGTACTACAAGAAACAACGTTTGCTGTTCTCCGGGAAGTCAGTATGTGTATCGACCGGTACCTTCTGGAACAGAGTCTTATGCCGTTTCAACATACGAAGGATGTCATCATCGAAACCATCGCTGAAGGTGTTTGGTGCAATGTAAAATCACCCTGTGTGAAAAGTTTAAAATCTTATATCCAGAAAAATTATACAAGTTTAAATGATAAGGCACTGAAAAAAATTATATTTACTAATCTCATACGATTTGAAAGTCTATTTCTTGAAATGATTACTTTTTATTATCAAAATGTGTGTAAAGAAGTGATGGAGAAATTGACTGAACTCAGATGTGTGAATGGTACCTTTATACATTAAAAATTTTCAATGTACTTTTATTAGTATGAGAGAATCTGAATAAAAATATAATTAAGACCAAATTTGCCTTTTTCATTTACGAGATAATCAACTTTATGCAGAAAAACCTTAATATTAATACATAGATACTCACAAGCTAGACTTATCTATCCAACTATTGTGAGAGTCGTCAAAACCTAGCCATTTTACAAACAGCTCATTTCCACGTTTTTTTCCTGAGAAAGACTTTTTGGTGGATAGATCTCCTGCTTCTCATGTTGGCATTATCGGCTATCTGTGAAGGTGGTCTTTCTGGAACGGGTGGTATGATCGCTGGAGGATGATGCTCTTCTTCTTGCTGATAAAGAGCTTCATAACCGTTTTTGCGGAAAAAGGATACCTGATCTCTTGGATACTGAGGCATTTTATGATCATATTCCGGGTGCATATTGACCCAACGTTCATGTAACCTCTGCGTGCATCCTCTTCGCGCCAGTGAACTTCTTTGCCAACAGGTAAGGATGTCCCTCCGGAGTTGGTCCGACCAATTAAATCTATGTTCTCGCGTTTGTCCGGGGCCATTGCCTGGTCATCGCCTCGGTTCGGTCCTATAGCCACTCCCAACTGAACCATGGCCTCCATCCGTGAGAGGCATATTGTGGGTGGCACTGCGTGATACTGGTGATGTAACCACATAATTCGTTGCGTTGGGGAGTTAGCCCAATGCAACGTGGCTGACTGCAAGAGCTGTAGCTCTCGGGCGATGGGGTCGCGACATCCCTACGCCTATAGATGATGGGCTATTTATTATTATTATTATATTTTTATGTTAACTTGTTCTCGCGTGAACCCGGTTTTTCGTTATCAGCCACGGACTAACAATAAGTCAAGTGCCTAATGAGATGAGGATGTTTAAAATTAATTTAATGCGGTGTTCGAAATCCTTTGCGATTATGTTGTAGGTACAAAAGTAGGAGCATGATGTGGATTGTAGTTCGTCTTTTACCGCTGTAATCCTTAAACGGCGGCTGTGAGAATTGGAGGTGATTACAGTCGCCTCTGCATGCTTTCTTAGAGCGATCATCTTTTATTTATTTTTTTTTAAAACTTGTTCTTGGGCTAAAAAGAACCCGATTTACCTTCGTAGACATGGACTAAGTCAAGTGACTGATGAGATGAGGATGTAATTAGTTAATTTAATACGATGTTTGAAATCATTTGCGATCAACGTCCATGATTATCCAACAATATTTTGGCGGGAAATTCAAACTCAAACAAATTTTCAAAATTTTTTATGAATTTGTTTGTGTCATAAAACTGAAGAACTATCTTTTTTTACCACAGGATTCTAATCCGCAATAGTAAACCACAGATTGCGTCCTGTCAGTTTCAATTTTTCCCATCAGTGTAGTAAGTCACAACACGAATTGAAGTTAAGAAACAAAATCTGAGAAAATCTCGGCTATGACAGCTTTGGCGGCCGAGAGCAGTAATCGTCGACTGAAAATTAAGTTTGAGACCTGGACATTTTAAGACGTATCTCAGGAATCCGGGGAGACTTTTCAAGTTTTATTCGCTCAAAAAAATTCTAGTTGAACCAACCAGAATTCTGGTTATTTCAACTAGAATTTAGTGTTAAATATGCCCTTACTATAAATTCTGGTTTAAAGTATCAGAATTTTCTGGTTGACAATTTTCTTGTTAATGTTACCAGAAATTCGGGTAAATTTAACCAGAATTTCTGCTAAGGATAACCAGAAATATTTACAAGACAGTTTTCTAGTAGCTTAAGAATACAGCGTTTTGGTCAACATAACCAGATATTCTGGTAAACTTAAGCAGATGTTCTGGTAAGCTCAACCAGATATTCTGGTACCCATCGATTTTCGGCAATCGAATTTCGATACTTTTCTACCTTCATGGACTCTTCATAACCCCCTCTGTAATTACATGGATTGCATCCTAAAGAAAATAATCTAACAAAAGTTTCCGATAACAGAGAGCAGGAACTATGTTACGCTTCGCTAAAATTTCATCTCTCTATAAGCTATATCTGGATATATTAATAAATGGCGATAGATACAAGACTCGAAGCAAAAGCAGCACTAAAAAAAAATTCTAGTTAACCAACCAGAATTTTGGTTAATTCAACTAGAATTTAGTGTTAAATATGCCCTTACTATAAATTCTGGTTAAAAGTATCAGAATTTTCTGGTTAGCCGACATACTAGGCTTCGTCAAGAGGTCTCGGGTCGGCTGCTGAGAGCGAATAAGTAAGGGTGTGGCACAATAGACTGTATAGCTTGAGCGCCAAAGGAGCTTTTGATGGGCTCCTCGTCCGTCCTAAAACGAACTAACTACATTAAAGATTTGAAATTTGAAATTTTTGAATATTTTTTTCTTCTCTTTTTAGATAAGCTCATGAGAAACAATAGTTATTCTGGCATTTTTTCGCTGCGATGAATATTTATTGCACAAAGTCAATTGACGTGTAAAATAACTGATAACAAATACTTTTATCAATAACCAAAAAAGTATTTTATGAATGACAAAAAAGTGACACTATTTTGAAAGTGCCAACTGAAATACACACTTTTGTAATGAACACTCTTCCTCTAAAGTTAATAATTTGCAAGATAACAGAGCTTTTGTTATAAGTGATTTTATCGCCTTACAACAAATAATCATTTTTCATTAAGCGAATTACTATTAGAGAAAAAATTTCCGCAAGGAACTATACTTACTTACTTCATGAATAAAAGTATATCTGAAATGATCATTAAATGTTTTAAATTCATGCAAATTAGGTTTATTGCTTAATTTGCTCACTTTGAATTGATGCAACTCTTTCTGAAAAAGACATAAAGGTGTCAAAATTAGTATACTTATTCTTTGAAGTTGTACTAAAAAGATAATATGGGCAGAAATTGCAAAATTTTAATATATGCACCTGTACAAAGGTTGAAATTTTGAGCGCCCATATCTGCTTCTGCGTTTGATAGAAAGACGGGAAAAAATCTGAAAATTTTCAAAAATTACTAAGAATTCAGTCATACCAATTAATGTATTGTTATTTTATTTGTTGAAGAGTTATTAAAATCTATTTTTTTTTAGGAGAATGACAAAAGGTCTATTAGTGATGCAGTAAATTTGGCAGCGGGCGGTCAGCGCGCACATGGCAGGCACGCCACAGACCCAAAGGCGTAGCTGACCAACTTCCTCTTTATAAAAGGTTTAAATGCAATAAAATAATAAAATATTACTTTTCTGAAAGAAAAAGCCGATAAATAAAAATATTTGCCACTATTTTCAGCGCCAACGTAACAATAAGATTCCAACATAAAATCTTAATTTTCTACAGAAAGCCACTTTTATAAGGTTTCTTTCAATTACCTTCTTCTCTGGCGCTAAGAAACGATATCTCTTACCATTATTATCGTTTATTTATAAAGAAGAAGAAACCGATCTTCTTTTTATAAAAACTTCAAAGAAAAATAGTTTTTCACAATGCGATACGGTCACAATAAATCTTTATTTTCCCGGCACAGAATAATGTTTTTGGATGACAACTTTCTTCATCTTATTCAGCCTCCCCATATTTCGGGAGAAAGTTGTTATTATTTTCTTAAACTGAAAAATAGATTTTCAGCCGCTATCCAAAGACGATGTTCCAAACCCATGAATTTTGAACCTCAAAATTCTTGAATGATTTACTCGGAATTGGTTCACTTTTTCTAATCAAATTCATTTTCTCCCAATTTAGTAACTCAATATATCGGGAGTAAGTTTTGATTTTTTGCGTCAACTGAAAATTGCACTTTTCATCGTGATTCGCAACCAAGCCTGTTCCAAGTGTAGGTTCCCGTCACTTTGAAATTGTAAACTTACACATTCTATTTCTCGGAACTGGGTAATATTTTTTAAGTATACGTTTTTGGCCTCAATTTAGAAACATTTGAGCTCGTGAGTAAACTGTTGTTTTATCTTTAAATGGTGACTTTGATTTTACAGAATATTATTTACCTCTCCTGAAAAAAAAAATGTGTTGGTTATCTAGTTATGTACTGCAACCCTTCAACTCTCTCAGCGTTACAATTTTTTATTTTTGCATTTATCTAAATCTAAAATATTTATTCGCTCTCCTTCTGAAAAATAACCTCCAAAACAATGAGCACCCTGTCAACTTTTATGTACACTCAAGTGTGGCGACAAATAATTTATAAAAAGAATGTGAGTAGAGTGAATGACGCCTGAAACAAAAGACCTTGGATACTAGTGGGCCCGAGTGGGTAACCTCACATAACAACTAACACAAATACTAATGTATTTGCTTCCTCATAGAGGAAGCATTAATGATTTTTTGACTAATAGACAAACCAAAGTTTGTAGGTCAATGTAGGTCAATCGATTCGTCCCGAACCAAGAAATCTTTTATATCCTTTCATCAACTTTGAATTATCTTAAAGAAAAAAGTTTTACTATAAAAACCCGTATTTTCAAATATTTTACATAACCATAGCTTTCTTACTCTTCAATAAAATGTATCAATATTATAGGTTGATAGATTCGTCTCGAATCACACACATCCACACACACGTCCGGAAAATTGCTTAGAACATTGTATTAGGCTTTTCTAAATTGAAAAAGGTTTAATTAAATGAATTACAAATTTGTGGAAAATGTTACCATCATGAAGCTTCCTCTATGAGGAAGCAAAATAGATCCATTTTCAAACAAAAATATGAATGTTCAACCAAGAAGATTAATTTTCTACTAAAAAACAGGAATTTCCGGCAAAATACATAAATTCTGAACCAAATAGTTGAATTTTCTACTAAAAAATATCAATTTTCAACCAAAAATGGAATAGTTTTTCAACAACAAAATTAGTTAAAGTAGGCGCGGCGTGTCTACTTAAAAAAGTGAAGAGAGTATAAAGACTTTAAGTAAGTCTTGAGAGAATCTTGAAAAAAAAAAAAAAATAATAATAATTTTTGGTCGAATTAAATTTTGTGTTTAATTTTGAAAAAAATATTATTGTTAAAAATAGTTGAAAAAAAATTTTTTATAATGTTCTTATATCAGCTATAAAATTTTTTATCATTATTATTATATTATATCATTAAGCCGTTTCCCTTTCGGGGTAGGCGTGAATTGCTCGGTGGTCAAGTAGTGATGTGTGGATGGGTAACCTGTGAGGTATGTACTCGCCACCGTATTTAAGCATTTCAGCGCTAATACTGTCTACACCAGCAGCCTTACCATTGTTTAAGTTCTTAATTATATCTCTAACTATATTAATTCACCAAACCATAGGCCGATTTATCAATCGGTTGCCAATACAGGAGTCTGAATTTTCCACTTTTTCAGATGCTTTTTCACCCTTCACGTTAGTGAACTTCTTTTAGAATTATCCGACTGGACTTTTATTATAGTGCGTTGGAAAGCTCTTTTCATGTACATTAAGACTATCATAATCATTTTTTTTCATTATGATTTCTTTTTGTCAAATGAAAATTGATTTTTTGAACAAAAAAAAAACATTTAAAAAAATATATTTCAAAAAATAGTTTTTAATACTCTTTAAAATCATGATGGATAAAAAATGGGCCGGAATTTTTTTCTTGGCCAAATTTAGGTTTTTACGCACCCTCGAGCGTAAAAGTCTAAATTTGACCAAGAAAAAACTTCCTGTCCACTTTTTATCCTACGTTATTTCAAAGAGTATAAAAGAAGCTATTTTTTTAAATAGAAAAATTTTTTGTTTCATGTTTTTCTTTTTTTTTTTTGTTTCAAAAAATCAATTTCAATTTTTGAAGAAGAAATATATATATTGTTATTGCAGTCTTAAAGTACATGAAAAAAGCTTTCCAATACCCTATAATAAAAGTCCGATCGGATCATCCTAAAAGAAGTTACACTAACGTAAAGTGTTCCCACCCCAGCCGAAAGTACGTAGTGCCGCCGCGCCGCTGCTCTCGGTCAGCTGAACGGATGCATGGGACTAGGACGCCCGCCCGACTTTTGCAAAGCCGAGGCGGAGCCTAGGTTTTGCAAAAGTCGGGCGGGCATCAAAAACACATTTTTTATTTTTACGTAATAATTCTTCCTCGTCCGCAGAATCTTCAGACGAGGAGTCGACCATTTTTGAGGTTTTGTGCCGACTTTTTATGCACAAAATTCAACACACGTTTACTCGCTATTTATTAAAAACATGGCATACTGGAATGACATTTTGCTTGACACTGAACTTTGTTGTTTATACACAAACACTTTTTTATTTAACAACAAAGTTGATTTTTTTCAATTTTCAAAATTGCCATTTTTCAAAGATTTTCGCATTATTAAAAAAACGTCTTAAATCAGGGCAAGAATAGGGTGGTCCAAATTTATACCTGTACGTACGTCTCGTCAAAGTGGGCGGAGAACTTCGACAAATTTGTATGAGACCTTCGATTTTAATTACATGCCAATTTAGCAGTAATTCAGATTAAATTGTAAATTTGAATGTAACTAAATTGTCATCGGAATAATATATATTCATAACCTGAGTTAGGTTTGACATTACTTACAATGCCCGGGCAATTTTAGAAATGAGCAATTCCATGTCAAATCATGAAGTTTAACACGAATTTCACACAAGAAAAATATACATTTCTATCAATTTCATTCAGAATCGTTGATATCAGGTAAATCTAATTGAAATTCGACATTTTTTTTCAAAATGAGCTATTGAATACGAATAAAAACTTATTTTTCAAATATCACCCCCATAAGTCTGTTTTGAAGGGATCCAAAAAAAACTTGTAGCCAAAAAATTTAGTTTAGCGAGCTTTTGGCGCTAATTATGATTTTTCACGTTTTTTCTAAACACAAATAATTAATAATGTTGTTTTTTATTGATGATTAGATTTTTATATAAATTATTCAAACAATTTATTACTATTTCAAGCAATTTTCTTTTAGTCCTGAGTTATAAAGACGTGGTTTCTTTCAACGTTTTTAACCTATTCTCAACTTTTCAATTGGAGCGAATGAATAGTATATTTAATTTATTATAAATAATTGTTGAAACAATTTATTATTATTTATCCCAATATTCTCTTAGAATAATGCTAGAAAGTTGCAGTTTTTTCTATAATTTTCCACTTTTGATCCACTTTTCAATTAGGAAAAAAGTCAAAACTGCCAATTGTTTAATAATAATTAATTGGAAATTGAGACCTGACGGTAAGCACGTTTTTTTAGATTCGGCGAAGAAAAGTATCGAGGGAGCTTCAGAGTTGAAAGAACTTCCAAGGAGACATTTGTTCCTCACTATTGAAGGAAGATTTCTGAAAATTTTTAGTTTATAAAACGAAAAAAAAACTTTGAAAACTCTTTCAAACCATTAAAGTTAATAGAGAATTCGCTCGAATTCTAAATGAATAACAATTACAAATTCAAATCACAATAAATAATTAGAAAATTTTTTTTAACATTATTATAAAATTCAGTAAAAACCATTAAATTAATCCCTCGAACCTGTCAAAAAGTGCTAAAAATGCCGTGATTTTTATGAGAGGAAAAAAAACGTTGAAAACTCTTTCAAACCATTAAAATCGATCGAGGATTCCCTCGAATTCAAATGAATAACAATTCCAAAATCAACTCACTATACATTAATTAGAAAAACATTCGAACATTTAATATAAAATTCAGTGAAAATCATTAAATTAATCCCTGGAACCTGTCGAAAAGACCTAAAAATGACATGATTTTTATAAGAGGAAGAAAAAACTTTGAAAACTCTTGCAAGCCATTAAAATCGATCGAGAATTCCTTCGAATTGAAAACGAATGTCACGTCCCGCGAATTTTATAATAATAATAAATAATTATAAGCAATAGATTATAAATACATAAATAATTATAAACAATAGATTAGAAACACATAACAATTTGATTCAATAGTCTATAACTACATAACAATGATATTCAATGGACTATAACTACATAACAATTATATTTAATAGATTATAACTACATAACATTATTTTCAATAATAAAACAACTAGATGAAAGATTATATCCAATAACCAAATAATATTGTTAAAATCATATTATAAACAAACCTAATATTGTTAAGATCATTCGTGAAGATCAGAATTGTAAGGAACGACCAACAATCCTGTTATTTAGGACAGCTGTAAAGATCTTATACAGTGTGTTCAAACAAGTTATTGGCCTGTAATTCTCTGAATTAGACGAGCCGCTTTTTTCGGTAGGAGTATAGTGCGTCCTAACACCAGCCCTACGGAATGAGCGTCTCCGACTTCAAATATGAAGTGAATATGCGGGCCAAATGTTGGTGTGTAGAAGTAAACTTCTTTCACCAGAAGTTCCTGATACAATCTAGTCCAACACCGGAGAAGTTCTTCGTGCCTCTGAGTGTTTTTTTTACCTCTTCGGCAGTGATTGATGCATATTCCTCTTCAGATTTTATGAGGTTGTCGCAAAATTCCTTGAAGCGGTCGATATTGTCAGTATCTTCTTTCAACTTCAGTGTTTTCGGGACCTTGTACATCTCTCTCAAAAAAGTCTCTATCTCCTTGGGCTTGGGCGGATTTTTGACAGAAACAGTGTGTTTACTGAAGAGGCGAGATGGGTCGGCGAGAAACTTTTGATTCTCCCTGATCCACCTCTCCCTCTTCTGTGTTCTCCGCCTTGCGTCAGATAATAGCCGTATTTTGTCAACAATACGATCCTCAGTTCCTATATATAACTAAAAATCAAAGGTCAACAACCACCGCAGGGTCCCATTGGGAGCAACTGTCATCTAAAAAATGACATCAGCTCCCAGTAGGACCGCAGAAAATCCCACCCACGGCCACGTATCACAACCGGGAGTTGGTTTGTTCACAGGACACAAAGAAATCACAACGACAGGCCGGCGAAACACTCGTGTGTTTTCAGGACCCGAAGCGACTGCAGGTGCCGTGGCATATTTTTGGCATATTTTATATATATATATATATATATCAGTATCTCGGCGGAACCTCCGTTTGGTTTCGGTTTCTATTCCTTTGGAATAGAACAGAAGGGCCTATGACAAAGCCACCGAACGCGTCCTCGGGTTGCGGATAGAGGGTCCCTGTACCAAGGGTTTCTGCTGGTCGGGCACAGAGGGCTTCATTTTGGCATGTCAAGACCGTGTCATTTCCACTCTAGCATACCGTCGCCACATTTTGATCCAAGACATTTCCAAAGATAGCTGCAGGGCGTGTCATGCACACCCCGAGAATTCACGACACATACTATCTAGTTGTCCAACTCATGTGGGAACGACCTACATCCAAAGTCACAATGCGACACCAAGAGTGCTTCATTACAATCTCTGTCACTCTTACGGTCTCACCTCAAATATTGCTTCGCTAAACGCTCCTAGGGAAATAGAGTCAATTGTCGAGAATGAGAAGTGTCGGATATACTGGAACTTCACATTCTAGACAATTGTTTCTGTTGCGCAATCGAGACCTGACATAGTTCTTCTTGACTTCGAGAAACGAACCATGTTCGTTGTCGAATTTCCGGCACCAGCTGACAAAAACATCATAGCCAAGGAGAATTTAAAGAAAGAGAGATATAAAGACCTTATAAGGGAGTTTCGACGGTTATACTCGGAACATTCTGTTAAGGTAATCGTCCTGATCATCTACGCTTTTGGAAGTGCCAAGGTTTCACTGGTTAATAGCCCGAAAAGAATAGCTAAGACACTTACTGGAAAAATGCAGAAGCCGGCCGACTTCGGGTCGTTCCGTATCCTCAGGGTACACGAGACTTTTTCCGGATCATTCTATTGCATTCGTCGCAGACTGGCCACCCATCTCATGGTTGTGAGACGTGGTTACAGCTGAAATTTTATCGCAATTTCGCTGGGAGCGGGTGCAATTTTTACGATTAGCACCTGCTCCCGGCGAAATCCTGCGGTTGTCCTTATGACAAACTTTTAACTATATATACATATATATATGTATATATAGCTAATTAACAAATAAGGTTAACAACCACCGCAGGGTCCCACTGGGGGCAACTGCCATCTAAAAAATGACACCGGCTCCCAGTAGGACCGCGGTAAGTCCCACTCATGGCCACGTCTCACAACCAACTATTTTTTCTGACTCAGGGGGCCTCAAAACGTCGACATTTCATGGAATCCACGAAAGTCATTTTTCACCTAAAACCAATACCTTCTCATTATGATGAGACCGTAATAATTCATTATGTTTGTGCCAATAAAATTTGAATTTTCGATTTTTTAAGAAAACTCAAAAATTCGCTGGGATGATCTTGTAGGGCTTCCAAAAGTTAACACTTTTAATATCTTAATTTTTTTTCCATATTCTGCTTTATTTGGCTTAAAATGTTAATATTTGCTTTTTTGGGGAGATTTTGAAAATGCTATAAGTCTGTCAATTTTCCTTGAATTGGAAAAAGTCGTGCGAATAATTTGTTTCAATTTTCTAGTACTACGTACAGCCGTCCATGTAATTCATGAATTTCGAAAAAAATGGTCTAAAAAATGTTGAAAGTGCCCTAACTTTTTCAATTTCTATTCAAAAAAAGCTGGTTAACGAACTTGATCTTTCTTTGTCGTTCTTGAAACTGTGTGCCAAAGTACAATCGAATGCGATTAGTCTTTCGAACGTTATCCGATATACAGATGACGACGACGACAACGACGACGACGACAGACACTGACGTAAAAACTATTTTTTCTTACTCAGGGGGCCTCAAAACGTCGACATTTCATGTAATCCACGAAAGTCATTTTTTACATAAAACCAATACCACCAATACGCACGTGGTGGATCTCGCGCTTCGCGCTTGATTTGGTATTCCTCTCCCGCTGCGCGCTCGATAATGTATTCACCTCGCGCTACGCGCTTGGACACATTAGCCTGACGCGTGAAGCTCGGTTCCTCTAGAATTTCGCACTTCGTGTACTCGCTATTGCGCGCTTCGCCGACAAATACTCTGTTGATAAGCTTCATCGTTATGACCTGCTTTCGTTTTAATCATGCCAATTTTACATAAAAAGAACTAATTTACTTAAGGTTCTATCGACCTTAAGGAACACATTCTCATCAAGACACTCCGCTTTCTCTACCTCTGCCATGTATCTTTCTTTCTCCTTCTGTCTTTTCTCCTTTATCATTCTTTCGTGCTCTCTCCTTTTTCTGTTGAATTCACCTTTTGCCATTTCCGCTTTCCTCTATTTTCGCACTCTTTCCTTCATCCTATCTTTACTTTCCCTGCATTCTTCATCCCACCAACCTCTCCTAGCCCCCTCTTCTTCTTCTCTTAGTCTCACCTCTTCCCTTACCTTATCAATCACTCCTTTGGGATTCTCCAGCAGCTTGCCTACTCCATCATCTTCTAAACACCCTATTTCCTGGTTTTATATTTTTTCTTCAAATTCTCTTAACTTTTCCTCCCCCCAAATACCTATTTTCAATTTGTTCTCCCTCTTTCCTTCCCTCTTCCCCCTTCCTCGCTTTGGGCCACCACCTCTCTTTGTCGCGATCACCGTAAAGTGTTCTGAGCTTATCACGTCACCTACTTCCATTCTAACTATTAACTTCCTTATTCTTTTTCCTGCAAGAATGTAATCTATGACGGTGTCACCTATACCCGCGTACGTATATTCCCTTTTTTCATCTCCCTTGGTATTGCCGTTACAAATGAACTACGCGCCTCTCCCAATAAGTCCAAAAGCATCCTACCCTCCCGATTCATTTCCTTTTGCTTCGAGTTTCTTATGAACATTTTTTCTCTATCCCATACCTCCCCTTCTTGTTCCCCGGTCGATGCACTCAAGTCCCCCCCTATTAGGGCCAACCTCTCATCTTTTCCCTCTGTACATTTTCTTCTTTATGTTCTCCCTTTTCTTTCTCTATCACCAGTTTATTTCTTACCCCCGACACTATGCTACCCATTCCTCTCCCTTTCACATGCTCCTTACTCGCTGCTTGCATCTTCCACTCATATGCTATCGGTAATATTCTTTTCATGCCTTTCCACTCCTTCTCATCTACCCACGTCTCACTCATCATTATCACATCCCACTTCTGCAATTCTCCCCAAATACCTAAACTACCTAACCCGTATGTACCTAGCCGATGCCTTAGCCAATTGCGCTATGAAACCGCTTGAACGTTCATGCAAAAATCTAGGCTATGCTTTTTTTCTGAAAAAGCGAGGGTCATCTCTGAAATACATTCATTATTTTTTTAGTTGAGACATATTGTGAGAAGATGAGTTAAAAATATTGTAAGGTGCAAAGGGTGTAGCCGGGCAGGACTGCAAAAAGTGTCCCCAAAAAGAATCCAATGTTTTGTGAACAGCCATTTGAAAGCATACAATCAAACAAAAAAAATTTCAAAAATTTCAAACCGTTAGCCGCCATATTGGACGAGTTAGAGGGAGTAACGTCCATTTTAGTATTTATTTTTGTCTCTGTTCCTATCGTTAGAAAAAATCTGAAAATATTTACAGTACTTCTTGCGGTCATTCTCAACGTGCATGATTTTTTCAAAAAAATTTGGCGGGAAATTCAAACTTGAGGAAATTTCAAATTGTTTTTTGTATTTTTTTCGTCTGATGAAACTCAAGTACTATCTCAGTTTTTTACCATAGAATAGACACCCAAAGAGCTATTATTGTAATTTTTTCAGAATTTTAAATTTAGGGGATCTTATGTAAAAAATTAAAAACTAATTTTCACATATGCCAACTCCTGAGGCCCATTGATACCTGAATATATTTATATAATACAATCATATAAGTGTATTCACACATTATTAAATACATTATATATACATAATGTATATATAAGTTGTAACAGAAAAGATAAAATGATGATTCGTGGTACTATTATTTTTGAAAATTTTAAAAGTTCTATTTATATAACTGCTTTAGTTTCATATTGATTGAAAACTTAATCCTCGACACTTTTCTCATTTATCAAAGTCACACATTTTGTTTTTGAGAATAAACTCCTCAAAATTTCTGCCGGTCTGATGATTCTCGAAAAATATCGACCATAAGCTAAATAGTACACTACCGTCGGAAATTGTAATTCTGCAAAATTCACGACTATTCCTTCGTGGCAAAATAATAAAAATTGCCTTAAAATCTTCGAGATTCTTTTATGACAATTTTTTAATCAAAGCGCCCCCAATGCACCTAGTCAGTTTACGAACTAAAATAGCCGCTCTGTTTGACCACTCAAGTAGGAGCGTATATCGCCTATTTTAGTTCGTAAACTGGCTAGGTGCATTAGGGGCGCTTTGATTTTAGTTCGCAAAAGCTTAGGCGCAGGGGGGCGCTGCAAAAATCACTCGAAATTGAATGTCTGGGATCGGCAATCTCCCTCCTCATCTCTGGTTTCTCAAATCCTATCGTGGACTCTCCTTCGACAACAGCGCTGGAGATGTAACCATGATCCAATAAATACATGGTCTAGCCACGCGCGAGTAAAAAAACTGAGCCGATCAGAACCCACTGCTTAATTTCTCCATTTTGGACCAATAAGGCGGCAAATGTAAGTGATTTTAAAATGTAAATGTTAGAATTAAAATTTCTTTTAATTTTTAGGTATACAAATACTTTAATTCTGATCAAATGTATTGTAATGTTGAAAATGGGTACAGGAAAATACGTATTAACTCTAATTTTAGGTTATGTGTTTCATAACCTCTTTCTGGTGACATATATGTGTATAAAATAAAATTAAAATCAATTGGGAAAGTACTGAATAAATAAAATTACATTATGCAGAGACCGTGACATATATAATGATAATTATTATGTTTTATTTATTTAAAAATATTTTTCCTTAATGTTGGAGGAAAATTTGATCAACAGATATTAAATATTTACTCACAATTATCAATACTCTTGTTCACACCTTTTTTTTACAATTTGTATTACGTTCGTAATATAATTAATACATAAAGGATGGAACGGGAAAGGATGGCAAGTGATCATTTTTTAAAGAAGGGGTTCTTTGTTAGAAAATTCTCTAAAATTCAAATACACACCGAGTTAAAAGGATTTGCTCGAAATTTCGGAAAGAAAATGTGCTTCATAAAACTTAAAATTCTTAGTAAAGAGAAATGTTCCCAAGTTTTAGGCAAAAACTTGGAGGACGAAAGTGACGAATGTTAGGATGACTATTAATAAAGCAATTAAAGGGATTCGGACATCTGTCTATAGGGCCAGGCTACCGAAGAGCTCAGGAAAGTGCAAAGTCAACAATACAGGAATTTCTTATTTTTTGGCAGAAGGCATGAATTCCAACTGAAGAAATCTATCACTGCGTATCAAAACCGCAAGACTTGTATAATAAATGGAGAAACATACAAAGAAATTCAACAAGGGAGAGCGAGGTGGGAAAGGAAAATAGGGATGCATTCAGTGACACTCTAAACGACCTCTTTGATATTGCACATGCCAAGGCGTTGAAAATGATAAAAATAGAAGAAGACAAACCGTTTTTGCTTCTCCAGAGACCAAAGGGGCGACCTGGATATATGACTGGAATTGACCATTAACTGGAAGAAAGAGAAAATCGATATCAAGAACGAAAAGAAGTAGAGGAATCACGGGCGGAACGCGCCATTGTCGAAAAAAATAAGATATGTAAGTTTAAAAAAATATTAATTTTCATTTATAAAAATATTAAAGTACCGTAACTATAATTAGGTATTTTTCGTAGATTTTTGGACGCTGAATTTGAATTAATGAGTAAAGTGTTGTGAAAATTAGCCTTTTTGACAATTTCTTTGAAATAACTCTGAGTGCGAATCTGTTATTCTAGAAAACCGGTGAGTGATGAAAGAGTGCGCGTGCAGAAAAAATCTATTACATCACAATTTAGACAGCAGAAATATTTCTTTCATTATAATTTACGGAAAATACCTCATTTTCGTCTTGGTTCTTATTAATCTCCCAAAATCAAAGGGACGGATTTCTTATAAATTTCTAGTCGCTGAATCATATACATTTTTAAAACTTCAGGCACATCATTTAGGAATGTTTTACATATTATGTAATGAGCGCAGCAGCGCCGCCAGCGGATTAGTTCACGGCTGGCATCAAACTTTAGCCAGCACTTTTGCACGCGGTCGGATACGCCTACTGTTTTACCGTCATATTTTACAAAGAACGAGAAAAACAGAGCCCGACTTTGAAATACGGTGAGGGCAGCACCTCGATATGACAGAAAATGTGATGTGCTATATATATAGTTCCCTCACTCTGTCACCCCGTACCGCATCTAGGTTTATAATATCTTTGCCGTGAGTGTATTAAAAAGTTAGAGAATGATGCCAGGAGTGTCCCATTGGCGGCGTGGCATGCATAATCTGTTTATTGCCGCATAACGTTTAAAAACACAAATGAATAATATTAAATACGAAAAAGTGAATTGTTCATCGTGAAATTTTTCACTTAAAAGCATTTGAAGAATAAATTGTTGATTAATGAAATAGAATTGAAGTGAAAGTTTCAGTTGCATCTGTGAATAGGGAAGAAATGCAAGAATAAATATATGTTTATATTTTTAAACATCATGAACGTTAATAATTTTGTAAGTAGAAATGTTAGTTTTTCTCCTGAAAATAATCGTAAAATAATTTTTCCATATAATTACAAGTGTTGAGGGCGTTGAGGGTGACAGATGATGAGGTTATGAGTGTACCATACGTACAAGTTTTGGAGTTTACTTTTCAGAAGGAGAGTGAATAAATAAAAAAGTAAATTATAATATAGATTGATTGTAGACAAATGAAAAAATAAAAATGTTCGCTGAAAAGCAGTTGAAGAATAAATTGCTTACTTATGAAAATGAACCGAAGTGAACGTTTGAATTGACTGCATTTAACGATTCTGCAGCTATGAATTGTGCGGAAATTGTTTAAGAAATATGTGTTTATGTTAAATATCATGAACATTATTAGTTTTCTAAGAAGGAATGTACATTTTTTTTCCTGAAAATATTCGGAAAATAATTTTTCTTTATGATGACAAGTGTTGAGGGTGACAGAGCAGCGCCGCCAGCGGATTAGTTCACGGCTGGCATCAAACTTTAGCCAGCGCTTTTGCACGCGGTCGAATAGGGCTGACTGGGACTAAGGTCACGATTACTATGACGTTTGCCTTACTGTTTTCTTACTGAAAGAAATAAAAATAAATCTTTGGCTCAATTTGAATATTTCTTTAAATGTGAAAAAAAAATTTTTTTTCATCGAGTCATATGCACATATTTTGGAAAAAGTTAAATATATCAAACCTGAGTTCCTTTGAATGATCAAACCAAAAAAGAAAACAAAAAAATATTAAACGATTGCAACATTTTTTTAAACTTTTTTCGGATATCAACCTCACTCAATATCATTGAAATCAATGCGAACTCTCGTAATGAAAGTTTTCACTTCACTCCAAACTTTCCTCTCATTCAATCGCATTCGATAGCATTCAAATGAAAGAGAAATCTCTAGGCGTTCTTGAAAAGTTCTCGAGAGTGCGTTTTGTCCTGCCAGTGAAAGGGCAGTGAGTGAAGGATCACACACCCTAATTGTTGTTACAGAATATAGATCATGGAATATTGGTCGTCAACGCAAGCCCTTTTAATTCGATTTCCAGTTGTAACTTAACCTCTTTACTGGTTGGCGGTGGCGTCGCGCGCAAGGTCGTATATACTAGAGATCCTCAAGGGAGACTTGAGACGCGTGGTACTCAAAATTTGATTGGTGCCGCTGTATCGGAACCTGCTATTCTAAAAATGGCGCGATTTTCAAATACAGTGTTTATTCCACAACCTATTTAATACAAAATAAAGAGAATAACATTGAATTAAACATTTGAAATAAACGAAATATAATTAAAATTCACTTTTAGGTATATATATTATACAGATTTCCATAAATAATATTGGTTGAATAAATACACTTTGTAGGTCGGAAGCAAAGCTTTGGTTCGAAAAGGTTATACATACAAATAAAGTAAAAATAAATTGTAGGAAAGGATGAAGATTTACACCTACAACCCATTTCCTCCCTTGTTGCTGATACATAAAATCAGGTAATATTGCGTACATGATAAGATTAATTAAAGTTAAACTATGTTTGTGTAACTCACCTTCTCGCATTTTTCATCTATGCAGTTCTGCATCAATCTTTCGAATATCCGCGAATGTTGGCAAATTAGTGTTTAGGGACATGTTACCGACTGAACACACTAGCTGCATTTTGATTGTGCATTTCTAAACAAAGACCTAATTTGAATTTCGCGCCTAATGTATTTGTTACTGTAGGAAGTGTTGCACAGCGCCATCTTCACCTGACTTGCCGTCCACACTAAATACATCTAGATGGGAAACGACTACTTGGAAACTGAACGGAAGTCTGGTAGGACAAATTAAATTTCTGTGACATGGAAATTATGACGCCTGCCAGTTCGGATACCTAGACATTGGGATAAATGAAAATTAGGGAAAATGAAACTTATGATTAATGATAATTCGGATAAATGTAAAATATGACAATAGAAATTCGTCCAAATGAATATTAGGTTATGTGGAAATTAGGAAAAATGACATTTATATCGGATACCAACTCGGAAAAAAATAAGATTATATTAAAATTAGTATAAATAAATATTATGGTGAATACAAATTCGAAAATACGAAAATTATGCCAAATGAGAATTCGGTATAATTGAAATTATCGTAATTGATAGTGAGGACAAATAGAGGTTATGTGAGTTGACACATCGACAAAATAAAAATTATAACAAGTGATTGTTCGGCAACTTGATATTTCGGTCAAATGAAACGTAGGTAATATGAAATTTGGGGTATATTCATGCGCCTCGAATTATCCTGATGTAACAGGACATTTTTCTTCGACAAATGCGGTCGTTTTTGCTTCAAATCGATATCGAATCTGTCTAAAAGCTCTGAATAATATTGGCCGTTGATCGTTTTACCCTTCTGAAGGTAATCGATGTGAATGATACCGCGTGCATCAATACATATTTATGTGAACACAATAGTTTCTTCTTCTAAAGAAACGCTTCATTGGTAGAAATGGATCAAATCTTTGTACCCATTATATATTTTTTCAACTTGACAAATATTCTTTTGAATTAAATAATTATTTCTTCTGATTGAAAAGACCTAAAAACTTGATTCAAGTATGGACAATTTGATTGATTCATAGGCCTGATGACCAATTCAAAAAATCTATTCTTTTTATGTAAAGGAAATCATTCTCTTGAATTTATGAAATATTTATTTTGATTAAAAAAATACCGCAATAGAATTCATTTCTTCAAATCAACAAAATACATGGCAGGTTTATATAAGAATTGCTGTGGTAAAAGAATATTTTCGTGATGCTATGAATTTTTCAAATAAATGCACTTACTTGTTTCCAAACATTTTATTCAATATGTGTATTAATATTAATAAATTCATCATAAACTCAATATGCACTGCATTTTTTAATGATAATATGTATATTACATTCAATATGCACATGCATATTGAATTCAGATTACATGTGTGTGATGTCATCTGCATACATTTTATACAAAGGCGAATATTTTTCCTAACAGTTTAGATAACTACTATCGGCGCAAAAATGATAGGCATCTGCCTTTGAAGCTTAACAACTCAGCAAAAAACAAAGCTAGAGTAATAAGTTAACAGCCATTTGAGAGTTAAGAGTGACTCGCGTAAATGAGCTTGAAGACGGTAATGCAAAAAAAATTTTGTGCTTTGCAGACGGAAAAATGTAACAGAAAGTAAGGAATTTCGGGCACATTTAAGAAGAGTCAAGTTTAGAGCATCATTTCTTATACAAGAGGCAATGGAAAAAATTTGAAAAAAATCATGAAGAAGAGAAAAACATTTGTGAACAAATCGCAGTTGACCAATTTAGGAAATAATGAAAATTGTTGTTTGAAATTACAAAAATGTACAACTATACTATCGTCAGTTCTAATGAAGATATTAATTACAAGACTTGGCAAGTTTACGCCCGTGGCGTAGAAAATATTTGGGGCGCCCTTGCAGCTTACGGAAAACTATTTGAAAGGTAACTTGTCCTTTGAATTTAGGATTTAAACCTACAGGTAAGAAAATCAGGTATATAGTCCGAGCGAAAGAATAGGCTAGCTTCTGAATCAACTTTGAGGTCGCCTTGAAAACTTGAGTAATTCTTGATTAACTTGCGTGCTGAATTATGTCTGCCAAATGGAGAGTTAATTCAAAAGTCTACTATTATATTTTTGGTTCAGAATTCATTTCTTTTGGTTAAAAATCCTATTCTTTCGTTAAAAATTGAACAATTCGTTGAAAATTCGATTTGTTTTTTGGTTTAAAATTAATTTTTTGAAATGAAAATTTAAACACTCCTTTTTGGCTGAAAATTGATCTTTTTAGTTGAAAAATCATCAACTAAAATTTTGATTGTAACGTGCTCTTTGAACGGCCATAATTGCCTTTATTTTATAAATATAATACAAAAAAAAGGAAACATCTACTTCATTTTCAGCTCTAATTTTAATCCCTTCATATATTCTCTATATGAATAATACGGTTGTTTATGTCCTTTAATAGCAGCATTTTGTAAAATCGAAATCACTAATTAAAGGCGAAACAAAAGTCTACTCTCAAGCTGAAATGCTGCTGAACTGAGGCATAATAAAGTTTGATTACAAAATGTACCCAGGTTGGAGAAAAGAAAAATATATATTTTTTAATTAGGCAAATTTAAAAAAAAATGTGAGAAAAGTTCGAAACATTTTAAAAGACATTTATCTAAAAGGTTTTAAGTTTTTTTAAAAGATTAAAAAAATAAATAAAAATTTGAAAACATTTCAACAATTTTTTGAAGAAATGCAGATTTTTGAAGATTTAGAAAAAATGTTAGAAAAGCTTCAAAAATTTTGAAAGGATTTGAGAGAATAAAAATTGTTCTTAAGATTCATGAGAAAATTTAGAACTTCAACAAATTAAAAATAATTATGGCAGTAATTTTCAATTCTAAATGATGAAGCATAATATTTTTTTCTAGTTAAACCTGAATCACACTGGGTTTTAAGAGGAAAAGTTTAATTAAACGAATTATTAAGACACCTAACCTAAAAGCAACGGTACTGACGTTAAAATTTTGACATTCACAGTGAACTTTGAAAAAATTCCACCCGTACTTTGTACGTTGATTATAAATAAGAATTTAGCCGATGAATTTTAGGTCATTACTTTAATTTTAAATATTTGACCAGATTTGGGTGCATCAAAGAACTTTCAACCTTCACGCACTGTGTTTTACTATACATGTATATTAATTCTACAAGATGATGGTGTATATTAAATTTACTACATGTACATGCATATTGCTTCCATTACATTTATAGTAAAATCGTTATAGAAATTTCTAACAGTGTAATGATTATTTTGACTAGTAGATCTAAAAATGTAAAAATAATTATCTCGTCTTCGGATATAGATTTCAAGCTGAAATCTAACTTAAAAGATGCTTCTCGATTCAGCGGTTTCATCTCAAAAGTTGAATGGTCAATAAAAATATTTATTGTCTGAATTAAAAGCGTCGGAATAATTAAGATCTTAACGAGTTTCAATACTGGAAAACTCGTATTGAAAAAACGTCCTTCCTCAGCATTGTTCAATTTGAGCGTGAAAGAGATCCCTTCAAAAGAAAAGGGTTTACGGAAGCTTGACCCTTTTTTTGGAAGGGATCTCTTTCACGCTTGAATTGGACAATTCTGAGTAAGGAAGCTTTTCAATACGAGTTTTCCAGTATTGAAACTCATTCAGATCGAAATTATTATTCCGACGCTTTTAATTCAGAAATTAATCATTTTTATTAACCATTTTACTTTTAAGACGAAAACCATTGAATCGAGAAGCTTCTTTTAAGCTAGAGTTCAGCTTGAAATCTCTATCCAGAGCCGAGATAATTATTTCTTGCATACTACTTTCCAACCGAGCAATTCACGCCTACCCCGAAAGGGAAACGGCTTAATGATATAATAATAATAATAATTATTCAATAATAAAATATCAAGTTCTGCTCCGTCAATATTTTTTTATCAATTACACACTAATATCAATAATTTTGAATTAATAACATGTTATTAAAGCAACCATATCTTAAATTTTCGCACTTTTTCAACTTTCTGTTTAAAAGAAGTACTAAAATTGTATATTTAAAATGAGAAAAAGAAATACCTTATTTAAAAGGTTAACCTAGAGGAATATTTTTCCCCTTATTCTGACACATCTTGAGAATAACAATACAAATTTTTAGACAGAAATATTAAAAATTGAACAATTTCAATTTATGTTTAAAAATTTTTATTTTTATGAGTTTTTTTCGATGTGAATAATTCCAACGACACATTTAAACTACACGAATTGATTCTAAAATGTTTAAAGAATATTCGAGAATTTTTTCAAATTGAACGGATAAGTAATTGTGAAATGGTAGAAAATCAAAAAGTGCGTAAGGTGACATTGACCCAGAGTGTTCGCCGTGATCGAAAAAATAGGTGGGAGCTATAAGTGTTAAAAAATATACAGAGGACGTTTCGATTGGCAATTCGAGGGGAGCGCGACCATGATATTTATCGGATGGGGTAAGGAGGGGCAGCGCCGACCAGTTAACAGTCAATGATTTTTTATAGTTGATAAGATGTGGAATTGATCCATTTTTTCTTCGTTTCGAGTCCTACATTATTGTATATCATATTCCTATAAGTATTAATTACATGAATAAAACAATGATTTAGTAATTTAATAATTTCTAACAAGCTGCATTTCGTCGCCTTTTTCCCACACCGGGGGGCAAAGCCGACCGCAGCTTTTTATTAAAATCAAAACATCTGAAGATGGGAAAACATGATGGTTCGCGTCTGTGGTATTTTATGTACTAGAAAAATTACCTTCAAACATATCCAGCAAGGTGTGGAGTGTGGAGGCTTGCAATCGTCGCGGCAGCGTAGCTACATGCAAATAATGCGACGGCGATGTTTAGAACGTCTAAACTATAGAGATGGAACGGTACCTTGCGTGTGTGCGTGTGTGGCCGCATAGCGAGTGCAACTATAAACTCTTTCTTTTTAGATTCTCTTTCACCTAGGCCCAGGTGCACACTGATCATTCCGTACATTCATACAATTTCCGTTCCGCAATCCACCCTGATATTATTGAGTGGTTCGGGGAAGAGGAAACGAAATTTCCATCCCTGTGTAAAATAGAAACCATGTTTTCATCAGAGAATAATTCTAATCCTTGATGAAAATCATTTTCTCAGGTTATTACTCTCCTCATTCGCAAGTTGGCTTACTGTCAGTCCCCGGGAGCTTGGAATGCCGCGTGAGCATGCTGACAGTAAGATCTCAGGTTACGAGCGAGCAGAGAGTCCCTTGAAACTCATATAGATGGTTGGGTCAATGTGGCTTGAAATAATATTTCGAGTCACATTAATTATAAAAAAAAAAAGAATGGAGATTCGCTCGTGACAAACCACACTGGAATTTGATTCTTTCGTTTCCGAAATTTAGGGTACCTTGCGAGTGAGGGGAGCCCGATTTCTTCCTCTACATTTCTTAACGGGAATGACTTATTTTATCCATTCATACCCATACGCTTACAGACAGTGTACGTAGCTTAATTTCAGAATGGTTTTAACGTTTGCGTAGGGAGTTGAATCGTTGGCCTTGAAGTAGTTGAGCTAGTGTGCGCCGAGGGCTGCGTCGCAACCCTTGGTGATACTGCAGGCGTTTCCTTACAGGCACATCTGCTTGTACGTATTAAAGATTCTTGATTGTGCAGAGGTAGCTCGATCTCAATGCGGGCTTCTTTAGTGTTTTCCGAGGGCCTTTTCGCTTCAGGATTGATCTGGTTGTAGTTGGAGTCCTTCGGGCCCTTCTCATGATATGCTCTGGTAATGCATCTCTAACTTCATTGACACAGACTTTCTCAACTGGGTTTTCTAATTCATTATGTTCTATGTCGCAGTTCTCTTGCCTTATACCTTCAAATTGTTTAAACAATTTATTATTGCTTTTAGCAATTTTCTCTCAGAATAGAGATAGAAAGTCGCGTTTGTTTCCAAAAATTTTCCACTTTTTGTATTATTGTTGTTAATAATATTCAATTTGAATAATGCTAGAAAGTTGCGGTTTTTTTCTGAAATTCACATCTATTTGTCTACTTTCCACTAAGGTGATCTGATAATTAACTAAAATTAGCAAAAAATAATTATTAAAACAAATTATTATTGTTGAGAACTATCTTCTATTCTTCTTCGTTGTTAATGTTGGATAGTTGCGGTTTTTTCTGCGTTGTTTAAGTTTTAACAAACTTTTCACTTTGTGAAGTAATGAATAATGCAAGTTAACAAAGTTTTTTACACAATTCATAATTGTTTATAACTATCTTCTCATAGATAAGTGCCAAAAGGTTGCGGTTTTTTCTGATCTCTTAAACTTTTTTCCACTTTTCACTTAGTGAGGTAGTGATTAATGCAAGTTAACAAACATCATTATTTAAGCAATTGATTATTGTTTCTAACTATCTTCTCTGAGAGTAATGCTAGAAAGCTGCTTTTTTCTTAACTGTTTTGTTTTGATTTAAGTTTTTAGTTGTGAAAAAATAATAAGTGAACCTTAACAAGAATCATTTCTTTAAAACCCTTTAACGGCCAGTGGGACACTTAAGTCCCATCTACTTTGAAAAATTGTAACTCCCATAAAAATGAACGTATCGTCTTTGTTAGGGTCTCATTTTGAAGATGAAGGATTCATCTAATCATGAAAAATTTGGCAAACACAAGGGTTGCACCCCTTCAGTTTTACACCCCGACAAAAGTGCGAAAATTGCGACAAAATTAGAAATAAGCATAAATTCCAGGAAAATTTTTTTTCTGGGTCGCAATTTCATACAAGAGAAGTGAAAGAAAAAGGAAACGGAAGTCGCTTAAACTAGAAGCGTAAAGATTTGTAAGTAATGGATATGTAGTAGCATAAGTAGCTTAAGATGCGTTTGCGTTATCGCTCTCTCTCTCTCTCTCTCTATCTCTCTCTCTATCTCTCTCTCTCGCACTCTCGCTTCCGATCAATCGCACACTTGATCGCTAATACGTCCCAAATAGAGCTATCGTCAAAATAGAAATAAGGTTCTAGATGTAAGATTTCATGTAAATAGGTGTGAATAAATGTAAATAGTAAGGATAAGATTTATAAAATATGTAAACAGAAGTATTGTAAGAAATGGAGGTCATGTAAACCCTTAGGGGACACATTATGAATAGAGAAGAAAAGCCGAATCTAAAATACGGTAAAGAACACTAAAGTTCTTGAAAAAAGAGTTGAATGCAATAACGGTCTGTACTTGCATTTTCATACTTTATTTTTTAATCTCCTATGTTTTATGTCGAAATAAAAAAAATGTGTGCCTTCTAAAAAGAACGTGTCAGTCTCTTTTATCATTTACATCACTTGTTTTTCTTCTATTTTTTATGAATTTATGTACAAAACAAGTGAAAAGTAAGGGAATTCTAAAAGTTTAAGTACACTGTTATTGTACCCAACCGTTCAAATCTCAATGATTTATTTCACTACAAAATGCAAAATTTAGCATTCTGAGCCACCCTAAAAAGTTCATTATCAAAATTTTTTTTTTTCAGTTTGTGATTAAAATCTTTTTACATTACCATTCGCAGCATCTGAAAGTGAGTGTAAATGAACACAATCAGCACCAGCAGAATTTCCAAAAAGTGTAACTCGATTCGCATCTCCACCGAAGACATGAGAATTTTGTTTCACCCACTTAAGGGCAAGCAGTTGGTCTTTCAGTCCAAAATTTCCTGGGGCCACTGAATCGCCGGTTGATAAAAATCCAAGAACGCCCAATCGGTAGTTCATTGCAACGATAATAATATTCTCCTCGAATAATGCTACAAAGTTGCAGTTTTTTCTAATATTTTCCAGTTTTGCTCCACTTTCAAATCCTAGTGAGGTAATAATTAAGCGAAAATAACAAAAACAATTGTTTAAACAATTTGTCATTATTTTTAATAATATTATCTTTGAATAATGTTACAAAGTTACGGGTTTTTCTGAAAACTTTAACTTTTTGTGCATTTCATACTTATTGAGGTAGTTATTAAAGCAAGTTCACAAACTTAATTGTCAAAAAAGTTCATTATAGTTTGCAACGATATTCTCTGAGAGGAATGCTACAAAGTTGCATGTTTTTCTAAAATTGTCAGCTTTTCTTTGATTTTTTAGTTACCTCAAGAAAAATTTAGATTTAAAAAGTGACCTATCCCTCTATAATGAAGAATGAAGAAGACGTTTCTTTTCGGTTGTTGACGGGAAGTATAAGAAAAATTTTGTGTAGGGGATAAAAAAATTAAATTAAAAAAATCGACACTTTTTTCGCTGTTTGCAGTACTATGAAAATTAAATTCAAGAAAACTGAGTTTTTCAAGAAAAAAATGATCTAAAATCTGTGCCTAATATTGCGTTCTAAATGTCATTTTGAACTTTTGTTTTTATTTCAGCGCACTGTGCGCAGCCGTAAAATGGAAGCTCTAAGGCGGCTATACAAAACAATTATTTCTTCTAACCCTAATTAGTCACACTTCAGTGGAATCGCATAATAGTCACACTGGGTCCCAATGAGTCCTAAAAATCTGAAAAAATTGCTAGGTATTATTTAAGGATTGCAAAAGATGATAAATTTTTCGTTAAAAAAAAACCCTCGAGCGATTACTGTCATTTCGTATTGAAAATACTTGTTAGTCATCGAACCTACAAGGAACAATCCAAAGGCACAATGCGTCACTGAGAGTGCTTTATTACCATCTCTGTCATTCTTACGGCATTAACTTTATTACAGCTCCGCTAAACGCTCCTAGGGTGTTATGTTTTTCATATTATATTCAACATTAGTTATTAACTTTGCAATAGGAAAATTTTTCTTATTATATGGTAGACCGAAATGTCCGCCCAGACTAATTATTTCTTTTACATCATTTGGTATATTTTTATTAGATAGATTAACAACCCAGTTTTTCGAATCTGTGGTTATTTTTGGATTTCGTTGATATCTCAAGTTTTCAATTTTATTTAGTGACATGTTAATTAATTTATTAACAAAATTGTTGATATTTGCTGTAGTGTTTTACCACGAAAGTTAATAGATTTCTCAATTTTTGAGCAGACTTTTTTGGAAAAACAACGGATATTAGGTTTAATGTTACAAATAATATGGTTTGGTAAAATATATTCGTGCTTACATCTGTACAAAAATCTGCGTTGGTTTTTTCTTTTTTCCATATAAAAAGTGAGGTCTTTCCACTTTTTTATAATCCAGACTGCATAATCTCCATGTTCTTCTTTTGTTCGTTTGTAAAATCTTTCGTTGTCCATATTTGGTGTTTAAATTTTAAGGCCAATATATAGATAAATGTATTTTTGCGGTATATAATAAATAATGCCCATTAAGGCCTATTCCGCTTCTTTTGGTGTTAAAATTTTTTTTTTTTTCATTAAAAATTTGCCGACATGTTTCAACCTGTATTTCAGGTCCTTTTCGAGGCTTATTCTAAAAGGAAAAGTACATTATTAAATAAAAATAAACTGGAGAACATTACATCTATATAGAATATATATAAATTTTCGCTGTTTACCTATTATATAGAAAAAAAAGAAAAACCGCTGAACACTATGTTGAGTTTTTTTAAGCATCCTCGACATTTTTTTTTATCTTGTATATTTGTTAAAAGTTCAAAAATTGTAAACGCAATTTTTTGATAACGTATCGTTTACGATATAACCTTAAAAAATCTCATCTGAAACAGAAATTATTTATGAACAAGTTAGTTTATTAATTTAAAATGTTGTTTTTTATTATTGTTTATAACTATCTTCTCCGATAGTAATGCTGCACAGTTGCGGTTTTTTAAAAATATTATCCACTTTTGTCACTTTTCAACTACATTGAGGTGATAATTAATTCAAATTGAGAGAAATAATTTTTTAAACAATTTATCATTATTTTGAATAATATTATCTTTTAATTATGCTGTAAATTTGCATTTTTTCTGAATTTCTCAACATTTTGTTCATTTTTCAATTAAAACAAGGCAATAATTACTACAATTAACAAACTTAATAGTTCAAACAAACTATTATTGTTTATGACTATATTCTCCGATAGCAATGCTGCATATTTACCGTTTTTTGAAAATATTAAACACTTGTCAAATTTTCAACCATACATAGAGGTGATAATTAATAAAAATTAACAAATATAATTGTTTAAACAAATTATAATTATTTTTTAATAATGTTATCGTTTGATAATGCTATAAATTTGCACTTTTTTCTCAAGTTTTCAACTTTTAATCCACTATTCACTCAAACTGGGCTAATAATTAATGAAATGTAATGCTCGCAAGTTTGAGCGCGCCTAGGGCGCGCGACTGTTGTTTCTCGCGCTTTGCGCTCGAAGATATGTTTACCTCGCGCTACACACTCGGTTTTTGTATTTCCTCCACATTCGCGCCCAGACCTTTTAAAATTAAAGGTCAAATCATCGACAACTGTAATTCCGTGATTGTGACTTCTCTTTTGTTAAAGCTCCTTTGGCTTTAGAGAACAAATCTGAACTTTTCTACATTATGTTCAACACTATGGTATCAAATGTATATCATATTTATTTCTGTATCTCAAGCTGGTACTGCTTATTTAGATTTTGCAAAATAATGCAAAAATGTTATTTCTCATGATTACTTCAATATTTGCTCCTTATTTTGCACCAATTTTTATCCTCAGCTACCCTGAAAAATCTATCATTTCAATAATTTCATATTATCACAATTCATAATATGCATTGGCACTAATGCAAATTATGATTCAAGTTTCAACAGATTGCTTTTTTACATTTTCATACTCGTTATAAATATTAAAACGTATCAAACGTCTGAAACCAAAGAGCATGAAACAATTATTGGTCAAGGAAATTAAGCACTTCATCACGGCGAATTCACGTAACTTTTTTTCGCGATTTGGAACTTCGATATCTTTCCTTCAAGAAAACGCATCAGAATGGATGAAGAACGCAGATTACTTGCTAGGCTTAACAATTGTTAAACATTTAACAGTAGTGAATGATACTGCTAAAAGAGGTGTTAAATTAGTATCGGACTTTTACTGCTTGATAACAAGAAATGAGGACCAAAACAGGTACTTACTGCAAGTAGTAAAAAATTATAGAAAACAGTTTCCAGATAGCAGAAAGAAAACATTTTCTTCGGCCAAAAAATAATATATTGTGATCAGCGTTCTAATTAGACTGCATATGAAAGTCTTATGAATACCAATCTGACATACTACAAGACACAAAAAATATATATGAAAATATATTTACGAAAATAATTCTATGTGTAATATTTTATATTATTGATCCACATTTTTTAATAGAACCCTGCTTGAACGAATAAAAATTGTTTAAACAATGACAGGACGTTTTTAATAGAGTTTACTACTCCTCGAAATCATTCAATATTATGTTTAATTCAGAAAATACGATTTAAAAATTATTTTTCGAAAAATAATTGTTTAAGCAAATTATATTTGTTTAAAAAATTAAAAAATGGTTAATATATTCTTTGTATACACTATTCTGTCAGAAAAATAATTATAAGTATTTTATTTTTTTAAAGTTATCGAAAAAGAAACTGCTTAAGCAAATCAAAATAATTTAAACAAATACAAATTTATTGAACATTAAAAGATATGTATCAAAATGATATAATTATTCAACAAAAAGTAGCATAGGATACCAATTTGAGAAAAAACTGGACATCTCTGTGTCAATTTTTAGAATCCGCTTAGGGGTTATTCCTTCGGGACCATCCCTGGACAATTGTCCGCGACTGCCTATTAATTATTGTAACCATATTTAGCACAAACCCTTGGTACAGGGACCCTCTATCCGCAACCCGAGGACGCGTTCGGTGGGTTTGTCATAGGCCCTCCAGTTCTATTCCAAAGGAATAGAACTGATATACATACATATATATAAAAAAAAATATATATATATATATATAATTTTTAAAAACAGGGTAAACACCATCACGTCCCGAGCAAAAAGGCTAGGGTAGATTGGAAAAAAGGAAAAGAGAGAGACCAGCGTGCTGATTATGCCAGGCTGGTGAAACCTTACCAATTATTCATTGTAGGTTTTTGTGTCACTTATCAGCCCCACATGGACTGTGTCAGAGTTCAGTATCTAAATGAGTGTGAGATAGTTGCTTTAACAATTATTTTATTTTAAGAAATAAGAACAGAGTTAAGAGTTACATAAATTAAACTTACATGATACCTTTCTACGTTTGAAAGGGCGAGAGTGTGCTGCTTTTGTCGGTTTGATCTCCATGTTTATCGTCGAGCAGCGACGGAATTCTGCCGGATGTTTTTAATAGTGAAAAGATGTGCGAGCACTGTTCAATAGTGGTAGTGCGATACAGGGTCCTACATCAGATACCCAATCTCCATTTAAGTTCTTTTCGCAAACGTTAACACTGCGGACTTTATTTGGAAAGTTACTCTACGACGACCGAAAGTCTTAGCCGAAGGGACTTACAAGGGGAAGGCCAGCTCTGCGACATTGAGTTTGAGATGAGACTAGTATAAATCGATAGAACGTCAAAAAATATTAGACACGTATAGCGGCTTTCTTGTAATTGGGCCCTAGTTTTTTAAATGAATTTTTGAAAATCACGATTTTCGTGTTATACGAGTATCTACCGTGGCGCACGAGATTTTCTCAACCAAAGTCAGTGGTACAGCGGTAAGGTGGTTGGCAGAGGAGCACTTATTCAACAAAAAGTAGCATAGGATACCAATTTGAGAAAAAACTGGACATCTCTGGGTCAATTTTTAGAAATTTTGTGAATAAACAATAAGTAACTATTTAAATAATTGCTTGTTTTTAAAAAAATGTACTACTCCAAGCAATGAAAAACTATTAAATTTCAATCAGAAAATACGATTATTTTTTACATTTTTGGTGAATAAATAATTGTTTAAATAAGTGACATTTGTTTAAACAATAAAAAATTGTTTGGAAAGTCATGAGAAATATTCAAATTGTCCATTAGTAATTATTTGTATGAAAAAGACAACGGAAATTGCTTGAAAGCAACAATAATACGTAAAAATGTAGTTTTCTTATTTTCGGGTCATATTTGGGGCGCTCTGAGGGGGACAAGGGTCGGCTAAGAATAAAAGTTATTAGTATGGTTTCATTTCATAGGTACTCCTCTTCAATTGATAAAAAAGTTGGGACGTTTCAATCAAACCCTGAAGTATGAGTGCAATTTTACAAAGATCCAAACTTTCTCCATGTTAATGAAATGGGATTTGGAGTGCCCGGTGGCATGTGTTAATATTCGAATTTGAAAAAAAAAAAAAAATTAGGCATTTTTTTCTCCGAAAATGGACAGTTTGGGGGTGGGGCTTGCACTGTAGCTCGAAAAGCGTTTTTTGCACCACCATAGTGTATATACATTAGGTCGTATATAAAAAAATTTGTCTCTCCTTTTATGGGGGAGGGGGTGACAAGTTTCTAATGGGGGCCAAAATGACTTCCTGAAAGTTGAAGTAAAAAAAACATTCTCTTAGTTCGCACAACGCGGTTAGAGGTCAAAATCACGTAAAATTTACTTTTTTTTTTTAACTTTTCAGCCCCCCGTAAAAGGAAAGACCAAATTTTTCTTCGATACGCCCTAATATATATATATATATAAACTAAAGGTTAACAACCACCGCAGGGTCCCACTGGGAGTAACTGTCATCTAAAAAAAGACGATTGACACTAACAACAATTGGATCGTGTAGTAGACACTTCAAAACATAACCCTGAATTTTACTCGATTTTTTGGAAACCAGAAACAGTTCAAAAACTGAATAGGACTTAAAAGACCCTGTCTGTAAACGGAAGGTGCGAAAAAGAAGTGTGTAAACGGAGGGTTAAAATTGAATGTGTTGTAGTTCTTATTTCAATACACGCATTTTATCTTGAGTATATTGTGCAATTTATAATTATTATCTATTTTAATTTCAATAATGGTTAATTATGCTCGGTTTGAATCGCGCTCTGATAGCGACAAATGAGGGCCGCTGCGCTGGTCCAGGCGTAATGCTAAAGTAATGCTAAAGTAATATGGCATTATAATTAATAAAATAAACAAAATAAATAAGTAAACTGTTGCAATTATAATAATATGTTGAAATTTACGTTAAATGTTCATGCCGTAATTGCAATAAGTTTCTTTTTCAGCGTTAAAAAATGTGTCTATAATTGCATTCTGCTAACTTCAGCTTCAAGCGAGTTGCCAGCATGCAGGGGCCCGACTTCAATGACAGCCACTTTGTTATTTTTTTTTATTTTTTAACGCTGAAAAAGCAACTTTTACGGCACGACCATTTAACTTAAAGTTTAACGTATTATTATAATTGCAACAATTTACCTATTTATTTTGCTTCTTCACTGATTGAAATATCCGAAAGTGGTGGTGAATATGATATCACTACAGCGAAAATTTAAGAGAATGACTTGTTAGCAACCTATTACATGACTAGCATTGATCAAGTTAAACACAAAAGTGCTTGCACATCCTGTTTCTCTTTCCCGGTAAGAAGACTTGCATTGAAAATCATTCGAAAATTTCCTGTTCAATTGTGACGTGACAATTATTGAATCCTTTTCGATACCGTCTTTGTCCTCGCGTTTTGAATCCTCAGAGCACTAGAAGTTATCTCTTAAATTGAATCCCTTTCTGTACCCAGTGGCGACGACGTACAAAAGGACGTAATGAAGGACATACAAAAGGACGTACCAAAGTACGTCATTTTGTATCCCAATTCGGGACTTCCTTTGGTACGTCCTTTTGTACGTCCTTTAGTACGTCCTTTTATACCTACTTTTTTACGTCGTTTTGCTCGTCCACTTTTTCAAGTGGGCCGAATTCAATGACAGCCACTTTGTTTTTTTTTAACGCTGAAAAAGCAACTTTTTGCAATTACGGCATGATCATTTAACGTAAATTTTAACGTATTATTATAATTGCGAAAGTTAACACATTTAATTTGCTTATTTTAATAATTATACTGCTATATTATTTTAGCATTACTTTAGCATTACTTTAGCATTACGCTGTAGCGTAATGATTGCGTTCGGCCGGTCCGCCAGGGCTTCCTATATACAGGATGTTTCAAACCTGCCTTGCCACTCTGTAATACAGTCCAAACTCCGCGCATTGCCGTTTTCGGGGCTGTAGGGGAGTATAATTCCAAGAAGCCATAAGCCCCCACTCTAAGCGCGTACACGCTCGAATGCATGGAGAAGATTGCAGGTGAAAAACTCCGAGCATTGCCGCGCGTCGGTTAGGTTAAAAATCTATCTCGAATATCGTTTTATGTACGTGGTGTACATTAGGCTGGTCCAAAAATTCAATGCAAAAATATTTTTCACCCTAGAGGGCGATCCCCCCCCCCCAAGTTTCCATTTCCGAAGAAAAAAAATACCGAATTTTTTTTCGAAATTCGAATATTAACACGTGCCACGGGGCACTTCAAAATCCCATTTAATTAACATGGCGAAATTTTGGATTTTGGAAAAATTAAACTCATACTTCAGGGTTTGCTCGAAAAGTGCCAACTTTTTTAGGGATTGAAGAGAAGTACCCATGAAATAAAAACATACTAATAACTTTCATTTCTAGCCCACCCTTACCCCCCCCCCCAGCGCCCCAAAAATAAAAAACTACATTTTCGCGTATTATTGACAGATATTTAAAATACGCTTCAAAATTTCTACACGGATCATATGAATACAACTTTCCCTTGAATAAGTTACTGAGATACTTCAGTGAGGTGTCAGAAATGCAAAAATTGTTATTGTTATTCTATTCTTTGTTTTTGCCTCTTGTTTAAAATAGCTTTTTTCTTTGAATTATTTTTTTAAGCATTGTTAAAAGAGCAAACATAATTAACTTGAAACAACAATACCAGTCGAAAAATCATTTTTGTTGTGGTAGACCTATTATTTGCTCATAAATAAAAAGGCGATGCAAAGTCAAAGATTTTAGAAAAAACTGCCACTTCCTAGCACTTATCTGAGAAAAGATAGTTATAAACAATATTTAATTGTTTAAACAACTTTTCGGTTAACTTTAATTAATCATTACCTCCCCAAGTGAAAAAAGGACAGAAAGGTATAAATTGCCGATAAACCGCAACTATCCGGCGCAATCGATATACATGAAGATGGTCATAAACAATAATAATTTATTCAAACAATTATTTTTGCTAAATCTAATTGATTATCAAGTCACGCCCAATAAAAACAGACAAACAGTTGAAAATTTCACAAACAAACCGCATCTTTCTAGCATTATTGAAATATAATATTATAAATAATTATAATAAATTGCTAAACAATTATTTTGTTAACTTGAATTCATTATTACTTCACTCAAAATAAAAATTGGACAAAAAGCCAGAAATTACAAAAAAACCGCATCTTTCTAGCATTATTCAAATATAATAATATCAATATTTACGATAAATTGTTCAAACTCCATTCTATAAGAAAATTGCTGAAAAAAAATTGTTTAAACAATTCATGAAAATATCTAATTTTCAGTATAAAGCTAATTGTTAAGAGAAATGTTGAGTTTCAAATCGATTGAGATAATGTTGAGGATTCTGAATAAGATTTACAAAAACGTCTTTTTTTCTTATGGGAAATGCATGTTAAACTTCATGGGGCTTGCATGATACAAAATTTGATCGTATATCCGCAAAATTAATCTTTTATGAAAAGAATTATTTCTTTTAGTTGACATACAAAATACTGCACGGGGTGGTCTTTTTTTGGAAATTAAGCAAAGGGGGAAATATTGGGATGAACTACACAGGAACCAGTAGAGGATCCTCCAGAGGAACCTGTGCACGATTATGCACTGCACGCAGCAGCTGGGGAACCTGTGAAGGACCTGTGAAGAAAAAAAGCCTGTGAAGAAAGGTTCCTCAGTATCAACATGCTTCAGAAAAACTACACAGGATCCTTTACAGGTTCCTAAACAGGATCCTGCACAGGATCCTCCCGAGGAATTCCTTGCAGCAACATCAACGATAATGCAGGAACCTGTACAGGTATTTGAATACCCAGGTTCCTTTGGAGGTTCCTGCACAGGTTCCTTCGTAGGAACCGGTGTACCGACTTCTACTCATTCAACTTCACGAGAGCGACCACCCCCCAAGCCTCTGGATCAGAAATTTGGCGCGCCTAATAAATTTTAATTATACAACTGTCGATAGGAATTGTACATTTTGATAAACTCTTAAGGCAGCCACGAAAGCCATATTTGATGTTTGACGTTTGACTTGGGTATCCTTTTTGATTTCTGACACCAATCAAAACAAATGTGGTCGTCTAGAGGTCGAAATTCTGAAAAAATCAATTTCTTTTTGTTTGCATTCAACTGTTTTATGCGTTAATGAAAAATATTTTTACCAGTGTATCTAATTAATGCTCTAGTGTTTCATGAGAATATTAGCTTGTGCTTCTGAGATATTGATGTTTATATTTCATAAATCTAGCGCTACGATAGAAATTTAAATTTGAAACAGAAATCTGACGAAACATTCAACTCTTGGTGCTGTATTCTTATCGTATTTATTTTTCATTCTTATCGCTAAAATGATACGATTCAAATAAGAACCTCGAGGATTGTTTTCTTCAGAAAAAAATTTCTCTACAAACTGGAACACAATGATAGAATCTGCCGTGGTAGAAATTATGTTGCACAATATGTTGTCGAAGGTATAGGACAGCTTTTTAGACTACAAAGGACATCTCCCAAATTCGGTAATTTAAAGATTCTGATTTTTCTATTATTCCATTAGTGAAATGCTAAAATACTACTATTTCATGAGTCAACCACTTAATTACTTATCCAATACGAATTTCAATTAATTCAGAACTCGTGGACAATGTAGTAGTAGTATACAATCCTCAAGATCTCCAGCCTGGTGATATACTGGTATGCGGCGGTGTTAAGTATGGTATATATCAGCAGCACGGTGAGCAGTTTGGGTTTCGCCTGGTACATTCAGAGCACAGGGTTCCTTGGATTTACTGAGCATACCCTATCGGGATTGGACCAACTTTAACCGACTTTGGTACAGAGTTAACGCAATATTGTCGTCCTGATATTGAAACTGTGCAACTGCATTTGGGAGGAATCAAGATATGCAACGAAACGCATTTACATCTGTTTACAGGCACATTTACGAAACGTGCTTCGTTGAATATCTGGATTGCTCCCAAATGCAGTTGTACAGTTTCAATATCAGCACGGAAATATTGCGTTAACTCTGTACCAAAGTCGGTCACAGCTGGTTTTTAGCGTATGAGAGTCTTTGAAAGGTACCGTTCTTCAAGCTGAAAATTCCTGTACCAGGAACCTCGGAGGATCCTGCCCATGTTCCTATACACGAACCTGCATACGAACCTGTATAGGTAATTTTGTTGATTACTGTGCAGGATTTTGTCAAAAGAAACTGTACAGGATCCTGCAAAGGAACCTGTACACAAGCTAACCTATAAATAATCCTGTACAGGTCCCTTCACAGAGTGAATTGAGAAGCGGGTTCATGTGCAGGAACTTGTTCAGGATCCTATACATGAACCTGCATAGGAACTAATCCGCGAGGGTTCGCTAGTGGCTTGGCTCTCTCGATAGAGTTGAATTAAGACCTAAATTAACGCCTCAATAGTGTACAAATCCCTTCGTTGTAGGCACGCAGGGCCTACAAACGTGACATTTTCGTCTCCGGAATGACCTATTTTCTTAAAATTAATTCTTTTAATTAATTTTATATCCTTTCTAATAATTAACTATTGTAATAGATAAAAAATTTGGTCACAATAGTTTCTTTCATGAAAGTTGTGTCTCAAATTTATTTGGTCAAAAAGGGTATTTTTGCCAAAATTTTTTTTCAACAACTTTTTGGGAAAATTTTTGCCCGAAAAAATTATTTCTAGAAATGTATGTTGTAATACTGTTTTCCACAATTTTTGTTTTTGAAAAATTTTGTGAAAAAAATATTTCAAAACTTTTATTTTGTTATTTTTCTGCAAACAAAATTTCACCCACATTTTTTTATTTTTATTTTGTATTCTAAGATTTCTTTCCTTCTTTTATTTTTTGTCTTCTCCACTGCTTGGAAAAAATGGTCTCTGAACAATTTTTGGACACAATTGTTTTGAAACAAATGTTTTCAATTACATTTCTGTGTATGACATGGTTTTTCCAAAACAATTTTCTTACAAAAATTGCACATTTTTCTTTTTCTGATTCGATTAAGACTTCAATTAACGTCTCAATAGTCTAAGAAAATCTTCCTTGTAGAAACTCAGGGCCTACTTTGAGTAATTTTTAATTAACATCAAGGCAACAATCCATTCAATTTGGCAGAAATAATTTATTTTCAGTCTACTTTCGAATTACAATAACGTTACAATTATTCCTACTTTACAAATGAAATTGTCTGAACAATTCATTATTCTATCTGATAACATTCTGTTTGAATGATGCTATTTACTTGCGAATTTATCTCACATGATCCACTTTTTGTATACTTTCCACTTACAGTGTGGTAACTATTGCTGAGATTGACGAAAACGAAGTACTTAAATGAATTATTGTTGTTTAAAACCATTTTCTCGTGCAGTAGTTCTAAAAATTTCCACCGAAAAAGAGCAGAGCCGTGAACTTTAGTGTCTCCTCTTTCATTTCCCAAACTTTAAGCGCGATATTTTATTTGTTTGGACGTAAGTTTACCATGAAAAATTGAGAACTAGCTTGGTCACGTGACCCACTCGTCACATGGCCTTAAAGAAGAAAAGCAGTTATATATTTCGAGCGAGAGGGTGGGGCACTGCTGATACTCCTGTTAGATCCCACTGATTTTGTTATTTTCATTATATATTTTCTTTTTTTTTAACCGTCATATCTACCTATAATTCTTTCAATTTTTATAATTTCAAAAGAAAATTTTTATCTTGTATAATGGGGTCTAATAAGGTTTAATAAGTCAATATAAATTGAGAATTGAATTGTCTGTTATATTAGTTTAAAAATGTATAATTTAACTTAAATTGAAATTGCTACCAAAATTGGTTTTCTGATCGCTATAATTAAATATACATTTAGCTATTAATTAATCAAATATATTTATTAAATAATTGTAAGAGAGACGTAAAGGCCTCAAATTGTACACCCTCTAAACGATACAGAAAGAAACTTAAAAAAAGAATAATAATCATTGCAAAACTAAACATGTTAATGAATTTCATATTGACCGAAATTTCGGTGCAAAGCGCACGTTCGGCCTGAAGTTCGTACGGAAAAAATCCAGCTATTCGTACCAAAATGTCTGTACTCATTAAAAATTTTACACTTTAAAAATTGAAACTTGTAATGTGAAAAATGTCTAACTACGTATTCCAAACAATTGAAAGTTGTAATTAACATCAACAAAACTGAGAAGTGTGGTCTTTTAGATACAAAATATATCAATAAATAAAATATTAAAAACTAAACATTTACTGATACATGTTCAGTTCATATTGTTCAAAGTCTAACTATTTTATTATTTCAGGATGTACACTAGTTATTTCAAGTTCAAAAATGAGCATTTTGAAAACTGATTTTTAAACTCGAGGAAAATTTTTCTCGGAATTTATAGAGAACTTCTGAAATGTTTTAAAATCTTTTTAAATTTTCTTTAAAAATTAATGTTTAAAAACAGAAAATCCTTACGACCGAATCCATTTCAAATCAGGCAGGTTCTATATTTGAAGTCGCAGAATCTTTCGGGGACAAAATATATTTCTTTTTATACGAAATTAGGCGATAAGTATCTTTACGATTTGTGAAACAAATTTTTTTAACGAAAATTATGCGTATTTTAATGTTTTGCTTTGTTCACAAAAAACCGCAATTTTTTCTTTAAGCGTTTAGAAAATGTTCGGAATTAACAAAATGGCGGCGATTTTTCTTAAAATATTAAAAGTCGATTTTGTTAAAAAAGCCATACTTATATTTTTGCCAATTTTCGGTTAAATTTGTACTATTATAAGAAAAAACCCTTGTGAGTTTTATACGGGCTAAATAACTTTTGTGGCCAGGAGAAATTTTTTTTCACCAAATCTAATTTTCGCGTTTTTGTTGCAAAGAATAACAGATACGAAAAAATTATAAGAAAATAGTTTGCACGGTTAAAAAAGTTCTACATAAAGTTCCTTTACTCATTCATGATGTCTTGTCCTATTTCCGAGATTCCCCCTACTATTTTTTAATCCGATTCAGTGTTTTTTAAAAACTTGATTTTTCGATTTTATTAGGTAAAAATTGGATATTATATAAGGTATGAGATTATGATCTTAGATTTATGATATTAGATCAGATATATTAGATAAGGTATGATGTAAATAACGTCAGGATAGCTTTTTTCTTCTTAAAAATTTTATTGTTTTTTTTTTATTGTTTGTTTTATTGTTCTTCTTTATTCATAATGTGTCCCCTAAGGGTTTACATGACTTCCATTCCTTACAATACTTCTGTCTACATATTTTATAAATATTATCCTTACTATTTACATTTATTTACACCTATTTACATAAAATCTTACATCTAGAACCTTATTTCTATTTTGACGATCATTTTTTAGATGACAGTTGCTCCCAGTGGGACCCTGCGGTGGTTGTTAACCTTAAGTTTTTAATTATATATATAAATATATATATATAAATCAAAATTCAATGATTTTGCGGGGTTCACAAAACACTGCAGAAAAATCTCTAAATGAAAAAAATCATACTAATCACCTTCGCAAAACTCTAAACTACACCCGCAACCCCACAAATTTGTTTCGGTTTCTGTTGCTATTTCTTTGGAATAGAACTGAAGGGCCTATGACAAAACCACCGAACGCGTCCTCGGGTTGCGCATAGAGGGTCCCTGTACGCGGGGCTCTACAAGGATGGACCAACCCTTCCCCTAGCTGCTCGTGGGAACAACAATGGCACCACCAAAAGATCAAAAAGTTGTAGATGCGGTTCAAAATGATCGAACGCGCAGAGCACCCGACAATGGGTCGGCAAACAATTCCGATCATCCTAGAGTTCGGAGTGCTGAAAATAATTCAGATAGAAAGACGATGACCAACCGGCGAAACACCCACATTGAGTGGACGAATCAACTCAAGGATGAATTGCTAGACTGCTACGATGCCATCATTATCCCTGTTCATCGAGGCTTTATGGCGCATATGCATACTCTGTGGTGCCAAAAACTCCCGGAGCTTCAGCTCGTTTCGATTCAATCCTTGCGAAATCAACGTGCCTGCCTTTCGAAAAATGGATATGTACGCGGAGTGCTTCCCCAACCGCTGCTTCATCAAGCTGCAGCCGAAGATTAGGAAGCGACATTAATACCAACCGCGGAAAGCAGGCACCTTCTGAGAGGTGATGACGATTTAAGTACAAGAAGGAACATTCGCATGCAAGTTCCTCCTAAGCCCCAAGATCTCGCTGAAATTGATGCCTCCCTTCGTGGGGAAATCTCGCAAGAATCCGACCTCTGGACCATCAATTGCTCAGTTTATGGTGCTGCGAGAGCTTTAGCTGATTCAAATCGAAGGCTCAAACCAGCTGATCAGTTTAAAAAGTTTTTTTATTTCCCGGTTAAGAATTAAATTCACTTTCATTTCCCGATTTTTCCCGATAGCAAGCCTAGCTCAATTTAGCACAACTACCATTTTTTGGAAATATTAATTTTTCTGTTCTAACTTCCGGGACAATCATTGTATTCATTGAAAGATTCTCTTCAAATCTCGTTGGTAATTTTTTATTTGAAGAAGTGTATGCCAAAATTACACTATTTTTATTTTTATGAAAAATATTTTTCTTTTTATGACAAATATTTTTCTTTTTATGGAGAATATTTTTCTTCAATAAAATTGTTGTAATACAAGCATTTCGAAGAGATTTTGTTAAGCTTTCGAGGAATAAAATAAATATTTATATGTCGACCGAGGTTAATTTACTTTACAAAATTGGGCTTACATCTTATTTTTTTCCACTTGTTTTCACTGTAGTACAATAAATTTAGGTTAGTATCTTTAGGCGAAGAAATCCGTTCTATAGTTTGAAAAATATTCTTCATATATCAATATTTTGTACAGAAAATTATCTTGAGTGACCTTTAATTATTATTTTAAAACGTTAAAAGATCAGATTTCAATGTTTTCTATGAAAAACACAATCCATGAGTGACAGAACGCAATCAGAAACAATAATAGAGTAGATTCATTCAGAAACAAGCACTTTGAACAAAATTGACCTTGAGCGAACATTAAATATATATTTTTCAATTTTGACAAAAATGAGGTGTTATTTTCTAACAAAAAAAAATAATTTGTGGGATTGCCAAATTATTACAAAATAAATAAAAATTGAAAAAGCACCCTTTTAAAGATATTTTGAAACTAAACATTTGTTCAGTTCTTTCAAGCACTCCTACTTTTTAATAGTCCTACTTTCAAATTTATCAGAAGCTTTAATATTTTAGTCGTTCTCAAATAATGATTCAAGTATTAAAAGACGTTCATTTCTAATCCTGCAACTTTAAACGATTTTAATGAGAACGCACACAGGCCTACTGCGCGCATGCGCGCGTATGCAATTCGCAATGAACAAACGTCGAATTCAAAGCAGCACGCTTTCGCGCGCGCCTCACTCTCGACTAGGGTGGGAAAAAATTCCGCTCGCTCCTTTGGAGTCGGTACGCTCGTATCTGTGGAGTGCTCGTATGTTTGGAGCTCGAGTATATATATATAGTATATAGTATATAGTATATATACGTACAAATATAATGTATATTTTAGAACTGTGATATTATTGTCATTATGTCATTATAAAATGAAGAAATTGAACATAAAAATATATCAAGGACATTAAAACAATATGGAGCATGCAACAAAGGAACAACAATTAAAAGGTATAAAAAGCTCTGTCATCTAGTAGACGAATATGCATAAAAATATAATTTTTTTATCATTTTTTTAATTACTAGTACGTATCACCAATTATTTCATATTTTTCATGTTTCTGCAGTTCGTTTTTCAGTAGATAGTGATATTTACTATAATAACCTGTAGATTTGGTTATGCATTTTTCAAGATTTTTCGATGAATTAAACGTAAATTAAAATAACCTAAAAATTTTATAGGATTTATTGTGATCATAATACACGCTAAGAAAAATGTAATAAAACCGGGTTATACCATTTTCCCAAATCATTAATTAAATCAGTTCTAACTTTATATTTTTTACAACATTCTAGAAGATTGAAACTAAAGGTTTTAGATCTTTTTATTTCCTGTTTAATCTGTCGTGAAATCTAGAAAAGTAGATTATCACATCTAAGGGAATATTTCGTAAATATTAATAATACTCATGTAATGATACCGAAATTAAAGTCTTTATAACTTTATTACAATTTTTATATGTAATTACTAAAATTTATCGTAATACTATAACTTTGAATACATTAATTTCCTATAGGATTAATTTATTAAAAATATTATGTCACAATGTCCTTTTAACCCCCCCCCCCCCCACATGTAAGATTTAAGTCCCACTGACTAGAGTCCGTCAGTTCCCCAGAGTAGCTACACCTCGCGATACAGCCTCTCTGGTTCACCTATCCAGATCTATAGCCTATGAGACCAATGAGCCCTCCCACCAACTACAAGGCCCCGCGATCCCTAGGCAGAAAATTGACCAGTTAATCTCACGAAAAATGTTGTAATAATAGGCACTGCCTAGTTTCGATCGTTTTAATTTCCGATTTAAATTCAATTTAGCTCAAGTTTGCAAATTTTCCAATGCATAGCAGCACTTTGATCATAATTTCCTGATTTTTTATAATATTACATTTTTTGTAACGCATGCACGAAATGTTCACTTTTCGAGGCATGTATAGCGTGTGGAAAGTGACCAATTCTGAAGCCATGGTAAAAAGCATTTAAAAAAATCTTTTTTCTAGCTGTTGAACTTGCGCATTTCGATTCAAAATTACTTTCCAGGACTGCCGGACTCATGATCTAACTTTATTAAGAGTTGACACTTGACAGATTGATTGTTAGTAGCGAATAGTGATTGGACCAATTCAAAGTGAGAAACCACCATAAATGACTGGTAAATTACCATGAATTACAGAAAATGGTTAACAATTTTGGCAATTTTCGGGTACCTGAAATTTTTGGTAATTCATCAGTTTTCCATCAATTTTCGGTAATTTCGGAAATTTTTTGGATTTCTTCCGAAAAGCTTCAGATTGCTTAAATTTTCAGTACTTCTGATATTCAACAATTTTCGGAAAATTGGTTTTTATCGTTTTTCAAATAGAAAATACCCTGCAGTTATTACGAAAAGATGTTCTCTTTGATTCGCCTATGGCTTATACAGTAAACTTCATACTTGTGTGAAACGGTCTTCTTTCCGGACTCGTAGCGTGATATACATTCTATTGCCAATCACTTTACTGTCACCAGTCCCTGACACGCATTTTTAAAGCGCGAACTAAAAAATTAAAATCCGGCTAAAATTTCCGCAGCTGCAGAGTTAGTCAGCATGAGAAATAGCAAGAGTGAAATGCTGTATGGTACAGACGAGATACAAGACACTTTCAAAGACTCTTTCAAGGAATTATTGGGAGGTGAAGATATAGGGCAGTACAACTACGATATAGAACACGATACATTGGAAAACCCGGTTCGAAGAATCCGTGTCTCTGAGGTTAGGGATATAATTGAGAACTTAAATAATGGCACGGCTGCTGGTTTAGACAGTATTAGCGCTGAAATGTTTAAATACGGTGGCGAGTACATACCTCACAGGCTGTGCGAATTGATAAATTTATGTACCGAAATGGGAAAAGTTTCAGATGAATGGAAAAAGGCGATTATCGTCCCAATATACAAAAGAAAAGGAGATAAAAGCAACTGCAATAATTACAAAGGTATCAGCATATTAAGTGCCGTAGGTAAAATATACTTAAAAATAAATATTTGCAGGGTAATGAAAATAACAGAAGAAAAGATATGGGGAGTCCAAAGTGGATTTATGTCAGGAAGATCATGTACGGATCGAATATTATTTGTATCTTCTGAGCCTTTACGGAATTCAAGGAATTCAGAAAATCGCAGAAATACAAGAAATTAATGGAGTTCAAGAAGTTTATAGAATTCAGAAATTTCTGAGAAATTCTAAAAGATTTCAAGGAAGTTAAACGACCTTAAGGGAATTGAATTTAAATTCAAAATCATTTCAATAATAATTACTAAATCAGAAAGTATCAAGTAAGTATATTTCATGGAATTTTATTGAATAGTAGAAGAAAAGCGAAATAATTTGTAAAAACCGAGTCGCGAAAAAAGTCTTCCAATACTCATGAAAAAGTATTTTAAAAACCAAGCGATCCTTTCTGATATATAATAAGCTTTTTTTCAGAGCGTGAAAGACTGTCAAATAATTTTTATGAAAAGAGATCCAAGCAACTGGTTGGTAAATTATATTGAAAAGTCTATCAGATTTTATATGATGGCGAACTATAGCCCACCTGTAAACTCGCAAATAAATAAATGAATATATATATATATATATATATATATACTTAATTATCGGTATAATTCCGATAACAAGTGTAAAAACCAAAATTTCACTATGAACAATCGGAAAAATATTCTTTAATTCAAAGAAAATTTATTTGAACTAAAGAAATATATTCATTGGCTCTCAGTAAATGAAAAGTTTATTTGATGGACGTGTCTACAAGTACCGAAAAAATATAGTGGATTGTACCGAAATTTCGGTACAAATAAACCCTCTTTCAGCTCTTTTGGAACCGAAAAATCCGCCCATTTACACCGAAATTTCGGTACCCGTAGCCACGGCCCTATCTAAATCAAAGAAATGGCTTTTTGTTAGAATAAAGATTTTTCTTTAATTTGAGATGATTTTCCTTAGTTGAAGTTTTCTTTGGTTGACTGAAGAAATTATGTAAAAGAAACGGTTTCTTTATTTCAAGACAGATATTTTTCTTATGTTTTCATAAACATTTACATTTAAAAATGAATGCAATTTTGTTTAACTTTGATTAATATTTATATGTACATATTTATAACGTAAGAATACATCGAAATATTTTCATTTTTTTCGCAATATCGTCTTGAAGAACTTCAAAAAATAGTTCATTTTGGGGATTTAATTATTTAATGCCAATTCACATTCTTAATCACTCAATTATTTAATAAGCCCTGCAGAAAAATAAATATTACATATGAGGCCGTTCAATAAATACGTAGCGCCTTTGGAGGAGGGCGGGGGCACCACGAAGGTTACGCCAATGTTAAACTTACATACACTTTATATAGAAAAAGTGATGGGGATATTTTTTGAGCGGCCCCTATATATAATTAAAAAATACGGCTAACAAACACCACAGGGTCCCACTGGGAGCAAATGCCATCTAAAAAATGACACCGGCTCCCAGTAGGACCGCAGTAAGTCCCACTCATGGCCACGTCTCACAACCGTGAGCGTGAATCTCCCTTGCATCGAACAGAATGCACAAATTAAATTACCTGATGGTACTGAAGTTATTGAATTCGATTTTTCGGACTTCAATATCAACCAGCTTTCAATACAAATTGTTCCAGAACAGGTAAAACTACTTTTCTTTCTCACCCTTTAGCATATATTTTTTGTTTCAACTTTCTGTCTGTATAATTAATTTCTAAATATTCTTTTCAAGTTGGAAGAAGAAATGCAACAGAACGCTGTCACGTTTTAAATTGAATCGCATCAGTATCAAAATCCGAAGAGAACAGTAGCCATTAGAAAGTCGAATGAAAATTATTTGTCAGGAAAATCAAAAGTTCCTATGAAGAAAAGTGCGCTAGGAGCCCCTGAAAGAAAAGTGCTAAAGGTTATTGGTAACGCTTGCCTACCTGCACACCAATCCCAACCAGTGCAATATTACTTTTCAGTTTCTAGTCGTGAAAATTCTATTCAATAGAGTATGTTCTAAAGCGAATCAATCGTTATGTTTAAAATATCAGAGCCCAGTAACTTATAAATAGGTTAATGCATATGTGATATTGATAAGCCTGCGATATTAGTTATTAAATTTTTCTTCTAATATAAATCTGCGAAGGAATTTTGATTATCCTTTCGTGAATTCTTTATATACGGAAGAGAAAAGTTCCTATTTGTGCTGTGGCTAAAAAATAAAAACAACTACCAAGCAAATAAATTTTTTATTAAAATTTTGTCTTTTCATCCTTTTATCTATGTGTATTTCAAGTGATATATTCAAGTAAATAAATTTTCCCTACCGCCTCGCCATGCGGTCTTGATGATGAATTGGGGAAACATTTATTTTATTTTCGTTTCTGCAAGTTCTTACAGGTTACAATGCAATAGTGTCAAAGATTTTGTGCACCGTCTCGCCCCACCTTCCCCTAAAGTTTAATTTATTCCCTAAAGTTCTCTAGAAATTCTTGGAAATCCCTTAATGTACATTAAAATCTTTGAACTTTTCTACATTGAGTTCAACTCTATTATATGAAATGGATGTTATATTTATTTCTGTACCTCAGTCTAGGATTGCTCATTCAGATTTTGCAAAATAAAGTGAAAATTTTATTTATCATGATTACTTCGATATTTGTTTCTTATTTTGCATTAATTTTTATTCTCAGCTACCCTGAAAAATGTATCATTTCGTTAAATTTATAGTACTAAAATTCATAATATGCATTGATATTGAAACAGACAACATTTTATTGCATCTTGTGTCGTTTTTCGATCAATGTAATTTGTTTATTTTCAATTTTATTTTTTACGATTCTAACCAAAAATACGCATCATGCAGTGAAGTGGTTTTAAGCAAATTTGTAGATATAATTTAGGCGAAAAATTTTGTTGAAAAAAAAGTTAATTAAAAAAAAAATTAATGTATTTTTTTAAACAAGAATTTATAAAAAATTTGTAGATCTTTTTTTGGGTGCAAAATTTTTGCCTCTTCATCTTTTTTCGTATCTTGCATAATTGGACCACAAAATGGAATTTTTTATTTTTCAGTATTATTTTGTGCGATCAAAATTTAAATTTTCGTTTTTTCAAGAAAATTAAAACATTTGTTATAATAATCTCGTGGGGCTTCCAAAAAGCAACATTTTTCTTCTCTAGACTTTTTTTCATATCGTACGTTGTTTTGGCTTAAAATGTTCATTTTCGATTCTCTTTTTTTAATTTTGCAAATGGTATAACACTGATAATTTTGTTTTATCGCAAAAAATCGTAAAGTTAAATGTTTTGAAATTTCGAATAATACGAATAGCCGTATATAGAATTTTTTAATTTAAAAAAATGGTCTCAAAAGTTTTGAAAATCCTGTATACAGACGACGACGAAGACGACGACGACGACGACAACGACAACGACAGACAGACAGAAACCGACGTAAATACGTCGACATTTGATGGAATCCGCGAAAGTCCTTTTTCACATAAAACCAACTAGATTACGCGAAGGCTCAGGTTTTTGTTACTTTTGTTACAAGTTGTGTAACAGAAATTTTTAGAGTAGAAAAGGTGTTCTGTTATTTTAATCTTGCCATCAGATTTTCAAGAAAAAAATGGTGGTGGGTTTCTCGAATTTTTAGTTTTTTTTTCTTACTTTTGTTACAAGCTATGCAATAGTAATTCTGCGAGGAACTCAATAGAGCAACTTTTCTAGTAGGAAAAGCTGTTATCTTATGTAAGGCTTGCTCACAAATTTTTAAGAAAGCAATTTCGCTGGGTTTCGTGAATGTTTAGTTTTCTGTTAGTTTTGTTACAAGTACGTAACAGAAACTCAACAGGGAATTAAAAAAAAATGACTTTTCTTGTTAAAAAAGATGTTGCGTCATTTTAATCCTGCTAACAAAATTTTCAGAAAAGATGGTTTTCTGGGTTTCGCGAATTTTGATATTTTTTGTTAGTGTTGTTGCAAGTTAGATAGTATAACTTCTAAGAGGAACCAAAATTGTGTCGTTTTTGTTGGAAAATGTGTTTTCTTATTTAGATCTTAAAAACGAATGTTCTCGAAAGAAATTTGGCTAGGTTTCGTCAATTTTCAGTTTTTGTGTTATTTTTGTAACAATTTATGTAACAGAAATTATTGGAGAAATCGAAAAGAATGTCTTTTGATGTGAGAAAATGTGTTTGGTTATTTGAATGGCAATGGCTACGTGTACCGAAATTTCGGTACAATTAGTCTAATTTTCTAGGTACGAATAGAGAAGGCTGGAAAAGCGGCTATTTGTACCGAAATTTTGGCATGAATAGCCGGATTTTTGTGTAGACACCCAAAGAATAACGATTTACGCATATTTATTTGTTATAATCTAATAATATATTATATAAATATTATATAATGTCTTTGTAGGCTCGTCAATAAAATAAATCACGCATATACATTTTAAACAGAGAAAAATTTTCTATTACAAATCCCCCCCCCCCCTCATTCAAACAGAATTCCAAACTATCTCACTTTTCGGCTCATTAGAGACAAAAATAACCAAATGAAAGAAGAGGGAGAAAAAGTCAACAAAAAACCAACCTCTAATTGGAAAATGTAATAATCTAAACAGATTGGTTCATAATCAACCATAAATAGTTGAATTTTCAACCAAGAAGATTCATTTTCTGCCGAAATAGATGGATTTGCAACAACAAAAAAAGATAAATTTTTAACCATATATTTGGATTTGCAACTAAAAAAGATCGATTTTACACCAAAAATGGAATAGTTAAATTTTCAGTTGAAAGTTTAATTTTAAACCAAAAAGGATTACTTTTAAACAAAGTTGTTGCATTTTCTAGCAAATAAATGAAAATTTAACCGAATAGTTGAATTTTCAACCAAGAAGATTAATTTTCTGCAAAAAAAAAAGAATTTTCAACAGAATACATGAATTCAACTAAAAAGGATCAGTTTTCCACGAAAAATGAAATGGTTTCATTTTTAGTTAAAAGATTCATTTTGAACAAAACAGTTACATTTTCAACCGAAGAGATGAATTTCCAACTAAAATTACATATGAATCTTCAACAGGAATAGATAAATTTTCAGTTCAAAAATACATTTTCAATCAAAATCAACGATCTTTTAACCAAATGATAAAAATTTCCAACTAAAATGAAGAATCTTTAACACAAAAATGAATTTTTAAGAAAATTGTTGAATGTTCTACAAAGTAAATTATTTTTTAACCAAATGACATGAATTCTCAACGAAGAATGTAATAGTTGATATTTCAACCAAACCCGATATTAAATCAAAATCAGTTGAAGTCAACCCTAGAAGACGACTTTTCAACAAAATAGTTGAATCCTCAACCCAAAAAGACGAATTATCAACGAAGTAGTTGAATTTTCAACAAAAAAGACAAAACTTTCAGCCAAAAGTAGAATAGTTACATTCTTACTTAAAAAATTAATTTGTTACAACAAAAGAAATTAAATTGAAATTTATATACTCATATACATGTTATAACGAACAAATCACAATTTATTTCAGAAATAACATTTCTTTTAATATATCTAATAAACAAATTTATTTCGACAAAATAATTTATAAATAAGTTGAGTGTTAAACAAATTTAAGAGCCAGGTATAATAAATTGAATTATAATTATTTTCCCAGATGATAACGATGGCAGAATTTAACTACAAATAAGATATGAGAAATCGATTATGCACTTCTTTAACAGAGAAAAAAAAATGAAAAGGAGCTTCTTATGTGCCTTTTAATTATTTTATATAGATATTTTGCAACATTAATTAAACATGAATAACATAGAAAAAATAATTATTTGGTTTATTCTGTTTCATCCAAAAATAATAGGCGCTCAAGACTACTACTAATATCAAATAACACAATTTTTACATAGTATAATAATATTATACACTATGTAAAAAATTACCTAAATCATAAATAATGAATAAAAAATAAATAGTAAATAATAAATAATGAACACAGGTATAAAATTCATATTGCCAAAGATTTCACAAAGATTTCAACGATTTTCAAAAAATTTCACAAATATTACTAAATATTTCGCAAAGATTTCAAAAAGATTTCACAAAGATTTCAATGATTTCATACTCTCTAAATCCGAATTAGCAGAAATTTTACTAATGCAATTAGTAGTATTGTATCTGACTGTTAAATTAGTAATTTTATCAGTTTCTACTAAATGTAATGATAAGATTTATGTTACTAAATGAATTAGTAAGGGTATTCTACTAATCTGCTTAGTAGTGGCCGACTTACTAATTCAATGAGTAGCAATAAATTGCTATAGAAACATAATTTAATAATTTTTTTAATACTTTCTCCTGGTTTTTGAGTTTGAATTGAGAAACGATTATGTTTTCATAATTTATATTCTAAGTTTATATAGTTATATTAATAATAATTGTGTATGAACGATGCAATATTTAAAATATAGTCAATATTTTGTGTACAATTGAACTTTGAATAGTAAAATCAATTTTGATTAGTCGGTATAATGTTTATATCTCATGAACGAATAATATTTCATAATTGACTTTAAAATATTGCGAATTGATGCTTTATCTCAAACGTAGAAGTAGATTGGGTAGAATTCTTTGAAAATGGATTTGTTGACATTTTCAATAACTCTACGTGTTTTAAATGTTAACATAAATACATTACTAAATAATTTTTTCATACCAAAATGTTATTTTTCTCGACAATATATACAATAGTATTTTCACATTACTTTCTCTCCAGAACAAAGAAGGAATTTTTACGATTTTTCAACATATGAGCCCTCATGCTCGGTTTTCTCTACTTGGTCTTCTATGCACCAATTAATTTTCTACCAAATTTCTCAATGTAATGAATATCAGGTCTGATGATAAGACCAGACTACACTCGAAACGTAACCCTAATTTTTATCCAAAATTTTATTCAATAAAACTTTTCAGTTGCCTGGAAGTCGTTAGAGTATCTGTTTTGATTTTCCGCATTCATTGGTTTCTTTTAGAAGTAACAACAAAAAGACCCTACCATCTTACATAGTCTTTTCAAAATTATAGGTAAGAATTTGATCTGTTATTCAGTTGAAATTAAATTATATTGTTTTTTCCAATTATTGATATCACTACACTCAAAAGAAATTCTAGTTGAATCAACCAGAATTCTGGTTAATTCAACTAGAATAGAGTGTTAAATATACCCTTACTATAAATTCTGGTTAAAAGTATCAGAATTTTCTGGTTGGCAATTTTCTGGTTAATGTTACCAGAAATTTGGGTAAATTTAACCCGAATTCCTGGTAAGGGTAACCAGAAATATTTACTAGACAGTTTTCTAATAGCTTAAGAATACAACATTTTGGTCAACATAACCAGATATTCTGCTAAACTTAACCAGATGTTCTGGTAAGCTCAACCAGATATTCTGGTACCCTTGAATTTGATTAATTCGGATTGAAAATCGTTTTAGATCGATCCGAGTTCGGATTTATTTGGATTGAAAATTTGTTTCGGATTCATTCGGATTGGAAGTTTGGATTGAACCGGATTGAGTCGGATTATTTTTGACCGACTTGGACCGAACGAAATGTAGAAATTTTTTCGGATTGATTCGGATACATATTCCGGAATGATTCGGATGACTTTGGATTGGTTCGGAATGAATTCCTATCCGATACTTAATGCAATCTGGAGTAATCTGATAAAATCCGGGATAATCTTAGGTAATTTACAGTAATTCTGTGAATAGAGGTAATCAAGGGTAATCCAATATAATTCAAAGTAATCATATGCAACATGGACAAATTCTAGGCAATCAAGGGTCAGGTGACCCAGGGTAATTTGATTTAATCCGCAGTATTTATAATCAATCCGACGTAATCTTTGGTAATCCATAATAATTCTGTATAGAGGGGTAATCCGATAAAATCCGGAGTAATTTGATATAATCGGGCGTTATCCTGTACAATCTAGGGTAATCCTATACAATCCGGAGTTATCTTAGGTAATTCAGAGTATTTCTGTAAATAGAGTTAATCAAGGGTAATCCAATATAATTCAAAGTATTCATATGGAATCTGGAGTAATTTCAGACAATCCGAGGTCATTCTGTACATAGAGGTAATCCTGGATAGTCTGATTTCCTATGGAATCCGGAGTAATCTTTGGTAATTCATACTAATTCTGTACAAAGGGGTATTCCAGGATAATTCAATAAAATTCGGAATCATTTGATATAATCTTAGGTAATTTGGAGTAATTATATAAATGGAGTTCATCGAGAGTAATCCAATATAATTCAAAGTAATTCTGTAAGTAGAGTTCATCGAGAGTAATCGAATATAATCCAAAGTAATTATATGCAATCTGGAGTAATTTTAGGCAATCCAGGATAATTCTGTCTATAGAGGTAATCCAGGGTAATCACTTTGAGTGAACAAGTTTGCATATTATTTTTCTTTCTTTCCTTGTGTCGTCTTCCAAAACATTAAAATTTTTTTATGTCTAGTGTTATTTTTCACAAATAAAACAACAACTACGCGTCCTATCAAAAAGTTATTCAAAATAAATTTGTAGACCTTTTTTGGTTGCACGATTTTCGAATCTGCATCTTTTTTTGTGTCCTGCATAGTTTGACCGCAAAATGGAATTTTTAATTTGTTTCTTTTTTTTTGTGCGATCAAAATTTAAATTTTCGATTTTTCGAAAAAATTCGGAAAGTTGTGATAACAATCTTGTAGAGCCTTTACGAAGAAACGTTTTTCTTTGCCTGACTTTTTTTCATATCATATGTTGTTCGGCCTAAAATATCAATTTTCTTTTGTTTTTTGAGATTTTGAAAATGCTGTAACTCTGATAATTTTTATTTTCTCTACAAATTTCACAGAGATAAATTGTTTGTCTTTTGAAGTAGTACTATCAACCGTACATAGAATTTTCAAATTTAGAAAAAAAGTCGTTTTAAAAATTTTCAAAATGTGCTCAGTTTTTGAATTTTGATCCAAAATAGCTGGTTGACGAACTCGTTCTTCACTTTTAGGCCTTCAAAAAGTGTGCAAAAGCACAATCTAATCTGATCAATCTTTTGAAAGTTATCGTGTCTACACGATACTACAAACACACAGACAGACACCTTCGTAAAAACCGTTTTTTCTGACTCAGGGGCTCTCGAAATGTCGACATTTGATTGAATCCGGGAAATTCATTTCTCACATAAAATCAGTACCTTTTCATTGAGATGAGAATGTAATAAAAAATATCATATTCATTTATGTATCTCAAGCTGGTACTGCTTATTCAGATTTTGTAAAATGATGTACAAATGTTATTTTTCATGATAACTTCAATATTTGCTCATTATTTTGCACTAATTTTTATCCTCAGCTACCCTGAAAAATCTATCATTTCAATAATTTTACACTTACCGGCGGATAAATTCTTTGAGAATTTATGAGAACGATCCAAAGTCAACATAACCTCAGATTTAAACTCAATTTTTGATAATTTGGCGGTAAACTCAAATTTAGATAGTTTGAAATACACAATTTTTAAATTTTGACAGTGAGACTTCTTCTATGTATTTTTCTTCATTTATAAATATATTTATATAAGTAAATAACTTATGTGTTATTATATAAATAACGTAAACAAAAACAATATTGTTAAAAATCATAAATTCTTTTGAATGCTCCTAAATTATGTCATATTCTCCGTTATATAACCCGAATTGAAATTCTGGAGAATTTAAGAACTCATGGGACGTAGATGGTTGGAACTGTGTTCCCAGTTTGGCTCCCCAACCACACTGCGCATGCGTTGCACCAGCAGCCTCATTGGTTGTTGATCGCGCGCTTATTTAAAATGATCAAATATGCAAATCAATTTTTCACAATATATAATATTCATAAAGTGAAAAACAATATTATGAATGATTTCAAATTTACATCTGTGAAAAAAGGTATTCCTTTCTTTGGTTTTAAAATCAATAATTTATTTGTAAGGAATACAATCAAATAATTATTTCACTTTGCACTCTGAAAGACTATTTTGTGATCTAAAAATGAATTATTATTTCCACAATGATGATTTATTATAAAAAATTGATTCACACATGTAATAGTTTCAAATAGTATTTCCACTTGTGACATCATTTTCAAATGTCCGAATACATCAGGAGAAACATTGCATTGTATACATTGCGTCGCGTGTATTATCTTTGTTAAAGAAATGTGTTTATCGGCAAATAAAAAGTGTCCAGTGAATACTTTTTGAGTTTATCTGGTGAAGTGAAGGTCCGTTATTGTAATAAACTTAGTGCAATTGACAATTTGGATCCCTACGCTTTGAAAAGTGAGGAATTTTCCACAAGTATTAGTGATGCACCCGTAGTGAGTGAGCACTCGTGTTTGGCGAAACTCTCATGTGTCTTGAGGACACAAAGCGACCCGAGGATGACAGCTTTCTGAATCCATCTCGCAAGTGCCTAGGCATATTTTTGGCACACCGGTATGGCTTTAAGGTTACGAATCAGTGATAGTTTCGGACCTACTGGAGCACCTTTCACAACGGCATTTACTTTCACCGAATATTCTGGGTACAGTCGTTGCAGCTCACTTTTAAGGTATTGATACCTTTCCTCCTTTTCTTTCTCCTTGGCTGTGATATTGTATTCGGATGGAGCCGAAAATTCGATCAAGAATATAGTTCGTGATCGAGACTTGTGTCGGAAAATCGTAGTTTCAGAAAATTGGCCATTTCTCGTTTTTGACAACTGACTCTATCTCCCTCGGGGCGCTCGGCATAGCAGGGTCGCGGCTAACACCGTAACAGAGAGAAAGATGATAACAAAGAACTTTCAGGGCCACATTATGTCTGTAGAGATACGTCGTTCCAGCGTGATTAGGACACCCTGATAGTATGTGATCTAGGTACTCTGCGTATGTGTGACACGCTCTGCATCTTTCTCTGGGAACTTCTTGTCATAACATACGGCCACGGTATACTAAGGTGGAAAAGACACTATCCTGGCATGCGAAAATGAAACCTTCTGTACCTGAAATAAGCCCTGATGATCTGAGAGAAGCAAAAGTTTGCTCCTTCGACAAGGACTGTTTTTCTACATTCCTGTGAAATTTCCGTGCATTTTCTTGTCGAGTAGCTGTTAATGGCATTTTTTAGCTTCTGCTTTCTTCACTTTAGCTTTCAGAAGTGAAGCATCTAGATCAAGTAATGCACTTTTCTCACTTCTGATGTTAAAATTCAGACCAAGGATGATATAATCAGTATCTTCTTTCAACTCCAGTATTTTTGGGATCTCTTCTCTATTCTCCTCCTTGCGTCAGATAACAGCCGTATTTTGTCAACAATGTGCTGCTTGATTGTCAGCAGCTTTGACTTGTTTACGGTAGAAAAGTCATCTTTCTTGGTTGAAAATTAACTTCTGCGTTGAAAATTCAACTTTTCGAGTTGAAAATTCAACTATATTGTAGAAAATTCGTCTTTTTGACTTGAAAATTGAACTGTTTTTAGTTATAATTTAATTTTTTTTGTTTGGAAATTCGCATCTTTGTACGTTAAAAATGTAACTATTTTGATTTATCTTTTAGAAACTTAGAAAAGATTTCAACTTTTTTTTTTTAATGTAGATTTTTTAATATTTCCAAAAGAAGAAGATTTTTAAGAATTTTGAAAGGTATCAGATAAATGAAAAAAATTTTGTTAGATTCCTGGGAAAATTTAAAATGAGTTTTTATTTAAAAAAATTAATTTTAAGATATCCAAAATTGTCGAAAAAAGTATGATTTTAAGGCCATTTTAAAAATTGGCTAGAAACTTAAAACAAATTATAGAAAAAATTTGAATAATTTTGAAAGATATTTAAAAAGTTTAGAAGACTGAAAAGATTCAAAAATAATTAAAAATTTGAAATAATTCAAAGAAATGTAATTTGTTGAAGATTTTGAACAAAATTTAGAAGTTTTTCAAGAATATTGAAATGAATAAAAAGAATAGAAAAATTGCTTAAGATTCATGGTAAAATTTTTAACGATTTTTTATATTGTAAATTTATATCATTTATAACAGTTAGTTTTAAGTGACATTCTAGGCGATTGGATAGATTTTATTACTAAAAATGTGATTTTTTTCAAAGCACACCACTGTCACTTTCACCGTTTAAAATTTCAGAATTTTAAATATCGTGAGCCATAAAAGTTCAAATACTCTAAATATTTGGAAAATTATGTGCTTTATAATTGAAAATTGTCAAAATGAATGAATTTAAACTTGAAGAGTTAAAAATTAAGCAATTCCCAACTTTGTTTGAAAATTGAAGAATTCTTAAATTACAATCTTCAAACTAATCGTTAAAAATAATTGATTTTTAGATTACATAAATCGGTAAAACTGGTTTCACGAAATTTTACGGCAACAATTTGTTGATATGTAGCTCAGTTTTTGTTTCAAGCAAAAAAATGGCACTGATAATTGTTTACCCTTTTCAAGATGGCCCAATGCTTAGGATGCTTGTCATCAACGAAAAGACCCAATGCTAGTAGATTTAGCGGAATAATAAACAATTTCTCACTTTTGATTTGGGTTTGCTCGTTCACCTCTATTAGCAGCGTCTAGAATTCTTCATAGCAAGAACGTTTGAGAATACTTCACGTGTTGCTGCTGACGTGCAAAGCCCAGGATCCATAAAAGGCTTGCAATATGTTCGCAAGTGCCAAGAGTTCTGGCCACTGAGTTACATGTGCAGTAATAACTGAGAATCGTTTGGGTATTGTCTGATCATATATCATTCTTGCAGCTCAAATTGGAGGTGAGTAGGTGCAAGTTCTACTTGATAACTGCAAATTGTTTTGTTGCGTATTTCTTCCAATGTAAGTCGAGGAAATTGTGGTACTTGACGTTCATGCAGGCAATTCCAAGTTGCATTTCCGTAGCACATACTTCCCACTTCCACGCATTCTTGCATGATATTATTCTCAAGAGTACTCGTTAGATGGTCTCTTGCAAGTTCTGCTGTAGCGCATTGCATTCCGAAAACAGACTGATATCGATTCATTATGGCAAGAGTAATACAAAAGAAGTCCCTTGGATTGTTTACATGAGCCATCGGAATGGTTTTCTCCAAAAACTTAAAAATCGACTCAATGTGGCTATTTCGGGATTTCACTATCCATCTTGATTTTGTTATTAGCCTTCGTTCGCTCTAATCTTACATTACCAATTAACTCCGTCCTTGTCGCAGAAGCGGCCGTATCTTGGACACAATTCCTAAGCGTTCTAAAATTGGTTGGACATCTCTGTATCCTCAGTCCTCTATGATAATATCACCAATGTCGAAAAATTCTCTCATACCTTCTAAATATCGTCCACGTAAAGATCCGTTAAAAACCAGAGATCGAAAATTTGGACGATTACATTACACTCTCATGAATGAGAATGTAAAAAGTTAGTGGATTTTTATGAAAGTCAGTTAGAGAAGGTTTTTGAGTTACAGTGCACAAACTTGGGGTCGAAATTCTAAACGTGGACTCAATTTTGGAAAATGTTATTAAATTGGTAAATTTCAATGAAAGTCAAGTACGAGGGGGTTGCAGAACACAGAAAGTTGACTTAAATTTTTTTTAATTTGATGAAATTTGTAGATTTCCGTGAATTACATAACGAGGGAGTTTTTCAAGTCTCAAAATATGAATATTTTATTATTCTGCACTTCGAAAATTTCCCTCGTACTGACTATCATGGAAATATACCGCTTTAATCAAATTTTCACATTTTTAGTCAAATTTTTGAAATTTTACCTTAAATTCGTGTTCTGTTACTTGAAAAATTCCCTCGTACTGACTTTCATGGAAACCCACTAATTTAATGAAATTTACAAAATTGAGGTCGCTTTTTTGAATTTTTGTATTTTGGCCCTAAATCCATTTCTTGAGACCCGGAAACCCCGCTTGTACTGACTTTCATGAAAATCTACGAAGTTAATAAAAATTTAAAAATTTGAGTAAATTTTTTAAATTTTGGCCGGAAATTTGTGTTATACGCCCCTAAAACACACTGGCTGAGTTTCATGAAAATCTACCAAATTATTAAAATGTTCAAAGTTTGAGTAAATTTTTTTTATTTTGACTCCAAATTCGTGTTCTGGTCTTGAAAACCCCCCTCGTATTGAGTTTCATGTACATTTACAAAATTATTAAGTTCTCAAAATTTGAGTTAAATTTTGAATTTTTGAGATTTGACCTCTCCCCGTGCAGAGTTCAATATAAATCTACAAAATTAATAACATACGAGGGCTGTTTGATAAGTCAGTGACTTTTCGACTAAAAGATTTTTTTTCGGCAAATGAGCGTTTTACTTCTGGAATTCGTCGGTCATCAACGAGCATGAAACTTGCCTCGCGAGCAACACATTTTTACAGTTTCTGCCATTTTCCTATCAAATATATCATTTAGGGACCGGAAACACTAATTAAAAAAAAGCCTTAAGAACTTGGAGAATCCTAAAAGATTCCTCAAATTATAATTGTGAAATTCAGAAACTGGTTGGGATTGAAATTCAGAAATTCAAAGTAATAATAATATTTTTATAAAAATCAGTGCTTATGTTTATACAAGTTGGTAATAAAAGAATTTCCAAATCGGCGAAACCAAATTTGCGGTCAAAAGTAAAGAATTTGAAAAAGCCGAATTTTATAAAAGACATTACGAGGCTTTTTGATAGCAGAATACGATATTGGCGTCAAGAATCATGAATACGAAAAAACAACCTGAATTTTCGAAATTCTATGTAGTTGGTACACTAATCTAGAAGTTGGCTAAAATTTTTTCAATATTGGTAATCTGGTAGATTCCTATAAAGTATAGTACGAGGCGTGCTTTGGTGATACAGAACATAAATTTAAGTTAAAAATACAAAAATTCAAAAACTTCACACTCATTTATTAATAAGAATGCATTCAATGATTTTCCTTTTATACACTATCCTTCCTCAAGCTGAAATTCTAATATTGCTAAAACTAAAATCAAAACAGTGATCATAAGAGTATGTATTCTGAACTAACTGTTCAGAATTTCACTGATTCTATCTTTAATAAAGTGATTTACAAACTGTTGAGGATAGTTATTTGATTTAAAAATTTTCCCAATATAGTTTGAGTTGTGTTTATAAATTGTGAATCAGGAAGTTTGATTTCTCTGTCAAAAAAATTTTTAATTAACCCAATTTTTTGTACAAAAGAATGATGAGAGTTATAGTACAAAAATTGCTCTGAAGAGGACGGTTTCCTAAACTAATCAGTTAGTAAGTAACCATCCTCATCTTTGATGACTGACAAATCTAAGTAGTTTATTAACTAAATTGTCATCGTAATAATATATATTCATAACCTGAGTTAGGGCTGACATTACTTACAATGCCCGGACAATTTGTGAAATGAGCAATTCCATGTCAAATCATGAAGTTTAACACGAAATTCCCATAAGAAAAATATAAATTTTTGTAAATTTGATTCAGAATCGTTAATACTAGGTGAATCAGGTTGAAATTCAACATTCTTCTTTAAAATTAGCCATTAAATACGAATAAAAACTCATTTTGTAAATATCACCCCCATAAGTCTGTTTTGAAGGGATCCAAAAGAACCTTGTAAGTAAAAAATGTAGATTTGCGAGCTTTTGGCGCTAATTATGATTTTGTTTGAATAAATAATTATTGCTTATAACTATATTTTTTATTACTGCTTGTTAGCTGCGGTTTTTTTCTAAAATGTTGAACTTTTTGTTCACTTTTCACATTTGCATTAGTTATTACCTCACTCTTAGTACAAAGTGGACTATAAGTTGGAAATTTCAGAAAAGAAACCGCAAATATCTAACATAACTGTAGGATAAGATAGTTATAAACAATAACAATTTGTTAAAAAACATGAGATTTGTTAAATTGAATGCATTATTAACTCTACTAATTGAAAAGTGGAAAACATGTTAAATATTTCATCAAAAACCACAACTTTCTAGCATTATTCAATGTAATATTATTAAAAATAATACTAAATTGTTTAAACAAATATTTTATATCTAATTAATAATAGAAAGTTTTGATTCGTATTTGAACAAATGAAAAATGAAAAAAAAATTCCAATGCATTTTCAACTATTTATCGAAAACTAAGGGAGATCCTATTTTCACATTTACCGGGCCTTCAGAGCACATCGTAAACTATATTCAAAAATTTGTTTCAAGCAAATCAAAAGTGGATTTTTTCACAAATTGAGTTTAAATATTTGTTTCTAAAAAATCCAAAAATTTATCAAATTTCTGTTTTCAACAAATATATTTTTTCAGCCAATCGGTTTGCGTCGAATTAAGGAATCTTTTCCGTTTTTTCATCAATTTTGAACTATGCTAGAGAAAAAAGTTTGACTATAAAAACCCGTTTTTTTTCTCTCAAATATGATACATTGTCATAGATTCCTTACTCTTCAGTAAAATGTATTAATATTATAGGTCAATCGAATCATCTCGAATTAACAAATCTTTTTTTTTCTCGCATCAACTTTAAATTATGAGCATGAGAACATTTTTGCTATAAAAATCGATTTTTAATATCATGTAAATGGCTATAACTTCCTTACTCTTCAATAAATATAATAATATTATCTTCATATAATCTTTTATATTCGTGCATCAACTTTTAATTATGGTATTGAAAAAAGTGTTACTATCAAACACCGATTTTTTAAAATATTATAAAGTGCTAAATAAAATTCAATATATATTTTTAGAAATACTTCAGTCAGTTTCAAGATATTAGTGGTGAAACTAAGTCAATCAATTTATCTGCAACCGCGTTCAGGTTATTTATAAAAAGCATATTGCTCACAAGGCTCTGCATAAATAATGGTTCAGCCTTGGGTTCACATTTCGAGAAAATTTTGCAAAGGTAAAAAGTTTTATTTTGTACCAGAAATATATAGAAAATTTTCAAAAAAGTCTCCAATTTCAAAATATTGCCTTCTAATCGTTTAAACAAAATTGCGAAGAATTACAATCTTAAAATTATAACAAATTAATATGGGTTATAAATTATTATTATGCATATTTACGGTCCTCATTGTCTAATTTTCAACAGAGTCTTGTTTTCGATTTCAAACATTTTTTTGGTTGGATATTTTTCTTCTTTTCCATAGGAAATCGCAATTATTTAGCAAACTTTTTAAAAATTATTTGCCTTGAAGAAGCATCAACTTGAATAAGAATGAACTTGAATGCCTAAAAAATGTTATTTTAATGGTAATATGGTAATAGCAGATAGCACATAATTGCTTGTTAACATGAAAATTCCAGGACCATGAGCAAAATTCAAGGACTTTTCCAGGTTTTCAAGGATTTCCAGGACGCTAGACACCCTGTATTAATGAATGTCTTGATACGAACCTCGTCTTCGGATTCTACGTCGATTCTCCTAGTTTGCCTGAACCTCTTTATTATTCTGTCGTGAGGCGATGTTGCAGCTAATTGCCTAGGATAATTGAAATCTCTCCTAACAGGAGTAGTTCCCGTGGGAACGTCTCGGCGAAGATCTTCAACGAGGAACTTGTCAATTTGGTGTTGCGTTTTGCGCAACTCTGCAGTTATTCTGCTATTCCATTCAGTGGCTTCTACACTCTGGTTCTCCAATTTACGACCAATTTCCACAGAACTGTTTTCTACTTTGTTACGCTGATCTTCCATGAACTCCACGTGGTCGACACTAGCATCCACTACAATCTTGTGCAGTTCCTGAAACAATTAATAAATAAGAAAATTGATATTTTGCAATTAAAAATTAAACTATTTGTTTGAAAATTTATGCACTTTGTGGAAAATTCGCCTTTTTTATAGAAAATTAATCTTTATGGTTGAAAATTCATCTTTTTGGCATAAAATTCAACTATTCCAGTTAAAGATTCATAATTTTAGTTGAAAATTCATCAGTTTGGTTGAAAATTAATTTGTTTAATTGAAAATTTAACTGTTCCATTTTTTGTTGAAAATTGATCTTGTCTAGTTCAAAATTCAACAATTTGGATAAAAATATTTGTCTTTTTTAATTTAAAATTCAACTATCAGGTTGGACATAAAATTATTAGGTTGAAAGTTACTCTTCTGTTGAAATTTAATTTTTTGTTGATGAAGATTCTTCGTTTTAATTAAAAAATCATTTCTTTGATTGAAGATTATTATTTTTTTAACTGAAAATGTAACTATTCAGTTGAATATTTCATAATTTTAGTCAAAAATTCATCTCTTTGTTTGAACATTTATTTTTTGACTAGAAATTTAACGTGAATCTCCCTTGCATCGAACAGAATGCACAAATTAAATTACCTGATGGTACTGAAGTTATTGAATTCGATTTTTTGGACTTCAATATCAACCAGCTTCCAATACAAATTGTTCCAGAACAGGTGAAACTAATTTTCTTTCTCACCCTTTAGCATATATTTTTTGTTTCAACTTTCTGTCTGTATAATTAATTCCTAAATGTTTTTCTCAAGTTGGAAGAAGAAATGCAACAGAACGCTGTCACGTGTCAAATTGAATCGCATCAGTATCAAAAACCGAAGAGAACAGTATCCATTAGAAAGTCGAATGCAAGTTATTGGTCATGAAAATCAAAAGTTGCTATGAAGAAAAGTGCGCTAGGAGCCCCTAGAAGAAAGGTGCTAAAGGATATTGGTAACGCTTCTCTACTTGCACACCAATCCCAACCAGTGCAGTATTACTTTTCAGTTTCTAGTCGTGAAAATTCTATTCAATACAGTATGTTCTAAAGCGAATCAATCGTTATGTTTAAAATATCAGAGCCTAGTAACTTATAAATAGGTTAATACATATGTGATATTGATAAGCCTGCGATATTAGTTATTAAAGTTTTCTTCTAATATAAATCTGCGAAGGAATTTTAATTATCCTTTCGTAAATTATTTATATACGAAAGAGAAAAGTTCCTATTTGTGCTGTGGCTAAAATATAAAAACAACTACCAAGCAAATACATTTTTTATTAAAATTTTGTCTTTTAATCCTTTTATCTATGTGTATTTCAAGTGATATATTCAAGTAAATAATTTTTCCCTACCGCCCCGCCATGCAGTCTGGATGATGAATTGGGGAAACATTTATTTTATATTCGTTTCTGCAAGTCCTTACAGGTTACAATGTAATAGCGTCAAAGATTTTGTGCACCGTCTCGCCTCACCTTCCCCTAAAGTTTAATTTATTCCCTAAAGTTCTCTAGAAATTCTTGGAAATCCCTTAATGTACATTAAAATCAAAGTTATCTACATATGATCGATCGTTACCAACTCCGATGATAATACAGATTCCTTCTAATTTAACTTGTATTCAAACTTATCTCCTTGCTATGAACAGCGTTTATCTAAATAAACTATCCGCCACTGGAGCGAAGTAGAAAGATCTTTTTTTAGAAATTAAACATTTTTAATTTATAAATTTTCAAACTCCATCTGATTTGAAATGTCATTAAGAATTTCTGTTATTTAAGGAGTCACCTTAGATCGATATTGTTGATTTCCAGTTTCACAGTTCGTGAAAGTTATCTATATATGATCGACCGTTAGGAACTCCGATGATAATACAGATTCCTGCTATTTAAAATCAGGGTCGTCGCCAAACTACTTTGCCGAATTCCCTGATTTTCCAATGAATAACACAGAACCACAAAATCTGAACCCTTGCAACACAGACCAGACTAGGTGGGTCTTATATTTTCGGCGTCGCTGAATTCTAATCCGTTCTCCGTTTTGTCCCATCAGGTCAGGTTCAAGGTCAATTCAAGGTCAAACCTACAAATTCATCGCTGACCAAATAAGCCAGGGTATCTATAGGTTTTCGGGGTCACTGGATTCGAATCCATTATCAAGGTCAGTTCAAGGTCAAACTCACAAAATTCATCGATAACTAATTAAGCCAGGGTACCTATAGGTTTTCGGGGTCGCTGAATTCAAATCGGTCGTCTGCTTGGTCTTATCAGGTTGGGGTCAAGGTCAACTGAAGGTCAAACCTACAAAATGCATCGCTAACCAAATAAGTCAGGGTACATATAGGTTTTCCGGGTCGCTAAATTCTAATCCGTTGTGCGTTGGGTCCCATCAGGTCATGGTCCAGGTCAGTTTAAGGTCAAACTTACAAAATTCATCGCTCAACAATTAAGTCAGGGAACCTATAGGTTTTCGGGGTCGCTGAATTCAAATCCGTTGTCCGTTTGGTTTGACTTTGAATTGACCTTGACCCTGTCCTGATGAAATTAATGTATACAGAGTACAGTTTTTACTTAAAATTTCACGACGGCCATTTGTACCATGTTTGACCTTAGAGCAACATCAAGGAAACATATTCTAAAAATGTGTTCATAAGTTATTAAAATACTACAAAAACTCACCTTTAGCATTGTTTTGCCCTTTTAAAATCATGAGATCATGAGAACCTCCAGTGTCCTATAACGAAACCAAATTATTATATGAGTAATTTTAAAATGCAGTATTGAAGACTAGCTACAAAGCAACCGGGCGCATCCTTAGGTTGCGGATAGAGTGTCCTTGTAGTGAGTGTTTCTGCTGAAAATGGTTACAATAATTAATAAGCAGTCACGGACAATTGTCCAGGGATGGTCCTGAATAAAAACTTCTAAGCGAAGGCGTAATAATCTTGCGGGGCTCTGAAAGGAAACTTTCCGTAGCAGCTCGTGGGAACAACGTTGACACCACTAAACCCAGTTGTAGATGCAGTACAAAATGATCAAACGCGCAGATCACCCGACAATGGGTCGACAGAAAGTGCTGATCACCCTACTGCTGACCTGTCACGATGTGAACTGGATGTGAACTGGATGAGCTGGATGTGAACGCAGAACCCTTTCCTAACCTTGCAAAAAAAAAGCCGCAGACAAAGAGACCAATCAAGACGAACAGCGGAGGGCAGACATCCCTAGAGAGATGATGCCGATCTCAGGACAAACAGCAAGATTGACATTCATGTTCAGTCAAACTCATCCTGAAATCCGACATCTGGGTATTCAATTGTTCAGTATGTAATGTGACGAGAGCTGTGGCTGATTCAAACCGAAGGCTAAAACGGACGATGGGTCAAAAAAACAAAAAACGCTTGCATCAACTGAACAAGGTGATTGGGCGGGCAAGACGGAATGCGTCAGAATACTGGTGTTATCTGACCTGGACCACAATACAGAAGAGGGAGGGTTGGTTCAAGGAGAATCAACAGGTTCTTGCTGACTCTCGCTAAATAATGGCTATCTTTGTGGAAAGCTATGGTTCTTACCTGCTTCTGGTAATACTTTTATCTTGCCTATTTTCCATTTTTTTGGGAAATAGCCGGTGCACTTAATAGCATTCATTATTTATGTGATAAAAACTACAGCCTGCCTTGGAAGTCTCCCTACATTAAGGAACAATAGTTCATAGAAGTTTAAGCTCATTTAATGCTGAATGTTTGTAGAGAAATATCAAAATAGGTTAACAATTGTCAGCTTTAGCTGATTTTGAAAAGTTAATTCCTTATTTGGACCACTGTGCGCTCTCTCGAACTGAAACCTAATTTCTATTCTGCCCAAAGTTACCTAATATAAACTGAACTCCTAATCAATAAACTTAATTCAACTAATCAATCAATTGAATTAATTAATTATTTTCAAGTCCATTTACAAAAAAAAAAACAATTTTCTCAACTAAAAAATTTTGATTTTCAAATTTTACTTACATAAGGAACAGAAATCGTGTGCTGTGAATTTCGCACATTCGAATGGAATTTTAGATGTCACTCTGGAGTGAAATAAAAAACGATACAAAGATGATTTATAATATCACTAAATTGACATAGTCCTAATTGCCTAGAAATAAAGATGTTATTTATTGATGCAAATGTGTGTAAGTTGTGTATGTTTTTAAATGAAACGAACCTTCCAATTGAGGCATATTATATTAGGATACATATGTTTTGATATTAAGATGTATGTTGAACTTGCGGTTTAAACTTTATGCTTAGAACATAAAGCTCAATACTTTAGATTTGGGAGGAAAGAAAAAAATTGAGTAAAATTGAAATTATTACTATTTTCGTAAAATCTCACTCAAAGGAAATTGGCAAAAAATATAAGCATGGATTTTGTTGCTGTTGTAAAAATCGACTTTTTATATTTTTAAATTAACACGCACGACCTATATAGACAGACACTTACGTAAAACTTGAATGACCTGATTACTCTTACTTTAGGTTATAACCGAGCTAAAGACTTCAGCATTATTCTTTAGATGAGGACATTAAGTTTATTGATCTGCTTATTCTTCGACAAAGAAGATTTGAAAATTTGTTGACAATATTAAGTTTGTTGATCAGGTTATTTTTTAATGAATGCACTAAAGACTCTTATATGTTCATAGTAAAGATATACGAATTTGTTACCTGATGTCCATGATGAGAAAGAGATTACGTTTGTTTAACAGGTTACTTTTAAAAAAAGATTTGAAAATGAATTGAGTCATGCCAATCACGATGAAAATATTCAGTTTGTTGAAGACGATCTAAGTGTGCTTTGTTCTCCTAATCCACATGATCTCTTAAAATTCTTAACTGATGCTTAAAAGTATTACTTGTAAATTTCCTTGACCAGATTATTTTTGAATGTAGACGATGTAGGATTTTTTTTAACAGATCTCAATCATGATGAATACAGTCACTTGATCATGTTATTTTCAAATGAATGAAAGAACGACTTTTTCATCTTCATGATGGATATTAGGCTTCTTGAACTGGTGATTTTAAATTTGAGAAGAGTAAACAGCTTTTGGTTTTATTAAATGTTAATGATTTTGAATTAATAAATGGTATGAACGATTATGAAGATTTTAACCAATTTCTTCTTCAACAATGAAGATATCAGAGTCTTTTTGTACTGGTCCAAGTGATGTTTTCCAATTCTTAACTGATGTCAATCCTGATAAAACTGTTCAGTATCTTCATCAGTTTTCTTTTAACGAATAAACAAAGAACTCTTACATCTTCATGACGAATATACTGAATCTCTGGACCAGGGTATTTTTAAAACAAGAAAATGTAGTAATTTCTTAACCTTGGAAGTGCAAATAAGAATTGACTGTGGAAGTAATGTTTTGTTTTAGGGATACAGTAAAGATTCTAGATGATAATCAGCCTTGGAAGAAAAAAATTAGAATCTAATGAGGAATAAAAACCTCATTGTCAGTTTGTCACTTTAACATTACTTTTAGAAGAATCTTCAGAACCTTTTTGAGGGCTAAAAAATGACTATACAAAAAAAAAATGTTTTTTTTTCAAGTTTCTTATTTAGACATTTTATTATTTCAAGCAAGATATGTACAATTGGGAGTGTCACATCTCTGCACGCCTAAATTTAGATCTATAGATTTAGGACTGCACCATCTTTATCCGTGTACAGATGGGACAGTCCTAGAATATACTTAATTTAAATTCGTACTAATTTTGTAAAAGCACAAAACACAGATAGGGTTTGAGCAAAATATTCATTGGGATAGAATGCAGATTCTATCAGAGAAATTTTTATTTACGAAAATCTTAAAAATATTTTCAAAGATATATATTATATTATGATACTTACCAATTAAATTATTCGTCAATTATAAAACCAGAGGATAAAAAATCTTCATATTTTCTAACTAGAAAACAACCCTTATAACCCGTGTAAATAACGTGTAGTCTTTTGCTTCATAAGAAGAAAACATTCCTATTTCATGGACAATATGGGCTCCAATTTTATCTTTCGCAGATTCTTTCTTATAGCTAGCGGTTTCGTTTGCATTTCATGACCCAGTTCATTGAAAAAAAAATTATTGACTACTCTCGTTACAATTTTTGTTACAATTATTGTTACAATTTAAATCGCCCGACAGAACCATTTTCAAGGGACAAAAACGATTATTCACTAATTTCGTTGAAATTGATGCCGCAATGCATATATCTAGACACCCAAGAGTATCACGAAATATTTATGAATGTCCATGGTTCAGATTCAAAAAGTATAATGAATTCTTAATTTATGAATTAAAAAAATATTTTGGCAGAATTTACTTCCTTCAGCTGTGAGAAAGATTTATAATCAACTCAGCCGTTTGAATAATTGGAGAAAAATGACAATTTTAATTTATTGTTTATGTGAAAGTTCATCTGTTGGTTGACAATTCATGTATTTTGTTGAACCAGAATAATATATTTCTACAAAAGAAGAAAAAAGATGTTTAAAAATGTTATAACTTCAGGGTGGCCGAAAAATTTCATTTTCAAAATTACCTGACTTTTCCATAATTTTTCTACGATCCATTTTTTATTTTTCCAAAAAGATTACTTTTCTACCATGTAAGCTAAATTTTCAATCCAGAAATGAGTAAATGTTGAACAAGATAGTTGAAATTTTAACCTAATACTTGAATTTGCTACCTGCAAAGATGAATTTTCAACCAAGTAGCCAAATTTTCAAACAAAGGGATTAAACTTCGATCAAAGACAGTTGCATTTTCAACCAAATAGTTGAATTTTCAGCAACAATAAAATTAATTTTTACCCAAACAGGTAAATTTACCACCAAATTGTTGAACTTCTAAGCAAACGAGATGAATTTTCAACAGAATAGTTAAACTTTTAACCAAATAGTTGAATTTTCAACCTGTAAAGATAAATTTTTAACGAAATGGTCGTATTTTTTACCAATAAAGATTAAGCTTTAACCAAAAGCAGTTGCATTTTTTGCCAAATAGTTCAATTTTCAAGCAAATTTAGATTTAAAAATGCCTATTATAGAAATTCCCAGACTTTTCAATGATTTCCAGGTTTTCCCTGTATAATGCCAACCATGTACCTTAAATCCAAAAATGTACTTAAATTCAGAGATGAACTTAAATTCAATAAAAATTTGTCGGAATTTAAGAAGATCAATATCTGAATTTCAGAATCGATCTCCAGCTAACTCACAGCTTATGATTTATGGTAGATGTATTGATTTTAAAACCCAATTGCAAAACACGAAAGCTCTGTATGGATGCTTAATTTTTCAAACATATAGGGTAATCGGTGCAATGGTTGGCCACCTCATTTAAATATGCCTATATGAAATAATACTCTAAAATATCCACAATATCTGAAAAGAAAATGACTATTATCTTTGCAAAAATTCGTTTAAAGTTCTCTAAACGTGCATTTTTGATGCCTATTGGCATTTAGGGGTACTCAAAATGACCTTGAGGCATAGAGAAAGCCGTTTTTGTCGACCTTCGGGGTGTGTTTCAACTTGGTTTCATATGCTTGCTAAGTCAAAGATAGAGAAATACTGTGCCATACTTAGATGGTCCAGTATTTTTGTAATATTTGGCAAGGGGTGTACGACCCCTATGACTTTTTCGTTAAATGCCCTATAATCGATGACAAACTAGTATTGTTTTTGTCCTGAGGCATAAGGTTCCTTAGGGATTATCATTAGTGGTGAATTTTAGGGTGATTTTGATGGTCCGCTGGTTCCGCTCTTGAGTTGTTATTCGACTACTTTCCGTACATCTTTGGCCAAATCTTGAGCCCGTTGATATTTTTTTTGCTGTATGGCTACCGATATTTTGAGTCATGGTTATTTATTGTAGAACCAAGTGTATTGCTGTTGGTTATTGACATTCAAATGGAATATAAGCGGAAATTCATTTTCCCATTGAGCAACGTATCTTTTTTCTTCATCATTTGAATGAGAGAGGTATAAACGGTTAAACACACACTTCGCGAGGGTTCGCTCCTTCTTAGCTACATCTTCATCCGATTTCGTTGGCTTTGAATTGGGAGATTCTTCCCCTTGAATATTCTAGTATTCAAAGGGAATGATTCCGCGAGGGGGGAAGGGCTGGCTTGACTACCTATTTAGAAGTGCTTATTACTAATACACGACACTTCCCATTTTTATTTGGGACTGCAGCTTCACCAATATACATATATTCTGTTTCGAGTCTTGATACGGCGTAGGACCCCCTCTCATACTTCGGGATTTGAGGTATCTAGCGCGATTGCTTGACGAGTTCGTGGTTTAATTCTTAACATGCGAACGAACGGTTTAATTTCCGATTTTAATCTTTTTTATCTTTCTTGGATGCTTCGTCTAAAAACAAAATTAGTGTTACTGGGTTAGAGACCATGACAATAGTATTGTCACGTCAAGAATTATAGTCATCGTGACTTGAAACAGGGAATTTTCAACAAAAACATTATATTCCTGAGTAGCGATGTGGAATTTTAGTAAAGAAATATAATTTTTAGTTTGGAACATTGAATTTTTGTTAAAAATTATGATTTCCACTTCGGAACAGGAAATTTCCGTAAATGATCATGATTTAACTTGGAACAGGGACTTTCAGTGCAAGGATATAATTTTGACAATTGAGAGAGGAAATTCCCGTGAAGAATTATAATTTTGTCTTTTAAGCAGGAAGTTCCGTAAAGAATTAGAATTTTGAATGCGTACCGTTAATTTTTGATACGGAACATAAAATTTGTAATATAATTTGCATTAACTAATTCCGTCTTGGAACAGGGGATTTCCATAAATAAATAAAATTTGACTTGCAGAAGGGAATTTTTCACATAGAAAGGGAATTTTGGAAAACAATTTTAATTCTTATTTAAAAGATTGGAATGCAGGAAAAATTTCTGTTTGAATGAAGAATTATTATTGTTATTACCAAAATTTCCAGTGCTAAATCAGACATCTTTGAACTCTCTTCAAACGTTTAAAAATGTTTAAAAGTCGTTTGATGTCATTTCAATTATATAAAAAATAATCCAGAAGAAAACCAGGAATACACAATATAAATCATTTACTTGAACGACGGATTGCGCTTCAACATAAGAGATTATATAAATTATAATATCAGTTTCGAAGAATTTATTATTAAAATTTTTTTCCTTGAAACTCACTTTAATGAAATGTAATTATCTGAACAGGACAAGCTTAACGCCTATAACGCCTATAACTTCTTTTCGCCTAGGTGGACTTACAATTTAATAACTTAGATTTGTTCAGCTTATTCCGCACGCAAATCCGAATCGGCGATTCGAAATTCTTAAATACACTTTTCCTCGCGGTGCACCAATTCAAGTGAGAGAAAGATATCAGGTCCTACAGCCCATGCCAACCGGAAGACGCATGTAATACTCTCATGTTTTGAATATCAAAACAGTTTTTTCACATGAACAGAATAAACCATTTCTTCGAAACTTCATAAACCAGTACTGGTGGTTCATAAAAGGTTTATCAATAGGTCAATCGATGCTTCTCAAGTATTCGAACAAACATTCTACATGTAATATTGTCGTCTTTCGAATATCGAAAAAGTTTTTTTCATATAAACAGAATAAACCATTTTTTGAAAATTCATAAATGTGTACTGGTAGGTCATGAAAGGTTCATCAATAGGTCAATCGATGCATCTCAAGGACGCGAACAAATACTCTGCATGTAATATTGTCTTGTTTTAAATATATCAAAACAGTTTTTTTCATATAAACAGAATAAACCGTTTTTTCGCAACTTCATAAATCGGCACTGGTGGGTCATAAAAAGTTTATCAATAAGTCAATCAATGCATCACAAGGAGGCGAACAAATACACTCCATATAATGTTGTCGTATTTTTAATATCAAAAAAGTTTTTCTCATATAAACAGAATACACAAATTTTTTTCAATCTTCATAAATCAGCACTGGTTGGTCATAAAAGGTTCACCAATATGTCAATCGATGCGTCTCAAGAATTCGAACAAACACTCTAGATGTATTATTGTCATGTTATGAATATCAAAAAAGTTTTTTTCATATAAACAGAATAAACTATTTTTTTGAAACTTCATGAACCGGTACTGGTGGTTCATAAAAGGTTTATCAATAGGTCAATTGATAAGTCTCGAAGATTCGAACAAACATTCTACATGCAATATTGTCGCGTTTTAAATATCAAAAAAGTTTTTTTCATATAAACAGAATGAACTATTTTTTTGAAACTTCATAAACCGGTACTGGTGGTTCATAAAAGGTTTATCAATAGGTCAATCGATAAGTTTCGAAGATTCGAACAAACATTCTACATGCAATATTGTCGCGTTTTAAATATCAAAAAAGTTTTTTTCATATAAACAGGAATATTTTCTTTTCCTGTAATTTCATAGTGCCCGCAATTTTATTTTTCAGAATTTTTTAGAGTTTCCATTTTTTTTTCAATTTTGGAGTTTTCAAATTCGGTAATACTTTAAACTGTCCCAAATTTTGTTATTCGGGAATTTTCAAATTCGATAATATTATAAATTGTTCAAGAATTACAGGTTATTTTTGAAAATTCCAAGGAATTTATAAGAAACTGAATAAATTTTTCAAAACATTTGAAAGGATTTGAAATAATGTAGAGTATTTTAAAATATTTAGAGTAATTTTCAATTAATTTAAATAATTTATCAATTTAACGGGATTTCAAAGAATTTAAGGGATTTAGGGTTTTCTTAAATGTCAAAGAATTTTCAAGAGCTTTAGAAAGTTTCGAGTGATTTTAAATATTATAGGGAATTTCGAAATATTTCACAGAATAGTTTTGAGCTACTTTAAAAAATTGAAAGGAATTTCATAATATCTGTGAAGATTTTAATAATTTTCAAGGATTTTGAAAGCTTTCAAGACAGTTCAATAAATTTTCCAGGATTTTAGGCAATGTCATCAGGTTTTATAGAATTTCACGAGATTTTATAAATTTTACTTTTTTCAACGAATTTATTTACAAAAATAGAGGAATTATGTAAGGTTTCCAAATTTTTTTCTAATTTTTTTGAAATTCTCTTGAATTTTAAACTTTCCTTGAATTCTAAGGCATTCAAATTCTTTCGAATACCCGTGATTTGAATATTTCTTATTTTCCTTGAATTTCACTTAATTCACTCCGATTTTGCTGAAATCAATGGCATTTTTTGAATTTTAAGATTGAGTGTGGTAAAGAAAGTGAGTGTGGTAGAGAAATTGAGCGTGGTGGAGAAAGTGAGTGTGGTAGAAAAAGTGAGTGTGGTAGAGAAAGTGAGTGTGGTAGAGAAAGTGAGTGTGGTAGAGAAAGTGATTTTGTTAGAGAAAGTGAGTGTGGTAGTTTAAAAGAAAGTGTAAAAGTTTTGTAAAGAATGTGATACATTCTTGATTGAAAATTGAAATAACGAAAAATCGTTGTTAATGGTATTTTCATTAATTATTGGACCAAATTTCGGAATAAAATCACATAAGCCAACAATTCTGCTGTAATGGGCAGTTTTAATATAACAGAAGATTATGCTTACTATGTGCTAATTGGAATTTGACGAGAACTTAAGTTTCACATATTTGTGGAGATTCAAACACCGATGGAATTGCATCAGGCCGCAAAATACTTTTTCTACCATATTCCACGGTGAATTCAAATGCACTTGCATCAAAATGCAACAAACATAAACGATCATTATTCGTAACATTTTCGCAATTCATGTTGCAAAATTCAGCCCATTTTATGTTCCGTTCTTCATCTTGAATAGCAAAACTGCAGTACAAGCTCGAATTCATTTCAATATGATCTACATGTAAAACTACGATTTTCTCTAATTGCACAATTATGGTTTTTCACACTCCTAACGAAAAAATGTGTTCATTGCACTTTTTAGCGGGAGCAAGTACTCACCTGAACATTGTTACTGACTTGTGTGTTTTTCACTTACAAACTTTGCACTTCTCCTGTCCCATTTTTCAAGTCCTCATTGAGAGAACAATTGAAAACCATAGTTAAAAAATTGTAAAATAATAACAAGCCACTTTATAAGCTTATCTCTGTTATAAGTGATAAGCACTTTCACTGTCCGAGATTTTGAACAGTGCTATCTACCTTTTGGACGCGCAATCAACCCTGATTAGCACTCCATGTAATATATCCTCTAAGGTGCCATAATGTACAGGAAACTTCTGCGCACAATAATATACAATTTATAATACATAATATCTAATATACAAATGATCTGCGTTATTGAAATTAGGAGAAAAAGTGAATAAAGCGTTCATGGAAAATTTGGTTAACCGTGTAACTGGGGACTATTCCTTTGCTTTATTAGATTATATAACATATGCAAATGTATCCTACTCTTTAAATGTAAGAGCATGAATAAATATTATGTAATTGCTGAGTACAGTGAAACCCGGATTTAGCTCCCCTGGATTGTGCCCTTCCGAGAATTGAAGCCGCGCCGGGGGTTACGTGAGAGGCGTTTGCGCGGGGATTTGCGGTGTGTACTCAGGCCTGACAAGACAGAGAGAGAAACAGGAGAGAGATAAAACGAGAAAGGTAAAACAGGAGAGAGACAAAATAGTTCCGAGCCTCTGGATTTAACGTCAAGGTCAGCCCCAAAACCGGCCTTAATCCAGATTCGACTGTATTCATACAATATACATGGGTCACTCTCTGAAAGTCTTTTAAATGGTTTCAAAGAATGCACGGCTGTATAAGTGTTAATGGAGACTATTTTGAAAAGATATAATAAAGATTGTGTCAAACAAATTATTTTTTCTTATTCATTCCAGAAACTTTCAGAGTGACCTACGTATTTACTCGTGCAATAATTTTTTTTTGGAACCAACACATAGTGGTCCAGAATCCAATAAAAATGGCAGCAAATGGATTTTTTGTCCTACTTCTACAAAACTTGGTATCAGGGTTTTTTTGGTGGTTTCTTATGTTGAATCAAAATTTACAAAATCAAAATGGCGGATCCAATATGGCGGCCGATATTGTTAAATTTTTACTTTTTTCTGTGAAACTTGGTATATGGGAGTTTTGGGGTCCCTCCCCTTACGAAAAGAAACTACATGTCACGCCAAGTAGTATTTTCGCGACTACTTGAAAGATTGAGATTCAGTGCAGTAGGCAGGTTCAGTATACAATTTTACAGGTTATGCTTGAAACACGAAGTAACTCCGTGGCTTGAAAGCAGGAATTTTAGTCTCAAAAGCGACAAGTTTAAACTTAAAAAATTTATATATATATCGTTGTGATATATATGTGACATTGATGATATATATATATATATATTGATATATATTGTAATATATATATATATATATATGTTAAGGTTTCTTAAATATTTCAACTAATTTTAAAAGTTTTCATCGGTTTTTAAGAGATTAGAAAATATCTTCATGGATTTTAAGAATTTTTGGAACATTTCGAGGGAGTTTAGAGAATTTTGAAGATTGGCGAACGTGTCTTAATCCTTTAAAAGAAAGTTATGGGATTTCTAAATATTTAAACTAATTTTTGAAGATTGCCCAGCTTTTCAAGAAATTGAAAATATTTCCACAGATTTAAAAGTATTTCTAAACATTCCCAGGGATTTTACGGTATTTGTATGTTTCTTGAAGATTTGAAGAAATCTAAAAAGCTTCTAGGGATCTCAACATTTTTTCTAAATAACTGTAATGAATAAGTTTTTTGAATATTTTTTTATATATCAAAATATTTCCAATGGTATCCAGAGATTTTAAGAGATTCCAAAAACTTTTCATATGGATTAAAATGAAAGTTTAACCGATTTTCAAGTTATTAAAGAAATTCACAAATTTTTACTGTGTAAAGTTTATTTCTTCAGAATCTATAGTTTTGTGTTCATTTATTTGAGATTATTAATGGTCTAAAATAAATCGTCCACTTTAGTTTTCTTGCATTATTTTCAAGAAACACCACCAACTTGAAGAGCAGCATAAAGACAGAAATCTTCATTTTAATGTAGACACTAAGAAACAAATTTTGAAGAATTTCTCAAATTAAATTTTCATGAATTTCCAACAAAACAAATTTTTAGGTCAAGAAAGAGAACATTGTGTATTTTAACAAATTAAATAAAATGAAAAAAAACATTTTGTTGTTGTAATTTTGGGTACAAATTACCAAAGTACATTTTTGCTCAGTTTTTGAAATATCATATTTTCCATGGTAAAATGTTTTTCTTACTTTTTTTCTGTCTGAAGTTATTCACTTCCATAAAATTTACCTATACACCAAAAATTTGAACATTTACGACTGGACATGAGTTAATTTTCAACCAAAAGACAAATTGATACATGTCAGGGTGATTAAAAAAAATGATTTTCGAATTTGAACATGCGCACCAGTCTAAGTTGTAACTTTTTATTCGGAAAATTAAAAAAAAAATGAAATAAAAATCGGATATGATTTAGAATTTTAGAATTAGATTTCTGAGGATATTCGTACGGTGGACCGGACGAATATCAATAGCACTGAACGCGTCCGGTCGAAAGGTCTAGCGACTGGCCGGATGCCAAAGATACTTTGGATATTCGTCCGGCCCGTACGGCCTATAATATAATAATATAATAAAAATTATTAATATAATAATTAAAAATAATATTTGTTGTAAATAATTACTAATTAGTTTAAAAAATGAACTGAAAGTGTAAAAGTTCTTGCACAATGGTTTAGTTTCGCAAAAATATTACCAGATGAAATTAATTAACTAAACAATTTTTTGAAGTAGTCATATTTTTTATTTTTAGTTTAAAATATTGATCCTCACTTGTAATTTCCGTTCAGGAGGTTACAAAATTTAAAAAAATTGTTTATTCTTATATCACCAAATTAATGAATTAAAGTGCTACTTCAAGATTAAAAATACTTGGAGACTTTATTTTTGAATATTTTTCTTCGGGATATACGTAAAAACAGTGATAAATTTGTAATTTGTTTAAATTGAAAATAGTTTTTAATTTTATAATCAGATTCAAAAAACAAATGCATATCTTAGATATTTCACGTTCTAAACACTTCGTTACGTTAAAAAAATTGATCAAGAATTTGTCCCAAGTAAATAATATGTAGGATTTTTTATTACTTGATAACAATTGCTAATTTTTCAAATAATTTCGATAAACAAATACAGATTTTCGTCAATTTTCTACTGAGAGATTTCGTTTTTTCAACGGAATCAATTTTAAATAACTTGGAAAAATTCTTCATAATTTTATATTTTATAAACAATGTTATAAACAAATTCACAATTTGACTACTTGTCAACAAATGGTTCTTCATTGTTTGAATATATAATAATTTTGGGCACCTTCGAATGTCGTGGGGGTGCCAAAAGAGAGGAACGCAGGCACGGTTTCCTTGCTGCTGATACATGTTAGTACTATATTCAATTTGAAAAGTTCCATCGAATCATCGGGTCGCAACCCACACCTTTTCACTTGCATTTATTAAAGAAAATTCATAATCGCTCTCAACGATAAATTTTCTGTATCTGCCCTTGAGACTTTTTAATAGTCGGAGGCCAGGAAAGGGACTTAATCTCCGTCTACTTCGTTAAGAACTGTTATTAAGCTTTTTTTTTTGCTGCTTTAATACTGCCTTTAAGCACTTTCTTGGTGCTTATGTACTGCTTCCACAGATGCTGTTCCTGTATAGGTCCGTTCTTCTTTCCAATCCATGTGTGCTGCCGAGATTTTTGGATGCACAGATTCCTGAGCTTCGCAGTCTCTTAATTCCACCAGTTCATAAGATGGCTCATGCAAACTGTTCAACTTTTGGGCATACACTCGTTGCACGGTTTTTCCAACCTGCTAGAGAATTTTTGTGCTGATATCGCGTTCGAGTTTCCTGGAATTCCTTCCATGGCCTGTTGTTGCTTTTTTTTCGTTATCTCTTTTATTTTCCAACCTATTTTTTCCTGGTTCCTCGGCACGGATCTTGATTTTTCCACCACTTCGAAAATGACATATTTATAGTCACTAAGGGATTTATCTTTAATGACTTTCCACTGATGTATTATGTTGCTAATTAGAGTCGCTACTATCGTCAGATCAAGTATTGACCCATAGCTCATCCTTACAAAGGTTGGATTTTCACTTGTATCTTTGACAATCAGGTCGTTTTGCGCAACTATTGCATCCTTGGCTCTGGATCTGATGCAGTTTGCAATTTTTTGCAAGGAAGCCGAAGCCGATGAAGAAAGATATATAGATAGATAGATAGATAGATGGAATGATTGATAGATAGATAGATAGATAGATAGATAGATAGATGAATTTTCTAGTAAAATAATTCAATTTGTCACCCAAAAAGATGATTTTTCAACCAAATGAACGAATTAGAACCAAAACCGATCTATTCACAACAAAAGATAAAATACTTATATTTCCAGTTTAAAAAATTGATTCTGAGCCAAAAAAAAATATATAAAGAATTTTCAATCTAGGAGATGGATCTTTAACGAATAGAGTAAGTGTTTAACAAATTATATCAACTTTCAAGCAAGTAGTTAAATTGTAAACCAAAAAAGATAAATTCTCAATGAAAAATTTATTAGTCGAATTTTCAACTGAGAATAATAAGTTGAATACGAATAGTTGGATGTTAAGTTAAAAAATAAATTTTCGACCAAAAGACGTAAATTCTTAATAAAAAAAAATGTTTCTTGCAATTAAAATAAGATAACTGTCAACAAAAAATATGTAGTTGGATTAATTTAGATTGGTTTCTATTATTGCTGTGATGAGAAAAGAGGAATTTTTTAAAAAAGTGGAACAACCAGAGGAATGTGAAGTCTGTATTCAGATGTTTTAATCCTAAAATATAATCACTCATTTTCATTTTTTCAAGCATTGAAAAAATGGTTATTTAAAATTATAGCTTCAATGTGTGATGTCACATTCTGCATTAAACCCTTGACCCTATGGCACAAATCATCACGAAAAATGCACGATCAAAAATTCAGAATAATTCGATCCAGGCGGAAAAATGATACATACACGGAGAAAAATGGATGTTTAAATGTAGATGTTCAAAGGGTAATATTGTACCGCGTAACATGCAGATATTCATGCCAAACATCTACTATCTTTTTGAGATGTTGGGCGTAACAAAATTTTTATGTTAAACTGAAACACATTCAGATGTTAAAATCGGCCGAGCGCATACACAACGCGCATTGGAATTGTACGACTATATTTGACGGCTATATATTTCCGATATTACAATTATGGAATATTACAATTTTTCAACATTTTCAAAAAATCTTTTTCCTTCTTCGAATTAAAGAAATTATTTGTTTGATACTATTTGCCTCATCAAAAAAATGTTGTTTTTTTTTTTTCATTTAAATTATGCACTCAAAAATATATGCATTTTCTAAAGATTATTTTGATCCCTCCATTCAATATTGATCCACGTCGCGTTCAGGCGATGTATCGCGCCACGCCGTACATGGGTCGGTGTCTAGCTCTCCATCACGTTCGGTCAACGTATAGCTCCAAGTCCTGTTTATATGACACTGTTTATACTTGAAATCAGTCACAAGTAGTTTTGACTAGTTAAAATGCGAAAAGACCAGGAACGTTCATCAAAACTAGTTTTGACTAGTAAAAACGCGAAATAACTAAGTTCTTTTGTGAAAACCCAAAGAAATGTCAAATTCCATTTAATTTTGTGTTTTAACTGACAATATCAGTCACAACTAGATTTACGCAACATTGCGCTTTCGGAAGAAGTAGGTTTACCTGCACTATTCAGTGAAAACCCGAAATAATGAGTCTGCAGTGACTGGTCACAGAAGAGTGATTGGTTACAGCTCGAATCACGCTTGATACTACAGGTGAAACTAGCTCTTTCAAAAGCACAATTGGGTGATTCTAGTTTTAACTGATATTTTCAGTTAAAACACGAAATAAAATAAAATTTCAAAGAATTTCCGGGCTTTTTCCAGATGACTTGGTTAATTCTCGTTTTGACTAATTGACTGGTTTTTCCAAAAATTTGTTCATCTTTTTGAGATTAAAAATTTTTCTTCTGAACATTTTTTCAATATCTCATATAGTCTTTTTTGGCATTTTCGACTTCCTAAAGAGCATTTTCGATAGATAAAACCAGAACCAAGTTTTAAAAATAACTGGTTAACAAACTTGTTCTTTTTTTAGGCCTTAACAGATGTGGAAAAGCTTAATCCAATTAGATCAGTTTTCCGAAAGTTATAGTGCCTGCAGGCTACAGACAGACAGACTGACTGACTTAATGTCGCATCACTTTTTCTCTGTTTCAAAAACACATAAAATATCTATCTTTCTTACGTGCATATCTTTCGTCAATGCAAGCTCAAGTCCATTCCGAGGCTATTGTATTGTTTTTATTATTCACTGTTTATAGAGTACACCTACTTATCAACTTGATGCAAAAAATGTAATTTTGAGAGCCGAAATCATGTCCAAATTAAGGAAATAGTCACGTTAGGGTGAATAGTCTAGTTATAACGTCAGTCCCACCAAACTTCAATTGGTGGAGGGGGAGTGTAAGAACAGAACTAAAACCGAGAGAATCATGGTTAGTGTTGTGTACTCAGAAGGGCATCAGCCTCCAATAATTTTTCTTTTGGTAAAACTGGTGCGAAATTCCTATTTTGTTGGAAAATCAATCTTTTATTGTTGAAAAGTCATCTTTCTTTGTTCTAAAATTATCTTTTTTGTAGAAAATTAATCTTTTTGGGTTAAAAATTCTTCTGTCTCCTGAAAAAATCGTCTTTTTGGCTAGTCTTCTCTGCTAATTTTGGTTGCCTGCCCGGTATCCCATTGCCTTTGGTCCGTTGTGTCCAGGGATCCAAAGTGGAATCACTCGGTTTTCCGTAGCTAGATTTTTCAGTGCCCCGAAGCGCTCCCATTCTAGTAGCGACGTAGTCGTTGTCCCATTCATGGCCATTAAAACAGCCCTGCTGTCTGACCAGACGCGGATGTTTCGTTTGTTGCCATACTCATGTGCCTTGTAGGTGCACTGGAGCATGGCCATAATATCGGATTGTAGGAATGCGACGTAGGACATAATCAAGATTGTAAAGCCTATTCCACTCCTTCTACGGTATACACCGGCTACTGCTTCCTCCTTGTTCCTGGAGCCATACGTAAACCAGTTGTCCCCATCACTTAGCAGGTGCGCCTCACCGTTAACTCATTCATTCTTCGTGGATAGGCGTACACGATACTTCTTGTCGAAGAGATAGCGAATGGGCGTTTTATTATAAACTGTTCGAGAATTTTCCAATTCGGGAATTTTATTTTTTGGAAATTTTCCAATTCATGAATTTTATTATGTCGAGAATTTTATTTTTCGGAAATTTTCTGTCGTTCCCGGAAATATATTTTTTCAATTATTGTTATTTTAAATTTAAACAATAATTTTAGGAAATTTAAACATTAGAAATATATTTTTTCAAATAAAAATTATATTATTGTACTTTTATTAAATAAATAATATTTACAAAATATTTCAATTGATTAATTTTGGGAATTTTCTAGTTTGGATATTTTTTAATTAGGCAATTTTCTGTCGGGAATATTATCATTTGGGAATTTTTAAATTCAGTAATATTATAATATTATAAACTTTCGAGAATTTTCCAATTCGGGAATTTCATTATTCGGGAATTTTTTAATTTGGAAATTCTATTTTTCGAGAATTTTCCAAATCTGGAATTTTATAATTCGAGAATTTTATTATTAGGGAATTTTATTAATCAGGAACTTTCCAATTCGTCAATATTATAAACTTTTCGGGAATTTCATAAGGTGAAATTTTATTTTTCGGGAATTTTCCAAATCGGGAATTTTATGATACGGGAATTTTATTGTTAGGGAATTTGCCGAATCGGGAATTTTGCTATTCATGATCTTTCCAATTCGTTAATATTATACTGTTCGGGAATTTTATAATTTGGAAATTTTATTTTTCGGGAATTTTCAAAATCGGAAATTTTATAATTGGGGAATTTTCTAGTTCGAATATATTATAATTCGGCAATTTTCTTTCTGGAATTTTTTCATTCAGGAATTTTCAAATTCGGTAAAATTATAATCTGTTGGGAACTTTCCAATTCGGTAATATTATAAATGGTTCGGGAATTTTATTTTTCGGAAATTTTCCAATTCAGGAATTTTATAATGAAGGGAATTTTCTGTCGTCCCGAGAAATATATTTGTTCAATTATTTTTATTTTAAATTCAAACAGTCGCGTGCTGAATGAAAATCGATCAATGGGCCCATAACCTGTCATCATAGCAAATTTGAATAATTATTCTCAAAGCATACTAGATTTTGTCATATGTACTAGAAACTAGAACAAAAAGTTTGCTTTAAATATGAATTAAATAATTAACGCAATAATTTCCGATTTTCATAATTTTGTACTCATTTTCTATTATCGAAATTCGATCCTACACAGTGTTTAATTTTGCGTAGATTTGATGAAGGCTGTTCGCAGGAAAGTTTCAATAAATTGAGAATGCTTTAAATATGAATTAAATAATTAACGCAATAATTTCTGATTTTCATAATTTTGTACTCATTTTCTATGATCAAAATTCGATCCTACACAGTGTTTAATTTTGCGTAGATTTGATGAAGGCTGTTCGCAGGAAAGTTTCAATAAATTGAATGTCAACTGGATATTTGAATCCCCTGAAATGAAAATAGGAATACTAGTTACAAAAATAAGCTTCAGAAGTCGTGCGCTGAATGAAAATCGAGCGATGGGCCCATAACCTGTCATTAAAGAAAATTGAAATGTTCAATCTCGAAGCTTCCTAAATTTTTTCAGATGTACTAGTTATATAACTAGAACCTTAAGATACTTAAATAAAGGAAATCCTAAGAGAAGAATTTAATTGATACAAAAATACTTTTTGATTCTAATAATTTCGTATTGTTCCTCTATGACTAAAATTTGATCTGCAATTGGATTAAATTTTTATTAGGTTCAAATCAGGCTGATCGTAAGAGTGTATGCTTACATTGAATTATTTGAATTGAATATGTGAATCAACTAGAATGAAAATAGGAAATACTAGTTTGGAAAATAAACTTTATTCTAAAAGCTTCTTAAATTTTTGCAGATATAGATACTAAACACTAAAATAAAGAAGATCTGTGAAGAATTAAATTGTTACGAAAATATAGATTGCAATTTTCATTATTTTGTACTCATTTTCTATGATTGAAAGAGCTGTTCCTAATGAGATAGGCTGAGGGCTTTTTCATCGAATGGACTAAAAATTACTTTTAAGTAACAATTCTCGAGAATAGTTGAAGGTTTGTTAAAAATGGTCAATTGTTCGAACAAATTTATTTCATAAATGCACAATTCAGCCTTTTTATTATATAGATTTTGTTTTTAGCATTTTCAAATATCAGTACCTCCATAATGATCTCCGAAGAGGATGATTTACTAGTAGATATAATGGATAGAAATAGTTTTTTTTCAGTAAAATATCGTAAACATTCTTCTAAGAGCATATTATGTTTGTTATTTTACAGAAATTTTTTATAAACAAATACATATTTCTTCATTTTCTGATCCATCGACAATATATTTTTTGAACAGCCCTCTTTAATTACTTATTCTATACAGTACCGTAGTTATTATGAACCATAATTTTGTAAAAAAAGGTAATAAATGATTATAATAAATGATTGCAATTGTGCATTATTATATTTTTGATGAAACCTATTTCAAATTAAAATAAATGATTGGTCCGCCAAATTAGAATTGACATTTTTGTTTAATTTTAATTTGAGATTCGGAATTAGCGCCCCCACCACATCGTAGATACCACGATCGGGGTAAGTCTTATATTTTTTCGAAATACTTGTCCACCATATTGGGTTTGACATTTTTTGAATTTTGACTTCAGATACGCTATCAGTGCCGACGCCATTCCCTATGCTTCACAGTAAGACTAATATTTCTTAAAATACTTGTCCACAATATTAAAGCCGCTGTTTTGTTTTTCTAAATATTAATATGATGCCATATCATCATCGACTATATTTTTCCTGGAAATATGCAAAATGACAAGATAGAGCATAGGTTGAAGTGTATTTTTCTGTCAATACTTCAAAATCGATACTTTGGAACTTTGCTCACAAAAACGAGAATATCTCCTAAACTGCGTGCGACAAAGTGAGACCCTTTCTTTCGGAACGTCACACACCTTTAAGAGAATGTTTAAAAATATTTCAAGACATTTCTAAAGATTCACAAAATTTGAAAGCATATATGGACGATTTAGAGGCCATTTTTCCTGCAGGAGTAAAAAAAATTAGGAAAGATGGGAATCATTTTAAAAGGTACTCAAAAGTTCCGAAAAAATTTTCAAAAATAATTTGAAAAGATCTGAAATAATTCAAAAGAAAATTGATACTTTTGACGATTTCGAAATTAAATTTTGAATTTTTATTTGGAAAATTACATAATTTTAAGAGAAGGTATAAAAGTATGGGATGTCTGAAAAAATTCCGAAATGGATGAGTGGATGACTGAAAAATCCAGAAAAATTAAATCTCCGACACTATTAAATTGCCGCATTGTAAATTTCCGAAATTATAAAACTGTCGATGTATAAAAATCCCGAATTGGAAAATTGAAAATACCCAAATAATAAAATTCCCGAACAGTTTATAACATTACCGAATTGGAAAATTCCAGACAGAAAATATTCAAAGTAAAAGATTCCCCAATTTAAACATAAGAAAAATTCTTTTCCAATTAATATTATTTATTTATTAAAAATACAATAGTCAAATATTTTTAACAAAGAATTTTTTTACATATACAAATTATATTAAAAAATAAATTAAAAAACTCGTGCGTTTCGAAAAAAAAAAAAAATTTCTCCCTAATTTTCTTCGAGCCTAATAACATTTTTGAAACAAACTTTGCAGTATTCAATTCAGTACTGATTTATATCAAAATCTATTTAATTTATTTATTTTGTTTTTAATTTAAACATTTGATTTTTGAGAATGTTTTTCGTATTTTTTTAAAAATACTATGCACATTTTCAAACAATTATTTTCATTCAGATATATGTATATAATTAAAAACTAAAGGTTAACAACCACCGCTGGGACCCACTGGGAGCAACTGTCATCTAAAAAATGACATCGGCTCCCAGTAGGACCGCGGTAAATCCCATTCATGGCGCCTAAGCACTCGGAGAAATTCGCGTAGGTGCCTAATTGAAGCAGTTGCATTTTTTTAGAATGAAAATCATCAAATTTGTTCAGGAAATCTGATAAATTCTAAGAATTAATGTTCTGCTTGGGGTTTCTCAACAAGAATGGATCATATTATAAAATAAAATTTATGAAGTATTGATCCCCTGTAAACAACGATTCCATTGAAATCTATTGAATGCAATTCGGATCGTATATGCGTACTTTATATGCCAAACATTGCTAAAAGCTAATAATTCACATTTGAAAATGTCCCATTAAAATTAAATAATTCCTGTTGCCAGCATTCTCATTTCTTCATTGAGGTCCACTGTTTTTTATTAAAAAATTTCGATTTTTTTTTTAAATATTCAACCACTTGGTTGAAAGTTAATTTTTTCGATTGAAAACCTAAATTAACTTAGCATGAAGCTGGCAAAGGCATAGGGTGCGATGGAATTTTCCCTTTCCCTTTTCACAGCTTGTTTTCCTTTTTCTCATATTTTTTTCAATTAGATTCGAACTGAATCAATAGAACCCTGTAAGAAAATCCAAATACTTTTGAATGATAAGAATTAACTTCATAATTCGACTGTTTGCGTCATGGTCAACCCATTTCTAGTTTTCCTCGTTCCGGACCTTCTGCTTCTTCTCCTGTCAGATATGCTCCTGAAAGGTCTCTTTCTCCTGCCAGACCTCATTCTTCTGCACAGTCTCCTTCCTCTGCCAAATCTCATCTTCGTGTAAGGTCCATATCTCCTACTGCCAGGGATGCTTCTTCTCTCATACATGGACTTCTGCCCCATTTTGAACAAGATAACTTTGGAAAAAATTAATCTACTTGATTGGCCTTTGACAACACTCTTTTATTGTCATAAAAAAAGACCGAGTTCGTTACCCAGCTATTTTGGATAAAAATTGAAAAAGTTAGAGAGGTTTGCACATTTTTTAAACCATTTTTTTGAAGATTTGCGAATTCGCAAAAGTCAGGAATTTTATATGTAAGAAGCACAACGAATTTGCAAGAGGTTTTAAAAGCTGCAAAGGATTTTGAAATATTTGGAAGAATTTGAAATATTTTAGGGTATTAAAAAATATTCCAAGGAATTTAAAATAGATTTCGATAATTTGAAGATATTCCAAAGAATTTAAAAGATTTAAGGGTATTTAAAAATATTCCAATGAAATTTAAATAGATTTCGATAATTTGAAGATGTTCCAAAGAATTTAAAAGATTTAAGGGTATTTAAAAATATTCCAATGAATTTTAAATAGATTTCGATAATTTGAAGAAATTCCAAAGAATTTAAAAGATTTTAGGGCATTTCAAAACTTCCAAAGAATAATTAAGGAATTTAAAAAAGTTGCAAAGGATTTCGACAGATTTAAAAGAATTTTAAATATTTTACTGTATTTGAAAATATTCCAAGGAATTTCAAATAGATTTTGACAAATTGAGGATATTCCATAGATTTTACAAGATATTAGGGTATTTTATAGGGTATATTTTTATAGGGTATTTTTAAAACTTTCAAAGAATAGTTAAAGAATTTTAAAAAGTTGCAAAGGATTTGGAAAGATTTCAAAGAAATCTTGTGTTGTATTCCTTTTTATAATTTTTAATTTTCAGTGGAACATCTTAAAAGTGTCTGATTTTTAACTCAAGATTTAAAGAAGCAAATCATTTCAAATTTAAAAAATTTAATTGGAAAATTTCTAAAGGAAGTATTAAAAATTCCACGTTTTGAGATTAAAAAATGAAAAATTGAGTTCAAAATCAAAAAAGATAAAAATTAAACTATTTGAAATTGATATATCATTTTGCAATTAAAATTGCAATCAAATAATCAAATAATTGAAATTTTAAAGGGTGTGAGTATAAAAAGTTTTAATATCACAATTTTTGGTGACTAAATTTCTTACAGTTTTAAATGAAGTTAGCATTTGGTTAAGTTTCAACGTTTCGGAGTGAATTTGATCTCAAGTGTTTCCACTGTATTTGTGGTTTTTTGTATAATAGAAAAACTAAAGTTTTCATTTTGATCAAATTAACAATAGAAATTTACCCTATCCCTTTGCCAGCTTTATGCTAAGTTGATTTTAGTTAAGAGTTAAGTTTTCAATTAAAAAAATTAACTTTCAACCAAGAGGTAGAATTTTTAAACAAACATTATTTTAATTTTTCAATAAAAACAGTGGAATTCAACGAAAAAAGACGCATTTTCAAGAAAAATTCAAAATCAATTTGTTTATTATAATATAAATTACAATAACTTTCTCACTCTTCAATAAAATGCATGAATATTATAGGTCAATCTATTCGTCTCGAACCAAGGAATCTTTTATATTTGTATATGAACTTTGAATTATGTTAATGAAAAAAGTTTTACTATAAAAAACCGTACTTTCAAATATTATGCATTACCATAGCTTCCTTTCTCTTCAATAAAATATATTAATATTGTAGGTCGATCGATTCGTCTCGAACCAATTAATTTTTTATACTCCTGCATCAACTTTGAATTATGTTAATGAAAAAAGTTTTACTATGAAAACCCGATTTTTTAAATATTATTAAGTGCTTAAAAAATATGCGATGAATATTTTTAGAAATCCTTCGGTCAGTTTCAAGATATTAGTTGTGAAAGTAATTCCTGAAAATTTTATGAATTTATCCGCAACCCTTTTCAAGTTTTCTTTTTCACAAAAAAGTGTGACACACACCCGGACAATTGCTTAGAACATTGTATTATACATTATTGAATTAAGGGAGTTTTAATTAAATGAATTTAAATTTTTTAGAAAATGTTACCATTTCAAAGCGTCCTCTATGATAAAGCAAAAATGATTAAATTTTCTATCAAATAGTAGAATTTTCATCCAAAAGAGATGAATTGCAAACAAAAAACATAATAGTAGACATTTCGATTAAATGTACACGAATACTTCCTAAATATCTTTCACGTCAATATTTTTTTATCTCTATATCAATCTAAATTCCCGTCTATCTTCTTTATTCTCCTCTTCTCTATCTCATCGAATCCTTCATCTATTAACGTCTATCTTTCTCAATCACTTTGACAATTTAAATTAGCTTATATATTTTTTCATATTATCTTCTCTATCTCATCCTATCCTTCTTCTATTCACGTAAATATTTTTCCATCTTTCTGTCAATCTAAACTGCCGTCTATCTTTTTTAATATGCTCTTCTGTATCTCATTGTATCTTACATCTGAGAACGTCTATTTTTTCCATCTTTTTGTCAATCTAAATCACCGTCTACCTTTTTCAATTCCTTCCTTTCTATCTTATTCTACGATTTATCTATCCACCTCAATATTTTTCTATCTCTTTGTCAATCCAAATTCCTTTTTAACTCCTTTAATCTCCTCTTCTCTGCCTAATCGTATCCTACATCTATCAACGTTAATCTCTTCTTATCTCTTTGCCAATTTCAAATTCACGTTTATCTTTTGTCATACCCTATTCTCTATCCCACCCTATCCCTTGTCCATCCACGTCAATAATTTTCTTCTTATTTGTCAAAATAAATTCATGTCTATCTCTCTCAATACTATCTTTTCTATCTCATACTATCCTTTATCTATACACGTCAAACTTTTTCTATCTCTCTGCCATTCTAAATTCCCCTCTATCTTTTTCAATCCTCCTGTTAATCTAAATTCAGGCCTATCTTTGTCAATTCCCTCTCTTCGTCCTTATCCTGTCCTTTATCTATCCACTCCAATCTTCTTCTATCTAGGTCTATTTTTTTCTATCTCCTTGTCAATCTAAATTCACGCATATCCTTTTCAGTATCCTCTCCCTATCTCATACTGTTCTTTATCTATTCGCTTCAATATTTTTCTATCCCTTTGTCAAACTAAATTCCCGTCTACCTTTTTTAATCTTCTCTTCTCTATCCCATCGTATCCTCAATCCGTCTCAATTCAAATATTCCACAAAGATTTTAATAAATTTTCCACAATTCCACAAATATTTCAAATATTTCGCAAAGATTTCTAAAGATTTCACAAATATTTCAATGATTTCCCAAAGATTTCACAAAGATTCCCAATATTATAAAATATCTCAGAAGTATTGTAAATATTTCAAAGATTTCAAAGATTTCACAAAAACTTCAATGATTTCAATAATTTCCCAAATATTAGTAAATATTTCAAAAATATTTTAAATATTTTGAAAAGATTTCCAAAGATATCATAAAGATTTAAATGATTTTCCAAAGATTTCGAAGATTTCACAAATGTTTCGCAAAGATTTCGAATAGATTTGAAAGATTTCACAAAGACTTCAATGATTTCAATAATTTCATCAAAATTTTAGCAAATGTTTAAAAAATATTTTAAATATTTTGAAAAGATGTCCAAAGATATCATAAAGATTTTAGTGATTTTTCAAAGATTTCAAAGATTTCACAAATTTTTCGCAAAGATTTCGAATAGATTTGAAAGATTTCACAAAGACTTTAATGATTTCAATAATTTCATAAGAATTTTAGCAAATGTTTCAAAAATATTTCAAAAATGTTGAAAAATTTTTCAAAGATATTAGAAATATTTCACAAAGATTTCGAAGAATCTCCAATGATTGCAAATATTTCGCGAAGATTTCGGATAGATTTAAAAGATTTCACAATTATTTCAAAACAAATTTCAGATAGATTTCAAAGGTTTTACAAAGATTTCAAATATTCCACAAAGATTTTAATAAATTTTCCACAATTCCACAAACATTTCAAATATTTCGCAAAGATTTCGAATAGATTTCAAAGATTTCACAAAAACTTCAATGACTTCTCAAATATTTAACAACGATTTCCATTATTTCAAACAAATTTCCGATAGATTTCAAATAGTGCATAACGTTTTTATGATTCCCCAAGGATTCAAACAACATTTTTAATAATTTCACAAATATGATACATTTGACAAATTATAGCGTATAACAAAAATACATCAATCTGCCACACAGGCAATGGGATTCGAAGAAAATCAAAACAAAATTCGGTTTGTTTCTGTCTAAAACTGTTCAAATCATGCATTTGTTTATAATAATTGTTGATCAATTAAAAAAATTATATCAGATGTCAAAATACATCAACGTGCATCACAGGGAATGCGATTCGAAGACAACTGCGAAAAAATTCGGCTTGTTTCTGCCTAAAACTGTTTAAATCCTGCATTTGTTTATATTGTTTGTTGATGAATACAAAAAATTATACCGTACACCATATTTTAATGATCAAATTTTACCTTGTTGCTCTGAGCAAGCGATTTCGATGCATAAATGTACTCCACAAAAATCTATTTTATCATTCTGTCTGTTTGTTGCATATATTTGTTTATAACAAATTACTTGACACGCCAACAATTTTTTTCTTCTTTCACCCACCCTTGTGCATCAAACTTGCGGCCTGTTGCCACTAAACAAATGTTCACAGAGAATTGAAAAGAAAAATTCAAAAACTTTTCAGAAAAACTGGAACTTCCACGCACATATCTAAGCGAAGAAAGTTATAAACAATAATAAATTGATTGAACAACTACTTTTGTTTGATATTCTCTTCGTTGAAGAATGATCATTTTAGTTAAAAATGGATCTTTTTGTTGAAAAGTGTAAATATTTTGTTTATATATATTGTTTTTTAATTCTTCTCCATGGTCTGTTTTCACTGTTTTAACTTCAATTTAAGTTAAAATCATTCTTGATTGAACTATGAACTATTACGTTTTTCGTTTACAATAGATCTTCTTTGGTTGAACAAAATTCAACTACTCAGTTTAAAATTGAACTACAAGATACAAAAATAATTTTTTGTTCTTGAGGATTCATCATTTTTGTTGAAAATTCAATTATATGGTTGTAAATTAACATTTTCATCAAAAACGAAAATGTTCAAGTTTATAAATTTTGAAGAAGATAGTTAAACAAAGAGATTAATGGCCAACCAAAAAAATTTATTTTTCAGAAAGTGGTTCAACTTTTAACCAAGTAGATGTGTTTGACCAAAAAATATGACCAAACGAGATCAATTATGAACCAAAAATATAATAGTAAATTTTTCAACCAAAAAGAATAAACTTTTAACCAAAAATAATTCGATTTTCTCATTGGGTTCTATTAATTCAGTTCGCATTTAGGCAAAAAGTGAGAAAAAGGGGAAGTTTCTTGCTAATAGAAGAAAAAAGAATTCTTTAAAAAAGGGAAAAGAGTGTAAAGTGTGAAATATGAAAGTGATTTTCAAAATTATTAAGCTATTATTGAACTGTACCGTCGCAGGGCTTTCTTTTGCAAACTTTATTAAAATTTATCATCAGGAAACGTACCAAACGTTATCTAAGTTTGTAGCGTTACCTCCACTGACCCATCTACTCCCTTAAATTGGTAACGTAGTTTATGGATGGGTGCGAAATTTGGGGTACCACAGGGTGGCCACCCACCCGGGAGAAACTTGCACTGGGAGAAAACCGGGAGAGAAATACTTTTCCCGTATTTCATAATTCGAGCGTTTTGTAAGTATTAAAGAAAATACTCTTTTGACAGAAATCATATTTTTTTTGTAAAAAAATCTATCCAGTCGTCTTTAAAATTTCTATAATTTTAATTTGAAATTATGGGTTTGAATGTGCAATTCTAAAACAGTTTAATCTTTGAGGCCTTGGAACTAAAGTTTGTTCGTAAATTACTTTTTAGATTAAATTTTTGTAGATTTGGAATTTTAAATTTCACAATATTTTAGTTTTAAATTCAAATATGTATTCAAAATGTTATGACAATTCAGTAATTAAATATTTCAAAATTTTTACATTAAAAACTTTGACAGTCAGTTTTGAATTTAATGTAAATATAAAGCAATTTCGAATTGAAAAGATTAAAATTGTACGATTTCAAAAATTGGGTACATCTGTCGGTCTGTAACCAAATTTCAAATCTCACTTCATTAATACAATGTTCATCAAAAGCTTTTTTGAGATTATCTTTCAAGTTTGCAAGAGGTAAAATCCTCAACCAGAACCAATTATTTCAATAATATAGTTGCATTTTTAACCAGAAAAAAAGAAAATTACTCCCAAAAAGGATAATTTCTTGAGTGAAAAGACGAATTTTCAACTAAAAAAGATCGACTTTTTACAAAGACTGGAATAGTTGAATTTTATAATTAAAAAATTTATTTTGAACAAAAAAAAACGAATTTTCAACCAAATAGTTAAATTTTCGCCCAAAAACATTGCGTTTCAACAAAGTAATTCAGCTTTTAACGAAGTAGAGTTGACAAAATAGCCGCAGTTTTTTTAGTCCACTGTAAAGATATTAATTTTGGTCCAAAGATTTTTTTTTTATTTAAAGAAAGTAGTTCATTTTTAAATCAATTAGTTGAATTTTCAACCAGAAAGATTGAAATGTTAATCTAAAATAGAATACAGTCGAATTCAAAGAAAAAAGACGGATTTTCAACCAAATAATTTAATCCTCAATAAAAACATACTAAATTTTCAAGCAAACTGTCGATTTTGTAACAAAAAATATTAAATTTTGTACAAATAGAGTCAAATTGCTAACAAAACAGTTTATTCTGCAAAACATATAAATTTTCAACCAACAGTGGCATTTCTTACAAAAATAATAGAATTTTCAACCCAAAAATGCGAATTTTCAAAAAAATAGTTGAATTTTTAAACAAAAGAAATAAATTTGTATATTGTTGATGTTCAGGCAAAAAGTCAAGCTTCTACACAAAGGAATAAATTTTCAACCAAGAAAAATTTGTTATTCAAGAAAGTAATAAGATTCAACTGAATTGAAAAATTGATCTTTTTTGGTTGGAAATTCAATTATTCATTTGAAAAATCGTCTTTATAGCAGAAATTAATCTTTCTTGTTGAAAATTCATTTATCATTATATTTAAAACAAGGTTTAAACTTTACAAAATGCCAGCGGTTTTTATGAAAAAATTAAATGTCGATTTTTTCAACAACAAAAAAACACCTTAAACTTTCATGCACATTTTTGTTCAACTTTTACTTTGATAAGTTAGATATGTTCTTAATTTTATTTTGACTAAATAACTGTTATAGCCAGGAGAATTTTTTTCTTTCAATCAAATTTTATACTTCTTCTTGAAAACAATGACAATAGAAAAAATTGTGAAATAAGAGTTTCCACGTCCAAAAAAGTTCTATGAAAAATGTCTCTTGTCATTTTGCCATATCATTCTTTGCATACGAGAAAAATGCAAAAATTACATTTTTATAAAAAAAAATTCTCCCGGTCTCAAAAATGTTTTAGCCAGCATGATGCTAATAATATGACTTTCTCCAATTGGCATAAACTTTTCGTAGATATTCGGAAGAATAAAAATTTTTGTGTTTCCCAGAAAATAGTTATTTCATTTTTCCAAAATATAAAGAAAAAGAGAAAAAAGATTTCCTGGAAAACCCCAGCTTTCTATTTTTTCGCATATTTCTTCCTACAATTTCTTTCAATACGAGAAGGGCATCTGATCAGCATCATGTGGGCTGAACTATTTTTGAGGTCGGAAATTTTTTTTCCCCAAAAATGTAATTTTTCAATGGTTCTCATAAAAGATGAAAGATATGACAAAAGAATGAGACATTTTTCATCTAACTTTTTCATGCGTGCAAGCTTTCATCTTGACATTTTTTTGTACTTTTTTTTCAAGAAAAAATAAAAAAATATCTATAAGAAGACAAAAGTTATAGACGTTTCAACAAAAATCGCGGTTTAAAAGAAAAATCACATAATTCAAATACGCATAACTTCTTAGAGCGGCTGCTTGCTGTACTCGGAAAGTTGAACAATTTATTTATCTTTATCTATTATATATATTGGCCTTTGGTATACGCTTCGAATGTCAGAAAAATATTGTAGGGTATTCTAAAATATTTCAAGGGATTTTCAATTGATGTCAATAGTTTTAATGGGTTGCAAAGAATTTTAAAGATTTAAGAGTATTTTTTCAAATCCCAAAGAATTTGTCAAAGCTTTAAAAATTTGTGGTGGAGTTCGAAAGATTTCAAAGGATTTGAAATATTTTAGGGTATTTACAAAAATTCCAAAGTATTTTAATTGATTTCATTAATTTCAAGCGATTGCAAAAGGGTATTTAGGGTATTTAAAAAGATTTCAAGGAATTTTAAAGAGATTACAATAACTTGAAGGTATTTCAATTCTTATTTTATGATTTTAGGGTATTCCAAAAAATTTTAAGGAATTGTCAAGAGCTTTGAAGAAATTTCCTAAAATATCGGAATAATTTTTCCAAGATTTCAGGAAAAATCATCAGATTTCATGTAATTTCACAGGTTTTAAAAATGTTTTAAGTGATTTCAAAGAATTTATTCACAAGAATTGAGGGATTTCGTAGGATTTCAAATATTTCAATATTACCTAAGATTTTAAAGAATTTTAGGATATCTTAGTATATTTTAAAAGGCTGCAAGGCATTTTCAATTTATTTCAATCATTTGAAGGGATTTCAAAAATTTGAAAGGTTTTACGACATTTTTTAAAATTCCAAGCAATTGTTAATATCTTCGAAGTTTTTCAAGCGGTTTAAAAAGATTTTAAAGGATTTTAAATATCTTAGGGTATTTTAATAGATTTCAATAGTTTGGAGTGAATCCAGATTTAAAAAATGTTAGGGTATTTAAAAAATATTCAAGGAATTTTCAAGAGCTTTGAAAAAATGTAAGGGATTTAATATATTGTAGGGTATTCTAAAATATTTCAATTAATTGTTTAATAGATTTCAATAGTTTTAATGGATTTCAAAGAATTTTAAAGATTTTAGAGTATTTTTTTTTTAAATTCCAAGGAATTTTTCAAAGCTTTAACAAATTTTAATGGATTATTTAGGATAAAGTAGGTTATAATGACATCTTGAAAACAAATTATGTCTTAAGAACATTTTCTGAGATAACATAACAAAAAAAGTCATGAGGACATATTTTAGCCAAATATATGTCTTAAAGACATCTTTAGAACAACATAAGTATGAAGGACAAAATATGTCTCAAGGACAAAATATGTCTCGAAACGTTTTAGTTACAAGGTACATGTCTCTTAAAGACTTATTTAGTACAAAATATAACCTAATCATTAAGACATATTTATGATAATATATTCCTTTATGTCAATATACGTATTTACGACAAATTATGTCTTGAGAACATTTTCTGGGACAATGGACATCCTAACGACATATTTAGGACAAAAAAAGTCATAAGGACATATTGAGGACAAAATATGTCTTAATGGCATGTTTAGGGGAAAATACGTCCTAAGGACATCTTAAAAACTTGATAGGTCTTAAAGACATCTTTCGGACAAAATATGTCTTAGGGACGTATTTAGGACGAAATACGTTCTGAGAACCTCGTTTGGACCAAACGTCTCCATTTAAAGGTGGTTTTTTTACCAAAAAGACGAAATTTCAACCAAAAAGATTAAATTTCTACCATAAACAACAAATTTTCAACCAAGTAGTGGAATTTTTTACTAAAACAGATAAGTTTAAAAAAAAATAGAATAATTGAATTTTCAGTTAAGAAAATCATTTTTAATAAAAACAAAAAAAAATCATCAAAATAGTTAAATTTATTACCAAAAAATGAATTTGCAATCAAAAAGATAAATTTTCAACAGAAGAAAAAAATAATTTTCTATCAAAAAGACGAATTTTCAACAAAATACATGAATTTTCAATTAAAAACAAAAAACAATTTTCAACCAAAAATGAAATAATTCAATTTTGAAATGAAAAAATTAATTTTAAATAAAAGAAGAATTTTCAACAAAATAGTTGAATTTAATACGGAAGAAATGAATTTTCAACCAAAAAAAGTAAAAATAATTTTAAATCCCTTGAATATTTAGACTTAATTAAACTTATTCATGAAAGTTTTTCAAATAAAAACTTAAAATTCCTAGACTCTTTCAAATCCTTGGAGATTCAATAAAAACCTTTAAATCTTGTGAAATTCCTTTAAATTTCATCTCATTTGACTTATTTTCAACATTTCTTTAAAAATACCTAGAAATTTTTAGAAATCCTACAAATTTTTTAAAATCGCTCAACATTTTTTTTAAATCTCTTGAAATCTTTTAGAATTCCTTGAAATCCATTGAAATCTTTCCTTTGAAAATCATATAAATCCATTAAGATAAGTAAAAATAATTTTAAATCCCTTGAATATTTAAATTTGATTAAACTTATATCTAAAAAAAATTTATCTTTTTGGGTAAAAAATTGATCTTTTTGGTTAAAAATTCAACTATCAGGCTAAAACTTCTATTAAAAAATAAAATATTTGGTTGAAATTTCATGTATTTTGTTAAAAATTACTCTTTTTTGGCAGAAAATTAATCTTTTTCGTTCAAAATTATAATTTTATAACTAAATAAAGTCACTAAGAATCTCCTGAATTTAATTTATTTTCCAAACTTATCTTCGAAATCCCTTGAAATCTTTTGAAATCCCTTAAAATATTTCCTCTGTCCATTGTAAAATTCCATTAAAATAAGCGAAAATCATTTAAACTCCCTTGAATCTAAATTAAATTTAAAAAAAGTACGTTCAAATCCCTAGGAATATTTTAAATCCCTTAAATATTAAAATTAAATTAAAATTATTCATCAAAGTTCTCTAAAAAACCATCGTTCAAATCTCTAGAAATCTAGAAACCTTAAAATCTCTTAAAAGCTTTGAAAATCCCTTCAAGATAATTTAATTTATTTTCCAAATTTCTCTCAAAATCCCATAAAATCTGAGAAAATCGTACAAAATTCTGTGAAATTTTTTCAAATATTTTGAACTCTTTCCTAATTTGGAACAAAAGACGAATTTTCAACAACATATATTAATTTTCCAACGAAATAGTTAAACTTTCGACTAACGAATATAAATTTGACACCAAAAATAGAATAGTTGTATTTTCAGTTGAAAAAATTAAATTTTAACAATAAAAAACGAAATTTCAACAAAATAATTAAACTTTCAACCAAAAAGAGGAATTTTCAATTAAAAAAGGTAAATTTTCCATCAAAAAAGGAATAGTTACATTTCCAATTGAAAAAATAATTCTTATCCATAAGAAACGAATTTTCAACAAAATAGTTCAATTTTCAACCAAAGAAATGAATTGTTTACCAAAAAAGATAAAATTTCAATCAAAAATGGAAGTTATATTTTTAGTTGAAAAAAATTTTTAACCACAAATAACGAATTTTTTCAACAAAATAGTTCAATTTTCAACCAAAGAAATCAAATTTCAACCAGAAAGATGAATTTTTCACCTAAGAGATTAATATTTTAAAAACAAAAGACGAATTTTCCAACGAAAAAGTCAAACTTTCGACTAACGAATATTAATTTGCCACCAAATATGGAATTCAATCCGAGAATATCAATTTGTAACAAAAATAATTGAATTTTCAACCAAACAAGACGAGTTTTAAACAAAATAAATGAATTTTTTTACTAAAAAAGATAAATTTTCAATAAAAAATTGAATGGATACAATTTCAGTTGAAGAAATTATTTTTCATAAAAAAAAACAACAAATTTTCAATAAAATAGTTGAATTTTCAACCAAGGAAATGAATTTTCAACCAACAAGATAAGTTTTCAATCAAGAAGATTATTTTTCTCCCAAAAAGACGACTTTTCAATAAAACATGTACAGAAATTTTTAACTAAAAAATATAATTTTTTCACAAAAAATGGAATAGTTATGTTTCCACTTAAAAAATAGCTTTCAAACAAAAAGATAAATTTTCAACCAAGAAGATTACTATTATACTAAAAGTGGAATAGTTATATTGTTACTTTTTAAACTGAAAATGTAACTATTCCAATTAAATATTGAATCATTTTAGTTGAAACTTTATCTCTTTGGTTGAAAATTAATTTTATGAACTGAAATTTTAACTATTCATTTTTTGGTTCACAAATTATCTTTTTTAGTTGAAAATTCTTGCATTTTGTTGAAAACTCGTCTTTTTGGTAGAAGTTAATCTTCTTGGTTGAAAATTCAACTATTCTAGTTAACAATTTATCATTGTAGTGGAATATTAATATTTCTGGTTTAAAAGTAATCTTTTTGGTTTAAAAATCAAGTATTCCAGTTGAAGATTCATCTCTTCGGTGGAACATTATTTCATTAACTGAAATTTTAACTGTTAATTTTTTGGTTGAAAATTCAACTATTCCAGTTGAAGATTCATCTCTTTGTTTGAACATCAATTTTTTGAATTAAAATTTTAACTATTCAAATTTTGTTGACAATTTGTCCTTTTTAGTTGAAAATTTATCTTTTTTAGTTCGAAATAAAACTATTTAGTTGAAAATTCATCTTTTTGATTGAACATTTTTTTTTAACTCAAATTTGAACCATGTAATTTTTGATTCACAATTATTTACCTTTTTTAGTTGAAAATTTTGGAATTTTGTTGAAAAATTTACTTTTTGGTAGAGGTTAATCTTCTTGGCTGAAAATTCATCTTTCTGAATGAAAATTCAACTATTGTACTTATAGATTTGTCATTTTAGTGAAAAATTCATCTCTTTGGTATAAAATTAATCTTTTCGGTTTGAAATTCAAATATTCTAGTTAAAGATTCCATCAGTTTAGCTGAAAATTCATCTCTTTGGTTGAAAATTAATTTTTTAAACTGAAAATTTAACTATCCAATTTCTGGTTGACAATTTAACTTTTATAGTTGAAAATTGATCTTTTTTAGTTCAAAACAAAATTACTTAGTTAAAAATCCACCACTTTGGTTGAGCATTATTTTTTTGAACTGAAATTTAAACTTGAAAATTCAATTATTTGTAGAAAAATCATCTAAATTGTACAAAATTTAACAGTTTTTGAACAAGTAATTTTTTTTCTTAGAAATTCGCATGTTTTGTTGAAAATTCGTCTCTTTTTGTTAAAATTCAACTACTTTGGGCTGAATATATATTTTTTTTTATTAACTTCTTGGCTGAAAATTCATGCACTTTGTAGCAAACTTGTCTTTTTCCGTAGAAAATTCATCTTCTTCGTGGAAAATTCATGTTCTTGGTTCAAAATTAAACTATTTAGTGAAAAATAAATCTATTTTGTAGGAAATTCAACAATTTTGTTAAAAAATAATTCCTTCTCATTGGAAATACAAATTTAACTACTAGATTAAATATTAAACTATCTTGTAAAACTATTCATTTACCGGTTCAAAACTGAACCCTTTACTGAAACTTAAATTATTTGTTTGAAAATTCATATATTGTGTTAAAAAATTGGATTTGAAAATTCGCTTTTTCAGTTAAACATTTTTTTCTAACTCAGAATGTAGCTATTCCATTCTTGAGTGTAGATTTGTCTTTTTTGATTAAAAATTCAATTTTCAATTGAAAATTAATGTATTGTGATCAAAATTGCTTCTTTCATTTTGTTTTTTAATTGCAGCTGAAAATGCAACTATTTTGTTGAAAATTCGACAAAACTTGAACTTTTGAACTTATCATAGTAAATTGTACACTGTGCCTATCCAGAATTAAAAATTCATCTTTATATTTGAAAAATTGTTTTTGTTTTGGTAAAAAAATTAATTTTTTAAATGGAAAGTGTAATTACTTGATTTTTGGTTGTTATTTTATTTTATTTAGTAGCGAATTCATGTATTTTGTTGGAAATTCGTCTGCTTCTGTAAAAAATTAACAATCTGGATTTAAAAATTCATGATTTTAGTTGAAAATTCAATTATTTGGTAAAAAATTACCCTAAATTGTACAAAATCCAACAGTTTTGTGAACCAGTAATGTATTTCCAGATGAATTTTTTTTTTAACAAAAATTACAATATTTTTTAAACATATGATAATTTCGTGATATTTGAAATTAAATAATAACAATAAATAATAAAAATTGCTCATTGTTTATTATAGGTAAATATGGTTATGGGGGCGGATTTTGACCTGATTACGTAACATTTTTAATTTATGTATTTTCTACAAGATTAACTTTGTATATCAAAATTTATAAATAAATAATTATACTTCATCTTAAATTTATTTTTAAATGTTTCTAAACATTATTTATAGAAGAGAAAATTTAAATTGTAAGTGATTGCTTAATAATGGGAAATAAGTGGTTTAGGTTATATTTTAAAAGAATAATTTTAGATTCTAATGATTTCAAAATGTGTGGAAAAAGAATATGGACGACTTGGAGATCATTTTTTTTAATTTTTCAGGAATTAAAATTTTTTTAGGTGAACTGAATTTTGCAGGGTGTCAAGGGAATGAAAAAAAAATTCTTAAGATTCATTGTGACATTTGAAATGATTGTTTCGTAATAAATTCTAAGAGGAAATTGAAAAAGCTTACAAAACATTTTTAATTATTTCCTAAAATTTTTTAAATATAATTTTAGAGAAAAAAAAATGAGTAAGTTTAAGAGCTATTGCGAAGTTTTGAAACGATTTAAAAATAATTAAAACTTGTAAGGATTTTTCAATAATTTTGCAAGGCTTCACGAAAACAAAAAAAAGATTTTAGGTTCCTAAGAAAAATTAAAATAATTTTTTATTCCGAAAATTTAATTTCGGAAATTATTTCAAAAGATTTCAAAAAATTTCGAAAGATTTCAAAAAATTTTCAAAGATGATTCTGAAAAATCTTCAGACAATTTTTGTAATTTTGCAGAATTTAAAAAAAATCGGAAAAAATTTGAATAATTTTTAAAGATTAGAAGGTTTAGTAGGTCTGACATGATTAAAAAAAGAATTTTTCTGAATATTCGTTTGAAAATCTAATCTTTGGGATATCATTAAAGTATTTGTGAAATTTTTTTAAACTATATGAAATCTTTACGAAATCTTTCTGAAATCTTTAAGAAATAATTAAAATCTTTGGAAATCTATGCAAAATATTTGAAATATTTTTGAAATATCTGGTAATATTTGTGAAATTATTGAAATCTTTGGGAAATTAATGAAATCTTTTTGAAATCATTGAAATTTTTGTGCACACTTCGAAATCTATCTGAAATTTTTATGAAATATTTTTAATCAATCCGAAATCTTTGCGTAATATTTGAAATCTTTGTGAAATCTTTGGGAAATCATTCGAATCTTTGTGAAATTTTTCTGATATCTTTGGGAATCTTTGCAAAATATTTAAAATATTTTTGAAATATTTGTTAATATTTGTGAAATCATTGAAAACTTTGGGAAAAAATTAAAATCTTTCTGAAATGTTCGGAAATCTTTGCGAAATATTTAAATATTTTGGAAATATCTATCTGAAATTTTTATGAAATATTTTTAATCTATCCGAAATCTTTGCGAAATATTTGAAATCTTTGAAATCTTTGTGAAATCTTTGTGATATCTTTGGAAACATTTGCGAAATATTTGAGATATTTTTAAAATATCTGATAATATTTGTAAAATTATTGAAATATTTGTGAAATCTTCCTGATATCTTTGGAAATCATTGCAAAATATTTGAAATCTTTGAAAACGTTGCGAAGTAATTAAAATCTTTGGAAATCTTTGCAAAATATTTCAAATATTTTTGAAATATCTGATGATATTTGTGAAATTATTGAAATCTTTGGCAAATCTTCGAGATATCACTGAAATCTTTGTGGACTCTTTGAAATCTATCTGAAATTTTTATGAAATATTTTTAATCTATACGAAATCTTTGGACATCTTTGCAAAATATTTAAAATATTTTTGAAATATCTGATATTTGTGAAATTATTTAAATGTTTGTGGATTCTTTGAAATCTATCTGATTTTAATTTTTATTTATAATTCATATTTTCGGTTTAAAAATTGAAAAATTCTGTAGAAAATTCGCCTCTTTTAGATAATATTTAAAGTTTTTTGGTTAAAAATACAACGGATTGAAATTTTTTGTTTCGGTCGAGGATTCAACAAATTTCTGAAAATTTGTCATTTTTGAATGAATTCATCTTTTTTTTTTATTTAAAATAAAAATTTCTTTGGATGGAAGTATCAAATATTTTTCGAAAATTTGTCTTTTTGGTTTGAAAATTCATTTCTTTTGATAGAAATTGTATTTTATTCTTTAAATTAAAATTTCAAATGTTTGGTTTGAAATTAAAAACTTTTTCAGTTAAGGATTCAACTATTTTATTGAAAATTTGTCTTTTGTGGATGAATTCACCTTTTTTTATATAAAATAAAAATCTTTTTGGTTGGAAATATCAACTATTTTGTCGAAAATATGTCTTTTTCGTTTGAAATTCGTTTCTTTTAGTAGACATTTTGTTTTTTCAAATTAAAATTGCAAATGTGTGGTTTAAAATTAAAATTTTTGTTGGCTGAGGATTGAACTACTTTATTGAAAATTCGTTTTTTTTTGTGACGAATTCAAATCTTTTTTATTAAAAATCAAAAATATTTTTCAGTTTCATCAACTATTATATTTTTCGTCGAGAATTTATTTTTTTGGTTGAAAATTCAGTTATTTAGTTAAAAGTTAAACTAGTTTATTAAAAATTCACTTGTTTGGTTGAAGATTCATCGTTTTAGTTCAAAATTCAACTTTTTTTGAATATTTTAAAAGTTTTTTGGTTTAAAATACAACTGTTCAAAAACTAATCTTTTTTGGTTGAGGATTCAAATATTTTGTTGAAAATTTGTCTTTTTGGTTTGAAAATTCATTTCTTTTGGTAGAAATTTTATTTTATTTTTTAAATCAAAATTGCAAATGTTTAGTTGAAAATTAAGTACTTTTTTGGTTGAGGATTCAACTATTTCCGTTAAGCTATGGCACATATCTCCACAACGCGCTATTTGGATATGTCGAACTTCATCCATTTTTCAGAAGTACTAAGTTGAACAAGCTTAGTTCGAACTCTTTTTTGTGAAGGTAGTCGAAATTTCGTGTTTTGTTAATAATGGTTTCCATCTTAAGTCGCCCGCGAGGTGAGGATAGAGCTTCGCCATTTCTCGGTCTTGCGCTTCCTATCCCTCCAGGCCGATAAAACAAACAGCTATGAGCAACTTCGATATGGGGCTTACTGGCTACTGGTACGGAAGCCTGCACTTCTGAATCGCGAATTTCGGTAGTCACGTAGTCATTAGAATTTCGTCTGCCATCCCTATGATCGGCGACGCGTATATAAGACATCGTCAATCGCATTCACCGACCGTGTCTCTTCGAGTTGGATTTTAGAATGGTTCCTACATTTGTAGGCGACTGCCTTGTGCAAGTGTGGAACGTAATCGCCTGGGTTGCCGTCCTACACCTTCCTGTTCTGGCACTTCCTTTTGACCAGTATGAAACCCATCCTCCGTAGTGGGGATTCGCATATTACTGGATGAGTGATAGGTCGTTCAGCGTGCTTTCGGGCGTTATGTTGGGCAGGGGACCTGATACCGTGGCACTGTGGGGTTACGATTTTCACACGGGTCTGTGTCTATTATCTTAGCGATCTCGCTTATCTCCCCCAATATGCATTTGATTCTTCCTTCTGCATCGTTCATAGTTGCTAATTTGTCCAAATCCTCAGAATTAACAATTGCTGATGGATGTTTCGGAATCGCCCCGTTTTGCACCGGAAAGCCGAGAAGTAGGTAAGATTTTGGAAGGACTTCTGTATTTATGTGGGGCTGCTGGAATTTTCAGTCTGTTTAACATACTGTAACGCTGCAGACCGGCTGAAATTTTCGATTCTGAGTCATCTGCATTAGTAACTTCGCATTTTGAATTGGAAGAATTCGAATCGTTCTCCTTATAATTTATCTAGTTAAAAATTTATTTATTTGATTGATGATTCATCATGTTAGTTGAAAACCTTTTTTTTTTTTTTTTTGTTAAAAACTTAACTATTTTGCTGAAAATTATGCTTTCTAGTTGAAAATTAATTGTTTTAACTAAAATTTCAACGCGTAAATGTTGCATTCAAAATGTATCTCCTTGACTTGAAAATTCAAAAATTTGGTTCGAAATTTCTGTATTTTATTGGAAATTTGAATTTTTCGAGAAAATATATAGTCTTCTTTGTGACTAATTCATCTTTTTGGTTTAAAATTATTTAAAAATTCAAATATTTGGGTGAAAATGAATATACTGAATATACTGAAAATGTAACTTTTCCATTTTTTGTCGAAAATTTATCTTTTTTCACATAAATTTAATCTTCTTCGTTGAAAATATACTTGAACTTAATTGAAAATTAATTTTTTCACTATAAATTTGAATATTCTATTTTTAGTTGAAAATTGATCTATTTTAGGTGAAAATTCAACCATTTGTTGAAAATCTGTCCTTTTTGGTAAAAAAGTGCTCTGATTAGGTGAAACTTAATCTTTTTCGTTAAAAACTAATTTCTTTGGTCGAAAAATGAACTATTTTTTCGGAAATTCGTTTCCTTTTTGGTTGAAACTTTAACTTTTTCTTTGTGGAGAATTTATCTGTTCAACTGAAAATTCATGTATTTGGTTGAAAATAAAATTTTTTTAGTTGAGATTCATCATTTTAATTAAAAATTCACATCAAGTATTGCATTTTTGTGGAAAATTTACCTTTTTTGATGGAAATTTAATCTTTTTCGTTACAAATGATCTGTTTTGTAGAAAATTTCACTATTCTATTTTTTGTTAAGAATTCATTCCTTTGGTTGAAAAAAAAACGATTGCTGAAAATTCGTTTTTCTTGCTTAAAATTATTTTTTACCAATAAAAACAACCAATTTTCGCCACAATAGTTAACTTTTCTAACAAAAAAGTGAATTATAGAATCGAATTGTTTCTAAAATTTAAAAAAAATCACTCTTCAATTTTTATATTCTTTTTTAAAAATTTTGGAAATGTTTGGAAATGTTTTTAAATATTTTTTAATAATCTCTTAAAATCAATTTAAAAAAAAAAACACTATGTTCTCCCAGGAGTCTTGAAAGAATTTTGTTACTATCTTCAGACCTTTTAAAAGTTTAAAAGGTTTTAAAATTTTATTTCGATATCTCCAAAAATCTGCATACATATTGATTTAAATGGTTTTAAAATTTTTTCAAATCTAAAATTATTTTCGAAAGTCTTTAAAAACTTTAAAATTTCTTTTAAGATCACCGAAATTTTTCCTAAAATGTTTGAAAAATCTTTTAAAATTAAAAAATTGCATCAATATCTTGCAGATTCTTTTTTAAACAATATTGAAAATCTTTTGAAATGTTAAAGAAAATTTCGAACAATCTCTCAAAATTCATTTTTTAAATTAGTAAGTCATATAAAATTTTGGCATGAGTATAAGAACAGTTTTTTTCGTCTCTCAAAACCCTTCGAAGTTCTTAAAAAGCTTCTATATTTTTTCTGTGTAATATTCAAAAATTTACGTTTAAATTATTTTGAATACCTTTTAATTTTTAAATTATTTTTAAGTCCTTTCAAAACATCTAAATATTTCTTAAACTTACTTAAATTCTTTCTAAAATTTTGTGATTTTGCAAAAATAAACAATTTTGCTTTAAAATCTTCTACATTCTTTCTGAAAATTTTATGAAATAATTTAAAATGTATTAGAATCTTTTTCAGTTATCTCTCAAAATTCATTTGTCGGAATCATAAATCATTTGAAATTTTCTCCTGAAACTTTTCGAAATTCTTAAAAAGTTGTTTTTATTTATAAAGTTAAAAATGTTGTTTTTTCTGGATTTAATATAGAAATTAGGTTGCACAGAGATTCCTTTTACAATAATTTATGAATTTTTCAATTTGTTGAAGAAATTATTTGTTAAAATAAACTGTTTCTGATTTAAATTAGGAATATTTTTTGATTGAAAATTGATCTTTTTTGGTAAAAAATAAAACTATTTGGATGAAACTTTGACTTTTTTCATAGAAAAATTATTTTCTTTGTTGAAATTTCATTTTTTTTTTGTTTTGAATGAACTTTTGTTGGAATATAATCTATTTTTCTTAAGGATTTCACTATTTTGTAGAAAATAACTTTTTTTTTACTGAAAATTTAACTTTCAATTTTAGTTGAAAATTGATCTTTATAGTTGAAAATTAAATTGTTTGACTGAAAATTCGTCTTTTAGTAGAAAACTTGATTGAAATAAACTGTTTTTGATTTAAATTAAAAATATTTTTCGCTTGAAAATTGATCTTTTTTAATTTAAAATAAAACTATTTGGATGAAACTTCGTCTTTTTTTTATAAAAAAAAATATCTTTGCTGAAATTTCATTTTTTTTTTTTGAAATTCTGGTGGAAAATAATATGTTTTTGTTCAGGATTCAACTACTTTGTTGAAATTTCCTCTTTTTTTCATTGAAATCAACTATTCTTGTTTTAAATATAAAATCTTTTTTTGCTTGAAAATTGAACTTTTTTAGTTGAAAATAAAACTATTTGAGTGAAACTTCGTCTTTTTTAATAGAAAAATTATATTCTTTACTGAAATTTCAATTTTTTCTTTTAAATGCAATTCTGATAGAAAATAATCTATCTTTGTTGAGGATTTAACTATTTTGTTGACGATTCAACTCTTTTGTTGAAAATTCTTCTTTTTTTTTTATTGAAAAAAACTGTTTTTGTTCTAAATTTAAAATATTTTTTGCCTTTTTTCATAGAAAAAGTCTTTTTTTTTTTTGCTGAAATTTCATTTTTTTAACTGCAATTCTGGTGGAAAATAATATGTTTTTGTTGAGGATTTAACTACTTTGTTGAAATTGCGCCTCTTTCGTTAAAATAAACGGTTTTTGTTTTAAATTTAAAATGGTTTTAAAATATTTTAAAGGATTTGAAATACTTTGGATATTATTTTAAAATATTCCAAGGAATTTTCAATTAATTTAAAAAATTTCAAGCGGTTTTAAAGAACTTTGAATATTTTAGGGTATTTTTAAAAATTCCAAGTACTTTTGAGGAGCTTTAAAAAATTTTGACGGATTTTAAAAGATTTTGAAGGATTTCAAATATTTTGGGTTATTGTAAAAGATTTCAAAGATTTTTTAATCGATTTCAATAATTTTAGAGAATTTTAAAGACTTTCAAATATTTCAAGACATTTTCAAGAATTTTTAATAATTTCATGTAATTTTCAGGAGCTTTAAAAATTTTGACGAACTTTGAAAGATTTTGAAGGACTTAAAATATTTTGGATTGTTGTGAAAGATTTTAAAGATTTATCAATCGATTTCAATAATTTTAGAGGATTTTAAAGACTTTCAAATATTTTAAGGCATTTCTAAAGATTTTTAAGAATTTCAGGACATTTGAAAAGATTCCAAGAAATTTTTAATTGATTTCAATAATTTGAAGCGATTTTGAAGGATTTTAAATATTGCAGGGGTTTTTTTTCTGAAAATTGCAAGTAATTTTTAAGAGATTTGATGAATATTGCGGGACTTTGAAAGATTTTAATGGTTCTTAAATATTTTTGGTTATTTTAAAAGATTCCGACAATTTTTCAATCGATTTCAATCATTTTAAAGGATTTTAAACAATTTCAAATTTTTCTAGGTAATATGATATTTTAGAAAATTCCAAGGAATTTTCAATTGATTTCAATAATTTAAAGGGATTTTAAAGCATTTTAAATATATAAGAATAGTTTCAAAAATTCCAAAGATATTTCAATCGATTTCAATCAATTTAAAGGATTTTAAGAAATTTAAAATATTTCAAGGTATTTCCATAGATTTTAAAGAATTTCAAGATATTTTAGAAGAGTCTAAAGATTTTTTAATCAATTTCAAACATTTTAAAAATTTTGATTAAAATAGACAAATTTCCAACAAAATACATTAACGCTTACATTTAATATTTTTGATTCTTGAATTTTAAATTTATAATTTCTAAACAGAAGAAGAATAATATAATAAGAATGTGTTTGAGATTATTAATGTTCAACCAGACGATATTTCATTGATGTCTTTGTAAACTAGATGCAGTGCTAAAAAATTTATTTAAATTTGCACATTGAAAATAACAGATCTCAAAATAAATTTAGAATGTATTATTTTATATTATACTTCGAAGAATATTTATATTTTTACCGATTATATTACACAAAACAGAATTGAAAAAGTGTACTTCTAAGACTTAAATTCGTTCATTTTGTAGAAAAATCGTCTTCTTTGGTAAAAAATTCATCCTCTTGAATGAAAATGGATGTTTTTGGTTTGAAAGTCGTCAATTTTATTGAAAATTCATCTCTTTTGGTATCAATTTAATCTTTTTTGTTTAAAAATGCAACTATTTGGTTAAAAATGATTGACCTGTTTTCGTTTGAGGATTCAACTATTTTGTTAAATATTCGTCTCTTGGTTTAAATATGAACTATTACATTTTTCCATGCAAATTCATCGTTTTTTTGGTTAAAAATTAAACTACATGGTGAAAAGTTGAACTGTTTTGTTAAAAAATAATTTATTTGCTTGAAGATTAGGGTGGTACAAAATTTTTTTTCCGAATTTTTATGGGGACATCCCAGAAATTTGTTTGAATCCACACAAAAATAATTTCCATTTTTTTTGTAAAAAAAATGATATTTAGGGGTGCCGCAAGCCCCATGAAGTTTAACATGTATTTTCCATAAGAAAAAAAGAGGTTTTTGTAAATCTTATTCACAATCGAAAATGTATTATCTCAATCGAGTTGAAACTCAAAACTTCTCTTCACAATTAGTCATAGAATACGAATAAAATATCGCTTGTCAAATACCAACACCATAAGTCTGTTTTATAGGGTCCTAAAGTAGTTAACGATTTCATTTTCAACAAAAAATTTTATTTACAACCAAAAAATATAAATTTTTTACCATAAAAGATCAATTTTCAGCTAAGCTAAATCTTCAACCAAAAAAGGTTTTTTACCAAAAAAGATGAATTTTGAATTCAAAAAGATGAATTTACAACAAAAGAATTGAATTTTCTAGCCAAAAAGAAAAACTTTTCAGTTGACGGTTTCATTTTAAACAAAAAGGTTTATTTACAACCAAAAAAAGATGAATGTTTTATCATAAAAGATCAATTTTCAAAAAACTGAATCTTCAATCAAAAAAGATTTTCTACCAAAACAAATGAATTTTCTACAAATGAGTTCAGTTTTGAAATCAAAAAGAATTTTTCAGAAGATAGTTTTATTTTTAACAAAAAGGTTCATTTACAACCAAAGAAGATGAATGTTTTATCATAAAAGATCCATTTCCAGCAAAACTGAATCTTCAACCAACAAATATTTTTTACCAAAAGAGATGAATTTTGAATCCAAAAAGATGAATTGAAAACAAAAGAGTCAGGTTTTTTAGACAAAACGAAAAACTTTTCAGGAGACGATTTCATTTTTAACAAAAAGGTTTATTTACACCCAAAAACCATGACTATTTTATCATGAAAGTTCTTCAGCCAAAAAAGATTTTCTATAAAAACAAATGAATTTTCTACAAAAGAGTTCAGTTTTCAAGCCAAAAAGAAGAATTTTTTAGAAAACTGTTTCATTTTTAACAAAAAGTTTTATTTACAACCAAAGAAGATGAATGTTTTATCATAAAAGATCCATTTCCAGCAAAACTGAATCTTCAACCAAAAAATATTTTCTACCAAAAGAGATGAATTTTGAATCCAAAAAGATGAATTCAAAACAAAAGAGTTAGGTTTTTTAGACAAAACGAAAAACCTTTCAGAAGACGGTTTCATTTTTAAGAAAAAGGTTTATTTACAAACAAAAACCATGACTCTTTTTTATCATCTCTGTTACTTGTAAGTTTAGCAATTTCCTTGTAAATACAACTGTTTGTTTAAAAATTCAACGACGAGAATGACCTTTTTTGTTGAAAATTCCACTGTTTCGTAGAAAAATCACCTTTTTATCTTGAAAAATCAATAATTGATTTCCAAATTCATGTATTTTGTTAAAATTGATCTTTTATGGTAGAAAAGTCATATTTTTCTTTGAAAAATTCATCTTTCTGTTTGTAAAATGAAGTTTTTTTTGGAAATTCGACTGTCTTTTGAAGGATCAGTTTTTTTTCTCTTGAAAATTCAACTATTTAGTTCAAATTTAAATTATTTTTTCGAAAATTTGTCTCGTTTACTTGAGAGTTTACCGATTCGGTTGTAAGTGCAGCTGCTTGATTAAAATTTTTTTTTTCAAGTTAAAAACTTAACTGTTTTGTTAAAAATTCATCGTTCTTTTTTCAAAATTAACTTTCTTTTTGAAAATTCCCCTTTCCGGGCTTGGAAGCCAACTTTTTTCGAAAAAATTCGACTTTTTAGCTTGAAAAGCTAACCTTTTTGATGAAAATTTGTCTATTTGGGTTGAAAATTCATCTTTTATGGTAGAAGAGTGATATTTTTTCCTGAAAATTCATATGTCTTGGTATGAAATGAACGTTTTCATTTGAAATATAAATGACTTTTCAAAAAATGTCTTTTTCCTTTGTCTTCAAAATTCAACTATTTGGTTAAAAATCCAATTATTTTGTTAAAATACCTTTTTTGATGTTATGATTTTCATCCTTCTTTTTCGCAAACTTTCTTTCAAAAATCCACCTTTTCGGCTCGAAAACCAACTTTTTTCCAAAAAATTCGAATTTTTAGTTTGAAAAATTAACTTTTTTGTTGAAAATTCATATTTGAGCGGAAAATCCTCTTTTTTTGTAGTAGTAAAGTCATATTTCTCCTTGGAAGATTCATCTTCATGTTTGTAAAATGAACTTCTTGTTGTAAATTTGACTGTATTTCTTAGTAGAAAATTGATCATCTTTCTTGAAAGTTAATCTTTTTTGTTAAAAATTGAACTTTTTTGGTGAAAAATTGATTTATTATGTTGAAAATTCAATTTTTTTTTAGTTGAAAATTATTATTTTTTCAACTGAAAATTAAAATATATAATTTTTGGTGGAAATTTGTCTTTTTTAATGAACAATTCATGTGTTTGGTTGAAATTTCGATTTTTTATTGGAAAATTTGAAAGTTCATCTTTTTTGTTGAAAATTGAACTATTTTGGTGAAAAATTTATTTATTATGTTGAAAATTCAATTTTTTTTAGTTGAAAATTATTATTTTCTCAACTGAAAATTAAATTTTTTTATTTTTGGTTGAAATTTGTCTTTTTTAATTAACAATTCATGAATTCAGTTGAAATTTCGATTTCTTGGTAGAAAATTTATATTCATGCTCAAAAGTTAATCTTTTTTGTTAAAAACTGAACTATTTTGGTGAAACATTGATCTGTTTTGTTGAAAACTCCTTTTTTTTAGTTGAAAATTTTTGTTTTCACTGGAAATTGGACAATATCGTTTTTGCTGTTAATTTGTCTTTCTTAGTTGAAAATTCATGTATTTGGTTGAAATTTCGATTTTTTGATGAAAAATTAAGATTCTTTCTTGAAAGTTCATATTTTTAGTTGAAAATTGAACTTTTTTGGTGAAAAATTGATCCATGATGTTGAAACTTCAATTTTTTTTAGTTGAAAATTATTATTTTCTCAACTGAAATTTAAAATATTTCATTTTTGGTGGAAATTTGTCTTTTTCAATTAAGAATTCATGAATTCAGTTGAAATTTCGATTTCGTTAGAAAATTGATATTCTGCTCAAAATTTTATCTTTTTTGTTAAAAATGGAAATATTTTTCTGAAAAATTGATCAATTTTGTTAAAAATTCCTTTTTTTTTTAGTTGAAAATTTTGTTTTCACTGAAACTTTAAAATTTTATATTTTTGCTGTTCTTATATTTTAACAGTTCAAAATGAAATTTTTAATGTTATTCAATTTTCCACAATTGAATTTTCAACTGTTAAAAATGAATGAAAATTTATAATTGAATTTTCAACAACTAAAAATTCAGGTTTATTTAATTTTCTACAATAGAATTTTTAACATTTGAAAATGCAATTTTCTTCCATTTTCAGCAATACAATTTTACAACAGTTGAAAATTCAATTTTCTTATATTTTAACAGTTGAAAATTATATTTTTAATTTTATTCAATTTTCTACTATTGGATTTTCAATTGTCAACTGTTGAAAATTAATGCAAAATTGATAATTGAATTCTCAACGTTTGAAAGTTCTATTATTTAAAAATGAATTTTTAATTTTTTTTAATTTTCAGCAATAAAACTTTTAACAGTTGAAAATTTAATTTTCTATTATATTTTATTTTCAACTGTTCATAATTAAATTTTCAACTGTTGAAAATTACTTGAATTCCTATATTTTTATTTCTTATGGCTTCAATTTTGAAAGTATTTACGTGGCAAATACGTGTAAAACTGCAATTTCTAATATTTAAAATTGAATTTTCTATTTTCGTCCATTTTCAACTGTTGAAAATTTAATTTACTTCAATTTTCAGCAATTAAACTTTCAACAGTTGAAAATTCAATTTATTTAAATTTTATTGTATTTTCCACAGTTTAAAATTAAAGAAATTTTACAATTGAATTTTCATCTGTTAAAAATTAATTTTCTTTAATTTTCTACAATGGAATTTTCAGTAGTTAAAAATTCAATTTTCTTACATTTTCAGGAATAAAATTGTACAAAAGTTGAAAATTCAAGTATCTTAAATTTTCAACTGTTGAAAATTTAAGATACTTGAATTTTCAACTTTTGTAAAATTTTATTCCTGAAAATGGAAGAAAATTAGATTTTTAACTACTGAAAATTCAATTCTTGAAAATTAAAGAAAATTTAATTTTTATCTGTTGAAAATTCACATATATTACCAAATATTTCGCAAAGATCTCCAAAGATTTCACAAAGATTAGAATTATTTCCCAAGGATTAAACAAATTTCACAAAGATTTCGGATAGATTTAAGAGATTCCACAAAAACTTCAATTATTTCACGAAGATTTCGGATAGATTTAAAAGATTTTTTTAATGTATCCGATATGTTTGCGAAATATTTGTGAGATTTTTCAAATCTTCAGGAAATCATTCAAATCTTTGTGAAATTATTGAAATATTTGTGAAATTTTTTTAATCTATCGGAAATCTTGGATAAATCTTTGAAATCTTTTTAAATTCTTTGTGCAATCTTTTGAAATTTATCGAAAATATTTGTGAAATAATTTAAATCTTTGTGAAAATATTTGAAAAATAATTGAAATCTTTGTGAAATCTGTGGGAAATCGTTAAAGTCTTTGTGAAATCTTTTAAATTTGTCCGGCATCTTTGCGAATTATTTGCCCAATTTTTTTAATTTTTAAGGAATCATTCTGAACTTTGTGCAATATTTGTGAAAGCTTTGGAAATCTTCGAGAAATATTTGAAATATTTTTGAAATTATTGAAATATTTGTGAAATCTTTAGAAAAGCATTGATGTTTTTGTAAAATCTTTTGAAAAATTTCACAAAGATTTCAATATTTTCACAAATATTACCAAATATTTCAAAAATGTAAAAATTGTTCGAAAATATTCCCAAAGATTTCACAGAGATTAGAATTATTTCCCAAACGTTAAAAAAATTTCACAAATATTTAGCAAAAATTTTGGATTGATTTAAAAGATTTCACAAAGACTTCAATTATTTCACAAAGATTTCTAATAGATTTAAAAGATTTCAATGATTTTCCAAAAAATTCATAAAGATTCCAAAAAATTCACAAAGATTTCAATATTTTCACAAATATTACCCAAAAAATATATATATAAACAATATTTTGCAAAGATTTCCAAAGATTTTACTTATTTCCCAAATTAAAATTAATTGCAATCTTTGAATACACTAAAATCTTGAATTGAAAGGTTTCCAAAGGATTTTAGGGTATTTTTAAAAATTTCAAAGAATTAGAAAGATTTTAGGGTATTTTTATAAATAACGTAAATTCTTTAGAGTACTTTGGAATTTCTAAAAATACTTTAGAATCTTTAAAACCCTGTGAAATTAAAAAAAATACCCTTACACCTTTTGGAATTTTTACAATACCCTCAAATCTTTCCAATCATTTGAAATTTTTGAAAATAACCTAAAGTTTTTCGGAATCCTTTCAATTTCAGATTTTGGGGTATTTAAAAAGATTCCAATTAATTTTGTATAGGTTTTGTTAATTGGAAGCTGTGCTAAAGGTTTTAGAGTATTTTTAAAACTTTCAAGGAATTATTGAAAATGCCCTAAAATTTGTAAATTCTTCGGGAATTAAAAAAATACCCCAAAAACTTCAGAATCATTTGGGGTATTCTTTAAAATTCCAAGTAGTTTTCAAGAACATTAAAAAATTTGGTAGGATATTTAAGAGTATTTAACAAAATTCCAAAGGATTTCAAAGGATTTCGAATATGTTAGATTATTGAAATCTATTAAAATTCCTTCAAATATTTAAAAATATCCAGAAATATTTAAAATACCTTCAAATGATTGAAAATTATTAAAAATTATTTGGAATTCTGAAATACCCTATGATTTTATATTGAAATGATTATGAAATATTTTAGGGTATTTTTAAAAATTCCAAAGGATTGTAAAGATTTTAGGATATCTTCAAAAATCTGAAGGATTTTGAGGATTTAAGAGTATTTTTAGAAATTTGAAAAATTTTCAATAATTTTAAGGGATTTCAAAAGATTTGAAAGGTTTTAGAGTATTTTTCGAAATAACCTAAAGTCTTCAAAATTCTTTGGAATTTCTAAAAATACTTTAAAGTCCTTAAAATACTTTGGAATTTGAAAAAATACCCTAACACCTCTCGGAATCTTCTTGGGTGAAAATTCAATTATTCTAGTTAAAGATTCATAATTTTAGTTGCAAATTCATCAGTTTGGTTGAAAATTAATTTTCTTGAACTGAAAATTTAACTATTCTATTTTTGGTTGAAAATTGTTTGTTTTTTTATAGTTCCAAATTCAAAATTTAGTTGAAAATGGTCATTTTTGGTTAATTTTTGGTAATTATTTCAGTTAAAGACTCATCATTTTTGTTGAAAATTCATCTTTTTTGTTTAAAATTCAACTATTTCAGTTGAAGATTCATTATTTTAGTTGAAAATTCATTAGTTTATTTGAAAATTAATTTTTTTCCGTGATAATTTTATTATTCAATTTTTTGTTGAAAATTGATCGTTTTTAGTTGAAAATTCAACTATTTGGTTAAATATTTATCTTTTTCGGTTGATAATTCAACTATTACGTTTAAAAATCAGGTATTTTGTTACAAAATCGTCTTGTTTGGTAGAAATTAATTTTCTTGGTTAAAAATTCGTCTTTTTTCGACGAAAATTCAATTATTCTAGTTAAAGATTCATCATTTTAGTTGAAAATTCATCAGTTTGGTTAAAAATTAATTTTTTAAACTGAAAATTTAACTATTATATTTGTGGTTAAAAATCATTTTTTTTGTTAGATCAAAATTCAATTATTTGGTTGAAAATTGTCTCTTTAAGTGTAAAGTTAAGATATTTCGTTGAAAATTAACGTATTTAATAGAAAATTCGTATTTTTTTTGTAGAAATTAATCTTGTTGGTCGAAAATTTATTTATTTGTTGAAAATGTAATTATTCCAGTTAAAGACTCATTATTTTAGTTGAAAATTCATATTTTTGTTTAAAATTCAACTATTCCAGTTCAAGATTCACTATTGTCGTTGACAATTCATCAATTTAATAAAAAAGTAATGTTTTTTTAATGATAATTTAATTATTCCATTTTTTGTTGAAAATTGATCGTTTTTAGTTGACAATTCAACGTAGATAATTTGGGTTTTTGGTTTAAAAATTCAACAATTTGTATAAAAATTCATGTATTTAATTGAAAATTCATCTTTTTTGGTAGAAAATTAATTTTCTTGGTGAAAACATAATATTTTTGGTTGAAAATTGAACTATTTATTTGAAAATTTAACTATTTAGTAGAAAATGAGGTTTTTTGTTGAAAATTCATATTTCTGGGTTGAAATTTCAACTATTTGTTTCAAAATTCATCTCTTTTGGTAAAAATTTCACCTTTTTTCGTAGAAAATTAATTTTGTTGGTGAAAACATAATATTTTTTGTTGAAAATTTAACTATTTATAATAAAATTTAAGTTTTTGGTCAAAAATTAATTTTTTTTAAATAAAAATTTATATTTTAGGGTCGAAAATTTCACTATTTTGTGGAAAATTTGTATTTTTGGTTTAAAAATTCAACAATTTGTACAAAATTCACGTATTTTGATTGAAAATTCATCTTTTTTGGTAGAAAATTAATCTTCTTGGTGAAAATCTATTTTTTTTTTAATTTAACTACTTATTTGAAAATTTAACTATTTAGTATAAAATGAACTTTTTTTAGAAAATTCATATTTTTTGTCAATTCAACTGTTTTGTAGACAATTTGTGTTTTTGGTTTAAAAATTCAACAATTTGTAAAAAATTCATGTATTTGATTGAAAATTCATCTTTTTGGCTTTCAATTTTTGAGGTTTTTAGTTTTAAAAAGTTGAATGTTCGAATGAGTTTAATTTAACTTAATTCAAGTTAATTCAAATAAAAAACATATTTTTGGTTGAAAATTTAACTATTTATTATAAAATTTAACTTTTTGGTCGAAAATGAATTTCTTTGATGAAAATTCATATTTTCGGGTTGAAAATTCCACTATTTTGTAGAAAATTTGGGTTTTTTGTTTAAAAATTGAACAATTTGTATGAAAATTCATGTATTTGATTGAAAATTCATTTTTTTGGTAGAAAATTAATTGAAAATTTATTTTTTTCGTTTAAAATTTAATTATTTTGCTGAAAATTAATTTCTTTAATTGAAAGTTGATTCCTTTGGTTCAAAATTTAACTATTTGGTTGAAAATTCATCTTCTTTGGTACAAAATTCATTTTTTTTTGTGAATTAATTTTCTTGGTTGTAAATTTATCTTTTTGTTTAGAAATTTTTTTTTTTTTTGGTTAAAAATTTAATTATTTGGTCGAAAATTTATTTCTTTGGTCGAAAATTTATTTCTTTGGTAGGAAATTTATTTCTTTGGTTCAAAATTCATTTTTTAGTGGAAAATTAATCTTCTTGGTTGAAAATTTTACAATTTTGTCAAAAATTCATTTCTTTGTTTCAAAATTCAACTACTTGGTTGAAAATTCAAGTATTTCGTTAAAAATTCATTTTCTTGATTTTTTGTTTTAGTTTTGTTGGTTTCTTTTTGTTTGTTTTTCTTTTGCTTTTTTGTTTTGTTTTTGTTTGAAAATTCCTTTTTTTTGTTAAAAATTTAACCATTTTGTTAAATTTATTTATTTGGTTGAAAATTCATCTTCTTTGGTACAAAATTCATTTTTTTTGGTGAATTAATTTTCTTGGTTGTAAAT
>JAABKJ010075445.1:227023030-227166585 GCA_011634705.1 Andricus grossulariae
GTTTTAGTTTTGTTGGTTTCTTTTTTTTTGTTTTACTTTTGTTTGAAAATACCTTTTTTTTGTTAAAAATTTAACTACTTTGTTGAAAATTTATTTCCTTGGTTGAAAATTAATTTTTTTGGTTTAAAATTGAATTATTTTGTTGAAAATTCATTTGTTTGATTAAAATTTTATTCCTTTGGTTCAAAATTCAACTATTTGGTTGAAAATTCATCTTCTCTGGTAAAAAATTAATTTTTTTTTTGGTGTATAATTTTCTTGGTTGAAAATTTATCTTTTTGTTTGAAAATTTATTTTTTCGGTAGAAAATTTATTTCTTTGGTTCAAAATTCATTTTTTTAGTGACAAATTAATCTTCTTGTTTGAAAATCCCGGTGCAGTACGTCAACCGCCCGAACCTGAACTTCCGTGGGTTTGCCGGCACCCTGGCGAGCGGCATCGTGCACAAGGGCGACGAAGTGGTGGTATTGCCGTCGGGCAAGAGCAGCCGCGTCAAATCCATCGTCACCTTTGAAGGTGAGCTGGAACACGCAGGCCCAGGCCAGGCTGTGACCTTGACCATGGAAGACGAGATCGACATCTCCCGTGGCGACCTGTTGGTGCATGCCGACAACGTGCCGCAAGTGACCGACGCCTTCGACGCCATGCTGGTGTGGATGGCCGAAGAACCGATGCTGCCGGGCAAAAAATACGACATCAAACGCGCCACCAGCTACGTGCCGGGTTCCATCACCAGCATCGTGCACCGCGTGGACGTAAACACCCTGGCCGAAGGCCCGGCGAGTTCGCTGCAGCTCAACGAGATTGGCCGGGTCAAGGTCAGCCTGGACGCCGCCATCGCCCTGGACGGTTACGACAGCAACCGCACCACTGGCGCGTTCATCGTGATCGACCGCTTGACCAACGGCACGGTGGCCGCGGGCATGATCATCGCGCCACCGGTGGGTCATGGCGGCGCTGCGCAGCACGGCAGCCTGGCGCATGTGGCCACCGAAGAGCGCGCCCTGCGTTTCGGCCAGCAGCCGGCCACGGTGTTGTTCAGCGGCTTGTCGGGCGCTGGCAAGAGCACTCTGGCCTATGCGGTCGAGCGCAAGCTGTTCGACATGGGACGGGCGGTGTTCGTGCTGGACGGCCAGAACCTGCGTCACGACCTGAACAAAGGGTTGCCGCAGGACCGTGCCGGGCGTACCGAGAACTGGCGTCGTGCGGCTCATGTGGCGCGTCAGTTCAACGAAGCCGGCCTGCTGACCCTGGCGGCTTTCGTTGCGCCGGATGCCGAAGGCCGTGAACAGGACAAGGCGCTGATTGGTGCGGACCGACTGCTGACCGTCTACGTGCAGGCATCGCCGTTGGTGTGCGCTTATTTAATTTTGAGTTAGAGCGATCGTTTGGGAAGTAGTTTTTCACTTTTAAACAATTAGAATAATTTATAAACAATAACTATTGATCAAAATACCCGAACAATCGTTCTAACACACCTAGCGAGTTCCTGTTTGCGCAGAATTAAAATAGACCTAATTTTAAGTATACCATATTACTTTCATAATTTTTAATTAATAATTATTATTTTTAAAGTGCTTATTAAACTTTTGAAATCAGCCGTTTTTCGGTTCGGCATGTCCATCGACGCGTGAAGGCTCGCGCGGTGGGCCTGAGTAGTCGTCCCCACCGCTCGGCTGCGACTCCAGTGTCGAATTTCAGCCAATCGGCGGGCTCGCTGCCGCTCCCACCGCCTCCGATACCTCCGGGCTCGGTCTGCCGTGAGCCGAGAGACGGCTAGAGAGTCAGTCGTTTTACGAATTTGTCGGAGGCCACTTCGCATGTGACCTGTCCTTCTCTGCACCATCAAATAAATATAAAGTGCCAAGTTATAGTGAGTTTCTTTTCTCCAAAAAAAAAAAAGTAAAAACCTTCCCTGCCTTCAGCAGCTCGCACGGGTTCGTGCAGTTCCTTACGAGTCGCAGTCGATTTCTTCCTTCATCAGCGACTTTCATAGAAATACGGATTTTGTGTCGGTGTAGTTTTTTTCTTTTTCGAGAGGAGATTGCTCTTTAGCGGTCTTCTCGTTCAGTTCCGGAGGATTGTGCGCGGTCGTGATCGCTCTTCTAGTTTTTTTTTTCTCGAGAGGAGATTGCTCTTTAGCGGTCTTCTCGTTCAGTTCCAGAGGATTGTGCGCGGTCGTGATCGCTCTTCAGCGGTCGGCGTTTCGAGACCAGTTCGAGTAGGTGCATCCGGTGTTAGTTCGCGTTACAGTTATCGCTCTTTAGCGGTCTTGCGATTAGAAATTAGTTCGCGTACCACCAGTACTGCTCTTTAGCGGTCTACCCGAGTGGGAATTCGGTTTCGTGTGCGTGTGTGACTTAAGTTATTTCTGTGACCTGTCACAGGGGTGCCTCCGTGCCCCCACAACATCTGGGAAAGGGGGTCATGTGTGACCCAAGTTATTTATGTGACCTGTCACAGGGATGCCTTCCCTCCCCGCACAAGAACTGGGAAACAGGGTCGTGTATGACCTGAGTTATTTATGTAGCCTATCACAGGGGTGCCTTACCGCCCCCACAACACCTGGGAAAGGGGGTCGTGTGTTACCTAAGTTATTTATGTGGCCTATCACAGGGATGCCTTACCGCTCCCACAAAATCTGGGAAAGGGGGTCGTGCGCGACCCAAGTTATTTATGTAAACTGTCACAGGGATGCCTTCACACCCACACAACACCTGGGAAAGGGGGTCGTGTGTGACCTGTGTTATTTCTGTGACCAGGCACAGGGGTGCCTTTGCGCCCCCACAACATCTGGAAAAGAAGGTCGTGCGTGACCCAAGTTATTTATGTGACCTGTCACATGGATGCCTTCCCACCCCACAAAACACCTTGGAAAGGGGGTCGTGTGTGACCCAAGTTATTTCTGTGAGAGAAGACAGGGGTGCCTTCCCGCCCCCACTATATGGTGTAAAGGAAATCGTGTGTTACTTAAGTTATTTCTGTGACCTGTCACAGGGGTGCCTCCGTGCCCCCGCAACATCTGGAAAAGGGGGTCTTGTGTGACCCAAGTTATTTATGTGACCTGTCACAGGGATGCCTTCCCTCCCCACACAACACCATGGAAAGGGGGTCGTGTGTGACCAGAGTTATTCATGTGACCTGTCACAGGGATGCCTTCCGCCCCCATGATAGGCTGGAAGGGAGGTAGTGTGTGACCCAAGTTATTTATGTGACCTGTCACAGGGATGCCTTCTGCCCCCACGATATGCTGTAAAGGAAATCGTGTGTGACTTAAGTTATTTCTGTGACCTGTCACAGGGGTGCCTCCGTGCCCCCACAACATCTGGGAAAGGGGGTCTCCGTGTATTCCGCGAATTTCATTAATATCATGAATTCCTTGAATTCAATGAATACTTTGAATTCCATGAGTACCTTCGTTTCCATGAATTCCTTGAATATCATGAATTCCATGACTTCCATTGTTTCCTTGAATTCCATAAATTCCTTGAATTCCATGAATTCATTGAATTACATGAATACCTTGAATTCCACGAACACCTAGAATTCCATGAATTCCTTGAATTCCACGAATTTCTTGAATTCCATGAATTCTTCGAATTCCTTGAATTATATGAATTCCTTGAATTCCTGGAATTCCTGGAATTCCTTGAATTCCTTGAATTCCTTGAATACCTTGAATTCCTTGAATTCCATGAATTCCTTGAGATCAATGAATTCCTTGAATTCCATGAATTCCTTAAATTCCATGAATTCCTCGAATTCCCTGAATTCCTTAAATTCCTCGAATTCCTTGAGTTCCACGGCTTGCCTGAATCTCAAGAATTCCTTGATGTCCAGTTATTCCTTGAATTCCATGAATTCATTGAATTTCATTAACTCCAAGAATTCCTTGAATTCCATGAATACCTTGAATTCCATGAATTCCTTGAATTCCTTGAATTCCATGAATTGCTTGAGATCAATGAATTCCTTGAATTCCATGAATTCCTTAAATTCCAAGAATTCCTTGAATTCCATGAATTCCTTGAATTCCATGAATTCCTTGCATTACATGAGTACCTTGAATTCCACGAATACCTAGAATTTCATGAATTTCTTGAATTACATGAATTCCTTGAATTCCTTGAATTCCATGAATTCCATGAATTCCATGAATTCCTTGAATTCCATGAATTCCTCGAATTCCATGAATTCCATGAATTCCATGAATTCCTTGAATTCCATGAATTCCTTGAATTCCATGAATTACTTGAATTCCATGTATTCCTTGAATTCCATGAATTCCTTGAATTCCATGAATTCCTTGAATTCCATGAATTCCTTGAATAGAAAATTTACTATCGAATTTTATAATGCTATTGTTGTCATTGAAGCCGATAGCGCTTTTGACATTATTGGGAAAAAATTTTTTCTTCAGAAAATTTTTCCTCAGAAAATTTACTATCGAATTGATCAATGTTATTGTTGTTATTGAAGCCGATTGTGCTTTTGACATTTTTGGGAAAACATTTTTTCTTCAGAAAATTGACTATCGAAAATTGTAATGTTATTGTTGTTATTGGAGCCGATAGTGCTTTTGACATGTTTGGGAAAAAAAATTTTTTGTCAGAAAATTTTTCCTCCGATAATTTACTATCGAATTTTTCAATGTTATTGTTGTTATTGAAGCCGATAGTGCTTTTGACATTTGTAACAAATAATGTTTTCCTCAGAGAATTCTTCTTCAGAAAACTTACTATCGAAATTTTTATTGTTATTGTTGTTATTGAAGTTGATAGTGCTTTTGACATTTTTGGGAAAAAATTTTTTCTTCAGAAAATTTGTCCTCAGAAAATTTACTATCGCATTTTATAATGTTATTGTTGTTATTGAAGCCGATAGTGCTTGTGACATTTTTGGAAAAAAATTTCTTCTTCAGAAAATTTTTCCTCATAAAATTTACTATGGAATTTTTTAATGTTATTGTTATTATTGAAGCTGATAGTGCTTTTGTCATTTTTAACAAATAATTTTTTCTTCAAGGAATTTTTCCTCAGAAAATTTACTATCAAATTTTTTGATGTTATTGTTGTTATTGAAGCCGATAGTGCTTTTGAAATTTTTGGGAACAAATTTTTTCCTTAGAAAGTTTTTTCTCAGAAAATTTACTATTGAATTTTATAATGCTATTGTTGTTATTGAAGCCGATAGTGCTTTGGACATTTTTGGGAAACAATTTTTTCTTCAGAAAATTTTTCCTGAGAAAATTTACTATCGAATTTTATAATGCTATTGTTGTCATTGAAGCCGATAGCGCTTTTGACATTATTGGGAAAAAATCGTTCATCAGTAAAACTACTTCCGTTTTGCATTTAACGGATGAGTCTTTGAACAGTGAAACGATTCTATTGATGGTCTTAATGTCAAAGGACGCATTCTGATAGGAACGTAATTTTACTGTTAATAGACTTTTTCTTAGAGTGTATTAAGTTTTTTCATAGCTTGTGTCGTTTTTCCAAAAATTTAATTTTTTCTATTGTTTATGGTATTTTTAACAGTTGAAACAAAAACTATGCATCTTATCAAAAAATAATTAACGAAAAATTTGTAGCTCTTTTTTGGTAAACAAATTTCGTCTATTTATTCTTTTTGTATCTTGTGTCGTTCGCGTAAAAATTCAATTTTTGTATTTTTAATGCAGTTTTTTACGAATAAAACAAAAATTACATGTCCTATCAAAAAGTGATTATTAACAAATTTATACAACTTTTTTGATTACATAATTTTTGTTAACTCATTTATTTTCTTATCTTGTATAGTTTGACCGTAAAATGGAATTTTTGATTTTTCATTATTTTTTGTGCGGTCTAAATTTGAATTTTCGATTTTTCAAGACAATTTAAGAAGTTGTTGTGATGATCTTGTAGAGTGTTCAAAATGCAACGTTTTTCTTCCCTTGACATTCTTTCATATCGTGCGTGGTTTCGTTTAAAATTTGTATTTTCGTTTGTTTTTTGGATTTTTGTAAATGGTATAACTCCGATAATTTTTTTTATCAAAAAAAGTCATCTGGATAAATTGTTCGTTATTTTGAGTACTACTAATTACCGTACATAGAGTTTTAAAATCTTGAAAAGAAGTGGTCTTAAAAATTTCGAAAATGCGCTAACTTTTTGAATTCTTATCCAAAATGACTCTATCTCCCTTGGAGCGTTCAGCAGGGCAGGGTCGCGGCCAATACCGTAAGAGCAACAAAGATGGTTATAAAGCACTCTTAGGGCCGCATTGTGTCTGTAGATATAAGTGGTTCCTGCGTGGGTGGGACACCTTTTCAGGGTAGCTGAGGATAAAAATTAGTGCAAAATAATGAGCAAATATTGAAGTAATCATGAAAAATAACATTTCCACATCATTTTACAAAATCTGAATAAGCAGTACCAGCTTGAGATACATAAATAAATATGATATTATTTATTACATTCGCATCTCAATGCGAAGGTATTAGTTTTATGTGAAAACTGACTTTCGCGGATTCAATCAAATGTCGACGTTTCGAAACCCCCTGAGTCAGAAAAAACGGTGTTTACGAAGGTGTCTGTCTGTCCTTCTGTCTGTCTGTAGTCTGTAGTATCGTGTAGGCAAGATAACTTTCGAAAGATTGATCAGCTTAGATTGTGCTTTGGCACACTTTTTGAAGGCCTAAAAAGAAAGAACGAGTTCGTCAACTAGCTATTTCGGATCAAAATTAAAAAACTGAGCACATTTTGAAAATTTTTGAGACCACTTCCTTTCAAAATTTGAAAATTCTTTGTTCGGTTGTTAGTAGTACTCCAAGAGAAAAAAAATTTGTCGCGGTGACATTTTTCGATAAAGTCAAAATTATCAGAGTTACAGCATTTTCAAAATCTCAAAAAACAAACGAAAATTAATATTTTAAGACAAAAAACGCATGATATGAAAAAAAGTTTAGACAAGAAAAATGTTTCTTTTCGAGAGCCCTGAAAGATTATCGTAACAGCTTTTTGAATTTTTTCGAAAAATCGAAAATTCAAATTTTAATTGCACAAAAAATAATGAAAAATTAAAAATTCGATTTTGCGGTCAAACTATGCAAGATACAAAAAAAGATGAAGATACAAAAATCGTGCACTCAAGAAAGTTCTACAAATTTGTTACGATTCACGTTTTGATAGGACGCGTAGTTTTTCTTTTATTCGTGAAAAATTACATTAAAAAAAAAGTCAATGTTTTGGAAGACGACACAAGGAAAGAAAAAAAAATAAGAGGCAAACTTTTTCACTCAAAGAGGATGTACAAATTTGTCACATTTTATTAATTGTATATGAAAATGGACACTATAAGGGAATAGACGCGATTTCCAGGCACATTTGGTCCCATTTGACACTCGTCCACAGGGATATATTTGGATTTTATTGTTGATTTCACTTCTTTTGGTCAATATATTTCATAATATCAACTTTTAAACTGTCCCATTACATTAATTTTATATGAAAATGGACTCTATAAGGAAATAGACACGATTTCCGGGCACATTTGTTCGGATTTGACCCTCGTCCGCACAAATAATTTGGGATTTTATTGTTGATTTTATTTCGTGTAGCCAATATATTTCATAATATCAACTTTTAAACTGTCACATTTTATTAACTTTATATGAAAATGGACTCTATGAGGGAATAGACACGATTTCCGGGGACATTTGGTCCGATTTGCCCGTCGTCCGCACAAATAATTTAGGATTTGATTTTTGATTTTATTTCGTTTAGTCAATATATTTCATAATATCAACTTTTAACTTGTCACATTTTATTCATTGTACATGAAAATGGACACTATAAGGGAATAGACGCGATTTCCAGGCACATTTGGTCCGATTTGACCTTCGTCCACAGGGATAATTTTGGATTTTATTGTTGACTTCACTTCTTTTGGTCAATATATTTCATAATATCAACTTTTAAACTGTCACATTACATTAATTTTATATGAAAATGGGAATAGACACGATTTCCGGGCACATTTGCTCAGATTTGACCCTCTTCCGCACAAATAATTCAGGATTTTATTGTTGATTTTATTTCGTTTACTCAATGTATTTCATAGTATCAACTTTTGATGTGTCACATTTAATTAATTGTATATGAAAATGGACACAATAAGGGAATAGACACGATTTTCGTGCACATTTGGTCCGATTTCACCCTCGTTCTCAAGGATAATTCTAGATTTTATTGTTGATTTTATTTCGTTTGGTCAATATGTTTCATAATATCAACTTTTAAACTGTTTGACCAAACAGGTGTATAAAGGTAAAGTAAATGGCAGAATGCCCAGAGGTAGACCGCCGAAAGAATGGTTAGAATCCGTGAATGAGACATTAATCCGAAGAGACATAAGAAGCCATAGAAACACGAGAGCTTGCATGGAACAATGCATTGGCGTGAAGGAAGCTAGAGTAGTATGCCTTGACAGAAAAGTTTTGCGACAAATAGTTCATAAAAAGAATGTGAGTAGAGTGAATGACGCCTGGAACAAAAAGCTTGGATAATAATGGGCCCAAGTGGAAAACCATACGTAACAATTTTGTGAGGCTCTTCACGTGGGGTGATCGCTAAAGAGATTGATCAGCAACCTGGGGCGGAGCAGTGTTGCGGAACGAACGTGTCATTTTAACAAATAACACGAAAATTCTAGATCAATCTCAAATATCTATAGCTTACACCTATATACCTATCTATCCTATACCTATATACTCATCCACACACTACTATTTCCCAACCGATCAATTCACGCCTACCCCGAAAGGGAAATGGCTGAATGGTACTACTACAATTTTTTTGATAACAAATTTTGTCAAAATTTCCTGTAACGTTTTGCTTATTAGGTTTTTTTAAACTATTTGATAGCGATTAAGAATGACATCAAATGTAATTTGTTCTGAACATTTACAATTTATCATAAAAATGTAACTTAGAATTTTTTTCCTGGAAGAAAGAAAACAGAAAATTTTTTTCCATAATATTCTTATTAATAGTTTTTGAAAAGTTTCGAAAATGCCAACGGTCATAAAGTCTTATGGAATTGATACCAAAAATGTAGTTCAATATATTGTAGCATATTTTAATATTTCATTGTGTCTAACTTTTCTTTTGAAATATGTCAGTTTCCTATTCTGCTGGATCAGCTGATTAATCATTGATAAAGTATTTTTTGTCCGACCCCCCTTGAAAACGCGCCATTGCATGCACGTGAAGCAGGCGTAATGTGGCCGCTTCCACAATACGTATTATTCCGATTTCCAAAACTACCCCTATCGGTGCACATTTAAAGAACACCGTCTACGGTGCCTTCAACCAAAACCTCAAAAAATAAAAATCAAAAGACACGCGTTTTAAAAACTGTATTTAATGTCCTTATTGCCACAGAAATATCCAGAAACCCTCAAGCACTACCCCTACCTCATTTAACGAACCCCGTTTAGATTACCTTCATCTAAAATTGCAATAAAAAATTTTAATTGATAATTATCACAAGACGCGCATTTCCAAAACTGTATTAAATATCCTCATAACCACAGAAATATCCAGCAACCTTCATGAACTACCCCTACCACATTTAACGAACCCCGTCTCGACTGTCTTCATTTTAAATCACCAAAAAAATGTTTAATTGATAACAATCACAAGACACGCATTTCTAAAACTGTATTAAATATCCTTATACCCACAGAAATATCCAGCAACCTTCATGAACTACCCCTACCACATTCAACGAACCACATCTCGACTGCCTTTATCTAAAATCGCCAAGAAAATTTTTAATTGATCATAATCACAAGACGCGCCTTTCCAAGACTGTATTAAATATCCAGTCGAGTGTCGACTGGATGTGGCGGTCGAGATGTGGTTCGTTAAATGTGGTAGGGGTAGTTCATGAAGGTAGCTGGATATTTCTGTGGCTATAAGGATATTTAATACAGTCTTGGAAATTGCGTGTCTTGTGATTATTATCAATTTAATTTTTTTGGCGATTTCATATGAAGGTAATTTAAACGGGGTTCGTTAAATGAGGTAGGGGTAGTTCTTGAAGGTTGCTGGATATTTCTGTGGTTATAAGGATATTAAGTACAGTCTTGGAAATGCGTGTCTTGTGATTATTATCAATTTAACTTTTTTTGGCGATTTTAGATAAAGGCAGTCGAGACGGGGTTCATTAAATGAGGTAGGGGTAGTTTTTGAGGGTTGTTGGATATTTCTGGGGTTATAAGAAGTGTATAAAGGCGGTCATTTTGAGGATTTTGTGATTGTCATATACTGAAGGGTGGTTTTAAATATCGTTTCCGGCAGCTCTTACCCCACTGAAAAAACTTGTTTAATGAAAAGGTAATTTCATACTATTTTCAACTGGAAAAAAGTGTATAAAGGCGGTCATTTTGAGGATTTCGTGATTGTCAGATACTGAACGGTTGTTTTAAATGTCCTTTCCGGCGGCTCTTACCCCACTGAAAAATCTTGTTTGATGACAAGGTAATTTAATACTATTTTTAACTGTAAGAAAGTGTATTTAGGCGGTCATTTTGAGGATTTTGTGATTGTGATACACTAAGGGTGGTTTTAAATATCGTTTCCGGCAGCACTTACCCCATTAAAAAAACTTGTCTTATGGCAAGGTAATTTTGCACTATTTTTAATTCGACAAAAAAAGTGTATAAAGGCGGCCATTCTGTTCATTGTTTGTTGGCCCTATCACGAGAAACCTTTGAGGGTGTTTTACCCTTTAAAAATTAATTATCTTTGGATTTTTTCGTTATAATACTTATTTTACGCCTTCCTGAACTATTTCCAATAGGCTAATTTCAGAAAAAAAGAAATTTTTTTTTCTTGTTTCGTTCATTTGAACGTTCGGAACTTCAGGTACATTAAAAAACACTCTTCTCAAAAATGGCTCCGGGGATTTGACTCAAATTTTTTTGCTCACTATTTATAAGCACCTTAATCGAACCCGAGAAAAACATTGGATGTGCCATGACCTTGCATTTAAAGTTGGTTCAGGCACACCGTGCGCTCCCCCTCATTCTTGCTCGAGCTCGCTGAGACGCTTCCGCTGACTTCGAAATTCCAGGCAGCCGCTACCTATTGTGCCGCCGTAGAAATCGCAATTTTTATGGTTTTTAGGAGAGTTTTTTTATATTATCCAAATATATCGAATATTAATTGTGATATTTTCATATTTTATAATATTTTTCGATATTATATTTAGTAAATACAATTCATTTGAAGAATACGAAATAAGGTGAATAGACAAAATATAGACTTGGTTTCCATTTAAAAGAGAGTTAAAATTAACTGTTACGACGTAACATGCCGGCCCCCTTTGAATGCCATGCGTTCAAAATGAAACAATAGAAATAAAGACTAGTTAATATTTTCAACGCATATGTGACTACAATGTCAACAAAAACAGTAGATAAAAAATATCGGTTTTCCTTAAAAATGAATTACAAATCAAATAATTCTACGCATATGTGACTACAATGTCAGCAATAACCAGTAGGTGAAAAATATCGGTTTACCTTAAAAATGAATTACAATTTAAATAATGTTATGTCTACAATTTTCAATTAGTTCAAAAATGTACTAAAAATGAACGAGAACTTAAATTGACAGTAAATGCTTCAATCATGAAACATGATTGCAGGGACAAATAAATAGTGGATTGTGAACGAAAGAGCGATCTAAAATAACTTAATCGTCCTTGTCGATTGGAAGCAGGTACACATTTTTCAAGGCCCGCTTATAGACACCCGACGAGCTTCGAACTGTGACTGCTCGAATTACTCCATCTTGACCTGGGCGAGTTTCGATGATTCGTCCCATTTTCCAGTTGATCGGCGGTAGATTATCTTCCTTGATGACAACAAGAGTTCCAATCTCGATGTCCTCTTGCTTGGTGGCTGTTTTCCCTTTGCTACGTGAAATTAATTCGCCTAAATACTCTTGATGCCATCTGTCTCCTTCTTTGAAAGGAAGGCTTGAGTTTCCTTGTTTTTCTCGAATGAATCAATTTGATGATAGAGTTTGCGAAGCTGTCTGTCTGCACGAACGAAGTTAGTACCGTTGTCGGATAAAATTGAATTGGGTATTCCTCTTCGCGAAATAAATCTCTTTAAAGAAGCCAGAAAGGCCTCGGTTGACAAATCGCAGGCTAGTTCCAAGTGAACAGCCTTGGTAGCAAGACAAACAAAGATAATGCGAAATTATTAGTGTTCACGTATGTACAAATTTGATGACTGAAGAAATATGGAACAAAAATTATTTTATGAATGCAAATATTAAATATTTTTGAATACTAAATAGTTCCAGTTTTCAGTTTTTATATTACATATGATCTAAAACAATAATTATTAGCTATCTTGTTTGAATGCGAAATTATTCGTGTTGACGTACGTACAAATTTGATGACTGAAGATATATGGAACAAAAATTATTTTATAAATGCAAATACCAACTATTTTCAAATATAAAATATTTTCAAATACTAAATATTTTTAATTATCAATTTTTATATTCCATACGATCTGAAGGAGTACTAATTATATATCTTGTTTGAATGCGAAATTATTAGTGTTCACGTATGTACAAATTTGATGACTGAAAATATGGAATAAAAACTATTTTATGAATGCAAATACTAAACATTTTCTGTTTTCAATTTTTATATTACATATGATCAGAAACAGTAATAATTATCTGTCTTGTTGGAAAGCGAAATTATTAGTGTTCACGTATGTCCAAATTTGATAACTGAAGAAATATGGAACAAAAATTATTTTATAAATGCAAATTCTGAATATTTTCGAATAATAAATATTTTAAGTTTCCAATTTTTATATTACATATGGTCTAAAACAGTAATATTTATCTGTCTTGTTTGAGTGCGAAATTATTAGTGTTCACTTATGTACAAATTTGATGACTGAGGATATATGGAAGAAAAACTATTTTATGAACACAAATCTAAGTATTTTCAAAAGCTAAATAATTTCAGTTTTCAGTTTTCATATTACATATGATCTGAAGCAATAATAATTAGCAATCTTGTTTGAATGCGAAATTATTCTTGTTGACGTACGTACAAATTTGATGACTGAAGAAATATGGAACAAAAATTATTTTATAAATGCAAATACTGAATATTTGAAAATACTAAATATTTTCAGTTTTCAATTTTTATATTAAGGGAGATAAAAGCAACTGCAATAATTACAGAGGTATCAGCTTACTAAGTACCGTAAGTAAAGTATACTCAAAAATACTTAATCGTAGGGTAATGGAAATCACAGAAGAGAAGATATGGGAAGTCCAACGTGGATTTATGCCAGGAAAATCATGCACAGATCAGATATTTAGCTTAAGACAGATCACAGAAAAAAGCTTAAGAGTAGGAAAGAAAGTCTTCTGTTCATTTGTTGACCTAGAAAAAGCATTTGACAAGGTAAATAGAAGTAAACTTTGGGAAGTCCTTCCAAAGTACTGAGTTCGTGTATGGCTCTTACAAGCAACACAAACAATATATGCATGCAGTAAAGCGAGTGTAAGGGTCAATGTAAAACTGAGTGACTGGTTCGATATTATGCAGGGTGTTAGACAAGGATGCGTTATGTCTTCATGGCTATTTATCATATTTATGGAAAAGTGTCTCAGAATGGCTCTCTTCGACGAAGAAGGTGTAGATCTAGAAACAGGGAAGGTGCTTGGTTTGGCTTTCGCAGATGACAAGATTGTCATAGCAGAATCAATTGAGGACTTGCAAAGAATGTTGAATAAACTTAATACAAGCATGAAAAACATTGGCCTCAAAATTAACGTAAATAAAACAAAGGTAATGGTATTTGAAGGAAAAAGTGAGAAAACAATGTGCAGCATTGTCCTGAATGGTGAGAGATTAGAGCAAGATGATAAGTGCATATATCTAGGTAGCCTATTCACTAGTGACGGAAAAATAGTTGGGGAGTTAGATAGGCGCATTAATGAGGGTAATGAGGGTAAGAAGGCTATCGGTAGATCAGGGTCCATTCTCAGAAATAAAAACAAATAAAAAAAAAACTAAAATGAGCATACATAAATCTCTAATTGTACCGGCTGTACTATACGGTAGCGAGACATGGACATGTCAAGAAAAGGACAAGAGTAAAATCAACGCGATTGGCATGAAACCTCTGCGCATAGTTTGAGCTTGGATTTGTTAAAGATTTTAGTTTCTAGATTTTCCATAAAGATGTTGGCTATTACAGGTGAGATTGGATATCCCATTGCTGCTCGTCAAGTTTGTTCATAGAATTGGTTATTGAAAGAGAAGTAAGTATTTTTGACCCAGTGTTCTATCAAAGGTCTGTAATCGGAAGGTAAGTTTTCGAAGGATTTAATAATATCGATTGTAGCAGATATTGGTACTTTCGTAAAGAGAGATTTTACGTCGAAACTCAATAGGATGTCTTGGGGATGAATGCGGATCTGTTGTATCTTTCTGATGGAGTCAAAAAAGTTTTGGACGTGCGTGATAGAGTTTTCTGTAAAAGGATTCAGTTCTTTGGCGAGAAAACGTAGCAGGTATCAATTTATCTATTGTTTGGCTGTCAAGTTTAGAGTCTCTTAGGAGGGTTTTTGCTTTGCTGACTATTGTTTTTGTGGGGTAATTTTAAGTTTTTCATATGTATCGTCAGTTGGAAGGTCCATGATTTTGTTTTTATAGTCCTCTATATTAATTATTACTGTTGTGTTGCCTTTGTCTGCCTTGGCGTAAGATGTTGTCCGTCCTACGCTGTATGTCATTCGTTTTTTCGGGTGGTAGGCTATATATTGTGAATTCCAAATTACTGATGATTTCTTCTTTCGGGATTTTGGAGAAGATACTGCAAAATTATGCCCTTTCGATAAGGCTGAAATCATTTCATTGCAGAGTCACACAAACAAACAAATTGAGAAAGCAATAAGAAAATATCCTCAAAAAACCAAGTCAACACAACCCACTAAAGAAAGAGGGCGGAAAACGACCACCATCCTACCCTACATTCAGGGTATCACAGAAGAAGTAGGAAGAATTCTCAAAAAAAACAACATCCAAACCATATTTAAACCACTTGCGAAAATAGGACAACTTCTAAACAACCCTAAAGATAAAAAGGCACCTCTCAGTGATGCGGGAGTATATAAAATTCGCTATCTAAATTTGATTTATTGCTTCCTTATAGTAGATAACATATTCAACATTCTTCTAGAACATTCTTGATGACAGTGTCAAATTAAACTGCGCAATTTTTTTTTGGTAAACAAGTTCAAGGTTATTTTCATGACGTATTACATTTTGCGTTGCAAAAAATTATATCGCAAACGTGTTGATTACAATCTAGAATCTTCCAGAACTTTTTTACATCATATGATGCAATATCTGACCATATTGTGCAAAAGTCTACAGAAATTTGGTAGAGAAAATAAGCGATTATAAAAGGAGCGATGTGCTTAGTTTCTAGGATATTAGTAACGACGTCATCAAATTATACTGCGCAATTTTTTTTGGTAAACAAGTTCAACGTTATTTTCATGAAGTATTACATTTTGCGTTGCAAAAATTATCTCCCAAACGTGTTGATTACAATGAAGAATCTTCTAGAACTCAAGGATAAAGAGGAAGATAACAAAAATTGTAATTAGAAAATATTTTAAGCCAATCGAATAATATAGGTAAGAGAGTATCTAAAAGAATAAAGCGTTTCTTATGGTAGGTTATGTGCTCAGGATTCTTATCGCTTTATTCTGGTGTCGAGTAGCGAGCGAAGACTCGAGATAAAATCCAGACGTGTTTAAAAATTTTGATTTTAGAAAACATTTGATGCACTGGCCGTCTAAGTCTGCGTACATTTCATTAGACTCTGCTATCGTTCTCTAGAGATCACTTCTTTTTACTGCTCGCAAAACTTCGCTTTCTTAATCGAACCACAACGTTTGAAAATCATTCTTTTGCCATATACTAGGTCCGTCAACATCTGGACGTGTCACATGAAATAAGATACTGCAAACAATTTCGAGACTTGAAAGAGAGATAATACAGCGTGCATTTTATTTTACATGCCCCTTTTATTCACAGATATATGCTCGTTTTTCATCTCCTATGTAGAAAGGTCAATTTGGCCTATTACACGTTAAAGATTCGTATTGCAATTTCGCATACACAGCGTGAGAGATAGTCCTCAATCATGATCAAATCTGTATTTTGGACTTCTTTTTTTGATAACTGTAGCTGACACGTGTCCACAAAAAATAAGTAGTTTGTTCTATTTCTGAGCAAACTATTATTTTTATGTAAAAAGAGAACAACGTTTTTTGTAGAGGAAAGAATTTTGCACATTTTTCTATAGAAGCTCAATTTTTCTAAAATTAGCCGTTTCCGAGATAAACTCGAAAAACTGATAATCGTCGCAATTTTTCAATATAAATTGTTTATCCATGGTTCAATCGATATCATATGTTTAAAGGTTCATTAATAGCCTGTTAGGAAGGGTTTATATAAATTTTCAGCCTGTTACTATTTATTTCCTTTATCCGTCTTTTTTGGTTCTTCGTTGCCTGGCCTATTACAGGAAAGTTATTTTCACTTAGTTTCAATTGCGTACGTTAGAATAATGGTTATGACTCCCGACTGATATGCGTTAAATTTGAGTATAGATATAGGTTCAAATCCCAGTAGTGATAGAAATTTCAATTGAAACATAATTACTAAAAATATTAGTGTAGTGAAGGCCTTTTCCGCTACATTCATTTTCCACCACATTAATATTCTAAGATACCGGAAAAAAAATAAAACATAATTACTAGATGTTATATTCATGTATATTTTGAGCGACTCAATTAAAATCTTCGGGGAAATACTTGCAATCTATTAATATTTTTTTAATAATTTTTTTCTCGTATCACTATATAGTACAGCAAGCCGGGGTGACCAAATTAATTCCAAAATTGAATTAAAATTTTTTTTTCAATTATAATGATATTTGAACGTGATTCAATCATGTGAGTATATATTAATAATATGCAACCTGAAAATCGGAAAGAAAATAGAAAATTTTGGAGTCTCCTTTGCTAGATAAGTAGATTATACCAATTTATATTTGTGAATTGATTTTAGGAATTTGAATGGAATTTATCATGAAATCTTCTATCAAGGCTCTCCAACACCAACGAGCAAGGAACATTAGTAAATAACGAACTGACATCTAAGAACATAAATATGTGATCACTATCTATTCTCATGTTATTCAATTTTTCATTCAAATCAAGGCTATTTTCAATGTTTGCAACCTTTTTTAGATCATTGTATATAACTTTTGTTGAAACATAAGTTGGACTATTAATTAATGAAATTATAGGACGAAGTTGTATATCTTCCTTGTGAAGCTTAGATAAAACATAAACTTCAGCTAGTGTAGTATTGGTCGAAGTTAACTCATTATTATGATATTGAAACCTTAATAAGTTGTCATCATTCAAATTCTTTAACATTTTTGAGGTACTCTCTTGTAATTCTTTTAGGGGATTTTTATTCAATTTTTCATAAGTATTAGAATCTAGTAAAAGGCAGTGCATTTTTTTAAACAATTTGTTTTGTTTATGCAAATTGTTAGATTTTTTTCATCTGCAGTTGTAGAAAAGATGTCAGAATTGTTTTTAATAAAGGATTTTGTTGTTTTTAATTTTTTGGCAAAAGACCTTTCTTCGGCAGAGATGTGAGTGTCATGATTCATTATATTGCAAATATTATTCGTCACATTATTTCTTATTTCGTTTTGAATGGAGTCATTTATGTCTAGTAATTGTATTGAAGTTTCTAAATTTTTAATAGAAACAGTCAACAACAAAAAAACAAATCTTCAAACTAAACATGGAGGGTGATAGATATTTTAATACCAATAATACAAGTCTTTGATCTGACATGGACTCTACACGGCGAAACACGTCAAGTTTTTTCCATCATATTGAACAAGTTTATGGAATGAACAACAAATGACTTCTAAAACGATTTACTACTACTAATCGCCGTTTAAATAAGACGTCTTTTCAACGAATATTTCTCCTGAGGTGCAGGTACAATGATTTGATTCCACATCACATTCAAAATTTGTGTACACATTATTCATTCCCGATGATAGCTGCAGGGCGTGTCATGCACACCCCGAGCATCTAGGACACATACTATCTAGTTGTCCAACTCGTGCGGGAACGACCTACATCCAAAGGCACAATGCGGCACTAAGAGTGCTTTATTACCATCTCTGTTACCCTTACGCGATTAGCCCGAATACCGCTTCGCTAAACACTCGTAGGGATATACGCAAGAACTCCAATATAAGGCCAGTTTCGGGGTTTGCTTCGCAGTGGGCGTGGCACTAAACTCGTCGTTGGACGAATGGTGCGTGGTGGCGACGCATTGTTGGCACTGCTTGTGCGCTGAGAGACTGCTTGAGCCAGCTGTGCTAGGAAGAACTAAATCAGTCGGCCTTATATTGGAGTTCTTGTGTAGAGTCAATTGTCGAAAATGAGAAGTGCTGCATATACTGGAACTTCATATTCTCGACAATTGTTTCTGTTGCGCTCTCGAGGCCTGACATAGTTCTTCTTGATTTCGAGAAACGAACCATGTTCGTTATCGAATTTTCGGCACCAGCTGACAAAACCGTCATAGCCAAGGAAAAAGAAAAGAAAGAGAGGTATAAAGACCTTATAAGGGATTTGCGATGGTTATATCCGGAATATTCTGTTAAGCTAATTTTCTTGATCATCGGCGCTCTTGGAATTGCCAAGGTTTCACTGGTTAATAGCCTGAAAAGCATCCCTGCGTGCCAAAAAAATGCTAACACACTTGCGGGGAAAATGCAGAAGGCGGTCATACTTGGGTCGCTCCGTGTTCTCAGGGTGCACGAGACTTTTGCCGGATCATGGTATTGAAGTCGCTGCAGACAGTAACCACCTATTTCACGGTCGTGAGACATGGTTACAGCTGAAATTTTACCGCGATTTCGCCGGGAGCGGGTACAATTTTTCAGAATAGCACCTGCTCCCGGCGAAATCCTGCGGTTGTCCTTATGAAAAACTTTGAACTATATATATATATATATATATATATATCCTCCTTTTCTTTCTCCTTGGCAGTGATGTTGTATTCGGAAGGAGCCGAGAATTCGATCACGAATATAGTTCATTTTTCGAAGTCTTGGAGAAAAATGGCAGGCCTCGAGTGTGCAACGGAGACTGCTGTTCGAAAATCGTAGTTCCAGAAAATTTGTCATTTCTCGTTTTGGACAAATGACTCTATCTCCTTTGGAGCGTTCGGCAGGGTAGGGTCGCGGCCAACACCGTAAGAGCGACAAAGATGGTAATAAAGCACTCTTACGGCTGCTTTGTGTCTGTAGATATACGTCGTTTCTGCGTGTGTGGGATACCCCTATAGTATGTGTTCTAGGTACTCAACGTGTGTATGACATGCTCTGCACCTATCGCTTGGAACTTCTTGACCTAAATTGCGGTCACGGTATGCTAAGGTGGAAATGACACTATCCTGGCATGTAAAAATAAAACCCTCTGTGCCTGAATTAAGCCCAGATGATCTGAGAGAAGCAAAAGTTTGCTTCTTGGACAAGGACTGTTTTTCTATATTCCTATGAAAATTTCCATGCAATTTCTTCTAGAATAGCTGCTGATGAATTTTTCAAATTCTTCTTTCTTCACTTCGGCTTTCAGAAGTGAAGCATCTAGATGGAGTGATGCACTTTTCTTACTTCTGATGTTGAAATTTAAGCCAAGGGTCTCAGCTGCCTGCTCCGCGGCTTTGTAAAGGAACCCTCCTTTGCCAACCATCACGTGATTCCTGACCATTTTTAGGAGAGGACACCTTGACGGCGTGAAATGTATAATCGCGGAACTGACGAATTGATATGCAACCTTTTATGCATATGCATGGTCTTACGTACGGTGACATCAAGGGCCTTAAGTTCGTTCTTCGTCCATTGAACTACCCCAAACGAGTAGAGTAGAACCGGTACGGCAAGCATGTTAGTCGCAGATACCTTGTTCAACGCCGACAGATTGGATGACCAAATCTGTCGAAGAAGATGCCTCATGAAGTTCTTGATGCAGTGAAATATGATAAGGATGATATTTATTACGTTTTAATACCTTCCAAACACTGGATAGACATTCCGGAATCGCGGCTTAGTTGTCGAGTACTAACGTGAGGGTCATGATTGACTGAAGCTAAAATCGCGATTTCATTATCAACTCCAGTAACTTTTATTCGACGCTTCTTTGTTTCGGTTGTACACTTCCGTCAGTGATGAAATTTTGGACAACCCGGTAAAAGGAAGCGCGTGAAGGAACAATTTCTGGAAAGCTTTGAGTATAAAGCGAGAGAGCATCATTGATATTCCTGTCACTTTCTCCATAAATGGGAATCATTTCAATCTTTTGTTGTTGAGATAGAACTTCCATTATAAAAGTAATGAAGTCAAGTGATAAGGGATTAAAACGACACCCAAGCCAACTAAAACGAACGTGACTAACAGCAATAATCCAATCGAAAGAAATTCGATATTCGTTTGTTTTTAGTTAGCAATAGTCGTCTATGCGTTACTCCGCTCTACGATTTTCATTTGTTCTTGTTCGCAGTTTATGTTCACTTGCTATCTCATTGTGCAATTTTCAATTGTTTCCTGTTTTCGATTCTCATGTGTGCGCCCATCCACGCTGCTACATTCATTTGTTTCTTGATCCTAGTTCTCTATAGACAATGCGCCATCTCACTTGGCGATATAAGTTTGCTTTTAATTAGCAATATTCGTTTATGCGTTACTCAGCTCTACGATTTTCATTTGTTCTTGTTCGCAGTTTACGTTCACTTGCCATCTCATTGAGTATCATGAAAAACATCGTTAAAGATCCAAATTAGTTTAATGCAAGTTTTTGAGGACGAATTATGTCTTAGTCCTTCATCGAGGGTTCCGCGATGTAGTTAAAGATTTGGAAGAAAAAATGTTCAAAGTACTGATGCCTGCTTCAAAGGGTAATTAGAAAGCAACTGTCAACAGAAGTTTGTGAGAGGCACACTTCGCTTATTCTACACCCCCTATACACGCTTATTCTAATTTGCGCAGTTTCGTAATCTCCCACCACGGTCCCTGTACGGGCTATACGGCCACGCCTGCATCAGTGGATGACCAATGAAAAAAAAAGGCCCGAAGAGCGGGAAGCCTTGAATTGAGTATTTTAACATGCCTTCATGGGAATGCAGACAACTTTTTCGAGGAAATATTCTAAACGAAAAAGTCATAAATGTACAAATAGTAATATTTCTCAAGTATAGAACGGATTTTCTCAGCCAGATTCCATTCTTTTGTCGATTCACCACCTTTCAGTGTGACTAAATACAAGCACCTGTCCAAAATTTGAGGATAGAGTACCACTAATCTGCAATGTAGGATATTTTATTTTATTTCGTGACACTGAAAGAGCGTCAATCGACAAAAGAATGGGACACGACTGAGAAAATAGATTTTACACTTGGGAAACATTACTAGTCAGACCTTTATCACTTACCTTCACGTTTCGGATATTTTCTCCAAAAAGTCGTATGCAGTTGCAGTAACATGTACTAACTTTCCTGACGGCTGACATTTCCACCTATCGATGCCATGGCACAAAACTCACTATTCCGCGAAATATTTGCATCGTTTTTTGATTCTATTGTATTGATTTTTATTTGGCAAATTGTCGTACGCCAACGAAAACACTTGAAAAACAATGTTGTATGATAAAGCAGACTAACGGACCGCGAAATTTTCAACTGCGCAATAAACCGACACCGCCTGAAACGTTTTCACTTCATCATATTGCTTAATATACGCGACTGTCTACTTGCATACTCCACCCTTCCGAGGCGAGAGACGCAACCGTTTCTCGCCCTACGCGCTGAGAAACTGCATGGGCGAGCAGTTCTAGGAATGTTGAGAGTATTTATTTGTATTACGAGTATTATTGATTTCAAATCTCCCGCGCTTTTCAGTTTGCATACACTGACCTATCGATACAAGAACGGGGCAGCCTTTTTAGCCGATGCTGTCTTCTTTTTGTTACACCTTAAAACAAGCCCAGATTTGGTATTGAATTAAAACTTTTTTTTCTGTGTGTGAATTCAACATATTCACAACCATGTTCGAGGTAAGTACATCTTATCATATACACTTATTAATGTTATTCATCGCACACCCTTAGTTGGCGTTCTCGTCGACAACTAACCTATACAAATCTCCACACGTACGGTGAATCCTTCCCTTTTTATCACATTTCTTCTATCACATTATTTCTGTATTCACACAGCGATCTCTTGCAACAATTTCCCATATAGACTGGAGTGAGGAAACCTGTTGTTTTTGTGAAATAAAGATAAAAGTTTAGAGGAATTTTAGCTTCCTATTAGTGTATCATAACCTCAAAAGTTACGAAATTTTCTGAACATTTAGCAAGAGGAAAGGAAAATCGAAACATTCAATTATGTAGAAATATAATTAGAAAACCCTATAATAGTAGAAGGTGCGAAAAAAGTTATTGATTACATCATTGATTAATTCTGAAAATTCAATTTTTTTCACAATCCTCAGCCGAGCCTGCGCCAATTTTAGGTGTCACTTTGATATTGCCAAATTTATTTCCTTGAAAGTGAATAGCCTGAATAACTTTTTCTAATAAAAATTATTTGGCTTCAAAAATTCCGATGTTGTTTATTATCTACTTGTGTACCTTTCTGAATTTTAAGTTACGGTACAATTTATACAAATTGTTGCCATTATTGAATATAATTTTTTGTTGACGTGCTTTTCAGACAGTACTTATAACAATAGGGGTCTGCTATAACCTCAGTAAACTAAATGATTAGCAATGTTTATAAACTTAGAAAAAGGGATAAGAACTTAACCAGAAATGGGAATTGAATGAAATTTGAGAAATCGCGTGCTTGAATAGAGGAAAGTCGTGTCTCCCAGAATTTGGGAAACAAACAAAATTTAAAATACTAAAGTTTGATTTTTTGTAACGGTAACCTGGGAAAGATGTAATTGGTCTGAGCGGATAATCGTCTTTATGAAGTTTTGGTAGTCCATAAAAGCGTGGAGCTATACCATTAGCACAATTAAGATAGTTGTAGGTGTTATCACTTATTATGTTATTGTTTTTGAAACTAGTTGAAAGCTCGGTTAATTTAGTTTGAAATTTATTTGCAGGATCTTTTTTTAATATCTTATATGTTGAATTATCATTTAACAATTGTAGAGCTTTATTTTTGTAGTCTTTTCTTTTGTTGAATTTTTGACGTAAAGTAGAATTATTGACAGTGAAATTGTTAATATTATATATCCAATTTTGAGTCCAGTAAACGATATCACTTTTTACTATATTTCTCAAATCTAGTGTTATGTTTTTCATATTGTATTCAACATTAGTTATTAACTTTGCAATACTAACATTTTTCTTATTATGGTAGAGCGAATTTTCCGCCCAGACAAATAAACGTAGATTTTTGTACAGATGTAAGCACGAAGATATTTTACCAAACCATATTATTTGTAAAATTAAACCTAATATCCGTTGTTTTCCAAAAAGTTTTGCTTAAAAATGGAGAAATCTATTAACTTTCTTGGTAAAATAATACTAAATAATGAAATCACTGATATTTCTTAAAAAATTAACGACATCTCTAAACATCTGTATTACAGTAGAGTCTCACCCAATTCCCTTATTCCCTTATGCCGTTTATTCCATGTCGGCTGTAGACGGTTATTTCAATTAGCGCAGTTTCGGAAACTCCTACCACGGTCCCGGTATATTCACCTCAGCACAGTGGCTGACCAATTATAAAAAGAGGCCCGAAGAGCGGGAAGCCTTGAATTGAGTATTGTTTCACAACGTCATAGGAATACATCGCACGACGTTTTCAAGAAAATATTATAAACGTAAAAGTCATAGATGTACAAATAGAAATATTTCTCAAGTGTAGAATCTATTTTCTCAGTCATGTTCCATTCTTTTGTCCTGCCAGCCCTCTCTTGCATCCACGTTGTTCAACTATTGCACTCCATACCGGCTCGATAGATGTTAATATCCTCTCCTTGAGGATGCCAGTGAATAGCTTGTAGCTTTTCTTTAAACAAGCGTTGGGCCTGTAGTTCTTTGGACTCGAACACTCCGGTCTTAGGGATCAATACCCTTCGTCCTTCCACTAGCCACTGCGGGATGGGTGGTTCTCTATTTAAGAAAGGAGTGAATATACGAGCTAGATGTTTGTGCGTAGAAGTGAACTTCCACCAAATGTTGTTCATTTTATCTGGCCCTGGCGCTGAATAGTTCTTAGTTCTAGCGATAACTTTCTTTACTTTTTCAGTAGTAATGAGTGCTTACTCTTCCTCTGGACCTTGTAACCTTTGCCCCCGCCAAAAGTTACGAAAGTACCACGCAGTGACACCCGCAATAGGGCCGAACCGAGGTGAAGACCAGGCAATGGCCCCGGACAAACGCGAGAACATCGATTTAAATTTGTCGGACCATCTGAGGAGGGGCATCCTTACCTGTTGGCAAACAAACTCACCGGTGTGAAGATGATTCATGCAGAGGTTACATGACCGTTGGGTCAATGTGCACCCGGAATATTCTCGTAAAACGCTTCAGTATTTAAGAGATCAGTCATCCTTTTTGCGCAAAAACGGATATGAAGCTCTTTATCGGCAAGAAGAAAAGCTACATCCTCCAGCGAACAAACCACCCGTTCCAGCAAGACCACCTTTGCAGATAGCCGATAATGCCAGCATGAGAAGTAGGAGCTCTATCTACCAAAAAGTCTTTCTCAGGGTGGACAAATGATCTGAAGCTAATACTGCTCTCCCCGATTTTCTCCCCGAAGATGTTAATCTCTGGAATCTGAACTGTGTAGTTTACGAGAAGGCGTTATCCCTGCTTAGCGACAATAGAAGTAACGATACTTCAGTACGCCTGAGTAAGACTCGCGAGCGTATTGCACAGCTTCAATATTCATACAATTCCCAAGTACGAAAACTTATTGGAATAGATGGATCGTTCTCAATATATTTTAGCAGCTGGAATTCTCCCGAATCTGACAATCCAACGCTTGGTAAAAACCATTCTATTTTATTGATTTCAATTTTATACAGCTCATTGGGAGCTGTCTGCAAGATGAAATTTGCATCACTTTTTGATCTTGTCAAAATAAGTTCATGTTTAGCATTTACAATCATTTTGTGATAATCTTCAGCAAAACCGAATATCATGCTAGGAGGTATAGATACATCAAAATAACCAATAGCATTAGTTAATGATTCTCATAATTATTTATTACAAGCCAACCAGTATTTTCTACTTAATGTGATTGTCCAGGATTTAAAGATATATCATTTTTCATAAGGCTAGTGAGACCAACATTTTTATTTCTATCAATTTCAATAGCATTGATTTCATATCTTGCTTCTTCAAACGAATGACGGATAGCATTTCAAACTAAAACTGTATTGGTCACTGGAGTTACATCAGTCTTTACCAATCTTCCCTGCACGTGAAGTGAGCTTTTGCTAGGTAGAAGACAATGATCTTGATTCTGCACAGAAATAAGAATTTCATCACTATTATTGAAGGTTGATGAGGCATATGGCTGATGTGTGTGTACTTCGCAACTCGTTGTCGACTGATGCTCTTGCGGCATAGTAATAAAGGATTATAGCTGAAGCCAACCTTTTTATTCAAAAAAATACCCATTATCATAAAGACTTGATGTGTAGTCTGATTTTTATCATTTCTCCACGAAAATTAACCAAATTTCCTTCTTGATCAACTATACGGAGCGTTATATGATCCATTGTCTGCACGGAGACTGGTAAGTAAATGATATGAGATGGTACTTACACTATCTTATATCCAGGTGGCACAACAGGAAAAAATTCATGAATAGTATGTACTTTCTGACCATTAATGTATGCACCTGTCGTTATGCTACACTCAATGCTAACACCAGAAGACGATCGAGTCGGGAAATCACAGCACAAAAAAAGGAAACTTAGAAAACCACAGACTTTTAATTAAAAGGACTCAAAAGACCTGAACTGTCTCGAAAAACCAGCACAATCGACTTTAATCGTTGCGACCACCGAAAAGTGGCCACACTCGCTTACACCTTGATTAAAAACTGAGCAGAGCAGAAAACGGGTCCCAGCCTGCTCAACAAAGGAAGCCTCACGCTACTACCTGAGTTCCCACACAACGAAAAGTTAGTGTCCGAAACTCAAAAACAAAGGAAAATAAGCATTGGGCGTAGACCATGTTATGATTAATGAAAGCTGAAGGTCAATCAAAAGAGGAACAGTAACATCAAACAAATTATCAACAAGTAAAAATTGTGTACAAAAACCGTGGAAAACTAAATTGTTCTTATGGTAAAGTAACACATGCCCTTAAACTGTTAAAAGGTACAAAAAATATATACATACTATACGTAATTCATTTTTACATTTTTTTTTAAATATTTCTGGCCCAAGTTTCTTCAAACCTTGCTAGTTTCCTTCCCTGGAAAGGACCCTCCGATTCATTTTCCATCACAAAAATGTGAAAATTAAATTGGAAACTTAAGGGCATGTGATACTTAGAAAATTATCGATTTTATCAGTGTTAGGTTCCCCCGGATTTTTTCATATAATAATAAAGATTTTGCCTTAAAAATTTGGGAAATGATAGTGAACATGCTAACGGACGTCCCCGAACTCTTTGTTGTGGAATAATTTCAAAAAATTTAATTTTGCCGAATTTGATTAATATGTGTGTATTTTGAGGTACAACAGAGACCGACATTATCGGAATGGCAGAGACCTCGAAAGCAAATCCTAACCTCAAAATAGTGCACGTAGAGACAATTTTTATTTAGCGGAATAAATTTTTTTTGCTATTATCCCTCAAAAAAGAGTTCGGGGACGTCTGTTGTTCTATTTTATAGCATCTCCAAAACGCTACGCTTGCATGCATTCTCCCAGATGGGAAAGTGGTGGGGGCCGAAAAATCCCACGTTCTGGAGACACTGATTCGCACTGTTTAGTGAAATGACATTGGTAGGGCGGAGGGGAATCGTCGATTCTTGCTATTGTCTTCACCTCTACTTCGCAGAACCGGCGGAGAGTTTCGGAGAAATATATTTCCCCAAACAAACGAAATAAAAATTGAAGAGAAGCTTTTTAAAACTCCTTTTCGAATATTTATTATATTATCAGACCTCTGATATTATCTAATTAATAGTATTTAATCTAACTTAAACTAAGTAAATAAATTGACTGAAATTAAAACTAAATAAACTAAATTAAATAGTATCTAACTTTCTTTTAACTTTATCACGTTTCGCATTTCTTAATTTATTATACTAATAATTGAGTTATTAGCTTCAACCTTTAAAAAAACAAAACAAAAAGAAACACAAAACCTTTAAAAAAAAATTTGTACCATATGAAAAATGTTTAGTGTTGAAAAAATGAATTTTTTTTCTAATTAGTTAACAGTTTTTGGATACTTAAATTCGAGGTAAAACCACATTGCGAGATTTGATAACAAGGAATCACGTATTAGCAGTTCGTTTTTAAAATTATGTAAATATAGTTTCGTAACATTTCGGACAAAATTCAAATAGATTTTGGAAGGTTTACCATATGTCGAAATAAAAATCTAGAAAATTCATAAATAATTTTTGAACTGATAAATTAAATTTGGAAAATTGCCTTAAAAACTTAGAAATGTTAAGAAATGTTGAGAGGAATCTTATGAAAATTTTTGTATTTTTTCAACATTTTTAAAAAGCTTATAATTTTTTTCGAAATAGTCAAAAGTGTACGTTTGGTTTCAAACTGTTTGAAATTTTTCAAATTTCAAATCATGTTATTACCTTTTCAAAACTTCTAAATATCTTTTGAAATAATTCAGTTTTCCAACAAAATCTTTCAGTTGTCTTAATAAAAATTTTCTTTGTATATATTCAAAAACATAACCGGACATCTTTATACACAGCAACTTTGCATTAGCCTAACGTTGCACGTCAAGGGCCAGTAGTAAAGTTGTGTACCTGTGTACATGGCCGGTGGTATAACTGCACACGTACAATATGTGCATGTCTGAATTTTCACGTGCACAGGCAGGAGATTCCCATCTACGCATGTACACGGACAGTACACTCCAAAATGTGCACTTTGAAGTATAGACGTTCACAGATGGTACACTCCCAACTGTGCACGTCTCACTTAGATCGATAAAATGTCTAATTTACAAGTCCATGTGCACAGATACCATCCACCCACATCTACATGTCCGTCTTCAAATTATAAAACTTTTCCACCTACACGCTCCCGTGTACAGATAGTATACTCTGAACTGCAGTGACGCCGATTCGGCGGCAATAGAGAGAGTGGCGATTTTCCCTATTCTGGAGGAGCCAGTGTGTTAAAAAAAAGCAGATTAGAATTCGAATTTCAGAGCTAGAAAACCGTGGAATAATATGAATTAACTGTGCTAGACAAAAAACGTACCAACTTTATATTTTTAATAACAATTAAGAAGATTAAATCCCTTTACTAAATATTTAAGATATTTTTACACAGGGTTGATTTGTTTAAAATATTACGTAAAAGTATCGGTCTTACACCCCCTCGTTTTCACGAAACAGATCGTAACGTTTTCCCGAACCCCGTCCCGCCAAAAAATGCTGTTGAGATGTTGTGTAGTTTATAGATGGCCCCTAAGAGATTAGCAGCATCGATGATTTTGCTGTAGGAAAAAGATGTACCTATTGAAATCAAAAAGGCGACTCGCTTTTTCGCCCGTAAACAGTCCTTTGTTTTTTAAATCGCTCCGCCTCGAGTAAAAAATTAAAAAAATGAATATCTCCCGATCAAAAGGGGATACGCGTGGATTCAACCTGAGAAGTATTGTCCTGAAAGTCAATTTTATTCCCAGCTTCCTGGAATCAATTCCTTGTGTTTTTCATTCCGAAATCAACACCAGGAAAATTCCGTCCAATCTCACTAGCCTCATGCCTTTTCAAATTAATGAAAAAACTTATTTATAACAGACTCAATTGGTATTTAGAACATAACTCATTATTATCACCTTCACAATTTGGTTTCAGGAAGGGCAGATCTTGTCCGGATAATCTGGCCATCCTATCAGCCGAAATCTGGAACGGATTTGTTAATAAAAAGGAATAACAGCAGGTCTATTTTCAGATCTAAAAAGAGCCTTCCGTAGCGTAGAACCACACATTTTGGGGGAGGATCTTCAAGACCTGGGCGTTTCCTGGTCCATCGTCAGATTCATCTATAGTTCCAACCATGCAAAAATATCTATTTTAACATCAACGGCGAGATAATAGGCCCCAAAATAAGTACTGTAGGTCTTCCCCAAGGCAGCATTTTAAGTCCTATCTCATACTCCGTTCACACGAGGAAACTCATCACCTTTCTTCCTCCTGACTGTTCCATCGTCGAATTCGTGGATGATATTGCCATCATTTGCAGATCTACAGACCCGACTGTGTGCGTCGCATCACTTCAGAACTGTCTAAACATTCTCGTTGATTTTCTTTCTCGAAGAGGCCTTCAACTTTCTCCAGATAAAACCAAGTTAATCCTCTTCTCTAAATCACAATTGGACTTAAACGATCCTAATCTAGCCCTTCAAGTGCATGGCAACTTTATCCTGCCTTCAACATCGGTGAGATTCCTTGGAATATGTTCAGACCATAAATTTAAATTTGACCAACATTTTGCTTATCTGAATGAAAAAAACACGTAAAGTTTTTAACATCATGAAAGTGCTGAGAGGCACCTGGTGGGGTGTCGACCCATGCATCATTAAGACTGCCTATGATGCCTTGATCAGAAGCTGTTTCGATTATGGTTCCCACATATTCACTTTCCAAAGATATAAATTTTTTGACATTAGGCCAATTTTTAGCCCGATCGGACAACTTTCATTTTGGAGGTGGGTACACTTCAGAAATTATGCCCCATATATAGGTTCTTATTAGGACCGAATTAGGTACGCAAGGGTGTTTAGCAGGGCGCCCGTCGCTGTCTATTATTATTTCCTTAAAACGCAACAATCACTGAATGCAAATAGTCATCATCTTATCGGAAGATTGCATGACATGCAGTGAACTGGGAGAATGCCAATACGCATTTCCCATATATCAGCATAGTCACGGTTACTTTAAACAGCGGTCTGTCGATTTTTTTCGCGGATACCTATTATCTTAATTACGTTTAGAATTAGAAGACTAAAGTCCTAAGCAGAATATGAAATCAGTGACAGGCTGTTATTTTTTTCAAAGCCATAGGTTCATTCGCTGGCAGTTATTTTTAATATAAACGCAATAATCAGTTAATGCGAATCACTATAATCTTCTTTCAAGATTGCATGGCAATTATTAAATCTGCGGAATATCAATAAGGATTCCCTTTAAGTCAGCTTATTGATAGGTTCTATGAACGTCGATCTTTTGAATTGCGCTTGAAAAAGACTTCAGGTCGTTAGCGGAATATATAATTAGTAATAGGATTTTAGGTTTTTCCAAAGCCATAGACTCATAGGCTGCCTACTTAAATGTTTCTAGACATATTTTTCAGTGAGTCTATATATGTGTTCTTATGAGATGCAAATTGGATACGTAAGGGTGCTTAGTAGGTCACCGAAGCGAATGTCAGTATATTAATGTTTGCTGTGAACTGCGATTTGTCGATTTGTCGATTTATTCTACATGCGTAATATCTTCATTACGAAATTAGAAATTCAAAGCCTATAGTGGAATGGATTGTAAGTAATAGGGTCAGGGTTCCAACAAAAATTAAGTGGTTTTTTTCTGATATCTGTCAATTATTTCTATAAATCTAAGATAAATGACCTAATAGCTATGCTGATTAAGAAGTACTTTTACGTTCTCTTGTTCGGGACAGCAGTGTTCCCAAACATAAGAGAGCAGAGTTGCACCACATTTTGAGGCCGCCGCGTCACGCGAAATGGCGCTGTTGTCGCGTTAAAATCGTGGTTGTGTTGCCCTACTACATCAAACGCAACAGCTGTCCTAAATTTCTTTCCGTGTGACCTATAAAATTCAGTGAAAATCATTAAATTGATCCCTTTCTTAGTTGATTAATTAATTCCATTCGAACTACTAAAATCAATTGACTATTTCCTCGAATATTTCAAAACAATTTCAAATTACTATAAATCGACGCCTCCATTCAATATGAGTCTATGTGCTGACAGCGCCCTATATGAGACCATTCCCTATGCTTATACACGGCGCATAGTCTCATACACGGCACTCTCAGCACATAGACTCATATTGAATGGCGGCGTCGAAATGAGTATTTTGAAACAAGAAATAAAAAAAAACAGTAATGCATTACTGTTGGGGGGGGGGTGATATTTTCCACTATAATCCATGGGTTATAGTGAAAAATATCAACCCCCCCTTCCCCGCTTTATCATAATTTGAGACGAGTAAAAGTCTAAATTTTTATTAGGAGAAGAAATTTAGCGTTATTTGAAGTTTTTAGCTTTACCATTTTTCTTTAATGGCAAGATTAATATTATTATTTATTATTATTATATCATTAAATTGGTATAATCTACTCATCTGGCAAAGTAGACTCCAACATTGTCTATTTTCTTTCCGATATTCAGATTACACTGTTACAAATAATCAAAGCTTAGCATTTTATATTTTGTTTCTTTCCCAAATTCTGGGAGACCCGACCTTTCCTCTTCATAAGCACACCCGCGACTGATTTTGAGAATAAAGGGTACCCATATGTCAAGGGTCAGTTTACAATACTGTCTTTTTTTCAAGTTAACTGTTGGAAATATTGAGTGCTTTAAGTGGATTTCTCTGAGATATTCTCGAAAATGTAAAAAGATGCACACGATTGAAACCTGAAAAAGCTTTAAATTTAAATTTATCATCATGAATCATCGTGAAAGTATTAAATCTATTACTTAGTATTGTTTAAACAATTCATAGGTTTACAAAAATTCCTTTTTTCATCTTTTCCTTCTTAAAAGTTGCATTGAAACAGATTCTTAATTGTTTAAACAATAAATAGCCAGCTACAATGAAAAAATTCTTTCTTCACATTCATAAATTATTATAAAATGATCCTCCATACTTGGGTTTATAAATTTCTGAGAAAATTGTCGGCGTTGAGATATTTTATTGCTTTTACCGCGCAGTTTATACATACCGTAAATTTGCATAATTCTAAATTATTCACGGATTATAATAAAGCTGAGTGATATTTGGTAGTTACTAGTATATATAGCAGTCAACATGTTTCAAATTTATCACTTACCGTTTATGGAATCTTGCCAGAAAAAAATGGAGATCCTCATCAGCACTTCAATCTTTTCAATGACGATTTTCCTTTATTTTTGTGGTAAGTTACCTGATATAATATATATAAATCTCAATATGAATATGAAACATTACATTTTCCGAAAATTAATTATTTTTACATTTCCATAATAATGAGAAGGTATTAGTTTTGGGCAAAAACTGACTATTGCAGATTTGACTAAATCTCTACGTTTCGAGACATGTTAAATTGAAAGAAAAAAACAGTTTTTAAAATAGTCTCTGTCTGTCGTTGTCGCCTGTATGCTGGTAATAATTTGGTAATAATAAAAAAACGAGCGAAATACCTAGGAGCAATTCTGGATATGAAGCTGTTATGGAACGAGCACCCGGAAAATAAGTGCAAGAAGCTAGTAGCTACTCAGTGGCTCTGTAGGAGAGCCATAGGGAAAAGCTGGGGCTTGAAGCCGTAGACACTAATGTGGATCTACACAGCGATCTTGCGACCAAGGCTAACCTATGCGGCGGTGGTCTGGTGGAGCAGGGTCGAGCTGTCTGTCGGTGATAGACTATGTAGTTATGAATATGCAAGGGTGGGAGGAGACGGAAAGATTCGCAGTAGAAGGGAGGGTACAATCAGACCATCAGCCATTAGGGCTGTGGATAAGGGGTGAGAGCGGCGGAAGGCAAGGGGGGAAGGGTCGACGGGCGAGAGGGTGAGCTGGAGGAGAGAGGCAATAGAGAGGTATAAGGGGCAGTTAGGGAAGCTACGCTTTGAAGGGGAGTCTGTGGAAGAGATATGGGAGGGTTTGAAAGAGAAAGTGAAAGGTTGCGTGCAAAAAAAGGTATTCAAAAAGAAGAAGAAAGAAATGGTGAAGTCGTGGTGGGATAGGGAATGTAAAAAGATGAAAAGGAAGATGAAGAAGAAGTACAGTGTGTGGAAAGAGGGTACAGCGAAAAGGGGGGAGTACGTATAAAAGAAGGAGTTTAGATTGATGTGTAAGAAGAAAGAACAGGAAAAGAAGAAAGATCTGGTAGATGAGTTAGGAAATATTAAGACAGAGGGGGATGTCTGGAAGATGATAAATAGGTTCAGAAAGCGTAGATTCGGGATAAGCGAGAAGATAGGGAGTGAGGAGGGGAGGGAGTTTTTTAAAGAATCATTTCAGGGCTCAGATTCATGGAAGAGGGATGGTGGGAGTAGAAGAACGTGGGAGGCAGAGATGGAGGAGTTGGATGATAAGGAGATAGAGAAACAGATAAGGAAGTCAAGAAGGTCAAAAGCAGCAGGGCTGGATGGGGTAGGGCACGAAACATGGCTGTTTAGTACGCAAGAGTTTAGGGAGAGGCTGAAGGAGGTAGTGAAGAAAGTATGGAGGGGGGAGGGATTCCCAGGAGAGTGGAGAGAAGGGTTAATATTGTCACTATATAAGAAATGAGATAGGAACAGACAGGAAAATTATAGAGGAATTACGCTAATGAATACGGTGTATAAAGTATACGCGATGGTGGTGGCGGAGAGGCTGCGGAAGGATGTCGAAGGGAAAATGTAACCAAAAGTAACCTTTTCATAAAATAAGTAACTTTTTAGTAACCGCGGATCAAAAAAGTAACTAAGTTACTAAAAGGTAACCCGTTCCGAGCCCTGTGGTGTCAATATCTCGATGTACCGAGGGTGGATGATTTTAGTAACATGGTATATCGGCTTTTTGGTTATATTGCCTTTCTTATATTGAGTAAATCGACCCAATTTACTTCCTACATTGCTGAGATCCATATTCAACCTGATTTTTCATGGTGGACCTCATTCCCATCTTGGGACAAAGACTGCATTTTTAGGTCTAGTTCTACAGATCAACGTTCTAACGGCAGCCATATCTGCATATTACTCAAGATTATGCACCTCTCACGCAGCTAGTGCTACGCTTAGATGCATAGGTACAAACTTGTTGTTTAGATGATCTATTAGCGCACGCAGATCCTTCGTAGTGTACATCTTTGGAAGAGAATGCCGTTGTATTTGTTTCACATCTCTGAACTATAATGAGACACGACCAAAATTCCTCTCAAGACTACCCTGGCATTTTCTGGCATTTCGCTGTTACCATAAGTGAAAACGTTAATGTCCGGATGTGGTTCTAGTGCATTCGGTATTTGATATTCATTATTCCTACCATCTATGACTTCAGTATCAATTTTTTGGTAGCTATTTCAAAATCCGAAAGCAATCTGTTGACAGATATTGAGCGTATGATGAGACGATGATGTTCTCTTCTCACACTTTGCCAACTTTTCTCTGCTAACAAGTAATGGCGCATAACATCTATGTTCATATGGTATGTCCATTTTAATCGCCTTCTAGGTTTCTGAACCTCTACTTCTGCTTTTGGTTAAAGCAGACCATCTACCTCTGTAGAATGTAGCTGCTCCTGATACTGCGCAAGAAAATCAGTAGCTAAACTGAGAAAAAAATCTGCTTCTCCCAACACGATGCGTCGTGTTGAAAGTTTTCGTTTTGCCGTAACACGACAATCGTACTGGAACTTCATATTCTCGACAATTGTTTCTGTTGCGCACTCGAGGCCTGACATAGTTCTTCTTGACTTCGAGAAAAGAACCATGTTCGTTCTCAAATTTTCGGCACCAGCTGATAAAAACATCATAGCCAAGGAGAATGAAAAGAATGAGAGGTATAAATACCTTATAAGGGAGTTGCGACGGTTATACCCGCAATATTCTGTTAAGCTAATCGTCCTGATCATCGTCGCTCTTGGAGGTGCCAAGGTTTCACTGGTTAATAGCCACACTTGCAGGGAAAATGCAGAAGGCGGTCGTCTTTGGGTCGCTCTGTGTCCTCAGGGTACACGAGATTTTTGACGGATCATCGTATTGAATTCGTCGCAGACTGGCCACCCATCTCACGGTTGTGAGACGTGGTTACAGCTAACATTTTACCGCGATTTCGCTGAGAGCGGGTGCAATTTTTTAGATTAGCACCTGCTCCCGGCGAAACCCTACGGTTGTCCTCGTGACAAACTTCTAACTATATATAATTGTGAAATGCGTCAAAATGTTACGTTGCTGCATCGGTGCAGCTTGCATATTGTAATAGGCATTTGAATTCAAAGCTATCAAAAGAACTATATTTTCTCCGCTAGTGTGAACGAAGACCATATTGAAACATACAGTTGCATCTTTGTAACTGAAAAAACAATTTTTTGCTGAACGAATAATACAAAAAGCATATTTCCAATTAAAAACATTAATTTTATTGAAAAAAAAAATTTGAACCAAATAATTCAATTTTCAACGACAGAGATGAACCCTCAACCCATAAAATTAAATACAGTCAACTTTCTTTTATGCTACAGTTCGTTTATTCTACAGTTCACTTATTCTAAATCCCCTATACACGCTTATTCTAATTTGCACAGTCTCGTAATCTCCCGCCACGGTCCCTGTACGGGCTGTACGGCCACACCCGCATCAGTGGGTGACCAATTAAAAAAAAGAGGCCCGAAGAGCGATATAACAATTAAAAACACCTCATTAGTCTATTATTCAAACATGGAGTATCATGGCCTTTTCACGGAAAGTGTCCAGCAGAGCATGGGCTACTTAAATATTATGAAGTTGACATTGTGCTTTGGTTTCTAATTCGGCGAATAAATCTTGAATTCGTTTCCTCGTTTTTGCGTTTCAAATATCCCAAAACTATCGATATATTTGGGATATTCCGCAGATATCTCAAGATATCCTAAACCATCTTTACATCCGAAAGATGTCCTCGTATATTGCTGGAAATGCAGATATCCTCTCTGAAAATGATGTATATTCAATAGTTCAAATAAATAAACTCGTCATCATGAAAATAAATTTTTCTTCCCAAGATTTTGTATAAATATTAGCATACCGCATTATAAGTTATTAATAAAAAGTGCAGCTATTCAGATAGCACACGCCATCAAGCAAAAATAATAATAGTATAAAACGATTCAATATCGGGGAAAGTGAAGCTGAGCCTTCACTTTTTTAAGTCTTTTTCTTAGTTTTAAAAAATTTGTTTGACAACGTATTAGGTATGGTTAGAACAAGAATTCTGTTGGCTAAAAAATTTTACTGTTGTGTTTGAAACAAAAACTTTGTTTGTCAATTATTAGAAAAAAAGTGAAGTGATGGAAAATCTGTTGAGCGAAAAATCGTGGGGCTAAGTCGATATTTGACTATATTATTTGAAGAAATAAAAGGACATATTTTTGTTGAGGTTTATTATTGTAGCCAACTAAATTCCCGATCCATCGATATCTAATACGTTGTCAAACAAAATTTTTTTTCATTATCATCCAATAACGAGAAGATATTAGTTTTATGTAAAATTTGACTTCGTCGGTTTTCATCAAATACTCTGTGTGTATGACTGTATGTATGTGTGTATATCCAAATATCTGTTTGCATCCTGTTGGCATGATGACTTTCGAAAGACTGATCAGATTGAGCTTTGGCACACTGTTTTAAGTATTATTAAAAAAAAATTCGTTATATTTTTCGTATGAATTTTATTTATATTCGAATACATTTTTTTAGACTTTCTGTTCTAAGAATCTTAATTTTGTTTACAAGATTTTAACCTAGTGGTGTTATAAGTGAAGCGGTTAGTTTTTGTAAAATGATTTTACTTCAGTGAATATTATTAAATTATCGTTTTGATGACCACGAAGCTTCCAATGCTCTTCTTTTGCCTTTTCGTTTCTTTTCATGTGATTCTACTTCAATATTTTCCAAATTCTGATGCATTATTTTTTATATTCACGCGAGATATACAATTTGAAATTTTATCAAGAATCTTACCCGATCTTGCTCGTTTTCATCAGATACCAAGAAACTAAAAAGGAACCCTCAAAAATAGTTTTATTGGAGTCTCAGTTCTAAAGGATGCCAACTTTTACTCGAGCAGCAACGTTACCGAACCCCCAGTTTTTGCTGTGTAACCTTAGTTATAAAATTATTCTCCACCTCCCAGTCTGAGCAAAATTATTTTATAACCGGTTATTTTATCTGGGCTCAGAAGTTCAGATCGTCTAATATTTATTTTATCAAAATTTTATTAATTTTCTGATTTAGATTCTCGCATAGTTCCTCTTTACCTATAAATTATACGTATCATTATCTGTAAAAACGCAGTGATTAACGAAAACCAAGAATTATATATATATATTTTTTTAATTGTGATGTAGATGAGAGAGCTACCACGACTGTCAGCAAAATTAAACGTAATAAACAATTAAATTAGTTATTTTTGGACCGAATAAGCGTGATATCAAAACAAAATGATCCTATTTAGCTTTAAAAATTTAGGAAACTTGCAAAAAGTTGTTTTCATTAATCGGATAATAGTTATATCAGTAAAACTTAAAACGAAAAATTAAAGACAAAAATAGTTATTTGTGATACAAGTGCGCAAAATAGGTGATTGTGTGCGAGTGTGAATTTTGCAGCATAAGCCGGATTGACATTTTGTTAATATAATTTGTTTATAACAATTAGATTCGATATCCTGTAAATTATTTATATTCTTTGGATACTATGTCATTCATTTTCGTCGAGAATGGGATAATTCAAGTTATTTATTTTAAGTTAAAGAATAATAATTAAAAAATGTCTCATTTTCGCTCGTTCTTTATTTATATAAAAAATAGAAAATGACAAAATTGAAATCAAAAATCGGTTGAGAATTGTAGGCTGTAGGTGATTTTAAATAGTAAATTCTCGATTCAGCCCACTGAGTAAAATCTCACTGATTTCCAGTTATATCTCACTGGTTGAAATAGCCAGAAGTGTGTCACTGGCAATCAGTGAGAATTCACTGTTTCAATCAATGAAATTCCGGCACTAGTTCAATCAGTGAGGTTCACTGGTTTCTCAGTACCAGTAGTCGTCTGGTGTACGCCTTGTCGTCTGTCCGCTGGTTAGGTATGGCACTTATCATTCATCACTATTGTGGTCATAGTTGCAAAAATATCTTTTAGAAACCGCACTTTACTCTCACAACAATAAATGAATGCCGGGTTGCAATATAATGGCATATACATAATATTTTGCGCCTAATTGTGGGAAGGCCCGTCGTTATGTCATCGTGTCGCGTCGCTCAAAGTCAAACCCCAGTGGCCAGGAGCCTTCCCGCTTTCAAGCGAAAGTAATTATATCCTCTGCTTATTGCAGTCAGGCGCCAAATCTTTATAGCACAAATACTAGTACACAATAAGGTTCGTTTTCACTCGAGAAATGCCAAGACCTGACCGGCGACGCGCGCGTTCCAGACGACTGGAGGTTCATGTCTTGACCGCGTGGTACGCTATATCACTGGACTTATCATCTGTCTGTTGGAAAGCTTAAAGGTTCATCCACACATCATGAGGTGTATAGAGAGATTAATGCCGCTTTGGAAAACCAGATTTACAATCTCATCTGGAAAACATCGTGTGATCACTAATAGTGTCCCTTGAAGAGTCTTGGCGCAACTAACCTATGGCTCACAACCTACCTGAGGGGGATTGGCGCAACTAACCTCCTCCGAGGTCAGAAATATCAGAGTTTTTATCGATATGAGCTATTTTTTTTAAATGGGAGAAATAATAGTGTTGGGTATGGGTAGTTAAGATATTGTGGTAAAATATATTTTGTTTTAATTTCAAAATTGTTGTGAGAGTTATGTCACTTTGATTTTTTTTTAAATGCGATATCTCGAAAAGTTTTCAATTGATTTTAATACAATTTATAGGTTTTATGTAGAATTCAGTACTCTTTTCCCAATTAAAAATTTAGCCGAGAAAATACAAAATTTCAAGTAAAAAAATGTCAAAACTTTTTCGATTTTGAATTTTTGTTTTGAGCTAAAAAAATATATATTTTTTTTTACTTTTTTATGTGCAAGTTGTTCCTTATGATCTTATCTATTATTGATAAAAAACTGTATAGCCTCTTCTATTTGCCGAGTTATGCACTTTTAAGCACAGGATACATTTCTTAATCTTAAGAAATGCTCTGCATTAAATTCCTCACAAACGTAAGAAACCCAATTTTTGTATTTGTTTTCATGTTTAACAATACATTAACAAATATAGCGGCAAAGTTGTTCATTCTAACGATATGGATTTTTATCTCTGACAGAATCTCTTAAATAAAGTCATTGTTAATCAAAACTAGTAAAGTCAGACTTGGAAATCACAAATATTTTATAAAAAATTATATTTAATTATTATAAACCATTTATTTTAATAAATGCCTCAGTATATCACTATATCAATTTGTTGTAGAAAAAATCAATTATTTCGTCTTAAAATCGTTGTTAGTTTTTATTAGGATGGTGTTACATACACTAAAAAAATTTTTACTTGATTCAAGGAAATGAGTTTTTTTTTTTTTTCTTTGCACCAAGGAATTGTTTACTTCAGTTAAGTTAATATTGTTTAGATGCAAAAGATTAACGTGGTGAACACCAAAAAAACATTTCATAACCGAGGACTGGTTTGGTCACGTGGTCACCGTAGAGCATGCCCTTAAGGAGGTTCGATAATGGCATTTCTAGCCAATGCAGTGTCTAAATTTTTTTTCATTGCAGAAATGGTAAAATTTCTCACAAATATTGCCATGCATTATTAGTCATATCGCACAACAAATTTTAACTTTAAAAAGATTATTGAAGTCAGTAAATATTATTAAAAATTTGACGTTTGAATCAAGTCTCAAATGGTAGCGGAGTGCTTGGCAACGTTGCAACCATGCACACTGAACGCGGGAAGCCACAACTAGTGTTTTAAAGAGTTTAAGTGCTCTGAGAAATTCTCATGAGCATGAGAATATGCTCGCCCTTTATGTGCTTTGATAATTTAATGAGCAATTATGAGAATTTTGAATTAGGATTTAAAAACTCTCATATTCTATTTTTAATACTTTTCAAAGCAATTTTTGCTTTAAAAAGTATTAGGTATTTTCACTTCAACTACTAGCTAACTTCACTTCGTTGAGTGCTGAGGGGAAAACAATAGACCAAATGCATGGGATTCGGTCATTTTATGCCCTATTTTGCTTTTATCTTTGTAAAAAATAATTTTTTCTCTATAATTGTATTTAAAAAAAGTTTGTATTTTGTAAGAACTATTCAATGAAATAATAAAATTATAATAATTATTTTTTATTACGAAGATATTACAAAAATAAAGGTGTGTCCCATGCATTTGATCCATTGTTTTCCCCTCAGCATTCATCGAACTGAAGTTAGCTGGTAGTTGAATTCAAAATACCTAATTGGAATAATAAGTAATACTTAATAATACTTATTATTATATTATCTAATACTTAAGTCTTCTTGTTTACATTTTTCGTTTAATTTAAAATTGTAATTATTTAAGGGCATGTGACACGCATAAATACCTACCTTACCGGCCTCACTTTTTCAATTTTCTGAAATTTTTTCTGAGTCATTTTTTAGATGACAGTTGCTCCCAGTGGGACCCTGCGGTGGTTGTTAACCTTTAGTTTTTAATTATATAAAATAATAATTATAATTATAATTATAATAATATTATATCAGTATATTAGAATACTAGATTTCTTTTTGGTATATAATCTATAAACAATGCAGATGTGAAGTCTGCAAAAAAATTCACTTTTGGCTTAAATAATGTTAAGGCCTACTCCGTCCCTTTCTATCTGGCGTTTTGCTTGCGAAAGAAAAAGACCGAGTCAGCGTTTTACGCCGAGCTCCCGCTGATAGTGATTATAGAGAATTCATGGTGCTTGGTAGTGAAGTACGAAGAGTGCGAATAGTTACAAGAGTTAACCCTCCATTGTTGAAGTTTGAGGCTCCCTTGGATCGGAGGTCCCCAAAAATGATTCACCTAATAACCTGACTTTCTATTTTCGCAGAAAATCGTCTCGGCAGTAATAAGAGATACAAATAAGTAGGTGGAGCACCATAAAGTCTTAGGCTCACCCAGGTCCTCAATAATGAATTTACCCCAATCCTTATTCATTTCAAAAATTATTTTAGAGTGTTTCTTACAATACCTAAGAGGCTTACTAGAATTTCAATCAATATTACTAACAATAGATAAAATTTTTCAGATGATTGAACAATGATTGTCAATGGTTCTAAATAAGTTCGACATTCGTTTCGCTGTTAAAATTAATTTGTTCCATTCTTTAAATATTACTATAATCCTAGAATTAATATTACTTTTTTCTGTTTTAACTTGTTCTCGGGCTAAAAAGAACCCGGTTTTCCATCATAGCCACGGACTAAGTCAAGTGACTAATGAGATAAGGATATAATTAGTTAAATTAATACGATGTATGAAATCATTTGCGATGATGTATGGTGTATGGTGTTATTTGCAGGTCGTCTTTTACCGCTGTTATGCTTACACAGCGGCCGTGAGTGTTGGAGGTGACAACAGTCGCCTCTGGAATTTTCAATGAGAACAAAAATCAAAGAATCTATTTACCATATAAAATTCCAGAAAATAATATTTTTTGAGAAATTCTCATATGCGAGGTACCGAAGGGTTGATTTTTCATGCTAAGGGATGGAGCCCAAAAATAAAGGTGGGTATTTTCGAGGAGCCCAAAATTCAGAGACTCTATCCACACTATAAAATTACCAAAAAGATTATTTTTTGAGAAAGTCTCATGTGCCAGGTACCAGAGGGTTGATTTGTAAAGTTAAGGTATGCAGCCTAAAAATCAGGGTGGGTATTTTCGAGGAGCCCAAAAATCAGAGACTCTATCCATACTATAATATTCCAGAAAATATTATTTTTTGAGAAAGTCTCACCTGCGAAATACCAAAGGGGTGATTTTTAAGGTTAAGGGATGGAGCCAAGAAATCGATGTGGGTATTTTCGGGGAGCCCGAAAATCAGAGACTCTATTCACACTATAAAATTCCACAAAAGATTATTTTTTGAGAAAGTCACATCTGCTAGGTACAAAGGGGTTGACTTTTGATGTTAAGGGATGGAGCCTGAAAATCAGGGTGGGTATTTTCAAGGAGCCCAGAAATCAGAGACTCTATCCATACTATAGAATTTCAGAAAAGATTATTTTTTGAGAATGTCTAATCTGCGAGGTACCAAAGAGTTGATTTTTAATGTTAAGGGATGGAGGCCAAAAATCGGGGTGGCTTTTTTCGCGGAGCCAAAAATCAGAGACTCTATCGACACTATAAAATTCCAGAAAACATTAATTTTTGAGAAAGTCTCATCTGCGAGGCACCAAAGGGTTGTTTTCTAATGTTAAGTGATGGAGCCCAAAAATCGGGGTGGGTATTTACGAGGAGCCCAGAAATCAGAGACTCTATCGACACTATAAAATTCCAGAAAACATTATTTTTTGAGAAAATCTAATCTGCGTGGTACCAAGGGGTTGATTTTTGATGTTGAGGGATGGAGCCTGGAAATCTTCAAGGCCACCGAAAACTTTCCTTTATCTTCGAAAATTTGAGAATTTGGGATTATCCCAAACATCTGTAGTCTAAGCTATATAACGATTTCTATGTACTGTTTGCTCAACCTAGCCCTTGTCACCACTTAATTGTATAGCCTCCAACCGATTCTTGCTAGTCCTTCGCGGATTCACACCTCCTACCTGAAACAACTGCATTTTCCAAAACCCCCTTCCTCAAGACTTAGCCCATCTCCCCACTTATCGTACCGAGTACCTTTCGTCCCTGCTTCACTCTAATTTGGAAACTCACAACTACAACATCTATCCGAAAACTGTAATCACTCGCGCAATTTACTTGTTACCCAGTCAACAGCTTAAATAAACCGTGCTCTTTATATATGAATCGCGCCCACTTCATTTCTTAAACCAGCGGATCCTTGTTCCAAAATTCAAGGAGTGTTCATCAACAGCGAAAAGTGAATATTAGCGTAATTGATGGTCCGCAACGTCAACCAAGACTTTAAGAAGTTTTTCAGAAATTTAAAAATATTTTATAAATTTTCTGAAAACTATTTAAGTTTTAAAATATTTTTAATCTTATCAAAACTCGAATGTTTGTTCAAATTTGTGAAATTCTTAAAAATTAAAAAAATTCTTTCAGAATTCTTGAGAAGATTCTAATTTTTTTTTCAAAATACTAAAAAATGTAGTTTGGTTTTAAGTGTTTGAAATTTCTGAAATTTTTAATTATTTTAACATCTTTTTAAAACTTGAAAACCTTTGAAATATTTTTTGAAATAATTCAGTTTTTCTACAACATTTTTTTATTGTCTTAAAATCTTTTAAATTCTGTTCTAAATAAATCATTCTAAAATCTACATCACTTGAAAATTTCCAAAAATCATATTATCAGTACCGGTAACTAAGTATTACGGGTACCGACAGTTTACAAATTTCGTAAATTAAGATATTGTAAGTTTTTGTCAATTATTTCATTTTCTTATCGAATTCTCGGCTCCTTCCGAATACAACATCACTGCCAAGGAGAAAGAAAAAAAGGAAAGGTATCAAGACCTTAAAATGGAGCTGCAACTACTGTATCCAAAATATTCGGTACGAGTAATTGTCCTTGTGATAGGTGCTTTTGGAGGTGTGAAACTATCACTGATTCATAACCTTAAAGCCATACCCGCGTGCCAAAAATATGCCACGGCACTTGCGAGATCGATGTAGAAAGCTGTCATCCTTGGGTCGCTCCGTGTCCTCAAAACACACGAGAGTTTCGCCGGCCTGTCGTTTTGATTTCTTCGTGTCCTGTGGCCACCCATCTCATGGTTGTGTTTAAAGCGACAATTAGTTTATTAAGGGATTATCCTTTTATGTATCATAGTGCCAAAGATAAACGATTTAAATATTTTGCCTTGTGGTTTGTGGGTTACAAACACAACCCTAAATGATTTCAATGTATTGCCTGTAATTAGCCTCTCTATTGAAATGTATATTCTAAAAGTGTGAATGGTAAGATTAAAAACAAAATGTATTAAAAATTCGATAAAAATAATTATCTTACAAAATGTGTTATACAAACCTCTAATTTCTTCGAATAGGTATAAGTGATCCTTAGCGTGCATTAAGACTGCCCGATGTACAGATATCTTTAAGTTTTATTGAGCAAGATAAGAGAGAAAAAGCATAAAAAATTGAATAAAAAAGATTGATTTTACTTGCATCGTAATTCTAGGGCCTTTTCATTAAGAGTGGAAAATTAAGATTTTTAGCATAAGTCGAAACTGCCCGATGTGCAGATTTCTCAATCTCAGTTAAGTAGAAATTAGCCCATTAAGTTCTCAGAGAGAGAAAATCATTGGGTTATATTATACGTTGATATAATCAGAAAAATCCTCTAGCGTGAGGTACGAATGATTTTAATAGTTTGCGACATTTTAAATAAAACGAGATTAATAATATATATAAAATTAATATATATATATATTAACGGAATTTTTAGAAGTGGTTGAACGCGGTTTACTTTTGATGTCTTTATTCTATCTGTGATAATAATCTGAATGATTTCCCCTGAATCTTTGTTTTCTAATCTAATTTTACTTAGAGTTTGAACTCGTTGAGCCGTAGTCAATGCTAACAGTGTAACTAGTTTCTTTGTCGGTTGTTTTAAATCAAGGCTATCATTGTGTCCCATTGAAGATAAAAATTTAAGAACTGGCGATGGTTCCCAAACATAGTCGTATTTCGGTTTTTGTGGTTTCAGATTCGCATTTTTGGGATCTGAGCTTCAAAAAGTGAAATGTCTTCTCTTCTGCAGAATTCCCACCAGAGGCGTATTGGCTTATCGTATTGTTTAATTGTGCCTGACGCTAATGAGGCTAAGGCTACTTGAGATGCTTCTTCGTTGTTTCCTTTCAATTCAAACGATTGCCGGATAATTTCCCGACAACCAGGGTAAGGTTCATTGGATGTTCCTTCCTGAAAGGTGAAGTTAGTAAATCTTTTCTTCCTTTTAAAATAATTGGTTTGGTTACAAGTAGACTATTAAATAGAGGAAACCATGGTTGTGTTGGCCAATTCGGGAACATGTTTGAACAATCACACCTTCCGCTTCGTCTATAATAATTCTTTGTAAAACTCTTGAGATAACCGAAAATGGGGAAAATGCATAAAAATAATAATCTGTCCAACAGACAGTGAAAGCATCTACCGCTATAGCCTCAGGATCTTTATGCCATGAAATATATTTGGAATATTTAGCATTAATATTTGACGCAAATAAGTCTACATTAAAATTTCCGAAAGAATTTTTTACGTCTCTAAATACTTGATCATTCAATTCCCATTCTGTATCTGGCGAAATTTGTCGGGATTCACTATCAGCTTCTATGTTCTCACCTTAACTAATATAAGAAGCAAAGATCCAAAGATCTCTTGCTTCACACCACTGCCATATTTCTCTGCATAATGCTGTTAATCTCAGGTAGTTCACCTGTCTTTTCATAAGTGTCTAAATTTCTGGGACACGATGGCGACGAAATTATACCTACCTTTTAAAATCAGTAAGATTTTTCATAAATCCGAACCTATTCATTTCAATTGATTACTTTTTACGGTAAGCTCGGTAAATAATAAAATTCTTCTCTAATTTCCCAGTAAAGTGTGTCAAGAATAAATACTGTTGGAATTCGATATCGCTACAACGCGTGAAAGTAGCGTATTGAGGTTCTGAAAAAGTATAATTAATTTGAAATCGATCCACATGCAGCTTGGTTGCCCGTGCCCGAAAGAAAGGTTGAAAATTTTTCTTAATTGCAGAGTTATAAAGTTTTCTTAAGGTTTAATTTTCTTTACATACCTGAATTTCAAAAAAATCTTCTGAAATTTTTGCAGATTTAAATCAATCATTTTTCTGAGAAATAATTCCTATTTACTTCGCCTCTGTTTTCGGAAACAAATTTAATAAGTTTGTGAATAAAAGAATTATTTGGGGTACTTAAACCCAGGAATCGAAATTGGAAATACAGCAAATTTTTAAAATGTTGATTTTGGTATTTGATAAAATAATCTTTACAACTTGTGGATTAAACATTTTTCTGATCCTGTATGAGCTTTTTGAATGTAAACATATTGTATATAGGCTTAGGCATAAACTAGAAAAAAATGCACAAGACCCAATAGTCAAAATTAGAATTACAGTAATTTTTTATCATTCTTTTTCATTCTTGGGCTTTGTCGATTTTTTGCTAGTGTATTTATATGCTTAAAAATTCCAGACATGCTCAAGAAAATTATAAAATCACAAGTAAAGACGATAGTTCTATTAAATAACAAATTCCACATTTTTAAAACTAACTGTATTTGTAATTTTGCCTTCTGGGTCTTGTGCGATTTTTTTCTAGTGTATTTCTAAGCCTAAAAACTCAAAACATACCAAAAAATTCTAAAATCACAAGTGAAAAAATTTAAAGTGGATAAAAAGTGACAGGTTTATGACACGAAAATCATGTGGAACATAACCTCAAGAATGAAACGTCAAATAGAACAAAATATCTTTGAGTAAATGAATTGTTCAAAATTAATTTAATTTGCATTTAATTTATGGTGGCGTTGTGTATTGAAACGATTTTTTGTCTGCAAAATAAAAGGAGTAATCAAAAGAACAATTTGCATGTGTGAATAAGAATGTGACGTACCTTTATGTAAAGAAGAATTCATTGCAGAATATGAAATGACCTTTTAGTCGCAAAAAATGCATGAAATCTTGCGAACAATCGTTTTAATACACAATGTCACTTTACATTAATTGTAAGTTGTATGAATTTTGAACAATTCTTTAACTCAAAAGTATTTTGTTCAATTTGACGTTTCCTTCTTGAGGTTATGTTCTACATGATGGATTTCGTATCATAAACCTGAGACTTTTTATCCAATTTTGAGCAATTTTTTGAACATTCTTCAACTTCAGTACTGATACTTCATTTTGAGTATTTTTTAATAATAATTTACTTATTATTTAAAAAGTTTCAATCGTGGGGCACTTGTGCCCCTCGAAATAGCTACACGATACAGCTCTGTCGCACTTACACACATCAGGTTACGTAAATGAGTACTACTATTGGTTGTTCACTTTCTACATGCCTCATTTGACGATTTTTGACGATAACGGTGAAATGATCAGGCAGAGGATTAAAATTGAGGGTGGTCTGTTTCGAATTTCTCAAGTTTTAAAACTTGCAGATGTTTATTTAAACGCTGGACGTGACTGGCCCGGATATCGTAATTTTCTACGGTTGAAAGAAAACCCCTATATTAATTTAAAAAAAAAAATAAAAAAACTTAGCAGATATTGAAAATTGAACATTTTGGTCCTTTTTTTTCTTGACCTTTCATAACTTTGGTGATTTGAATGATATTAAGGTCTATTTTCGAAAATTATTTGTAATAAGACGCAGTTTCCACACATCACTACTTTACCACCGAGCAATTCACGCCTACCCCGAAAGGGAAACGGCTTAATGATATAATAATATTCAAAAGGGTTCCATTATAAAATAAATGTATAATCTAATTGAGAAACAGTAGCAATAGAAATTAATTCTTTTTATTTTTAAGCAGTGCACACCAACAATTTACCCAGCTGATCCCTTTGACCCAGAAGAGGATGCATCCCTCCTGAGAAATGCGATGAAGGGATTTGGAACAGATGAGAGAACCATCATTGACGTCCTTGCTCGTCGGGGAATTGTACAACGCCTTGAAATCGCTGACAAATTCAAAACCATGTTCGGCAAGGATCTCATTTCAGAATTGAAATCCGAGCTTGGCGGAAATTTTGAAAATGCTATCGTCGCTCTGATGACACCTCTTCCGGAATTCTATGCCCGCGAATTGCACGATGCAATTTCCGGAATGGGCACTGACGAGGGTGCCATAATCGAGGTTCTTGCATCCCTCAGCAATTACGGCGTCAAAACTATATCCGCCGTCTACAAAGATCGTGAGTGAATTCTTAAATTATATTTACACTATAATATTGATTGTGGACATATGTATATTAGGGTGATTAACAAAAAATTATTGGCGGATCTGAACTCGCACATTAACCTAAGTTTACCTGTTCAGTCAACTTCAACCAAAAATTCAAAATCTGATATGATTTAGAAGTCCCCTATTTGAGTTTCGTCTTTTTTATTGATGTTTGGTTGTTTTCATTTTCTTTAAAATGCATGTATTAAATTTATATATATAAAATTATCTTCTCTTAGATTATCATTATTGGAAATAATTAAATTACAATTCTTAAACTCTTTTTTAAGGCCATGTAACGAGTATACCAGCTGATCAACTCAATCCTGAGATAACAATTTGTTCACCCATATTTAAAAATAAAAGTTAAAATAACGCGGAAATATTTTCGGAAAATATTAATAAATATTAAAGGACCGGGTCGCTTCGTGTCCTCAAAACACACGAGAGTTTCGCCGGCCTGTCGTTGTGATTTCGTCGTGTCCTGTAACCACCCTTCTCACGGTTGTGAGACGTGGCCATGAATGGGATTTACTGCAGTCCTACTGGGAGCCGATGTAATTTTTTTTTTAGCTGACAGTTGCTCCCAGTGGGACCCTGCGGTGGTTCTTAACCTTTAGTTTTTAATTATATATATATATATGAGGTGTCAAAAAATGTTCTCTTCAGAGTATATATCACTCGACGCAGAATTTCACGAAACGCATGAAGCCATCAAGTCTCAGAAAAGTATTTTTGGCGTCTTTTTTGAAAATCTTAAAAATCAGTTATCTGTGGCTGGTTTGAAAGATCTAAATTCTAAAATATAAAATTTTAGCAAAGAACCTAGAACCTAATGCAGGAAAGTGTCATTGAAATTTTTACTCTGTATCTTTTGTTAACTTAAGTAAATTTCCCGACCACCCCATCCTTTGAATAGAAAGAAGAGAAGCAGGTATATATTTCGGGCGAGAGGACGGTACACTGCTGATACTCCTGTTAGATCCCATTGATTTTGTTCTTTGCATTTTTTATTTTCTTTTTTTTTAACCGTCATATCTACCTATAATTCTTTTAATTTTTATAATTTCAAAAAAAAAAAATTATCTGGTATAATAGGGTATAATAAGGTTTAATAAGTCAATAATAATTGAGAATTAAATTCTCTGTTATATTAGTTCAAAAATTTATAATTTAACTCAAATTAAAATTGTTACAAAAATTGGTTTTCTGATCGCTATAATTAAATATACATTTATCTATTAATTAGTCCAATATATTTAATAAAGAATTGTGAGAGAGACGTAAAGGCCTCAAATTATACACCCCCTGAACGATATAGAAAGGAACTTTAAAAAAGAATAATAAGCATTGCAAAACTAAACATATTAATGAATTTCATATTGACAAAGAGAATAAAAAAATGTTTGAATTCTCAACCAAGAAAGATTTTTCAGTCAATAAAGACAACAAATATTTCATTAAAAATGTGGAATTTTGAAGCCAAAAAGACGAGCTTTCTAAAAAATAATTGAATTTTCAATTAATAAAATAAATTTTTAACCAAGAAGATTAATTTTCTACTAAAAAAGACGAATTCTCATCAAAATAAATACATTTTAAACCAAGCTGATGAATTTCAAATCAAAAAGATTAATTTTTAACTAAAAAAGACGAATTTTCACAACAATTTTTCTCAATTTTCTACCAAACAGTTGAATTATTAAACTAGAAAAGATCCGTTCCTAACAAAAAGTGGAATATTTCGATTTGCATTTGAGAAAACTAATTTTCAATTAAAAAAAAAAAAAAATTCTACAAAACAGTTGAATTTCCAAAAATGTGGAATTTTTAATACAAAAAGACTATCTTTTTACAAAATATTTGAATTTTCAACCAAAGAACTGAATTTTCAACAAGAAAGTTGCATTAAAAAAAATATCAAATTTATACAAGAATAGATGAGATTTCAAATAATAAAGACGAATCTTTAACAAGAGTTGAATTCTCAACCAAGAAAGATTTTTCAGTCAATAAAGACAACAAATATTTTATTAAAAATGTGGAATTTTGAAGCCAAAAAGACGAGCTTTCTAAAAAATAATTTAATTTTCAATTATTAAAATAAATTTTAATCCAAAAAGACGAATTCTCATCAAAATAAATACATTTTTAACCAAGTTGATGAATTTTAAATCGAAAAGAATAATTTTTAACTAAAAAAGACGAATTTTCACAACAATTTTTCTCAATTTCCTACAAAACAGTTGAATTACTAAACTATAAAAGATCCGTTCCTTAAAAAAAGTGGAATATTTCGATTTGCATTTGAGAAAACTAATTTTCAATTTAAAAAAAAAACTAATTTTCTACAAAACAGTTGAATTTCCAAAAATGTGGAATTTTTAAGACAAAAAGACTTTTTTACCACTATTAAGTTGCTTCCGGCAACTTAACCATCGTCTCAATTCAGCAAAACTACGTTTTTCTATTTCACGCTTGCCCAATTTTGTACCTGGGACATCATTTTCATTTAATTTCATCCCGCCAAAAGGTACAATTGTATACATGTTTACCAAATATGAGCGCAACTTTCATACTACGCGGGATGCGCATGGCAGCCGCACATGCGCAAATAAACTTCCGATAGTTAGGTAAAATGGTCTATTGGCAATAAACGGTCGTGTATATATTTAGCTTGTCTACTTTGTAGCCTACACTCAGAGAAAAGATTGAGTTGATTCAACAAATCAGTTTGCTCAACCTACTTTGTTTGTTGGAACTAACAATTTTGGTCAGCGCAAATAAACCTTTGGTTATTTTTAAAAAACACAACGAATTAATTTTGTCAATTCATAGTAATTCTTTATTTGAGTAAGTTTGGTTTATTCAACCAAATAAATGTGTTCAGCGGAATATATTATTTATTAGAAAATGATTTCCCAGTGGGCAAACAAATTAGTGATGTCCTAGAGACGTATTCGTGACCTCCGTAAGACTTCTTCTGGAACATGTCCTTTGGACATCCTGGGGATGCTCTTAAGACGTCTAATGTCAGCACGAAACATGTCCAGAGAACGTCCTATGTCTTTAAGACATCTTTAGGACATCTTTAGGACATTAGACGTCTTAGAGACGTTGTTTGGACTGACATTGGACGTTCTAGGAACATCCCAAGGACATTCTTGAGATGTTCGTGGTTTTGCGCACATTTGGTTGATTGAAGTAACGAAATAATTTGTTTGAAGCAACCAAATACTTCCATTAACTACACTAAACATACTGAAACAGATTACGCCAGCCCATGGCGGTGGCCACCCTGCTTAAAATGAGGGATAGGATCCGATAGAGTCAGATACAAAGCCGGATAAAGGTGCGAATAGCCCACGTCGGATTTTATTCCGTCTCTACCTCCAAATGAAGTATTTAAGAGAAAAAAATGACTCCTTTAAAAATTACCGGATAAAAGTACCAGATGACTGGACTAAAAGTCTTATAAGCACAAAAGGTTGTTTATGAAAAAGTAAAATGTTTCTTTCACGTTCATTTTTTCTCTGGAACACGCAGTTCAGCTAGAAAAGTGGGATGTGTCATTTTACTGACATTTAAGTGGTCTTTTGGCCAAAAAATTGGTTTTAGGCGAAAAAAGCACAAAATGGTGTTTATGAAAAAGTAAAATGTTTCTCACTTTTTTTCGCATTCATTTTTTCTCCAGAACACGCAGTTCAGCTAGAATAGTGGGAAATGTTATTTTATCAACATTTAAGTGGTCTATTTGCCAAAAAAGGGGGTTTAGGCGAAAGTGTTATGAACAAAAAATATTCTTTATGAAAAATTAAAAATGTTTCTTTCACATTCATTTTTTCTCTAGAACACGCAGTTCAGCTAAAAGAGTGGGAAATGTCATTTTATTGGCATGTAAGTGATGCACTTTTCGAAAGAAGGGTTTTAGGCAAAAGTGTTATAAACAAAAAAATGTTGTTTAGAAAAAAGTAAAACGTTGTTGTCGCATTTATTTTTTCACTTTAACCCTCAGTTCAGCTAAAAAGTGAAAAATTCCATTTTCCTGACATTTAAGTGATGTACTGTTCGAAAGAAGGGGTTGAGACAAAAAATCTGTTAATAAAAAATGTTCCTTAAAAAAAATTAAATATTTTTATTATACAGTAAAAACTCGCCCTTTTCCAGACCTTGAAACGGAACGATTAGAAACAATTCTTTTATTTCTAAGCTGGAGGGGGCCCTACTATTACCGTGAGTGGGCAGTTTATTATTGATTTGAAATCAATAATAAATTCTGTCAATAATAATACAGATAAATGCACCCGACATTCCTAGAACTGCTGGCCCACGCAGTTTCTCAGCGCGTAGGGCGAGAGACGGTTGCGACTCTCGCCTCGACATTGACTAGGAGTTAATTGGGGAAGTTTTATCGTTCGTATAGTAATATTATAAACTGATTTTGGTAGAATTTGAGAAAATAGGGGTTTTCCTTCAATTTTATTGATTTAGATTGTTGGAGAGATAAATCTTATTGTTTATTAATGTGTTTAGGGAATCCATCTTGTTTTTCTCGGTATATTGGGTGGTTGTTGTATAGATTATTCAGTTGTGTTTGAACTTCCCGTACTGCAAAATCGTATGAGAATTTCGGAAATAAGTCAAATTAAAATTTTTTGTTTGTTAATAATCAGATTGGCGATTCCCTACTAGAAACTTTGGAGGTTGATTGGGACAAGGGTTTTTTTATTGTTAGAATAAAAGAAACAAATTAATACTAAAATTATTGTTCCTTGATGGTGGAGTGAAATTAAATACCCGAGCTAGAATAGAATTTTTGCCCTATTACATTTCTTTCAACACGATTTATCCATAGTTATATTTGAACTCTACTTAGATGGTTACACGGAATTTTACTTTGATGATGAAGTATACTTTTTAATTAAAAGTGATAGCGGTTTTATTTTAAATGGATTAGGTGACTATTTAGAAGATTTAGAGGACAAGTTTGTGAGTGAGGAGTTGTGTATGTGTAATTATTAAGTGGTGTGAAATAACATTTTCGCTGAAGACCCGGAGAGAATATCCAGAGATTATTAAATGTAAGTTATATTTGATTATTTAATTATATATAAGATTCTCTTGTATACTCTGTTTCAGATGATCTGAACTGAAAAAGAAAATTGTTTATAATTTATATGAAGATCTTATTTTATCATCTATGTTCAGTGATTTGAATATTATCACACTGTGCAATTGTCTTCGACCGCTGTTATCAATAAAGAAGTCAATTCATGTATGAATGTGTTATATTGGTCATGCGGTCCATTAAAATTAATAGTGGATTCAGTTGTCAAGAATCATGCTTTATTCGTCAATTTCATTAAAAACCTGAAGAAGTGAACTGCAATGTTCACGAAACGTCGGCAAGATTCGTAGTTTTGCACACGATTGAAACCCCAAAAAGATTTAAATTTTAAATTTATCATAATGAATCATCGTGAAAGCTTTAAATCTATTACTTTTGTCTTGTCATTTTTTTTCGTCTCTTGTGTCCTTTTTCCAGAAATTTAATTTTTTTATTTTTATTCTTATCTTTACGATTGAAAAAAACTACTCGCCCTTTCTAAAAACTATAAATAACAAATTTGTACATCCTCTTTGAGCGAACAAGTTTGCCTATTATTTTTTTTGTTTCCTTGTGCCGTTTTCTAAAACATTACATTTTTTTATTTGTCCTGTTATTTTTTACGATTGAAACAAAAAATAAGCGTCCTATCGAAAAATTGTTAATGAAAAATTTGTAGCTGTTTTTTGGATAAGAAAATTCTGTCCATTCATTTTTTTCTCAAAGCTTGTGTTGTCTGTCCAAAAATTAAATTTTTTCATTTTTAATTTTGTTTTTCACGAATAATACAAAAATTACGCGTCCTATCAAAAAGTGACTAATAACAAATTGGTAGATCTTTTTTGGGTAGATAATTTTTGTCTCGTCGTCTTTTTTTTATTTTGCATAGTTTGAACGCAAAATGGAATTTTTCATTTTTTTTTGTGCGATCAAAATTTGAATTTTCGATTTGTCGAAAAAATTCAAAAAGTTGTTATGATAATTATTTCTTCAACTAGGTGTATATTTAACCATACAAAAATTAGTAATAACTATTTACCTGACGATTCTGTACATCTTCACTGCATAAAATGCTAAAACCCCATCGTGAAGCATACTGTTTACACCGATGAATACTGCACACTACGCGCCTGCGCTACTAACCTATACTAAGTATGGCTGTGTTCTAGAATTCCCTGAGAGTACTGGAAGTACTGGTGTGACGTCATGGTAATAACTGTGCGAAAAGTGGGGAGTGAGTAGAAGAAGTGGACCTTGAATTCTCTGAATTCCTTGAATTCTCTGAATTCCTTGAATTCTCTGAATTCCTTGAATTCTCTGAATTCCTTGCATTCTCTGAATTCCTTGAATTCTCTGAATTCTCTGAATTCCTTGAATTCCCTGAATTCTCTGGATTCTTTGAATTCTCTGAATTCCTTGAATTCTCTGAATTCCTTGAATACTCTGAATTCCTTGAATTATCTGAATTCCTTGAATTATCTGAATTCCTTGAATTCTCTGAATTACTTGAATTCCCTGAAATCCTTGCTTGTTTGCTCGGAATTCCTTAAATTCTCTGATTTTCTTACATGAATTCTCTGGAATCTTTGCTTGAATTGTCTGCATTCCTTGAATTCTCTGAATGCCTTGAATTCTCTGAATTCCTTGAATTCTCTGAACTCCTTGAATTCTCTGAACTCCCTGAATTCTCTGAACTCCTTGAATTCTCTGAATTCCTTGCTTAAATTCTCGGAATTCTGTGATTTCCTTAAATTCTCTGATTTTCTTGCTTGAATTGTCTGAATTCCTTCAATTCTCTGATTTCCTCACATGGATTCTCTGGAAACCTTGTTTGAATTGTCTGGAATCCTTGCTTGAATTGTCTGCATTCCTTGAATTCTCTGAATTCTCTGAATTCCTTGAATTCTCTTAATTCCTTGAATGGTCTTAATTCCTTGCATTCTCTGAATTCCTTAAATTCTCAGAATTCCTGAAGTTCTCTGAATTCCTTTCTTAATTTCTCGGAATTCCTTGAATTCTCTAAATTCCTTGAATGCTCTGAATTCCTTAAATTCTCAGAATTCCTGAAATTCTCTGAATTCCTTTCTTAAGTTCTCGGAATTCCTTGAATTCTCCAAATTCCTTGAGTTCTCTGAATGCCTTGAATTCTCTGAATTCCTTGAATTCTCTGAATTCCTTAAATTCTCAGAATTCCTGAAATTCTCTGAATTCCTTTCTTAAGTTCTCGGAATTCCTTGAATTCCAGGGCTGCGGGTCGAGAGGGGGCGAATTTTTTCGTGGGACAACTGAAGATGGCTCTGTTAGCATATCAAATATGTGACCAGAAAAATACATGTGAGTCGGGGTACTGTGCATTCTACAAAGATTGGTAGCTCTAAAAAAGTATCCAGAGGCGAAATTTTCATCTCCAACTGTCCCGTCTGCTTCGTAAGGACTCCAAGGAACAGTGTTGAGAGATGTTTTCTCGCGTAAATTTCCCACTCTTGCTTACCCTCTAGGACAGAAGGAGTTGAAGTGGATGACGAACACGTTCCAGTTGCGTCGGGACGGTTACTTCCTCAGATCAGTTTCTGCCAAAACACTCGCAAAATAATGCATACATTGAATTTTCGTTTTTTGCATTGTAAAAAGTAGGCCGACATCGATGGTTGGCTTCTCTTGAAAATACAATTTATTAAACAATTTTTTTTTCAATAACAAAACCTTAGATTATTTAATTCTAACGATTTTTGATGCTCAAAATAGGAGAAGTCCGCCATGCGGAAACTAATAATAAACATGATAGCGTGAAAAAAATTGATTTATTCATTTATTTAAACACCATTTTGCTGAAACTAAAGCAAAATAAAGCAAGAAAATTTCTGCGAAAAACCGGTCTTTTAGTTCCTGAATTTGCCGCCATTGGTCACTACCGGTCTATACTTTTTTCGTGCATCCTATATATAATTATTTTTATTTATTTACAAATTGATGACCTCGTACTAAATAGTTAAAAAAAATTTTAATCCATTTTTAAATATATATTCTTTATTATAAAAAGAAAAATCAAATTCTAACCGATCATTGCGAAAACTGTAATGTCACTATTATTATTGCATCATAACATTTTCGGGTCCATTAAACAATATTCAGCCCTCTACATAGGAAAAATATTTAAAAATAATAATAACCTAATTTTCCAATTTATACTCGATCAATTTGTGCAGGCTTCGGAAAAGAACAGTTTCTTATACCGATGTCATTTTTTTAGATGACAGTTACTCCCAGTGGGACCCTGCGGTGGTTGTTAACCTTTAGTTTTTATATTATTCACAATCAATAGATAATGATGAAATTGAATTATAATGCACAATAAATCTGAAGGATTATTTCGAACAGAAATCAGATCAAAACGCTGCAAAACAGTGAAAAATTATACGTGAATGCTCCAAATGAGTTTGTAGGTTTCAATTGTTTACAGGGGTTTCATCCATTTTCAGATAAGAATTATTCTTGGGATTTCTTGGTCTCGTCCCTGCTCACACAAATTATTTTCGGTCATTCCAAAATAAAATCTTTTGCATTTTAATCTTTTGAAAATGACGCTTAAAACGTATTCAATTTTAAACTTTCATGAATTAAACAATTGAAAGGTTTCTGGTTGAAAAAATATAAAATCAGGCCATCATTTTCAAAGCATGAATTGAAGAATCAATTAATGAATTAAAAAACTTTCAAAATTATATTATTTTAAGCAATTTGGAGCTAGAAACATTAAAATTTGAACGATCAATTTTTTTAACTTATCACTTCATAAATTAGAAGTTAAATTATTGTTATTTTCAAAAGTTCAAAAATCCTTAAAAAGCTTCCGGTTTGAAACTTTTGAAAAATCTGCGTGTTGTGTTAAAGTTTTGCAAATTGAAATTCTTGTTACAAATTTTGTTAGAACTTCGAAATATCTTTTAAAATGATTAAAGTCCTGCAAAATTAAAGAAAATCAATAAAATCTTCCAGAGTCTTTTTTGAGTATTTTGTAAATCTTTTTAAATCTTTTTAAATGTTCTCTTGAAATAATTTTCGAAATAAAAAATCATTTTCAATATAGCATCTGGAAGGTTTTAAGGAAATTTTTTCGTCTTTTGGTCTTATGATCAACCGTTGGGTTTGTTTTTCGGTTTGCATCTGCCAAAGCTCTCGCTGCATTATACACACCACAATTGATAGTCCAGAGGTCGGGTTCGTGTTTCTGGCTCTTGCTTGCACGCTCGGCAGTTAGTACCGCCTACAGGTATATTCATTATGCGCTCGCGGTAAACTAAGGTGTCTCTTACGGCGTCTTTACAGGCAAAAAGAAATCCGTCTGTCTTCGATCTCAATCCAGCAGACTTGAGAAATATGTTGGACAGACCAATCGAGAGCTCTTCTGTACGTATGATGCCTTAGAATTTACCATGCAGGGGCTTGTCATCATATTTTCTTAATAGAAGCGTAACTTCTGCTCTTTGTACACGAGTTTCGAGCACCGGAGGTGTTAGTGATGCTAGGCCATGTGTAGTGTCGCTGGAATTGAATGGAAAGCCAAGCACCTCTGCGGCCCTATTTACGGCACGGTATACAAACGCCGCAAAATTGACGTCTTTATGTTGAGTCTTCATGTACGAGTCGCATAAGAAAATCTGCCTCTACCCCTTTTATCTTGAGGTAGGTATATTCGATGTACGGAAGATCTAGCATGATGACTTCGATGGATTGTCATCATCTTGCGTGTGCTTCGATCAAGTTGCTTCAACTCATTGAAGTTCCATTTTACTGCACCAAACGTGTAGAGCAATATAGGAACGGCCAGCATATTGTTCACCTGGTATGTATATCCAAGTTATGTATATGTTTCTCTCTTACCGAGATGTTCAAAGGTATTTCTGCCTATAAGTTGAACATCCTGATCGTCACGCGATGGTACAGTTTCTAGTTTTCCTTGGTGATGGTGGACGCAAGCACACTTTTTCAGTCGGAAGCTCATGCCAATCGTTGCAGAGTACGTATTCACCTCCTCGACAAGGATGTTAAGATCCTCTTTCGAGGAAGCAGAAAGTTTAGGGTCGTTCAAGTGTCAAAGGTGGTTAACCTTATATTCTCTTTTGTTCGGCGGGCCACATAGGTATCCAGAGCTTTTGCCTCGGAGCACAATAGATAGAGGCGAGAGGGAGATGCAGAAAAGTATCGGACTTAGAGCTCACTTCCTGGTTGGAGGCTCGCTGGGTCTTCTTCCTGATGCAGGGGTTCCTGAAGTGCCTGAAAACCGTCTGTTCCGTTTTCAAATGCTTCAGCGTATTCGAGACCACTTCTGGAAACGTTTTTCATCCGAATATCTTCACCATCTCCGACAGCGAAGCAAATGGCGTAATCCATCTGAGAACTTCTCAGTGGGCCAGCTCGTCTTAGTAAAAAACGACAGATAGCCACCTTCTAAATGGCCATTGGGACGAGTAATTCAGGTGAACCCCGGTCCCGATGGGTTAACACGAGTCGTAACGATTAAAACGGCAACTAACACTTTCGGTGTCACGTAGTGCGCCTCTGCCCTCTATCACTACCATCACCATGAGCTGTTGTGGTTTTGCTGGGTGGGTTGAATCGCTAGTTATTTCCTGTATTACCTAAGTTGTCATTGCTGCTAGAATAAAAAATTCGAATGCAATGATGGGAGAATGCCTCTTCGTGCCTCGTGTTGGAATGTCAATTCATGTCTCAGTTTTGGAATGAGCATATGTATCGATGTTATTTGTTCGTCCTACGGACGAAGGCGGGCGGTATGTTCGAGCGAAATAATGCTTGTAATATAAGATTTTGTTAGCTTCAATTTATTCTTTGAATACTTGAAAGATTGTTTTTCCTTCTCTTCGAGCGGTATGGATTTTATTGTACCAGCGGCAGGCTTATTGTTCGAGCAGGTATGTTTACAATATTTGGGTTTTGTAAACATACGCGGTCGACTAGAGTGGTAATGCAGGGAGGTCCCGGAAGCTGGAATTACAACATTGTCATATCGATATGGGCACTATGCCATAATTTAGTGCCAATTTATGCTGCAGAAAAAAAATTTTGTGCCCGGTAATTTTAGTCAAAAACATTTAGTACACAGAAAAAAAAGTCTTAAAGTTGGGTTTGTCTTGTTTTTAGTTTTGCCTTAAATTAAGCTCAAAACTAAATGGAAGCATGAGTGCCATTCAGCTTTCGGCACGGTTGTCACGCCTCCGCTTAGGGGTTATTCCTTTGGGACCATCCCTGGACAATTGTCCGTGACTGCTTAATAATTATTGTAACCATATTGAGCAGAAACCCTTGGTACAGAGACCCTATATCCGCAACTAGGAGAGCTGTTCAGTTTCGGGTTCGATTCCTTCGGAATAGAACTGTGCTCTTCTTCAGAATACTCCAGGTTATATTTCCGACTCTATAATAATATTCAACAACACGCAATAGCTTCCCCTAACACTTTTAACTGACGCAATTCCTAAGTGTTTGCATGTACAATCGCCCTTATTTTTTCAAATTGAAAATAATCACATTAGCTTTCTTCCCAAGAATCTTCTTAATAATGCTATGAGGTCGAGAACATAACTTCATGTTTTCTGAATGTGACTTTAATGACTAATTTCATATTAATATTTTTATGGTTGTTTTACTTGAAGACACTCTGAAATTGTTTGGTTAAATGTGCGTGGGGTGGCTTTTTGAAAGGTTGTAAGGTAGCGAATTACACCTGGGTATATTTGGAGGTCTATGCAATCGACCTTATTGGATATTTCTGCCGTCCTGATGAAGAAATTGTACAACTGCATTTTAGACGAACCGAGATATTCAATAAAACGCGTTTGCGTTTGTACCTTTTAACGTATGAGAGTTTTTGAAAAGAAGTACTGTTCTTGGGTGAATCGGGCATGCTCTATTTATCAAAACAAACAAAAATGACAAATTGCAACTATTTATACGCAAAACTGTAGATATGCTAGATATTAATGCACAATGTCGCCGAGAATCCTTACTATTAAACGCATCTGCGCAGATGTGCTGCCGAATACAGGAATCAGCCCTCAAGAACCTTCGAGTTTCCTGCTGGAGAAACTTAACAACTGCAAATTTTCGAAAAATTGATAACAAAATAAAATGATGATGTAATTATTAATTAATTATTAAATTATAATTAATTTAACAATTAGGAATCACAATCTTAAAACCTATTAATTAATAACAAATAATCCTGGAATACCGATGAATGGTAGTGTGTGTGAGGATACTATGGACTGTGTCACTATGGGATACCATAGCTAAAGGTCACCTCGGGGGGTCTATTTCTTTTTTTCAGGCAGTAGCTACTTTTTTCAATGAGTAGACCCTTCAGCTATGGTATCCCACTGTGTCCTCACACCCACACTACCAATAATCGGTCTTCCAGGTTTATTTCTTATTAATTATTAGGTTTCAAGATTTCTATTCCTAATTATTATTTGATTGCATTTGTTGAAATTTTCTAAACAGTTTAAGCTAAAATACAACTCTCTACTACGTATATTAAGAGAGATAGCATTGTTATGTTCAAATTTATTTGACGTCAATTGTTATTCATATATTGCAGTCTTGTTTTCACGTATGTATAGTCAAAATATAAATGCATCTATATGATTGATTTTTTATTTTTCACACTGTTCAGTTCAAAGATGTCGTCATCGAAAGTCAAGCAAGGACAGAGTTACGCGAAAAAACCACGGTTTTCATCTTTTCGCTAAGGATATTTTCCAAAGCACTTTTTGTACATAAATAAATGAGGACTTTTTTCAAGCGCAATGAAGTAAGCTTTATTATGGTATGAGCTGTGTGTTTGTGCGATTTTTTTCTTACGAGTAAATTACCAAAATGTGCAGCTGTTTTTGAGGGGCCTTCGTATCGTGAACGGATAGTAGGGCAGGACGTAAAATATGTCATGAATTCATCCTAACTTTAATTTTCATCTGTTTTCGTGTTCAAGTTAATTTTTTCTCAGGAAATATGTAGTTGAATATTATTAAAATATTCTATAAAGTTGATGACTTTTTCAGTCACATGTACAATGCCGTCGAAAATTATCTACACGGCTAGCACGAACGGTACGAAAAACCACTGCTGACTTCAAAAGGTAATTAATCGTTTATAATAATAATAAATTGCAATTTTTAGACAAATTAAGCATGCTTGCGAAAAAATTCCCTGACTTTAAAAAGAATTCCCTGACATTTCCAGATTTTTCCAGGTATATAAAAATTCCCTGACAATTCCAGGTTTTCAAGGTTTTCCAGGTAGGGTAGACACCCTGAATAAATAAAATGAATAATAAATCAAATGGATAATGAATAAAATGAATTTACCATCGGTGAACTCGGCAATGGCCTTCTTGTATTCGCACTCCAGGATGTTATTAATCTGCTCGTGTTTCTTCTCCAAATTGAGGACACGTTTCTTCCAATACTCGTCCTGCTGGTCGAGCTCGGCCTCCTTTTGCCTCTGCATTTCAATAGCAGATATAGTATATTCTGGATAATAATATGATGGATACCCACTAGGCGGCACACCACCCGGAGGAAGAGGTGCTGCACCTCCTTCGGGAGTTGCCGGTTTCGCCCTCTGACTTTGACTCTGAACTCTTACATCCTCAGGAACACTCGACGTTTCCTGAAGGCCCTGCTTTAATCTCTGCACGATTGCATTGGAAACCTGGATTACACCTTCACCCTCATCCTCGTTGGTCACTGTCAGCTTATGCGCACTCTGACTGGCACCCATTTTTTTATTTTCAAATTTTACCTTCCCTTCCCTTCCCTTCACTGAACAACGTTTTTTAGAAACCTCTCTTCTGCATCAAATAGGACGTAACCTATTTTGACAGAAGAAAAACTTGATCATTGACCAATATCGAACTGATTTTTCGAGTTTCTCCAAATTCTAAGGGGAAATTCTTTGCAAACCTTGGTTAATAGGAAGTTATATAAATATCATAATACATACTACTATACATGTTAAAAACTCATATGGTTTGCGCCTCAAAACACAAAATTTCATAGAGAAGAGACCGAGCGCCTCGTGACACTCTGAAATGAAAGTGACGGAAATGTTGAGTACAGCCGAGGGTGGCGCTGGCTGTACTTTTAGGCCGAAAAAGGAGCTTTAACAAAAGATAATTCACAATCACCAAATTATAGTTGTTGATGCTTTGACATTTGATTTTAAAAGTGGGGGAAATACAAAGCCCGAGTACGTAGCGCGAGGTACATACGTTATCGAGCGCGAAGCATGAGAATCAACAGTCGCGCGCCCTAGGCGCGCTCAAACTTGCGAGCGAATATTCCCAGGAATATTAATAAAATGTTTTTATTATCTTAAAAGCTTTCAAAATATTTAATAGCTTCAACATTTTATTTCAATATCTTCAAAAATTCACATATTGTTTAAAGTTTTGTGAAACCTTTTCAAATTTTTAATTATTTTTTAAATGTTTTCAAAAATTCTAGATATCTTTTAAAATGATTGGAATTTCTCCTAACATTTGTTTAACATGCTGCAAAAGTAATTCAATTGCTTTAAAATCTTCCAGATTCTTTTTTGACAATTTTAAAAATGTTTTTAAATATTCTCCTAAAATTATTTATTAAAAATAAAAAATCATTTAATATTTTCTTAGTGATATTAGAAAATTTTTTTATTGATATGAAACCTTTCACAATTCTTAAAAAGCTTCTAAATTTGTTGTTTGAAATCTGCAAATATCTACATTTTGTTTTGAAATAATTTCAAGTTTTTAAATAATGTTGAGTTTTTTCAAAACGACTAAATATCTGTTCAACTTACTTAAATTTTCTCTAACTCAATAAGTGTTCAATTATGTATATGTCAAAGTTCAACAATTTCACTTCAAAATTATAAGTTGTTTAAATAGAACAATTAAAATTGTAACGTTCAAATTTAGCTCATCGAAATTTCAAAGATTCAGGTTTTCCTTCTCAAACAATTCAGTTTAAAATGGTTCAGTTTTTAATATTTGATTTATAATTCTCGCTTTAAGTCCATGTGACGAGTGGGTCACGTGACCGGCTTCCTACCTTACCGATACTTTTTTTATTTGTAAACTTATTTTCACACGAATAGCCACATTTTCGTTCAAATTTTGAGTACAATCATGTTAAAAATTATACGAAACTGAAAGAATTCATCAGTCGTAGAAAACGCAAAAACTGAAATTTTGAAAGATACTTAAGAACTCTATTTTCAAGTGACAATATTGATAATATTGTTTCTCGAAAAATAATAATAATAATTCTAACTTTTCAGCTCCAAAAGTAATATGAATATGTATTCTTGAATAAAATAAAAATAGGTATATACGAGATCAGAAATTTGAAATACAGTACACTTTCAAGCAAATTATGCAAATGTGCCATTGATTTTAATTATTTCAAATAAACTATTTCACAAACTAGACTAATAAAGTTACCCTAAAATGTAATATTATTAAATATTTCATTTAAATAAAAGTCAAAACTACAAGTGTGTCGATCTTTTGCAGAATTGGATATTTTATAATTCCGCAATTTTCTGTCGGAAATTTTATTATGCCGACTGAAAAATGTCGAAAAATAAAATACTCGACATTTTTAAATTCTCGAAAAGATAAAATTTCTGAAATACAAAAATCCCGAAATGGAAATTTCCCAAATTACAAAATTTTCGAACAGTTTATAATTTTACCTAATTTGAAAATTCCTTAATGATAACGTTGCTGCCAGTTTATAATATTACCGAATTTGACAATTTTCGAAAAATAAAATTTGAGACAGAAAATTTCTGACTTATAAAATATTCGACATTGTCAACCCGACCCTGCAAAATTCCTCAAGTCAAATAATAAATAAATTTTTATTCAATAAATATTATTTATTACAAATAAGCTAATGAAATATTCTGATCGCAGACATTTTTTAAATGTTTATTGTAGTTTCTAAAATTATTATTTGAATTTAAAATAACAATAATTGAAAAAAATGGTCAATGTAAGTATTTTTTGAAAATGTACATAGTAGGTTTTTCTTCAATTATTGCTCTTGTACTAAAAATCTTGTTTTCGTATTGCTTTTGCATTCAAAATAGTAAGGATAAGATTTAGAAAATATGTAGACAGAAGTATTGTAAGAAATGGAAGTCATGTAAACCCTTAGGGGAAACATTATGAATAAAGGAGAATTATAAATTACATTTTTCGTTGAAATTTTCATTTGACATACCTGAAATATTGAACAATTTTGTGAAATTTTGTCAAGAATCATGTGAAAATTATATTTACATAACCTTAAAATGAGCAAACAAAATACATAAAAAATTAATAGTCATTCCAAATCATTATTTTGTATACAAAAATATTTTTCGCTACAAATTATAATTTTGATGAAATTTTCCTTTTATTCTGATAAAAAGTCATTTTCACTTGAAAATGTATTTATTTTTTTGAAAATTCATTTGAACTTCTTCGACTGAAAATCAAACAATTTGGTTGAAAATGTATTTTTTTGTTGTTCAAATTTTGATTTAAAATATCTGAAATCTTGTGAAATATTTCGAAATTTTCTCAAGAATCTCAGAAAATTTATATTTATCTTTACAATTTTATTTCAAGTGTAAAAGAAATTTCATTGGAAATTAATTCTGAATAATTATAAAATAAATTTCATTTTGAGAATATTTTTCCTCGATTCTGCCCTACGGTCAAACATGAAACAAAAAAATGTCGTGAAATTTCCAATAAAAACCTCACTGTGTAGACATTACTTTTAAAAATAAAAAACATTAATATTTTTTCTAAATATTCCTAAATGTTATTTGAATATGACACACATTAATTTTCATTCTGAACATTCTTGCATATATTTGGTCATTTTATGAATTGTACGACATTTTTGTACAATGTTTGACCTTATGAAATACATTTGGAGAATGAAATTATAAACATATCTCCATTAATTAGTGTTTAATTGTAAATCCTATTTTTTGTAGAAATTTTCATTTGACATATCTGAAATATTGAAAAATTTTGTGAAATTTTGTCAAGAATCATGTGAAAATTATATTTATATAACCTAATTTTTAAGAAAATACATGAATTTTCCATCAACATTTTTTATTTTTAATGGAATTTTCAACCCAATAGTTGCCTCTACTAAATGGATGAATTTTCAACTAAAAAACATACATTTTTAACAAAGTATTGAATAGTTTATATTTTAGTCAGAGAAATAAGTTTTTAAGCAAATAAAATGAATTTTCATCTGAAAAACTGAATTTTTTACCAAAAAGATTAAATTTGTATGAAAAAGAATCTCGATAAGAAACTGAGTTGAATTTTTAGTTTCAAAATTCAATTTTTAATACGAAAAAAACTATTTTTCAACCAAATAAATTAAATAAATACATGCATTTTAACTAAAAAGGTGAATTTTTTACAAACAAACAAAAATTTCAACAAAATACATAAATCTTTAACTGAAAAAGCTACATTTCCAACAAAAAATATATTAGTTAAATTTTAAGATAGAGAAATAAGTTTTTAAGCAAGGAACTTTAATTTTCATAGAAGTATTTAAATTTTCAAGGGAAAAAATGAATTCTCTACCAAAAAGATTAAATGTCTATAGAAAAATTTCAAAACAAAATTCAGTTGACTTTTTAGTCAAAGAAAAAAATAATTTTCAATCAAAAAAGTAATTTTGCACCAAAAGAAAGAATTGTAAGTAAGTGGAAAAAGTTATCATTCATATTGAATTCAATGGAGGAATTTCCTTGCTATAATAAGGAAACTTCTGTAAATCATGTAAGACGTTCTCAAATAATATAAGATTTTCTGTAAAATCTATAACAAAATGTTGGAAAATGAACCGAGTTCATTTTCTAAAGAAAGGGTAATAGTGCGCGCATAGTACGCATAATGCTCTATTATTTTTTTAAAGTAAACCATGCAAAAGTTTAAAGTATTTAAAATTAAATAATTCAAAGTTTCAAGGTTAGAAAATTTCAAATAGAAAATTTCAAATAAAAAATTATTATCCAATGTTTTTATTTACTTCCTACAAATCCAAATACCTTGATTATATTATATAATTAAATTTCAGAAAACAAAATTGATGCTGAAGCATTTTTACTTTTGACTGAGGATGCAGTAATTCATTTAATTCCGCAAATTGGACCTCGATTAAAATTTATGAAAAACTTGCGCGGACAGTTATCACAGGTATTTGTATGATATAGTAATATAATGTTTGCAAGAATGATGTAAATTAAAATGTCAAATTTGAAAATAATATTTTTAAGTTGAAATTTGGAAATAATAGGTATATATGATTTGAAAAAATATATTATATTTCTATTCAAACTCACATCAACAGGATGGCTGTCGATAAAAAGTCGATCAATAATACATACTTTAAATACTTTTAAGATAAAATAAAATAAACCATATTTCGAAGCAAAAAAAGATAGAGATATATGTACTGAAGGCTACTCTTTATTATAGGATGCGAAAAATCCTACGAACGTTTTCAAAGAGAAGGTAAGTCGAACAGAAATCCACCATGAAAGATTTCAGGCAGATTGTGGTGAATTTATCCCTGTAAATTCAGATCTGCAGTTTGAAATACAACGTAAGATTTGTTTTAAAAGTCTCAACTATAGCGTTTTTATCAATTTTGTGCCTCAGCAAACAAATTTATAGAATTTTTCTTTTCATGCAGGCCTAATTTTTAATTGAATTATGTTTGCATTTATTTATATTTTCAATTTGTATTTTTAAGCTTACTTGAATTTTTGATTTGAATGAGTAAAATAAAGTTTCACTTCACTAGTATATTCAAGAACGAATTTGTTTTAAAATATAGTGCATCACAGTGGAATGGATCTAAAAAATGATTTTTACGAAAACGGTGATCCGTTACTCTTAGAAACACGACGATCACGTAGCCCACAAATTGCTGAAAATTTTACTAGAAAAAGGCAAAAAGTTTCATGTTCGACTACTTTGTCTACTGCCGAAATTAATGGCAAAGAAATACAGGATGAGGCTTCGGCAGGGTGCAGATAGCCAGATATGGAGAGCATGACATTCCGTAGGTTAAAGTTCGAGGTTGATAGTGATTGTCTTCGTTTGCTACTGGCTTCCTCCAAACGATACGTTGAAGAACAAAATCTCTCTCGTCAACTCTGATCTGTCGATACATCATTTCAACGTCAGCACAGGAGACAATTCGAGGGAATCTCCATCGCATCAAGAGGGCAGCAAGGTCATTTTGCAGTTTTGGACCTGTGCACAACAGAATATCCAAGGTGAGATCTGAAGAAGTTCTTTGAGATGCATTGAAGACGATGCGAAGTTTGGAACGACCATCTGCATTTTTCCAAATAGCGTGATTTGGGATGTCGTAAGTGGGCCTGCAACTCGTGAGTGCTTCTGGAGGAGAAATAAGACGCATGTGTCCTTCTCCAATCGTTGATATACGGAATCAAGTATCCGTTGAGGTTCTTGCAGAGATTCTCCTTAGGTGTGAATACAGGACAATTGAAAAAAGCAGACGTGCGATGTATCTGCCAGTGCTGCCGCGTCTATGTCCGTCCATGAAAGCTCCCTCACAGTCCTGATCCTCGAGAGAAATCAACGGGGAAATATTTACTTCCTCTTGTTCTCCGAATCGTTTCATAACGCAAGCAAGGTTGTTCTTTTGGTGAACACTTAAGGTCATGACAGTTCTAGAATGTTCTGATTAATCTAAAGGTGCAGAGAATCCGATCGGACTAATCACAACCCATCCGAAGACGGTTCGAAGGGTGACGGGAGCCTCTCGGGGTCCTTGAGAATTCTATCTGGAGGAAGTAAGCCGTAAACATCAGCACCGAAGAGCACATCGATGGGTTTGGGTACAATGAACTTTGGATCCGCCAATAGAAGCCCCTGGATATGAGGCCAATTTTTATCGACAATTTTCTCTGATGGAGTGATTACACCAAGATCGCAAAGAACAAGAGCATTCACCTCGACAGGTAACAATGATTGCCGAGAATCGAGGGAGTCCCGAAACTCAAAAACAGAGGGAAAACTTTAAGAAAAATAAGCATTGGGCGGAGACCATGTTATGATCAATGAAAGCTGAAGGTCAATCAAAGGAGGAACAATAACATTAAACAAATTATCAACACCAAAGTTTTTCCAGCAAAATCATGGGTTTAAGATCTTGCATTCAACTCATCGCCGAGTCTAGAAAATTCTTCCTAACAATTTTTTTAATTCATAAAATTAAGAGTACGTCATACTTATTAAATCTGAAATAATGACACGCAAAGATAAAAATACAATACTCATTGCGAGCGGTAATTTGGTATAATAAGTATTAGACCTTCACGAATGACGGTGAAGAATAAATGTTATTTTTTTAGAATTTTGACTTGTAGAAAACAAATTTTTTTATTGATATTATAAGATCTATAAATCGCTGAAGTCGGTGATACCCGCAAAAAAATCCCCTCACCCCTGGATAAATATTTGTCCTGATGTCAAAATTTGTTTACCACAAATTGCCATCCAATAGGACTTCACTTTGTCGCAGTTTGAGTCTGATTGGAAAACTTCAGAAATAATAACTGGATTTCACCTTAAATGTTATTTTCAACATATTTTTCAACAGTACATTGAAATTGTAACCAAATTTCACAATTATTGGAACCGTCACGATTATTGGGACATGTACCTTAATTTAAACAAGTAAAATAATCAGTGTATATGTATGTATGTATGTATGTATGTATATTTATTGCCTTAAAGAATACAAGATTCTGTGGCAAGGGAAGGCCACTATTACAAAATTCAATAAAATTAATATAATTATCAAAATTAAAAAAAAAAGTTATAATATCGTATGTACAATAGGTTGTTAGGTCATACTGGTTGAGTTCGGGCAGTGTACTATACGAATAGAGAGAATGCTCTAATTTTTAAACATGTACTTATAAAGTTGTGTATCGAGCGAAGCATTCCGGGGTTTATATTTGACAATAAGAAAGTGAATTCCACTCCTTCTACGATACACACCGGCTCCGGCTTCTCCTTGTTCTTGAAGCTCTCTGTAAACTAATTATTGCCATGAGAAGGCATGTGTGCCTCGCGGTTAACCCATTCTTCTCTCGTGGATAGGCTAACACGATACTTCTTGTCGAATGAATACCAAATAGAAGTTTTGTCCCTGAGCATAATCAGGGTCGGCCTACTCGTGATATCGGTTGTCATGGTGTCGCTTTGATTCGTGCACTTTCCAACGGTATCAAACCGCCAGTATTCTCAATAAGTCATGATCTAGACCTCTCATCTAAGCAGATGACGGTGAGTAAGTTGCTTTTATATCGGCAGTTTTTAAACTTCGGGATGTCACGAGGCTTTTCCCCGGCGATCTTAATCTCGAGAGCTACCTCAATAGCCATTGCTTGATCTATGTTAAGCTTCTTTTGTGATAATCCCTTAGATACCATGGTCAGTTTGTAGTGGATTTGAAGGGCGAGACTATATAAGTCTCCTGGGCCTGAAATCCCGACCCTCTTTACATCCCTGTCTTGTGCAGGCATGCTGCCATCGGGCCGCGCTCGCATATGAGACCCTGATTGAGGGGCCCACCTTGCAACACAAGTTGCTGGCTTTGGTATTTTTTATTGACAAACGACTGTAACTTATCTTCTCAGAGCCTGTTTTGGAACCAGCGTCATCGACCGTTTAAGCCTTGTTTAAGGGACTAAGTCAGTTCCCATTCCCAGCCGCACTACTTGAGGTTCTAGAAACCGCACAGGCCACTTGTTGGCCTGAATGTGATTTCAACCCTTCTTTGGTTTCCATCTTCTCGAGTAAAGAAGTCTTCATAGCACGTGTCATTGAAGACTCTCCTGCATCTGTTATTTTTTTTGCTTTGTTGTTCTGATTAATATTTTTTCCATTAGCAGGCAAGTAACTGAAAAGCATATCCCCTAAGAGCCACGATTTTAGGGATGAGGCACTTGACACTAGTCTCGCGGTTGTGAGACGTGGCCATGAATGGGATTTACCGCGGTCCTACTGGGAGCCGATGTCATTTTTTTTAGATGGCAGTTACTCCCAGTGGGACCCTGCGGTGGTTGTTAACCTTTAGTTTTTATATATATATATACACATAATATTATATTTTGTAGTTTTTCCGTGTTCTTAGAGGACTGACGAAGATTTAAGTAATTTGAGAATCATGAAACATGACCTGTTTTAAAAATTTAATAAAAAATACTTATTTTTATGATTAGAATCCATGATCATAATACCTGTCATATGAAACTCGTTATAGTTATTCAGAATCAACTTAAAAAATTCTACGTTTTTGAGTTAAAATAAATCATTTCTAATGTTAAAGCTTTAAAATATTATTTAAATTAACGTTGATCATTTTGGGACTTTACATAAGATTCAGATTAAAATTTTGTAAAAACTGATGACAACATAGTTTCATTGTATATGTACGTCAGATCTCCAAAACGATTAATTCCTCTTCAGAATCTAATTATTAGGAATATTCTCAAAGATAATATTTGTTTCCAAGCCTGAAAATGGACAAGTTTACCGAATATATCTTCAGAAAGAAGAAAATAATTTCAAATATGAGAAAAATTTTCATTCGGACAAAAAACTATTTCTTTAAAACAAAGAAATTTCTTTGAAGCGACAAACCTGTTATTTAGCTCGAAGCCAATACATATTTTGATCGGATTCAAACAAAATTTTCATTGAATCTCGTGAAATCAATTGAAATCTGAAGAAATCTTTTCTAAGGTTCTTTGATCGTATGGAAATACTTTGAAATTTCTTTGAAATATTGGAATAGTAAGGAATCCCCTCAGGTATTAGAAAGTCCTAACAAATACTCTAAAATCCCGTGGAATATAAAAACTTATATATATATATATACATATTCGGTTTCGGTTTCTATTCCTTTCGAATAGAACTGAAGGGCCTATGACAAAGCCACCGAACTCGGGGACGTCCGTTAGCATGTTCGCTATCATTCCCCAAAATTTTAAGGCAAAATCTTTATTATTGTAGAAAAAAAACGAAATTATGGCTAAGGTTATTAACGAGAGGAGAAGACCTTCAAAATGAATATTAGTGACATTTAGAGCGCCAAAATAAATTCAATCCCGCCAAATTGTTACAATTTTAATATTATTTTTATAAATAATTTTTCTCAATTTTCTCTTAAAATGTAAATTTTTAATTTTTTATATTGTATCAATTGATGTCAATTATTATTTTTTTATTTTACGTGGCCAACTTTAATTTCGCAACTTCATTAAATTATACTTGAACAATTTTTTGCATTGTAGATGTTTTTAGTGGGATAAAAAATCCCCACATACTTCCCGGCTTTTTCTACACGGAAAAAGGCAAATGGTAAGGTTTAAAGTTTCAATGTACGCGAAACCGAGAGTTCGGCATTCCACACGAGAAATTTTACAGTTTACAGAATTTCTCTTACAGCAAAAAGTAGAAATCTGAATTAATAGAAAACTACTAATTCGCAGTCGTTTTCTACTAATTCAAATAGCGCCAATTAGTGAATTAGCTAATTAGTACAAATCTACTAATTCAATTTGTAAGAATAACCGACTAAATGAATTAGTAACTATATTTACTCAAGGAATTGGTAATGCTACTACTAAATAAATTGGTAAATGTATTGCTAGTAACTATTTAAATGGGTAGCTTTAAATAAATTTAAAAACTGATTTTACAATAAAGAGAATTTTATTGACATCAAATAATAAATTAATAAAAACATGGAAAAATACAAGAAATGTGAAAATTGTACGAATTAATTTGTGCACAAGCAAAGGCACATAAATGGGTAATTGTCAAATTGCAGGCAAATTTTAGTACCTACAATGGGAATCACATTATTATTAGGAATTAAATATTTCATAACGGAAATTGATCTTATCACATCTAAAAATTTAAAATCCAAAAACTACCATGTGATTCACTACCTACTCCTGACCAGATTTCAAAACCGCCCTTCAACACCCTATTTTCTATGTTTCTACGTTGGCGACCCTTTTTCCTCGTCTCAGGTACACATAAAATATCTAGTATCCTTACGTGCGTAGTTTCTCGTAGTTTTCTTACCTTAAGATCATTCACTTCTCTAGCATTCATTCTCTAGCAACAAAAAAGTTGAATTTTCAACGAAGAAAGATTTTTCAGTCAATAAAGAAAAAAATGTCTTCCAGAATATTGAATTTTCATATCAAAAAGATCAGCTTTATACAAAGCATTCGAATGTTCAACCAAGATGTTATATATTCATATTTTTGGGTTCAAAATTCAACTGTTTGTATATCATTGATACCAACAGTTGAATTTTCAACCCAAAAATATTAATTTTCAGCGAAAAAGTTAACTTCCAACCAACCAGTTGAATTTTCATCCAAATAGTGAAATTTTCAGTTAAAAAGGTCATCTTTAACCTAAAAAGATAACTGTTCAACAAAAAATGTAATATAGTTAATATTACAAGTGAAAAATATTTTAATTTAAAATCAATAGCAATTCAACCAATAACCAATAACACCGGCACACCGAAAAAAGTGCCCGACGGACTTAACCAGCATATCTATATGTTTCTGGGGTCGCTGAATCTGAATCCGGGGTTCAAATAACCTAGTTGGCTCATATTTTTCCAAAAAACACAAAAATAGACGCAAAATCGAACAAAAAAAATGACAGATCGCGCTCAAACTTCACGTCGAAACAAATGACTGTGAACAAAACAGATGACTGATCGCACTCAAACTTTACGTCAGTAAAGAGGACATTGGTGCCAAGTCAGCTTCATAAAGGTTTTTGACAATCTCTTCAGGCGGGCTCTTTAATGTGACTGTAGTCAGTGGCTTCCTTATTTTTATTTTTCTATAAACTCTAATAAACTATAAACTCTGAAATTAAAACACATCATGTACGTTGTCCTCTTGAACTGGTAACAAATTGTCGATGATAATTGTTATAAATTTTGAAACTTATTCTCCCTTTTTTTTTGTTGACTGTTTGAGATTTTGACTGACTAATAGTTTTTATTTTTAATTATTTAGTTCGCATATCCCCATTTTAAACTAAAATTATTTATCATTTAAACTTATTAATTCAGACAAACATTTAAATTCAATTAAACAAATTTCCAGATCTAAAATACCTTTAATTTCCAATTTAAATGATTAATTAACTTTATTCTTATTTGTTTCCAACTTTATTTTAATAACTATAAATTTTAATTTCAATTTATTACTTTAAATTTTCTTAAAATTATTTTATTTACTCAACCAATTATTAAAATTCAAATAATTCCCTATTTAACCAATTTTCAATTAATTTAAAAATTAATTTTATCCCCAAAAATGAGGCCGCACAAATTTTCACAATTTCAATTGCCAAAATGTTTTTCCTTTCACTTGGTTTTTGCTAAACGAACAAACATTTTTTTTTCACCAACAGTTTACACAAAGTTCACCGTATCCATTTTTGTTTTTGCACTGAATATTTTATTTTTGAGATTCCACCGCGACGAGTTTGTGGAATCCCACTTCTGACGCCAGAAAAATTCCTGTAACGATCCGGGATAGTTTTGGCGCGAAAATTATTAAATTTTGAACTTTTAATTATTAATAATTGTTGATCAGCGAGTTCGTTACACAACCAGGGTAATAACCCTCCTCGTCCGGCCTCTGACTTGACGAAACCAACGATGTAATAAATTGTCCGGATCCAAATATTATTGCTTTAATTTTAATTAAAGGAACACTGTAATTATTAAAAGTGAAGGTAAAAGTCAATTAAAGAGAAAGGTTGTGATTGAAAATATATATATATATATATATGGTAAAGGCAAACTTCAAACTGCCATAAATATCGTCAAGAAGTACACAGGAGAGATTGGGATGGACTTCGGATTGGATTATGTTTAAAATACGCCCTGCTATTAAATCTACTATCTCGTTTTGAATGACGTCACCTAAGCAAGTGGGCATCCATTTATCTTCCTTTGCTTGTGTCCTCCTGAGATGTTCCATCATAACAGGATTGAAATTCGCAATCATTTCAACAGCTTTCAAAAAATTGCCGTTGTTGCTATAAAATACTATATCGGAACTTCCATGGAAGGCTAAATTTTGCTGAGCTGAAAATTGAACCACGAACACTACTCGTTCAATCACCTACTGCCAATAACGTTTCTCTTCTGTTGTTGAATAATTTAAATAAATTTCATTTTGCTGAATTTGATTAATATGAGTGTATTTTGAGGTACAACAGAGACCTGCATTATCGGAATGGCAGAGACCTCAAAACCGAATCCTAACCGTATGCCCCGGACACATTGCACTCTATTGAGTGCCGGCCCTGCTTACATAATATCAAATTTGGGAATCCAAACTGAGACCAATTCAAAATAAACTCGAAAATTAAATAGATTACAGTTGTAAAATGACCAAATCAAACGGAATTGACGTGGGAACTTAGTAAATCATTTGAAAAGTTTGATTTATAAATCAAAACTGAAATATTTCAGAATTAACTCGACAATCCAAACAGATTAGATTTGGCAATGCCTTATTATACGGTTGATTTGACAATAGCTCATAATACGAAATGCCTTACTTTGTACAAAATCTGCGGAAAAAATACGTCCATATTGTTAAATGATGAGTTTATTTATTTATATGATAGGAGTACAGATAGTTTGCAAAAGATATGTATACACATATTCATTTCCAGTAACATAAGTAAACAATGATAGAATCGGGATATCCTTTGCATACATATAAAATTGGTACATCCATTGAATATCTTCGGGTTAACTTGAGATATGCTTGATATCTCCGAGGGATATTGTGATTTCCGCCCGGTAGGATATCCTGCACGATATATCTACAGTATTCTTAGACGGTCGAATTTTAATGATGTACAATTGAGCGATTTTAATGCTCGCGTTGTCTCTCTAAATTGTGTGGACGAGGACATTTTACTGAATACTGAGTCTCTTAACTTCATTCTTCGCAATGGTCGTTCCCTCTCTGACAATTCCGGCCATGTTACGTATTTATCGGGTACTGGACGCAGCACTATTGACTGTTGGATCAGCATCAGTTGCCTGCATTTTGTAGACGATTTTAGTGTTCTTACCTATCAAATTGATCTAACCACATTTTTATAACAAATGACTCTAACAAACTAATCCGACCTGAGCTGAATCGAGCTTAATTGAACCATCTCACAAGTTATTTGAATCTATTGGAAGGTAAGGCATAATGGCCATGAGTTTACTTTCATACCTGTTGCTTATGCTTTACATTTAAAATAGTGCTACCATGTTCCGAATATGCTTCTTCTGGAAATTAGGACTTAAGACAGGATACACGAAATATTTTTGCTAAGAACTTCTTAAAAACTTCGTCAAAGCAATAGCTCGAAACGGAAGCGTATTTGCCTATCAGAAATTAATATTCCCAAAACTTAGCCAAGCGAAAATCAAAGATTGGGTTTTTGATAGGGTCTCAAAATTGTAAGCTCATGCAATATTTATAATTCGACTAATGCTTGGTTAGTGAAGAGAGAAAAACCTGGTTCTCCGTAAATAATATGATCCGAAATTCCCAAGAAAATTACAAATGTAAGCAATACAAGCGGCATGCGAATAGAATATTCACACGATTTCAAGGAAAGTTGGAAATAGTCAGTGACAACAACGGAAAGAGATTCCACAAAAATATAGCAACTATTATCAAGAGATATCAATGTAAAGGTAGCACCAGTTAGTCTCTCTAATTATTGTTAAAGTCGCATCTGTGACAACCAGATCAAAAAACATGTTCGCTCAAGCAAACTTAGAACATTTTAGTATGAGGAAATAAAGATCTGACGCCCAGTAAAGCATTTGTGATCGAATTCTCGGCTCCTTCCGAATACAACATCACTGCCAAGGAGAGAGAAAAGGAGGAAAGGTATCAAGACCTCAAAAGGGAGCTGCAACGAAGGTACACAAAATATTCGGTACAAGTAATTCTCCTTGTGATAGGTGCTCTCAGTGTTACGAAAATATCACTGGTTCATAACCTTGAAGCCATACGCGCGTGCCAAAAATATGCCAAGGCTCTTGCGAGATGGATGAAAAAAGCTGTCATCCATGGGTCACTTCGTGTCCTCAAAATACACGAGGATTTCGCCGGCCTGTCGTTGTGATTTCGTCGTGTCCTGTGACGGTTGTGAGACGTGGCTATGAGAGTGATTCACCGCTGTCCTAGTGAGAGCTGGTGTCATTTTTAGATGGCAGTTGCTCCCAGGGGAACCCTGCGGTGGCTGTTTGAGCTTGTCTTTTGGTTATATATATACCAAGGGTTTCTGCTCAATATGGTTTTAATGATCAATAAGCAGTCGCTGACAATTGTCCAGGGATGGTATCGAAGGAATAACCCCTAAGCAGAGGCGTGACAACCATGCCGAAAGCTGAATAGCACCTGGCTGAGTTGTCTCAGACGGTGACTCTGGGATACGGGGCAACCTCTCAGAGTATGCAGCCTTATCCTTGCATGCGGGGCTCTACAAGGATGGAAGTACCCTTTTCCGAAGTTGCTCGTGGTAACAACAATGATAACACCAAAAATAGTTGTAGTAAGTGCGTTTCAAAACAATCGAACGCGCAGGGCCCAAAAATTTGGCTGAACTGGATGAAGAGCTTCGTGGAGATTTTTCCGAAGAACCCGACCTCTGGTCTATCAATTGTAGTATGTATGATGCAGCGAGAACTATGGCAGCTGCAAACCGTAAAACAAAACCAACGGTTGATCATAAGACAAAAAGACGAATGCATCAAATCAGCACAAATATAGGCTGAGCAAGGCAGCACACTTCCCGCATTCAGTGTGTGATTCCTTGAATTTAGAGAATTCCTTGAATTTAGAGAATTCCTTGAATTTAGAGAATTCCTTGAATTTAGAGAATTCCTTGAATACAGAGAATTTCTTGAATTTAGAGAATTCCTCGAATTCACAGAATTCCCGTAATTCCTTTAATTTAGAGAATTTCTTGAATTCAGGGAATTCATTGAATTCAGAAAATTCCGTAAATACAGAGAATTCCTTGAATTCAGCGAACTCCTTGAATTCAGAGAATTCCTTGAATTCAGAAAATTCCTTGAATTCACAGAATTCCTCGAAATCCTTTAATTTAGAGAATTCGTCGAATTCAGAGACTTCCTTAAATCCATAGCCTTTCTTGAATTCAGGGAATGCCTCTAATTCTTCGAATTACTCGAATTTCTCAAATTGTTTGAATTTCTTGAATCCTTCGAATAACTTGAATTCAGAGAATCACTTGAATTATTTGAATAATTTAAATTCAGAGCGCTTCTCGAATTTTTCAAATTACTTGAATTCTTCGATTTAATCGAATTACTTGAATTCTTGGATTTAGTCGGATAACTTGAATTCTTCGATTTACTCAAGTAACTTGAATTAATAGTCCGGGTCCGGACTATTAAGAACTTAAAGGGTTCGGGTCCGGACCCTTGCCCTTAAGAATTTAAAAGGCACTGTGTGGACTCGAACCCTTAAGAACCAGAAGGGTCCGGGTATGGATCAGGACCCTACAGAAATTGAAGGGTCCGGGTTCGGACCCGCACCCATAAGAATTATAAGTGTCCAGTCCGCACCCGGACTGGTCTAACCTAAAACGTTCCGTTTCCTGGTCTTTTCATTTATTTATTTATTTTTTTTTTTGAAAAATGGAAGTTTAGAACAATTAAAACAATGCACCCTCTGAATCAATTCAGTTTGCTATCTCGGATCATTTATCAATCTGAAGTTAGCAAACTAAACAAGACAGAAACTGGTACTAAAATAGACTATTTGTGAGATCATAGTCTTATTTCATTTCTCGCCATATATTTATTTTTGCATGCCTGTTCTATTAAATCAATTGTTTGTTCTATAGCTTGACATCTACTTTTGCTTTGATGTTGTAATTATTTCCATAATTAGTTTCCATTCTTTGCGATACAAATAAGCTTTGCTGATTCCCTCTGTGTAAATTTTTTTATAAATTTCTTGAAAAAAATAGTTTGCTTGTGTTGACGTCATCAACATTTATAGTAAAAGAATCATTATATTCCAAAAACATAAAATGTCATGACTTGATCAGTATGAAGTTAAAGCCTTTAAATTTAATTTTCAAAATATTATTCATTGTAACTCCTGTCACAATTCCTGGACCTTTTCAGCTGGATTCCAATTTCTTTTGTTTTCGATTGTTTTTGCATTTGACTTGATCTCCTGTTTTGTAAACTGGATGGATTTCCACTATATTTTTATCTAAACGTTTCTTAGTCTTCTCTTGTTCAACTTTCATTCTTTCTTTAGCTTTCCTAATCTTATTATCATGTTTGATTTTCCATTTCTTCATCAAATCGGCATAAGTTAGCGTCAGCGATCTTGGTATTACTGTCATATTTACATATGTATTGTTATATCTCTAAAAGAATTTTCGTTTGCAAATACGTAAAAGTCGGATCTCCAAAAATCAATCTTACCATTGTTAATCCTTTATCTCTAAAATCTGTTATTAATAATCCTAAGTAACTTAGCTAATTTTCTTCGTGATAATCAGGCATATCCGGTTTTTTAACTTCTTTAAATAATTTATGTACTTTCTGTATTTTAGGTGACTTTTGGAAGGAATGCTTTAAGAAGAATGTTTTAAGTAAATTTTGGAAGTAATCGACTATAAAAGTTTTGAATTGTTTCAGATTTGAATTTGATTTTAAGTTCAATAACAAAAAAATTTGGAATTAAGTTCTGTATTCGTAGTTTTTAATTTCCAAGGCCGATGCACCAAAAACTATACAAGGTATGTACTTCAAGCAACCATTGCAATGTCTCCCATAATAATTTTTTTACTGATTTACTGTTTTTGGGAAAAAGAAATTCCCTATTTTTTCAAATCAACACGGGACCCTGGGGGTTTGACAATAACATTGGATATTGAATTAACAAAGCTCAGTTATAAAAAAACTGACAAAAAAAAGTATTTGTTGATAAGATTTTGTAAATTAGAAATTAGTTTGTATGTAAAACTCATGTAAAATTCATTTTTAAAGATTATAAGCGCAAAATTTACATAATTTTATTTTCAAAGGAAATAGGCTGCTATAACATCTTATCATTTTAGCGATAAGACTAAGAAAGAGAAGCGATAAAAATCAAATCTTCGGTCATTATTTCAGTCAACAATATTTATGTATGTTTCTGCATTTTTTTACATGAATAACCTTACATCTGGTTAAAGATCAGTTTTTACACTAATTGGAAAGAATGGGGATCGTGTATACTCTCATCTTCACGTCGACACTCATCCTGAATTGTATTGGTGACTATATTACTATAATTTCAATATATTTTTTTAATTTGAAGCTTTCCGCGAATAACAATTTGTCCGTCGTAATTCATATTATATCCCAATTGCTTTTTTTCGAACTGTATTTGAGTTTGTTCGAAATGAATACAAATTTAATCTTAATGCATTCCTCGGGGATTCCGGAACATGTGTCTTTCAAAAAATGTAATTCAGAACATATTCACATCTGATACGGAATTTTTCCAAATTTCGAAGATAGAAAGTAGATACAGTTAAAGTGGAAGCGGAAAGCTGGTCATCTTAGTCCGAATCATATGCTTACATGAAAAGTAAAATCTTGAAGAATTAAAGTCTTGATTCAAAATAATTAGAACATACTAAATCCCAAGGATCGTGGTTCCGAAGGGGTTTCAAATGAACAATGGAGAAGCATTTGATACTACATAACTGATAAGGGCCCATCCATACATTACGTAAAACATTTTTGGTAAACTTTTACTATCTCTCTGTCAATCTAACTTTCCTTCTATCTCTTCCAATCCCCTCTTCTCCATCTCATCCTATCCCTTATCAATCCACGTAAATATTTTTCTATCTATTTCTTAATTCAAATTCACGTCTAGCTTTTGAATCCCCTCTTTTCTATCTCATCCTATCCTTTATCCACTAACGTCCGTATTTCATTATCTCTCTATCAATCTAAATTTCCTTCTGTCTTTTCCAATCGCCTCTTCGCTATCTCATCCTTTCCTTTACTATTTACAATCTATATTACCGTCTATCTTTTTAAATCCCCTTCTTATTATCTAATCCTATCCTTTATCTATCCACATCAATATTTTTCTATCTTTCTATCAATATAAATTTCCTCCTATCTTTTCCAACCCCCTCTTCTCTATCTCATTCTATCCTTTATTTATCCAAGTCAATAATTTTCTATTTCTTTGTCAATTTAAATTTCTGTCTATCTTTTCCAATCTCCTCTTCTTTATCTCCTCGGACCATACGTTTACCAACGTCAAAATTTTACTATCCTCTGTCAATCTGAATTCCCGTCTATCTTTTTTAATCTCCTCTTTTCTATATTATCCTACCCTTTATCTATCCATATAAATATGTTTCTATCTATTTCTTGATCTGAATTTACGTCTAGCTTTTCAATCCCCTCTTCTCTATCTCATCCCATCCTTTATCCACCAACATCAATATTTTTCTACCTTTCTATTAATCTAAATTTCCTTCGATCTTCTCCAATCCCCTCTTCTTTATCTTATCCTATCCTTTATCTATCCACATCAATATTTTTCTATCTCTCTCTCAATCTAAATTTCCTTCTATCTTTTTCAATCCCATCTTGTCTATCTCATCCTATCCTTTATTTATCACGTCAATATTTTTCTACTTCTTTGTCAATTTAAATTCCCATCTATCTTTTCCAATCTCCTCTTCTTTATCTCATCCTGTCTTACGTTTATCAAGCCCACCGAGATGGCCCTAAAAACTGCGGAATTTCTTCGAATGAAGAAACAGCTAGGACAAACCATCAAACGAAGCAAGCGCGCAGGCTGGATGGCTATAGCAAGAGAGGTGGACAGCGAACCCTGGGGCCTTGGCTACAGGATAGTTAGCCGAAAGCTAGGAGCCACTACAGCACCACTGAAAAGTAACGGAGAGACTATGAGTAAAATTGTAGACTCTATGTTTACAACATTGGATGTGGATGGAGATACGGATGAGGAGATCATTAAGGATATTCCACTCTTTGAGGCAGAAGAGCTTCGACAAGCTGTCAAAGGCTCTCAAAGTAGTGGAAAGATAAAATCCGTAACTTCTGTCCAAAATGTAGAACAGCTGCCTGAGAACCGGAAGTTTCACTAAGAGATGGAAGAAACAAAGACGGGTCCTGATAAGCAAATGAGGGCGAATCAGGCTCTACGTCATCCTACAGGCCTTTGTGCATGTTGGATAATGCCGAAGAGCTCCTGGAAAAGCTCTTGAAACCTCACCTGCTATCAGCGGTCCAAGCAGCTGGAGACTTATCCAGTCAACAGTATGGATTTCGGAAGGTACGCAGCACCATAGAAGCAGCTCAGTGCATAGTGAAAGCCGGTATGTCAGCATGACAGGGGAATCACTACTCACGACCAGTAGTGTTTCTGGTGACATGGAATGTCAAGAACGCCTTCAACACGGCGAGGTGGAAGAAATCATGGATCCACTGCGAAATAACTTCAAGGTACTAAAGTATCTCCTCCGGATGGTGAGAAATTACCTGAAGGATAGAGTACTGCTTTACGACACCAGCGAAGGGCCACGCAAAAAGAAGGTTACTGCAGGAGCTGCACAGGGATATATTCTGGGGCCAGACCTGTTGAATATTTCCTACGACAGCATCCTACTCATGGAAATGCCGAAGGGCACAACTCTCGTAGGCTATGCAGACGAGATCGCGGTGACCATCACGGCGAGACCAGATTTCAAAGATTTTAAAAGATTTTACATATATTAAAAATATTTTAATGATTTCAAATGAATGCAAAAGATTTTAGAAAGATTTCAAAAATTTCATAAAAATTTTTTTCGAAAATGTTTCAAAGATTTCATAAAAATTTCAAAAGATTTCAAAAATTGTTAAGAGTTTAAAAAAGGTAAACAAATACGTAAACCAGATTTCTAAGATTTGAGAAGATTTTACACAGCTTAAAAATATTTTAATGATTTCAAATGAATAGAAATGATTCTAGAAAGATTTCAAAAATTTCAAAAATTCTAAGAGTTTAAAAAGGGTAAACAGATAGGTAAACCAGATTTCCAAGATTTCAACAGATTTGACACAGCTTAAAAATATTTTAATGATTTCAAATGAATAGAAAAGATTATAGAAAAATTTCAAAAGATTTCAAAAATTTTTAAGAGTTTAAAAAGGGTAAACAGATAGGTAAACCACATTTCAAAGATTTCAAAAGATTTTACACAGGTTAAAAATATTTCAATGATTTCAAATGAATAGAAAAGATTCCAGAAAGATTTCAAAAATGTTTCAAAGATTTCATAAAAATTTCGTAAATATTTCAAAAGGATACAAGAATTCCAAATATTTAAAAAGGGTACAGTACACCAGATTTCTAAGATTTCAAAAGATTTTTTCACAGCTTAAAAATATTTCAATGATTTCAAATGTATAGAAAAGATTCCAGAAAGATTAAAAAAATGCTTCAAAGATTTCATAAAAATTTCGTAAAGATTTCAAAAGGATACAAGAATTCCACATATTTCAAAAAGGGTACAGTACGCCAGATTACTAAGATTTCAATAGATTTTTTCACAGCTTAAAAATATTTCAATGATTTCAAATGTATAGAAAAGATTCCAGAAAGATTTCAAAAATGTTTCAAAGATTTCATAAAAATTTCATAAAGATTTCAAAAGAATACAAGAGTTCAATACCAGATTTCAAAGACAAGGGAAACCATATGCCATCGTCTTGCTCTAACAGACTTCAGACTACCATTAAAAAATACGATCTTTCTCTCAGCCCAGAGATTAAAGACCTGATTCACACTCGTAATAAACTCGGCCGAACACATCAGATAACTTAAAGCTGTATCCTCAAAAACACCATTAACCGCCTTCGTGAAACTATAACCATTAACGTTCAAGAACACAGATGTAAAAATTAGAATACAGAAGTCGGTAAACTTCAGAATAGAAAAACTCTATATATCATATGACTAAAGCCCTAACAAAGATGCGAACTAATATTTCCCCTATCAAAAACCCGGATCAAACGTTTGCAGTTCTCCTATCGGCAGAGCAAATCTTCTAGCAGCAAATTATAAAAGCAATTTCGCTCTACATAACGATCCACCTGATATGGAACTCATTGCTGAATGTGAAAAAATTGTCTCCGATTTTCGCTGAATCCCGAGCATCAACAATTTTAGGAAAATAACCCACCAGGAGTTAACCAAATAAATTAAAAGTTCTGAAAATAACAGGGCACGCGGCCCTGATTCAATTGCAAATTTAGTCCTCAAATGGTGCCTATCTTTGGAAAATAGCTCACATTCTGGTTTTTCAGAAAACACGCAAGGATCCATATCATCCAACAAGCTACAGGCCCATTACTCTTCTCAACATAAGGAATCAAATTTGTGAAAATATAATGCTCACTCGCGTAAACTATCACCTCGATGAAAACAGCACCCTTAAACCACAACAATACAATTTTAGAAAAGTTTACCGAAGCCATCCGCTCCCATTTTATTTGAAGAAAACATACTGAGGCTGTTTTTCTCGACGAAGAAAAAGCCTTCGACAGCGTCTGGCAATTCTCAGTCAAAATAGAGCAGACGCTTCGAGAAAAAAAAAAATCCAAGCGAGCGTGTCTAAGGCAGAATTCCAGGACCAGTATTCTTCATTATCTATGTAAACGACATCCCTGTGGTCTCCTAATGAGAATGTGTCCGATACCAATGTTTCTAAGAGGCTCTTCGCATTTATCTTCTCAAAAAAGATTCAGTTGTAATGAAATAAGAATGGTTGGAATGTTTGTCGCCAGTACTTTTGAGTGCGAATCTACAGCTGATGGCAGCGTTGAAATTATCAGTTATAAGAAAAAGGCTGAGGATGCAATACTCCGTTCTTCAGCTCGAAGTAGTGAATATCGAAGCTGTCTTCCCATGGATTATTCAAGATGAATCACGAATGCGTACGTTTAAACCGTCCGCGAAGAAAGGGACCTAATGCGTCGAAGCTGAATTTTACAGGACGGGCGATCGTAGCCCGGTGCGCAAGCCAGCATTTGAGTAGTGTGGATGCGTCTACGAAAATCACCCCCTCCACTTACCACTACACTTTTAGGCACGTGCCAGCGGAGCTCACGGACACGTCGAGTATAGCCGTAGTGGTAAGTGGTGGGACTGGCTTTCGGAGGCCTCTCGTTCGGTCTCCACGTACTCTTATCATGCCTATTTTTGTAGCTTAATAACAAGAAAAGTAATCAACTTACAATTTTTCTGATTATATGAAATGAAAGAGTAACTCAGAAACTATCGTTTAGCGTAAGAAAATGAAAATCGATTTTTGACGCACTAGCTCTCTTTCTTCGCGGACGGTCACATATTATCGATGGAATCAAAAGGAAACCATTTATTCTTTCAAGCAAATACACAAAAACAAAAGGTGCGCAGTCCATTCATCAATCCAATATCGAATCATTACAGGAAAACAAAGTAAATTATGCGAGGAGCAAAGATCAAAGGTTAATTTGGAGAAATTGGCTGAAACTTTCCGTCAAGCCACCCTATAAAATACTAAACCAAATGACAATGTGGGGAAAGCACTCAGAAAGACCACCATATTTTTTTTTATATCATGGAATAGCCCGAGATACCAGGAAAAGATGAGTTCCTTTCATGCTATGGCTATTCGACCAGGCAAGTATTTTGTTGTCACAGTAAAATAACTTTTATTTTTCGAAAAATAAGAAAAAAGATTATTATTTTTATGTTTGTGATCTTTGTAAGATAACTGGTCTTGTCGGATCGTCTTTTTTATTTTGAGCTGCAAATAAGCACCCTCCTTTGATTCGTTTTTGTAAGGAGCATGTTTTTTTATTCAATCTCCAAACATTTTCCGCAGCTGATAACATAGGGAACATTTTGTTCCTTTTGATAAAGTAGATCAAATCTGTGCACTAAAATGCGACCCTCGGGAATCTATTCTCTGATTAAAGTTGTACTAAAGAAAATTGGTCAACGATATTAGAAGCATGTGGGTGGAAATAGGATATTATTCCTTTGCAACTGTAATAGTCCGGGAGCTCTCAAGTACAGTTATTACTCATAGTTTTTTTTAGACTTGATTGCACTTGAGGTGTACATTAAGATTACACAGGGAGCAGGTCAGGTTCCGGGACAGTGTCAGGCAGTACCCCCGCTAACGTGTCAGGAAACTAAAAATGTTAACAATTTTTTTTAAACTGAAATTTCTAATGGAAATGGTATATGCAATGACATTTTTAAAACTGATCGTCAGACCACCCAGTTCCGGGACACAACCAGTCAGAACCCCGCTGAATATGACAAAAATAGTGGTGTCGCAAAAGAACTTTATTAAATCTTAATTATTTTCCTGCAGGTAGTATTTGTAATGGCATTTTCAAAACCGACCCTCAGACCGTCTAATCCCGGGACAGGACCAGTCAGCATCCCGCTGAACATGTGTAAAATAGTGGTGCTGTGAACGAACTTTATTAAATCTGAATTATTTTTCTGCAAATAGTATTTGTCATGACATTTTTCAAACAGCCAGTCAGATCACCTAGCTGAATGGCCCTGTCCCGGAACTGGACGGTCTGAAAGTTAGTTTTGAAAATGTCATTAGAAATATTATTTACACAAAGAATTCAGATTTATTAAAGTTCTTAAATTGTGTACCATTATGTGACCGTTACCTACCAATCTTTACGCTTCCAATCTAAGCAACTTCCTTTTCATTTATTGTTTTATTTTATACCACCATTTTGCCATTTCTTTTACATTCATTCTTTTATTCTTTATATTCGCTTCTCTAGCCCTCTCAAACTTCTTCATTCACTCGTCACCCAATCCATCCTCCCCTAGAATCCTTACCACATTTTCCTGCCAGCTTCCTTTCTCTTTCATACCTTTCCTATATCTTTCCCCATAACTTTCCCCATGTTTCCTCTTCTCATTCACAGATTCAGCACTTTCTGTTCCTATTCCTTTTCCAATAAATCTATTTCCTTACCTCGTTTTCTAATCTAGATCTTGCTATTCTTGTCCATTTTTTCTCCTCACTCATTTTCTAAAGACTTTGATACTTCTTCCCTTTTTATCATCTAATACCATTTATTACATTTTGATTCCTCAATCGTCCCTGATCTTCCTGTTAGTTGTCTTTCCCTCTCCCTTTTTTTCTAATTCTCCATGGTTTAGTCTAGTCCCGTCTGCTACATCTCTAGCATTCAAAAACTCCTTCCTCTCTTCTTGGCATCTTGTCAATTCTATCGCCCTCGTTCTCCTCTTTTTCCATCTCCATCAAACAGTTTCTTGCTAACTCTCCTTCCTTTTCCTCCCTTTTCCTCCCATCACTTCGTCACGAATTCCCATGCCCTCTTTTCCGCTCTAGTACTTAATTTATCCCCTTGCGCTTCTTCTCTCAGGATATATCACGGCATCCTTCAGTCAAATCCTAAAGTACACCTTATATACCTTTGTCGTAAACTCTCAATCCCTTTCCTTTTCTTTCCATGCTCATAGCTCTGCTTCATAACCTTAAATCAGCTATACCAGCCTATTAAATAGCCACGTTCTCGTTCTCTAATTTCGTTTGAATCTTCTGTTTCCTATTCACCATATCTGTTTCATTACCCCTGCTGCTTTTTTTAACCTTCACTGAAACTTTTTTTACTCCACTGTGGACGAAAATCAGGACAAAGATATCGGTATCACAAATGACTGCGGATATTTAGCTCCAGCTGAACATGAATTTTTTATTTAACAATAGAGTATAAACTTTTTTTGTTTAAATTTTCACTGATACCATTTCTTTCAAAATTAGCTGAAAATAGCGTAGAGGTGCTGTTTCCTAATCATATAAACAATTGTTAGAAACCAATGCACATTTCGACCATTTTTTTATGAATAGCCTCAATTTTTTATGGAATCAACTCGAAATGTCTTGCCAATGACTCGTTGCAGTCATATTTTTCAAATTGAAAAAATTTATAATTATATAAACAATTTTTATTAACAAATTCACCTTTTTATTATTTTTCATCAAAAGGGTTAATTGTCGTTAAAGTTACTTATAAAAGTATTGATATAATTAACGGATTTTGTAATTATGAAGAATGTGACTGCAACGAGTCTTCGGCAAGACAATTTCTAATTCATTTCGCAAAAAAAGGAAACTTATTTATAAAAAAATAGTCAGAGTGTGCATTTGTTTATGAAAATTGTTCGAATAATTTGAAATAAGCAGATATTCTTAACTAAATTCATGTGCACATTATTATCATTTTTCATATTTAATGCAAAAGATTTAACTTAAATTAAAATCTTATTTGAAATAGCTTAGCAATGCGAACGACAAAAGAAAGAATTTTGTTCATTAGTTTCTTCATAACAGTTTATTACATTATATACTTATTATTATTACATTAATTAAATACCCGTTTACATGAAATTTTGAACATCATGGAAGAAATTGTAATAATGAAAATATTAGACAAAAAAAGTTTGAACTTTGATGATTTTACCTCATTTTCTGAATTTTTCAATACCTTACGTTTTTATGTTTTAGTGGAAGAATCTATTAGGTAGATTTTTATATTTCGTTTCAATTCACGAATCGCAAGCGACATAGGTTTTATAATTCTATCAAATGTATAACCCATCTTTATACATCATCACATTAACAACAGTAAAACTTTGATCCAAGTTATTGAAATTTTTTTTCAAGTTTACTTTTTGTTATATCATAAGAAAATACATAAAATAAATCAACGATTTATGAAGTCAAAGACAGATAAGTAACTTCAAAAAAATAAATACCTACCAAGTAGGCACAGTTAGTCGTCGTTAGGACATCCTAAAGACATCAGACGTCTCCATACCTACTAGGAGACTCAAAGAAGCTTTATAAGATAAAACTATTAAAAAGTAAATTCAAAATAGTACATTGTGTATCGAGGGCGTAAAGAAGGCTATTTTGACAAGCCAAAATAACAGGACGCCCTTGAAACACACTATACTGTACGTGTTTGTGTAGCGGCCGTAAAGTTTTATATAGCGGGCGTAAAGTCTCATGTAGCGGGCGTAAATTTTCATGTCGGCCCAGCGAAATGCACATGTGCGAACGAGACTGGGCTGGAAGCGGCCACATCACGCTTGCTTTACGTGCATGAATAATTGCGACTGCTTAAAATGTATTATACGCAGATATGAAGGACCACCCTCGTATAAGCCCTTAAGTACGGAAATAAACGTGTTCAGTTGGGCAGGTGACGTATGTGCACGTGCACAGTTAGGCAAGTTCCATCTGTGCACGTGCACAGTTGTACAAGTTTCATCTGTGCACATGCACAGTTGGACAAAGTACAAAGGACAAAGTATCTGTGCACGGGCACAGTTGTACAAGTAATATCTGTGCACGTACAAAGTTGGACAAGTGATATCTGTTCATGTGCACAGTTGGGAAAGTGACATCTGTGCAGGTGCACAGTTGTTCAAGTGAGAACTGTGCGCGTGCACAGATGGCGCGTGCTCATATGGCACGTGCACAGTAGTCCACCTGATCAACGACGTACACAGTTGTCCGTCTGGCCATCGGCGTGCACAGTTGGGTACGTGCAAAGTTGCTACATGCAAAAAATTCTCTTACGCAACGTTGAAAATTAACTGATTTCGAACATTAGTTGGAGTAAAAAACGTTCAAACTTCAAATGAGTTTGAATCGCAGTTGCCAAATTAGAACTCATGTAAGGAATAGGGTTCCCGTTCGGGTGACATGCTACTGTCTTACAATTGGATGTCCTGACCGTCGTTCGCTGTGCTGACATATTATCAGAAGCAAACGCTGCTGTCAGGCAGACTACGATAAGCTCGGAAAGCCAAGCGACTTTGAATGCAGTTGAGAAACCAGACATAACATCAAAACTGTTATGGAAATGCAAAATGGCATTAAACAAACTTTTAGACAAGAAGAAAGTAACTCTTATATAGCTCCCTGGTCATACAGGGGTTCAACATGGGGCGCAGCAACTGAATACATCGAACCGGAAATGGTACTGAGACAAACGTCTTGCTGCGTGGGGATAGCCATCAAAAGCTGAATCCGAACAAAGCATTGGAAATACCAGGAACAAATACAGGGATGCCGACAGGCAAAAACAATCCTACGCTATGGGTATAAGGTGAAAAGTGCCAAGGAAATCCTGGTTTTACCAGAAAAAGACATAGGGACAGTGTTTCGGATGCTTACAGGGCTACGTCTACAAAACCCTTTCTTGAGATAGCTTGTCGATCTCTTCTAAGACTGCTTTTATTTGTGGTCTTATGTCCAAATTTAAAAATGTCATTATCTAGCAATAACTTACATACAAAAAATAATGTTTGAACGATGAAAATGGTTTCTGGGATGATCTGGCGATACATTGTTGATTTATTCATATTAAAATATTTACAATATATAGGAATAAACTTTTTATTTAAACTGAATAAGACATTTTTACATCTTCTTTGTACATCACTTACTTTGATATATATAATAGACTTAAAACTTCGAAGTCATACGCATTTCCAATAAAAATGCAACAAAATATTTTACCCCCTTCTCCATAATTTGCATACTGTTAAAAGAAATTAATTTGAATTCCCATTGTATTTAGCGCGCTTTTCATTTGGAATTGATTTTGTCCATCTGTCACTACAACTTTCAAAGGCATTATATTAATTTATTTGGTGTCTACGTCACTTTATTTTTTTAGCTGTTTTTACAGAAATTTTACTCATAACAATGTTAACTCTTTTGAGCATATTGAGAAATTTTTCTTTATCTTTATAATTTCCCAATGCATTTTTACTTTTTTTAATATATGACTTACTACGAATTCTAAATTTTGTCGTTTTCAACGGATCTCCACGTTTCGGCACTCACAGGGTCCAAAAATCATAAAATTTTGTAGGTGTCTGTCTGTCTGTATGTCTGTCTGTATGAACGGTTACCTGAATGTTGTAGCCACACTAACTTTTGAAGGATTTAACGAATCAACTCAGCTTTTAATAAACTTTTTAAGGATCCTAAAATAAAGGTTAAGTTCGTTAACCAGATATTTCCAACAAAAATTAAAAATTGTAGAGCATTTTCAAAATTTGAAAAAAATTTTTTTTACAAGTTTCTTTTGGATGAGAGAGTGTCTTGAAAATTACCCTAATGAAATTTTTTATTTTCATCAAAATTCAAAAAGTTATATATTTATCAAACTTTTGAAAATTTCCAAAAAATAGAACAAAAAATATTTTTCTGATAGATTAAAAAATTTCAATCAAAATTTTCACTAGATATAAAACATATTTCAAAACTATCCTCATAAAATTTTTTGATTTGATCAAAATTCAAGAAGTAAGAGCATTTTCAAATGTGGAAAAAAAAATTTCCGTTAAATTTTGTTTGCATCCTTTTATTTTTTAAAAGCAATCGTCTGTATGACCTAGCTGTTAAGCGCGAAGCGCGAGTATCGCAATGAGAATGTAATCGTCAAGGCCGTAGGTGGTTTGAGAACCCTCTTCAAAGTCAAATTGAAAAAAACATGTTTAATTTCACTTTATGATTGTAGTTTATGAGGGGCTTCAATATAGGTACATCTTGATTTGTGCGTATCCATTAACAAACAACCGATCCTGATATTATATTAAATTGATTTAATTCTTGTAGTATTTTATCACGACTAAACTGAACTATGAAATAATTGTTTTATTTTGATGTCTTTAAGTTTCTCTCTAAAAAAAGTGGTGTAACTAAATGTCTCGAAAATCGCTGCTAACAATTTGTTGCCAACTGTTGATTTAATTTATAATCGTTATGGTGGCGAAATATTTAATTTTTCTTGCAAACACAGATTTTAAATTATCTACTTTGACGAAAGAATAAAATTTAATATAATTAAATAACAAGAATTATATATTGCCGTTAATTCTTTAACACCGAGGGCTTGATAATTCAAATTTTTTTCGTACAACCGATATTAAGATCTGAAAAATGTCTAAAGAATGGATTAAATTTCAGAATATTTCATAATATATCTTTGGGTTTTGGAAAGTTTTTTAAATTTTCAACGTTTCCCAAGTAATAATTTCTAGAGGCTATGTAAAGAATTTGAAAAGATTTCAGAGACTTTCACAGAATATCTATAAATTGTATACGATTCAAAAAGATTTAAAAGCATTTTGAGAAATTAAAAAAAAATGCAAGCCGAGAATTTATACATACTGTCAACCGCCGTAATCATGGATAAAAATTCGCGAATGTTTCAGATCGCGGCGTCGCCAAAAATAAAAAAATTTACTCATATTTTTTGTGACATATAGAATTATTCTTAAGAATCTCCTTAAGATATACTGTAAATTTTATTCAATCTAAAAAATCTTCGAAGTTATTAATAATTAAATTTTGATCCATATTTACACTCCCTGTGGGATAATTATGAAACCAAATTTTCGTTTTTAAATAGAATAGTAAAATAGCTAATAAAATAGCCCTATTCAGTGCGTTACAACTTAGTATTTGAAATATGGAAACATTTAATAATCGCGCTCATAGCGCGTGTTTGTTGGCTAGTGTCTTGCTCGGAATCTGTGTTTTGGTTCATAGTTGATGAAAGTGGTTGTATAACCGATGGTCTGGTAAGAATCTATATTTCTTATAAATATATACGAAAATAAATGTTATATTCTTTCAATATTACTATTTTGCATTCGCATTGTTATGAGATACATGAATTGAGGAAAATAAAGTTGGCTGAGGGAGACGTGACGATTGTTAGACCTCCCCAGGCGCTAAACAAACGTCAAATTATGATGGTGTATAATCACAAAGGGCACGAGGATCTGAAGCAATTTTTTAACAGCTAATAGCCAGTAACCGATAACTATCAGTAACCGGCTGTGCTCGGGAGAGATTTTCTGCAGTTTTCCTTACCCTTGGCTGAACGTCCAAACAAATGCGAGCGCATCTTATAAAAATCCTGCTGCAGACGGTATGGGGAAGATAGTATGGATATGGGTATTTCAATATATACAAATTTCTAAGAATAATGTAAATTTGAGTAATAGCATAAAATAAAGTCTTTGCTTCATCAATAATTTCTTTTTTTGAGTTATTTCAAGTATATATCCCCGTATTGCACATTTAGGTATGAGTTATTGCTAATTTTCTTCCTAGGCAAACCATTTTAAGATAAAATCTAGATCCAGGTTGATATACGCAGTAAAGTCGGCAAAAAACATCCTGTTTTCGCGTAGTGGATTCTTATAGTAGGTAAAAATGTTATTTGCCCAACAGTAGTAAGCCCTCCGAATTCTAGTTTGATCAGATAGTATCTTCTGTTCTATGTATGGATTATAAAATTCCAATTTTTGAAGATTCATGAAAAACATACCTATGACCCAAAAAATGATGTTAAATTTTTTGTAGGTTTAATTTCTGAAGGTAAATAATGAAATATATCAATATATTAGAACATTCTTGGAATGTGCAGGAAAAACAGTTTCTTGATTGTGTTAACTGCACATTTTGTTGGAAAAATTTAAAACTGTCCATGTGATTCGTAGTTAGTATGATTAAAATCTCTTCTCTACCCTGACCATCCCTGAAGGTATCTTATTTATCGTATATATTTGATTTACTTTGATTTATTCTATTTGAGATTGAATTTAAAATAATGAAATAATAAAGAGAACTCACAATATATAAATTAAAGAACCTCTAAGCAGGTGTAGGGGCACGCATCATAGCTTGTCTTGTTGTATGTCATAAACCCCTTGTGGCATTAGAATGATATGAAATTTTAATTGTATTACGCTTTTTAATTTTAATAATGAATTAAATAAAATAAATGCGATATTTTGAAAAAAGGTTTTCAACTGATGGGAACATTTTATTTCAACGACGTTTTGCTTGAAGTTAGTTAAGACACACCGTACCCATATGTTCTCTGACTATTCCACGCTATATTATCAATATGATCCTGAATGAATTTTCCCGGGTAATAATGCAGGATGAGAAAAAATGGCATGAGAAGACCTAAACCTAGTTGGTGGAGACCAAGACCTGCCAGGAGAAAGAGGAGGAGAAGTTCTGGCAGAAGACTCATTTCTCTCGGAAGGATTAGGAGGTGCGTAAGGTGAAACATCTGGAATAGAATTGTGATTTGTTGAACACTCAGACTGTGAACTCAACACTGCAACAAGAAAGAGAGGATTACATTCTTTTTTGAAGTAGATACTTTTATTCTATTATATATGATAATTCCTTTGTGGCAATATTTTGCCGTACCAATATAAAAAAGAACTTGAATAAGTGACTTTGCGATCACGGTTTGTTCTCCTATACCTTGTGATGGTAACGTCGACCCAAATGAAAATGAAACTCGCGTAAAATTTTGGTTAGTATAAAAGTATTGTGTGACACGTTGATTCCGGCCGATTGAAATTATCCTCATTTCGCACACATTCAAATAGACTTCGGAAAAACAACAATAATGGGAGAGTGCGAATTATCTCTGACAAATTGTTATTTGCGAATAGCTTAAAAATATACTACGGATATGATAGACAATTTCCAAGTGTTGTTCTTTTTTAAAACAAAGAAGAACACTTGGAAATTGTCTATCATATCCTGAAAACGCGTGAAGATTTTTGAAGTCTTTATTGGCTTGAATTAAAGATAAGGCTCCCCTTTTTCAAAATTCCGTGATTTTTATAGATTTTCATGAAAACGCGTAAAGATTTTGGAAGTTTTATTGGTTTGGATTAAAGATAAGACTTCCCCTTTTCAAAATTCCGCGACTATCACAGATTTTCCCACTCGTGTCTCGTTGTCTCATTTAGAATCAAATTTTTTCGAATTGACGGGTTTAATTAACGACTCCGTGTTCTCATATATTATCACATTGATTTTATCAATTAGGTGGGTCATACGTGAGCGGAAAAATCTGGGAAAGTCGTGGAATTTTGAAAAAGGGAAGTCTTATCTACAATTCAAGCCAATAAAACTTGAAAAATCTTCACGAATTTTCAGGATATGATATACAATTTCCAAGTGTTCTTCCTCTTTAAAAATAAAAAAGGAGAACACTTGGAAATTGTCTCTCATATCCTCAAAAGGCGTAAAGATTTCGGAAGTTTTATCCTGATAGACATGATAGATATGATATGATAGACAATTTCCAAGTGTTCTTCTTTAAAAAAAAAAGAAAAAAAGAACACTTGGAAATTGTCTATCGCATCCTGAAAACGCGTGAAGATTTTTGAAGTTTTATTATGATAGACATGATAGATATGAAACGATGGACAATTTCCAAGTGTTCTTCTTCTTAAAAAAAAAAGAAGAAAACTTAAAAATTGTCTATCATATTCTGAAAACGCGTGTAGATTTTTGAATAGACATGATAGATATGATATGATAGACAATTTCAAAGTGTTATTCCTCAAAAAGAAAGAAGAACACTTGGAAATTATCTATTATAACGTGAAAACGCGTGAAGATTTTTGAAGTTTTATCATGATAGACATGTTAGATATGATATGATAGTCCATAGCGCACTGGGATAATGGGATACTTGGATTTCATACGTATTAGATATGGTCCAACTACACGTCGTGACATTGAAGATTGGATCAACACTCAACGGAGATTCAAAACTAAAAAAATTCAAAAAGGGAAATTGACATATCAGAGGAAACTTTTAAATTTTGAAATCAGCAATATAGTTGATAGGATTCAGAAACTATGCCATTTTTTAATTATTCAAAATTTAGATTAGACAGAAAAATTACTGATAGTTCAATTACTAATTTTCTAAACTCACAGGAATCTAGTTCACACAGACTAAAGTATGAACTGAGAGATGTTCACATTAACAAATTTAACTTACTCAAAAATAGATTTGTGAGAAATGAAAGTGAATATAGAGAATTAAGATTAAGTGATTTGAAAATTTATCCAATGTTACAATTCCAGATGAGGTAGCTGAAACCTTGGCTTTGGGAAATAAATTTGGTATTCCGTATAACTCAAACGAAATTCCATCGAATAACATCATTGCAAATATGTATCGAAAAATGTATAAAAAATGTTGAAAAGGAAAACAAAAAATCAAATGTTAGAAAAGTGATCACAGATCACAGCTAATAGGGATGATTATAATAAGACAGTTGAAAATCTTTCACAAAACAACATATTATACAAAAAAGTTAACACCAGATTAGTTCCAACCATTAAAGATAAATGGAACGATATTATATCAGGATGGGAAAATAAGAGTTATATAAATGAGAATTTCGCTTATCGTTTGAAAAATCATGGAAGTGTTATGGTCAAGGCTTAAGCTCTACCTAAAGTTCACAAGCCTGACCTAAAATGGAGATTGATAGTATCTTTCATTAGACCACCTACTTATAGCCTATTTTAAAGTGAAAACTAAAAATATACATTCACCTAGTACCCACTCATTATTATCTTTAGATGTAATTTCTATGTTTGATAACATTCCGTTAGACTTACTTTCTGATTGCATAGAAGGAGATTACCCTGGTCATCAATCGCTAGGTTTCCAGGAGCCCCGTTTATGTCGTGAGCTGGCAAGTTCGTGACGACTTCCTTATTAACTAAAAAATTAATTTAATTGCGATTCAAATTTGAAAAACTCACGTTTCCATTGAATTTATTTAATAACATGGTGTCTAGGCCGAAGGTGGTCAAAAAAATGTCTAAATTTTAATTTCCGTGAAATATCATAATTGAGACTTTGGAAAAGAGAATTTTAGAAATGAAACAGAAATTTTGGAAAATAATTTCTATTCTGATTTCGAAGTAGAAGAAAAAAAAGCTCTGTATTAATTCAGAATTACAATTATTTCGTAAAATTTTAAAATTCGTTCTTTAAATTGAAAATTAATTTTCCTAGCAGAAAATTAAACTTTTCCATTTTTTGATGTTGTTCAAAATCCACCTTTTTTTTGTTAAAGATTCAACTGTTTCACTGGAAATGCACAAATCTGTTAATAATCGAACGTGTTTAGTTGAAAATTGATATTTTCATTTGAAAATTCATTCATTCAATTAAATATTCTACTATTTCGTTAAAAAAAAATGTTTAATTAAAAATTAATTTTTTAAACTGAAAACGTAACTACTATTCTTTGCTAAATTCATAATTTTTTTAAAGGTTTAACTATCTCGTTGAAAATTTTTGCATTTTCTTGAAAATTCCGCAATCTCGATCATTTTTGTGTGGTTTGTTTAAAATTACCTTTTTTAGTTAAAAATTCATTCAAATATTTCAAATATATATATGTATTGAAAATATATATATAGTAAATTTATTATTCTTCTTGTTTGGAAATGCATCTGTTTGGTGAAACATTCAACAATTTGTTTGAAAATTAATTTTAGTTAGTTTAAACTTTTTTTTCAACTGAAAATTTCACCATTTTATTTTATGTTGGAAATTTATCTTTTTTAGTTAGAAATTCAAGTATTTGTTTAAAAATTCATTTGTTCCGTTGAAAGCGAATGATCAAAAGATTTTCAGTGATTTCAACAGATATCAATATATATCACAAGAATAGAAAACATTTCTAATTGTTATGCGTAATTTCGAACAATTTGAGAGGGTTTCAAGTTAATTTAAATGACTTCAATTAAATGCAAATTGAGAGTTGCTCAAAATACTTTACGAGATTTCTTAATTGAAACAAATAGAAAATATTACAATTGCTTTTACGTGCTTAGAATAATCTTAACACGATTTTTAGGAAATATAAAATAATATAATGTGAAGTCCATGTGACTCCGAATAGAAAAGTATACACGTATATAAAGAGATTCAATAGAGCTTTTTCTAAGTTAAATAAATAGAAAATATTGTATACTCAAGCCAATTCAGAGTAACTCTTTGTATCGTTTTTAATACAAATACCCTCTTATACTTTTACATAAATGTTATATGCCACAGTACAAATATTTATAATCCCAATGATTTATTTAAAGTCTTGAAGATAAGTTGTAATTTAAAAATTTTCTACATTATATTTTGACTTTTGACAGTATATTCAGAATATTATGGTAGATAGAAAAATAAACTATATGGTCAAAATTGAAAACTTATTGCAGCAGCAATTTATTATTTTTTTTATTAGCAGGAATATTTTTAACGAATGAAACTATATTGCTCATAAACATGAAATCAACAAAGCAATAAAATTATTATTCTTGAATTCTTCTTGGCGGGAAAAAGTTTTTTCATCTCCTTCAACAATAATATACATAGACATAAGGCACATAACTTCGAAGTAAACATTTTATGACGATACCGCAATAAATACCGAACACTATTTTCAAGTATTTGAAAAAAACTTATTCTTAGCTAATTAAAAATTTCAAAATTAAATTATATGTATATATGTTTTGGTTTCGATTCCTTTGGAACAGAACTGAAGGGCCTATGATAAAGCCACCAAACGCGTCTTCGGGTTGCGAAAAGAGGGTCCCTCTACCAATATTATTTGTAATCTTTTTAAATCTTTGTTAAATCTTCTAACAAATGTTGATATCGTTTAAAACCTTTGAAATGTTTTGAAATTTTTTCAAATCTTTATGAAATCTTTGAAATATTTGTGAAATCTTTCTTTATTCTTTATTTGTGAAAACTGTTCAATTCGTTTGAAATTATTAGTCTTTTGAAATCTTCTAAAAAATTTTGATATCGTTTAAAATATTTGCAATGTTTTAAAATCTGTTGTACTGCACCCTTGTTGAAATCTTTGAAATTCTAGTATACTTTTGAAATCATTATGAATTTTTTATGAAAACTTTGAAACTTTTGCGAAATCGTTCAATATCTCCAAAACAATTTTAAAATTATTTAAAAGCTTTGAAATGTTTTGAAGTACGGTTAAAAATTTAAATTTCTTAATTAATTATTATTATTAATCAAAAAAATTTTAATCTTTGTGAAATGTTCGAAATCTGATGTATACGCCTTTTTCAAATCTTTGAAATCCTTGAAATCTTTATGAAATGTTGGAAATCTTTGGGACATTTTTGTGAAAACTTTTTAATCAAGTATTCACGCCATTTTTGAATCTTTGAAATCCTTCAAATCTTTGAAGTCTTTTGAAATATTCGTGAAATCTTTGGGAATATTTTTAAATCTTTTAAATTCTTGAAATCCTTATGAATTCTTGGAAACATTTGTGAAATCTTTCTGAAATATTTTGTATTCGTTTGACATCACTGGAATATTTGTAATATTTGTGAACTCTTTCTGAAATTATTTGTAATCTTTTTAAATCTTTGTTAAATCTTCTAACAAATGTTGATATCGTTTAAAATCTTTGCGAAATTTGTTGAAATTTTTGAAATATTTGTGAAATCTTTCTTTATTCTTTGTTTGTGAAAACTTTTCAATTCGTTTGAAATTATTAAAGTCTTTTGAAATCTTCTAAAAAATTTTGATGTCGTTTAAAATATTTGCAATGTTTTTAAATCCCCCCACCCTCATTACCGTTACTTAACATTTTTTGTATTATGTTTCAAAACATAATAGACGTTTTCTAAATTTAAAAGAGTTTTTTTTTGTCTAGAAATAAATAAAACAATATTTATATGTGACACTAAATGTTTTTGCAATATTTTTTTAATCATACAATTATTGAAGTTACTCAATGTAAGTACTAATTGAAATTCACCAATTTAAAGCTTTTTTCAATACCATAAAGAACACAAAATAATATTGATAATAATACAATATACAAATTTCAAATAACTATTTATTTTTTAAAAGATTTTGAATATTAATATAATTCTTGGGAAATTCTTGAGACAGTTAAAAAAGATTTTTGAATATTTTAGATGTGTAAAAATATTTCAAATGTTTTAAATTCGTAAAAATATTTTTAACTGACTCGATTTTTTCTTGTAATTTTGAAAAATAATTCAAAATGTTACAAACTTGCTTTATAATCTTCTAATTTTTTTCAGGAATTTAAAAAAAATGTTGTTATCCGTTTGAAACCCCCCATTTAATGTTACGTAATATGCGAACGCCCCCTAAGTTTAAACTCTACATCTGAAAACAGTAAATCATTAATTGTACACGCGATATAAATTATGAAGTGAATATTAGAGTTCATAGTTTTTTAATATAGAGTTCAAAATAGTAGAAACTCTACTACCTCATTGTTATGAACAAATTATATTTTTGGCGATTATGATGCGAAGACTTCCCATAGTATTCACGAGGTTCTCTCCTTTCAATGGCTATCACATACAAAATAAATGACCCAGCTTGTTCAAAATTCAGCAGTAGTCTATTCATAGATGGCGTTAAAGGGACCAGTGGTGCATTTGAAATTAATGCGCAAAAAATTCAAAAAGTCACTGATTTAACAAACAGCCCTCGTAGATTTTTAGATTGGCCTAGAATTCCCGTGCTACTCATTTAAATAACACGTTCGTTCTGCAAAACTGCTCGGACCCAATTTACGACTGTAAAAGGAAAATTGAAAGTACTTAACAGGGCGACCGAAAAACAATTTTTGAAATTCCCTAACTTTTCCCTGACCAATTTTTCATTTTCCCTGACCATTAATATTCAAAGATCAGAATATTAATCTTGTAACATTTTTAACATAGAATTTTTTATAATTGGAACAAAACAATAAAATTTCAGAATAATATTTTCAAAATTTTATATTCATTTATTTCAAGTAAAGAAAGGTTACTTTTCTACTATGAAGGATGAATTTTTAATCCAAAAGGACAAATTTTCATCAAAACAGTTGAATTTTCGACTGAAAAAGAAGACTTTTTGAAAAAGTAGTTCATTATTAACAAAAATTATTATTTTTCCAACAAAATAGATGAATTTTTAATCAAATAGCTGAATTTTAAACCTACAATGATGACTTTTTAATAAAATGGTCGAATTTTCAAACGAAAAAGATTAAACTTCAACTAGAAACAGTTTAAACTTTGAATCAAATAATTAAATATTTTTAAAATAATTAAATTTTCAAAAAAATAGTTGAATTTTTAACTAAATGCTTGAATTTTCTACCTGCAAAGATGAATTTTCAACCATTAGTTAAATTATCAAACAAAGAAGTTAAATTACAACTATAAGCAGTTGCGTTTCCAATCAAATAGTTCAGTTTTTAGGTAAAATGTTTCATTAACAACCAAATAGTTGAACTTTAAAGAAAAGGTAGCAATTTTCAACAAAATAGTTCAACTTTTAACAAAATAATAAAAATTTTAAACGAAATAGTTGACTTTTTAACCAAATGGTCGAATTTTCAAACAACAAAGATTAAACTTCAACCAAAGTCAGTTGCATTTTTAAACAAATGATTGAATTTTTTAATATTAATTTAATTTCCTACAAAATATTCCATATATAGCTGATCAAATTACCGTAAATTACCGAAAAGTTTCATAAATGTCCAGAAATTTATGGAAAATTTTGAATCGAGAGGAGAAGCATCGTCTTGATGATTGTGCGCTTTCCCCGAAGGCATCCAGCTTCCTACACGCGAATAGCGCTGCTGTAAATAATCGTCATCCGCTCTCAATGAACTCGTTATAATCCCCAGTAGGCATTATGTGATGACGAGCACATAGCACTGAAAATAAAAAATCATTATTTTAAATCTAGAGGCTAATTAGTTCAATTTTGAATCTATCTTCTTTAATTTGTTTTTCACATTATAGAAATTTAAATCAGGAAAGAAAACGACATGTTTTCATGATTTAATCAAGATACAACAATTGGAAAATAAGTACATATTTGTTCTTTTTGCGAGAAGTTGTTTCATTTATAGCATTACATGTCTTATTTCACTCAAAATTTTGTCTTTAGCACCCCTAATTATCATGCCACGTTTTCATCATGCGACGACTTTTCCAACTCAAAAAAAGGGTCGATTCCCACGTCTATTTGAGCTTGAGGAAATGTCCACTTCGACCCAAAATATCATGCCACAACTTTTCCAACTCGAAAAAGTGTCTGTCTCATCCCAGAATATCATGCGACTTTTTCAAATCGAAAAAAACGTCTATTTCAACGTCGATTTTAAGGTCTATTTGAACTCGAGAAAATATCCACTTCGACCCAAAATATCATGCCACCCCTTTTTCAACTCGAAAAAACATCTGTTCCATCCTAGAATATCATGCGACGACTTTTCCAACTCGAAAAAAACGTCGATGACCATGTCTATTTGAGCTCGAGAAAATGTCCACTTCGACCCAAAATATCATGCCACCCCTTTTCCAACTCGAAAAAATGTCTCTTTCATCCCAGTATGTCATGCGACTTTTTCAACTTGAAAAAAACTTCGATTCCAATGTCTATTTGGTCTCTAAAAAACGTCCACTTCAGGCCAAAATATGATGCCACCCCTTTTCCAACTCGAAAAAACATCTGTCCCATCCTAGAATATCATGCGACGACTTTTCAAGAATCAGACTTGGTAGAACCTGAGTTCGAACTTGAAATCCTAAGAAACTTAAGATTAGAAATGAATTTATGAGTAATATGGTGAGCTGAAAAACACTTTTTCGGGTAGCGGATTCTAACAGTGGGTTAAAAATTTATTTGCACAACACTAGTAAGCCCTCCAAATTTTACTTCGATGGAATAATATCTTCTGTTCTTCAGTTGAAATTATTATTTTTGAAATAATTGAGATATATAATCATAAAGTTTCGAAAAGGAGTTTAGTTTCTTCACCAGAAACTAGCTTTTTTCAACAGAAATCATTATCAAGACTCCCAATCCTTAACAATTTTAGTTTATGTTGGCAATTCACACAAAAGTCAGTTATTTAAAAAAAAAAAATACAATTCAGATTTCAACGGACATTCACAAATTTAAAAGATTTCAAGTTATGCTGGCAATTCACACCAGAAATCGGTTATTTTAAGCGAAACAAATTAGGTTCAGTGAAAAATTTAAAATCTCAAAGAATTTCATGTTAACATTTTTCATCGAATATTAATACTTTTGAAAATACAAAGGTTTCATTTTTTGAGTACATGAATGTACATGTACATGAATTACTTATAAATTTCAAAGTAAAGATGTTTCAAAGTGGTTGTAAATAAATAACAAAAAAATTAGCATCAGACTTCATTCTAGTTTTGGATATGAATATCCCTTAATCAGGCAAATACATCAAACTTGAATAATTATGAACTTCTTAATTCCAATCGGTTCACCAGAATTCTGCCAAACCGACTTCCAATAAACAAAGGACCATCTTCATTAACCAGCAAAAATTCCGAGATAACACTCCTGGTAATGACGTTTATTGCGGGAGAATCGGACCACCAACTCTTGCCAATAATTACTATACCATTCCATTCTAAATTAAATTGTGTTTTTCCGGAGTCTTCCTCCCATGTGTCAACTCTCGTAAGGTAAGGGTAGTTTAGACAGTGTAGTGAGAACAGTTTCCAGTTTTAACTCTTCAAAATTATGGAAATTTGAATTGTAAACCTTTTAAATTGAAGAGTTTTTGGTATTGACCATTTATAATTAAGAGTGATGCAGGTTTTGGGTTTAAAAAAAAATTCGGTGCTTTTCTTGCCAAATTACATACAACTTTCGAAATTGCTTCATTTAAATTCAAGAATTTCTATTTATATATCTATAGAGATTTGTCCTTTAATGTAATACATTAAACAATGATTGTGAAAATCGCCCGGTGGAGTTTTCTACTAATGTTTATAAATTTATCGCATTATTTATGCCGATGTGTATAGCTTTGTGGTGTAAATTAGGCTACAAAAGAGAATTTGGAGAATCCGAAGATCCCGAATATGGAAGAAATTAATTTTGCCGTCGTTCCGAAAGACCCAGCTATGAAAGCTTTATGGCAAAAAGCTTTAATTGTGAAATATTTTACTGTGAAAGCTAGCTAGTTCGTTTACAGTAATCATTTTTTTAAGGAAAACATTCTTTACGTGAAAATCCTAAACAATAATTATTTACAAATAAAACATAAGATTTTTTTTTTTTTTAATGAACTGTATTATTATTTATCTTCATTCACTATTCGTAAAAAAAAATCGGTTTGTTTTCCCCTCAACAAGTGCAAATAAGAAGTTAATGTAGTGAATGTTCTATTTGAGTAGGATACAAAAAAAGTGACGTTTATTTCAGGAACAAATTAGAAGGCTAAGCAATGTATGATTTTGTCACCTGATTTGCACCCCGGAGCGATACATTTTGGCATAATTAATATGTAACAGAAAAAAAATGACAGTCAGTAACCTATGTCCAATTCCAAATTCTCTTCCTACACATCAATTGTGGAATAAGTTCGATTTGCCATTTTAAAGCTTTCTTATCTTTACAAAGCGCTGAATTTCAGTACCACAGGCAGCGATTTCGGACTATTTTTAACTTTCTTCATTCCATTAACAAGTTCACTGTTTTTGGCTGAAAATTAATTTTTTAAATTGAAAATTGAACTATTCCAGTTGAAGATTAATTATTTTTGTTAAAAATTCATTTCGTTGGTTAGAAGCTTAACTACTTAATTAAAAACTTTTGTTTTGCTGAAAAATTAATTTTTCAATTTGAAAATTCAACTATTCCATTTTTGACTGAAAATTCAACTATGTACTCTGGTAAAAGTTGAACCACTTTGTTCAAAATGAATTTTTTTGTTTCCAAAATTCATCTCTTGGATTCAAAATGGAACTATTTTATTGAAAATTGGTTTCTTCGGTTAAAAATTAATTTTTTAAATTAAAAATTTATCTATCGCAGCTAAACTACTTCGTTAAACCTGATCCTTTTTGTTAAAAAACTAATTTTTCATTGAAAAATGTAACTCCTCCATTTTCGGCTAAAAATTTATTTTTTATATCGCAAATTGAATTACTTGCGTAAAAATTGAATCAATTTGTTAAAAATTATTGTTTGTTTGAAGATTCATCCCTTAGGTTGAAAATTCAATTATTTTATTTAAAATTTGTTATTTTTTATTTAGAATTAATTTTTTGCCTGAAAATTTAACTTTCATTTTTTGTTGAAAATTTATCTTCTTAGTTAAAACTTCGTCTCTATTGGTAGAAAATTAATATTTTTGGTTAAAATTCATATTTTCGGGTTCAAAATGCAACTTTCTTATAAAAAGTTCGTTTCTGGCTTGCAAATTTAGCAATTTGGATGAAATTTGTTTTCTGTCTTGTCTGAAAAAGCTTTGTTTATTAACGGTTCGTCTTTTTGATTAAGAAAGTTGAACCTTGGGATGAAAGTTAAACTACTTTGTCAAATATTCTTTTTTTTTAAGTTTTATCATTTTATTTGAAAATTCATCTCTCTGCTTGAAAATTTGTTTTGTTTGGTTGAAAATTCAACTGTTTTGTTGAACATTTGTCTATTTGGACAAAAAATTCGTCCTTTTAGATTTAAAACCACAAGAGCCCTCGTCTGGGACTCATGAATCTGCACAACTAGGAGATGCTTGATGCCTCCTACTGTGTCCTCTTCCTGAGGCCTATCGTGCCTGGCGATTTTCGGGTAAAAAATTAAATTTCCAACAAAAAAAGAAAGTGAATTTTCAACTAAAAAAAGAAAGCATTTTCAACCAAAAATGGAATAGTTAAATTTTCTGTTAAAAAAATTAATTTTCTGCTAAAAAGAAGCGAATTTGTCAATAAAATACTTTAATTTTCAGCCGTAGAGATGAATGTTTAATCACTAAAATAATGAATCTTCAACCAAAAAAATTACTTTTTAACAAAGTAGTATAATTTTGAACAAAAAAATATGAATTTTCGACAAAAAATTGAATAGTTGATATTCCAGAAAAAAATTTTAATAATAAATAAGAACTAGTTGAATTTTAACAAAAAAGATGAATGTTAAATTAAATACTTCATTTTTAATTTCAAAAATTAATTTTCGAATTAGTTTTCGCTGTAAAACAATAGAAAACTTTTGAAAACATGTACTTCGAAACGTTCTTTCAGTAAACAATAATGTTATGTTTCTGACATTCAGAACTATGCAAGAAAAACTGACCGTACTTGAGATAATCAATTTTTTCTTTTCAAACTGAAAAACTGATACCTTGATTTGATTTTACGAATATACTATAAACTTTTATTGATAATTGGTATCAAAAAAGCTATTTTTCATATATTAAATTTGAATGTTCGCAGAATTCAGACTCGATCAGATCGCGAACTCTGGTGAGTGGTCTTTTCACTTCAACCAACAGCTAGCTTCACTTCGTTGAGTGCTAAGGGGGAAAACAATGGCACGATTAATCTTTGATATTAGCAAAATAGGTCCATTGTTTTCTTTTCAGCACTCAACGAAGTAAAGTTAGCTGGTGATTGAAGTGAAAATACCTAATTAGATATCTCAAGTTGTGACGTCAGCTGGCATGATGTTTGCACGCCTGCATCTGGAAGCCCTAAGCCTCTAACAATCAGCCACTCTGCGTTCAACATAGCTGCCATGAATTCTTCAGGTTCAGAGAAAAGCTGCTGTTCAACTCAGGTGGAAGGGTGAATCAACCACTTCCCACACAACAATAATAACAACTGTGAGATCCTGTGAGGTTGGCTGCATTGGATGTCTGCTGTCACCAGGGACTAAAAAGAGGAGATTTTTCTGGCGCATGCGTGGTGGACGGGTTTCTCACACGAAAAAGAGCGTTCGGAAAAACAGGAGCCAGCGGCCATGGATAATCTGCGTGCTGACCCAAGTCAGCCCCACCCCTGGACCATCGATTAGCGGCAGGCGACGAAGGCTTGCGTGAAAGCTAGCGCATGCTGACTGTGCGCCACCATGCTGCGAGAAACCAAACTTGGCAGTCGTCCTTCTCGTTCGACCGTCCTCTCACTCAGCAGTTCTACGCTCAATACGCGAGTGGCGCTCCGACTATTATGAGAGGGAACACGGAGAAGCCACTCTGCGAAATGTCATTCGTAATTCCAAGCTACAAGTGATTACCTCATGATGACAACAAACAAGCATTTTTAAAAACCAACAAAGTGAAATTTCACTAAACAAAAGGAATCAAAAATGAAAGGACGATCAAAAGGAGGACGGCTTCTGCCAGGTAGGCCCTTTTAAAATCTGTCACGTCTCGTGCAATAACTTCTTTCGTTTCAACGTCGTGCGCCGAACTGGTAGGCACACGCCGTTGAAATTTGTTGGTTGCTGACTTCGTGCAAGGTCATTTTTTTCGACTCGGGTCGCCCTTATGATAATGTGAATTCTGTGGTAAATTCTGGGTCATCATGGAGCCCCGCGCGTGCGGTGTAATTCTGATTTCCGTTCAAATTCAAAGAAAAAAAGAAGATAGAACAATGTAATTAGTAATCTATACTGTCAAGTGGTCACTTAAACAACTCTATATAAAGAACGTTCAGTCGGTGTCAGAAGCACGAGATACGTGATGATAATGCGTTCGTTGAAGCCGAAGGAGCTTTAACAAAAGAGAATTCACAATCACCAGTTGTCAATGCTTCAAAAAGGCATCTTTTTTGGTTAAAAATTTAACTGTTTTTCGACACATTTGCCTTCTTTGAACCAAAATTCCTTTTGGATTGAAAATTTCTCTTTTATGACAGCAAGGTCATCTTTTTTGACTGTAAATTAATTTTTCGTGGATAAAAATTTAATTTTTGGTAGAGAATTTAATTGTTTTGTTGAACACTCGCCTTTTTGGATAAAAAGTCAATCGTTCAGGTTTAATCTCTTTTAATTGAAAATTCTACTACTTATTCAAAAATTCAATGATTTTGTTGAAAATTACCTTTTTTTTGATAATTCATCTCTTTTGATTATAAGTTCAACTATTTGGTTGTAAATGAGTCACATTTATTATCTAATGATTTTTGTATGAATATTTCAAGTTTTAAAGCTTGAACAATGTTGGATTATGTTATTCTCTTTTGTTGGAAATAGAAATTTTCATTAAACAATCATTAGATTTCAAAGCAGATTCATAAGGTTTTAACAATTTTAGGTTACGTTGGCGTTTCACATCCAAAACTGGTATTTTAAAAACGAAAACCATTATGATTTGAACAAGACTTAAAAAATCTGAACAATTTTGGTTTATGTTGTTGTTTTTCGCCGAAAATTGGCACTTTGAATAAAAAAAAACGTTTATTTAAAAAATTTCGAAGAATATTTACAATTTTTAAAAAAATTGACATCACATACATTCTTATATTCCTCTTTTTTCTACAACCTCAGTTTTGTTAAAAAATTTCAAACCAAGAATTAAAATTATCAACTTGTATAAATTGAATATCGGCCATAAAAAACACTTCAGTGACCTCTAACTATTCTTTCAAAATCTGAAAAAATACAGTTGAGGACACTTAAAATACACAAAACTCATCCCCCATTTTGACTCCTATATATAATAATAATTAGGAAGAAATTTGACTTGTAATTCAAGCCCGACTATAATATCTCAAAATTAATTTAGACATTTATTTTTGCAATCGATAAGAAAAGAATTCATGGTGGTCGTTTCAATAAAAAAAAATTAATGTCTCGAACTCTTGAAGAAAAAATTTTTTCCATTCGAAGTTATAAAAACTGAACTGCCTAATTATTTTTTAATTCAAATTTTCAATAATTTACACGTGGAAAGTAAAACATTTTAACACTTTGCAATCGAAAATTTTTCAATTGAATGCCAATGCTCTAAATTGCAGAATATATCAATGAATTTGTGAATTTTCAAAATTATATCATTTTAAGCAATTTTAAGTTAGAAAAATTCGAAATTGAAAGATTACCATTTTTTAACTGAACACTATTTCATTTAGTTGTTAAATTTATAATTCCATTTTAAGTCTTCACAAATTGCCTACAAAGATGAATTTTCAACCAAATAATTAAATTTTCAACGAGCTAACTTCAAGGAAAGAAGACGATTTTTCAACAAAATAGTTAAATCCTTAACCAATTAGATGAATTTTCAATAAAGAAGATTGAATGTCTACCCAGGTAGAAAAATTGTCAGAAAAGTAGTTAGGTTTTCCACGTAAAAAGTCGAACTTTTTTAGAAAACACTAGATTTTCAAACCAGAAAAAACGATTTTTTAACAAGAAAGTTAGTTTTCAATTAAAGAGTATGAATTTTCAACTGAAAAAGGTAAATTTTCAACTAAAAGGTAATCCCTGAGTTTTATGTTTGAAAACCCAATTTTTAAGAAAAGAAAAACGATTTTTAATCCAGTAGAATTCAACTAGAAAAGACGAATTTTTAAACAGAATAGTTGAATCCTCCACCAAAATGATGAATTTTTAACAAAACAGTTAATTTTTAACCACAAAGAATTAATTTTTAACCAAGAAGAATAATTTTATAGAAAAAAGACGAATTTTCATCAAAATATAAAGAATTCTAAAGAATTACAAAGAGATATTAGGAATTCTAACGAGGATTCTGAAGAATTCTGAAAAATTGTAAAGAATTTCACATAATTGTAAAGAATTTCAAAGAATTGTAAGGAACTCCAAAGAACTCTAAGGAATTCTAAAGAATTTTTGACGAGTCCCAGAGAATTATGAAAAAATCCAAAGAATTATGGAAAGTTCCAAAGAATTTGTAATGAATTCCAATGAATTCCAACTATTTATTATGGATTTTGAAGAATTCTAAAGAATTTCAAAGCGTCCTAAAGAATTCCAAAGAAAATTAAAAAATATTCCCAAGAATTGTGAGGAATTTCAGAGAATTGGAAATAATTTCAGAGAATTGTAAAGAATTCCAAAGAATTTGTGACAAATTTTAATGAATTCCAAACATTTATTATGTATTCCGAAGGATTGTAAAGAATTCATAAAAGTTCTGAAGGATTTCAAAAAGTTCTAAAGAATTCCAAAGAATTATAAAAAATTCCAAAGAATTTGTAATGAATTCCAGTAAATTCTAAACATTTCCAAGGGTTCCTGAAGAATTCCAAAGAATTGTGAAAAATTCTCAAGAATTGTGGTAAATCTCAATGAATTCCAACCATTTATTATGAATTCCTAAGAGTCCTAAAGAATTTTAAAGACAATTTTTAAAAATTTCCAAAAATTGTATGGATTTTCAAAGAATTGGAAATGATTTCAAAGAATTGTAAAGAATTAAAAAAAATGGAAAAAAAATGGAAAAGAATTGTAAAGAATTTCTAATAATTGTAAAGAATTCCAAAAAAATCTAAGAAATTCTAAAGAATGTATGACGAATCCCAAAGAATTATGAAATATTTCGAAGAATTTGTAATACATTCCAATGAATTCCAATTATTTATTAAAAATGTTAAAGAATTCTAAAGAATTACAAAGAGATATTAGGAATTCTAACGAGGATTCTGAAGAATTCTGAAAAATTGTAAAGAGCGCATAGTAGTTTCTGATATCAGATATTAGAAACAGATCACCGAGAAGTCTATTAAAAAATTTCTGGTTTGCTGAGTGAAGAATTTGTTGAGTACCTAAAAACTTTCTTTGAGAAGAATCTAATTTAGGAAAATTTGCCAAGACCAAGAAACCGAAATTGGAAATTCCAAATTAAAATTTTGTATTTGGATATAAATATAGGATTTTGTAATATGCTCTGTAGATGTAGTTTATAAGAATTCTACAAATTTAATTAGAGGAAAGTCAGCAGCCATAAATTAGCAGCAATATTCTTATTCGGTGGAGATTATAGAAAAAAAAACGTTGCAAATTGAAAAGTTTGATAAAAGAACATGATTTTTTAACATTTTCAGCTCTACTGAAAGAAGAGAAAGGCTACATATTTGGAAAAAAACTAGAATTGTTTTGACAACTCATATATTTTGCTCTCCTTCATTGACGTTAAAAATCATCCATTTTGTAATAGCACGCACTTAAAATGCGTTGAGTCATTTATTTCACACATAAAGCAATATATATTTTTGATTAAGCCAACCGCATCTTTGCCGCCATTTTTTTTATTTAACCAAAAACAAACATCAAAATATTACGATTTAAGTCAAATTCAAAAAAATGTGTTTTTTAGTATTTGTATTTGAAAATGGACGTCGAACAATAAAAAATCGAAAGAAATTTTTGAAACTCATTGAAATCCCTTCAAATTATTGGAATGAATTAAAAATTCTTAGAAATGTTTAAAAATAACCTTAACAATTGAAGACCAATGAAATATTTGCTTATTCTTGAGAGAGGTGACGTGTTACTTACAGAAATTCGCTGACTTTCCTAAATTTTTCAAAATCCGTGACTTTCCCTCACCATACTTTAAGGTTACTAGCTGATTTAAAATTATAAATTTTTGGTCTTAAACACTCCAAATTTTTAGAATCAGGAAATCGAAACTACTATATTTCCACTGTGAGTTTTTTGATACCGTAACGTATCTCCGAAGGTACAGGAGATAATCTTCAAAGAGGTGGACAGGTTGTTGGCTGAGGGCAGCATCATTAATTGAATCAATTTTAAATATGTTGGGCTCCAGGCCTTACCTGCGTCAGAAACGACAAAATGACGACAAATGAGTGAAATCTCTAAAGGTCTAGCAGATCCAGAAGTAGAAATTTCTCATTATTTTTTTACTGTCGCAAATTAAAACCAAATCAGATACTCGTAATTTCACATATTTTGCAATAATAACCTGAATTTTTGATTGACAATGATTGTAAATGAATTATTACTATGTGTTGTACTCATGCAGTTGTTTTTTGAAATCCTAGAGATCTAATTTTACTCTTTTCTTCACGTTCCACGTACTCGAGAATATAGGGTAAGGGTTGGGGCTACTATAATTGATTTTGCAGAAGCATGTAAAGGTTTGACAATAATAATATTTTGGAACTAATTTGCGAATTAACTAATTTTGAGTGCGGAAATTGCAGTGGGGGAAACAGTAATATTTGGGATTCAGCTATGGAGGGAGACAAGGGAAAGGGCAATTCGTAGTATTTTGAAAAAGGTACTAATGACTAAATTTCTCGATACGTTTTATATATCATTATTGATAATGCGATCAAACTTTTGATCTCAAGTCTCAAAGATCAACTTTAAGTTATTTTACAACGGTTATTATATGCTTAACTTTATTGATATATGTTTCCTTATTTATTCATTCAACTTATGGAGCATTGGCGAATTCAAAAAATTTTATTCAATTCAGAGATGAATTTGTAATTTTTTTTTGATGGAAAAGAACATATAACTATGAAATAAATAAAAAAAAAATTTTGAAGCCGCGTCAACTTTTTCCTGTAATTTTAATTTGTTTACACTCCACTTGAACGAAATAAATTAATTTTTCCAAATTATCATTGGGCAATAGGTGAAGTTTTAACAATATAAAAGAGGATAAACCTTGGCAGATGACATCTTTCTGCATCCATCTCGTAAGTGCCTTGGCATATTTTTGGCACGCGGGTAAGTCTTTAAGGTTACGAACCAGTGATAGTTCCGCACCTCCGAGAGCACCTATCACAAGGACAATTACTTGTGCCGAAATTTTGGGTTCAGTCGTTGCAGCTCCCTATGAGGTCTTGATACCCCCCCTCCTTTTCTTTCTCCTTGGCAGTGATGTTGTCGGTCGGAGCCGAGAATTCGATCACGAATATAGTTCGTTTCTCGAAGTCTGGGAGAAGACAGTCAGGCCTCGACTGTGCTATCACCGTAAGAGCGACAAAGATGATAATAAAGCACTCTTATGGCCGCATTATGTATGTACATAAACGTCGTTCCTGCGTGGGTGGGACACCCCGAAAGTATATATTCTAGGTACTCAGCGTGTGCATGACACGCTCTGCACCTATCACTGGGAACTTCTTGACATAAAATACAGTCACGGTATGCTAAGGTGGAAATGACACCGTCCTGGTATGCGAAAATAAAACTCTCTGTATTTGAATCAAGCCCTGATGATCTGAGAAAAGCAAAAGTTTGCTCCTTTGACAAGGACTCTTTTTCTACATTTCTGTGAAAGTTTCTGTTCATTTTCTTGTCGAATAGCTGTTGCTGAAATTGTTCAACATCTGCTTTCTCCACTTTGGCTTTTAGAAGTGGAGTATCTAGATGGAGTTATGCACTTTCCTCACTTCTGGTGTTAAAATTCAGGCTCAGGGTCTCGGCAGCTTGCTCCGCGGCTTTGTAAAGGAACGCTCCTTCACCAATCATCTCATGGTTCCTGACCATTTTTAGAAGAGGATATCTGCAATTGGCAATTATATAAGCTGTACTTAGAACAATTGGGTTATGAAGACACTAGAGATACAGAAGGCCGCGTCTGCCTTGACGGCGTGAAATGTATAATCGCGGAACTGACGAATTGATATGCAAGCTTTTATACATATGCATGATCTTACGAAAAAATTTCAAGAATAATTTAAAACTAGAAACGATTTCAAGAAATGTAAAAACAAAATGTGGATTTTTGAAGATTCCGAAAAAAAAGCTTTTCAAGAGTTTTGAAACGTTTCGAAAATTAAAAAAGTGTTCTTTTAAAGATTCTTGAGAATACTGAAACAAATCTTATTTTGAAAAATTTATTTTAAGATGAAATTGAAAAACATTTTTAAACATTTCAAAAGATTTCCAAATTTGTCAGAAAAGTTTCTGGAAGATTTTAAGGCAATTTTTTCATTTTGCAGAATTTTGAAAAATTCTACTTATTTAAAAAGATATTAAGAAGTTTTGAAAAAATTTCAAAAATAATTTCAAACCTGGAACGATCTCAAGAAATTTAAAACAAAATGTAGATTTTGGAAGATTTTCAAAAAAGAAGGTTTTTGAGAATTTTGAAAGATTTCAAGAGAATAAAAAAGTTTTGTTAAGATTCCGAAAAATTAATTTTAAGATTTGGAAGATTCAAAAGCAACTTTTTAATTTTTAGCAGTATTTAAAAAAACATTATAACTTGAAACAATTTCAAGAAATTGTGTACAAAATGTAGATCTTTGAAGTTTCGAAAAAAGGGAACTTTTTAAGAGTTTCGAAAAAAAAGAAACTTTTCAAGAGTTTCGAAAGGTTTCAAGAAAATAAAAAAGTTTTTCTTCAAAAATTCCTGAGAAAATTGAAATGATTTTTTATTTTGAAAAATTAATTTCAGGATCAAATTAAAAATTATTTTTAGATATTTATAGCGAAACAAAATAAATTATTTTCTAGCTTTAAAAAATATATATAAATTTTTATAATTTAGTTCAATCAAGCTTTAATTTTAATATTCAATTATCATTATAAATGTCAATAAAAATAGAATTCAATTAAAATGTACTATTTTCACAGTTTACAATATTTACATATGTCAATGCTAAAAATTTATTGTTCATTTTGTAGAATTATTATTGGTACTCGAAACTTTTTATTCATGGGTTGATATGTTCCTCAAGCTATTACGTCCTGATGCGCACATGTAAAGGCCTTTATCGGCAGGAAAAGTGTATCTTCTAATTTCGAATTGCCTGAGCGGATTAGTGATGGGAATAAGCCGAAGAAATTCTTGGTCTGCTTGTGCAGATCCATGTTTGCGTGAAGGAAGATGCCTGGTGTTCAGAGACCTAGACCTGGCACGAGGAAGAGGCTCTGAAGGAGTAGAAGACCTGACCGAAGAATAAGATCTATCGAGAATGGAAGATGTTCCGGAACGAGGAACACCAGGAATGGGGTCCCCATTAGGTAAACAATCGAACTGTGAACTTAACTCTGCAACGAAAAACAGAGGAATAGATTTTTCGTAACGTAAAAATGGAAATGCTCAGAAACATTCAGAAAAATGTTTGTGTGAATCGAGTCACTGTTGTCTGAATCTCAAAAACATATTTTTTTAAGTTTATAATTTCAAGAAGATAAATAATGTTTCACTAAAAATTTAGGAAATTAACTTTTTTAATTTTATTATGAATCTTTTACAATCACGAATTTTTTTATATTAAATGAAAATACTAAACTTAAATATTTCAAATAATTTATTCAAATAGCCTTCGCAATCCTTTCTTTGTAGGTTTATGCTGCAAATTTGGATTAATTTTTGAGGAAAAATTTGGAGCTGATCACTTTTCCGACCATCCGAAAAAATGACATCTTTAAGACATCTTTAAGACATCGGACGAATTTCCGCTTCACTCTAACTTAAGGTACTTTCTGGTTTTGGTGTTCGTACGAATTCTGTTGCTTATAACATACACATTCTGGATTCTTCCGGAATAAATTATGTCGTACTTATTTCGGTTAAACTGAAATAAAGTCTGGGAGAAGAAAGCGATTGGGGTACAGGCTGATTAAACAGCACAAATTCTGATTTGCTTATATGTTGAAAATATGCATACAATTATAGATATATTGAACGAAAAATGTTTTCCCGTGTCAAAAGAAAGTTTTCGTTTTGAGACAACCTTTTCTCTGAGTGTGTTTAAGTAATATGCTCCATGGTTAACCATTTGCAACCGAGTGCCTTTGATTGCGTTTCGATCATTCATGTTGTTTGCCAAGTTCAATTGTATATTGCCAGAGAATAATTCATATGAAGTAGGATAATCGCAGTCTAGACCCCGAATTAGGAACAGTCAAATCAAACATTCAGTATTGATGAATTATCTTCATATCAACGCTAATTTTGTTTTCTGTGGAATAAGGACTTGTCCATTTTAATATTGAAGTCCAATAAATAATTTGTCGTGCAATGCAGTTTGCTAAAACGCATTTTTTTATTCGCATTTCAACGTCTCTGAAATTGAGAAGTTTTCAATTGTAAATCTTCAAGACTGGACTACTGAAAAAAATTCAAAATCACATCTTTCTGAATTATTCACATTAAGAATTGAAGAATCTTGAATTGCACATCTTCAGGATAGACGCAGTTCGGAAAGATCTTCAATATTTAACTATTTCAAACCATAAATATTTATGATGAAACAAGTTGGCCAATTTTCATTTGTAAATATCTTAAAAATTGATCATTGACAAAAAACGGGAAACATCAGGAAAATTCAGAATTCCAGAAACCCGTAGAAAAATATTTGTTAAAGGTCAAACCCTTCAAATGAAATTTAATTATTGTGAATTCTCTTTTGTTAAAACTCCTCCGGCTCTAAAGAACACATTCTCATCACGCGTGCTGTGAGAGAAAAGGATTAAAAGCAAATTTTCAGATCTGATTTCAAAACAATATTGTTAATAAATATTTTATGGTACCTTGAGTCTTTTTTACAAAAATTTAATTTGTTTATCCGTAATGTGATTGTTCACGTTCAAAAAAACACAACGCGATTTATCAGAAAATGAGTAACAACAAACTTGTAGCTCTTTTCTTGGTGAACAACTTCTGTCCATCTATTTAAAATACCTCCATTCCAAATTATGTAATTTCTGTCAATGTTTGTGATGTTCTGAAATGATCATCTGAATTTAGTTTTCAAAATCATATGTAAATATGTATCAATTTTTTTCAAATCACTATGAAAGGTTACTAAGAAGTCAAATTTTCAGAAATAATAATTTAAAATTTTCAAAAATGTAAAGTAAATATCACTTGAATGCCTGGATGGAAATTATAGTTTAATGCTTGTTATGTTGTGAACAGATTAATGAATTATGAGCTGATTAATTTCTTTCACAATATTAACTTACATAAGGATTAAATTTTGATTTGCTCAAACTGAGTATGTACATAAATTGATTATTTACTTGAAGGCTATGTAATTGAATATGAGCTATTATTTTGATAATAAAAGGTTATTCATGTTTAAAATCCCTTTATTCCAATTGTATAATTTTTGTAAATTCTGGTGATGTTGTGAAATGAGTATCCGAAGTCTGCTTTCAATATTATATGTACAATATATATTTTATTTTTCTATGAAATTAGTTTAAATGGTTATTAATTCAAATTTTCAGAAAAATATAAGGTAAGAATGATTCGAAGGTTTGATGGAAAATAACCGTTTATTACTTTATGTGTTGTGATATGATTAATTAATATGAACATACATTTTTATTTTGTCCGAAATTAAATGTATTGAAATGCAATTCTAAATGAAAAAAATATATTTTGAATTCATATGAAAAAAGGTAACCTACATCTTGTGTAAGATTGTGGTATACTAGGAATCGTTATGTAATTAAATATTGGATATGATTTGTATAATAAAAAAGTATTTATATTTAAAATACCTCTATTACAATTTCATAATTTTTAAAATGTTTACGATGTTATGATATAATTACCAAAATTCAATTTTCAACATTATATGTAAATATGTTTCAAGTTTTCGTGGAATTAGTTTAGAAGATTATAAATAATTTAAATTTTGAGAATAACATAAGATCTTTGATGTCTCATGTTTATAATGAGATTCTGAATGGGGCAGTGATCTGCAATGCTCTTGTATTAATTGCTTCACATTGACTGTTGGCTTTTTCTTTTGCTTTTCATGTTTCCCCCGATTGTCATTTAAAGTATCGTTATTTATTAATTTCTTTTGTATTGTGGCAAACCTCGCTTTGCTGATTTGAAATAAATTGCACATAAATTCTTGCAAACAGTAACACTTCTCATTTGAGAATGAAATGTATATTCCCAAAGGGTAACGTTTTTCTCATTGGATCTTTCATCCGCTTCATCTTTATTCTGTGTAGACTTCGGTGTCATCACTCCACTTAACATTATATTTTGAGCTTGATAATCACCGCACCTCCAAAACGACTTATGACATTCCTCTTGCTCCTCAATTGGAATTTGTTTGAAGCAGTTCTTCTTGCAGCATTGAGTGGTTGGTTGAAAAAATTTGGCTTTGATTTTCTTTCCCGATTGCGACACATATTCTTGCACCTATAGTAATTTTATTTACATATAGAATACAACAAAATTTAAATTCAAGTCAAAGAGTTTTTACTTGTTTGTTTATTTACTTGTTTACTTATTCATTCACTTGTTTATTTATTTATACACTTATGAAGGAACTATATCAATAAGACAATTTTTTGTATCCATAATTTTTTAACAATGCGGTAATTTGGTAAGCAGACTTGAAAATAGATAATAAGCCTTCAATGAACATGAAGTATATCAAGTTTTAGGTGTTTAAAAAGAGTTTTTATATATACACATAACTTATACAGGGTGTCATATTTTAACATAGACACTGCAATATCTCGAAAACACAGTTTTCTGAAAAAATGTTTAAGAACAAAGCTGTCGGGCTCAAAGGGGGCCATACAGCGCGATACCTGAATGTTCTTACTGGTGCCTGTGTTGAGCCTTATGAAGCCCAAATCTGGTTTTAAAATGAGAACCCCTATTTTTTATTGCATATTAATATTAGTAAGGATTGTCGGCGACTTTGTGCATTAAAATCTAGCATATCTGCAGTTTTGCATATCAATAATTGGAATTCGCTATTTCCGTTTGTTTTCATGAATAAACTATGACCAATTTACCCAAGAATAGTAGTTTTTTGTTCAGAAACTCTCATACGTTAAAAGGTACAGATTCGAACGCGTTTTATTGAATATCTCGGTTCGTCTAAAATGCAGTTGTACATTTTTTTCATCAGGACGGCAGTACTAATATTTTGTGTGATGCTCTGATTTTTTATGCCGGGAAACCGCAATTGGCGCTTTTATACAGCAGATCTAAATTTTTTTTTATTTTTAGCAGCTATAAAGATTGAAATAGAGGGCGAGTTTTTCGCCATTGCTAAGCATAATGTTAATTGTGAAAGCATTTATTCCCTCATAAATTACCCACTGAAGTAATGAATGGAATCGAATTTCGCTTGAGACAAATTAGTTTAAAAAAAATCATATTTGGACTTCCACAAATATTTGAAAAGAAATAAAAACATCCAATTATTAAAAAAATTGAAAGTTTTGACAATTTGCACTTTATTTTATTACTCAGAGTATAGGGCTGGGGGAGTTCGTAGCCGAGTTATGTTGTGGTAAAGAGGGTAAAAAGGTAAAAAGTGTTGGTACAAAATTTGAAAAGAATCAAATATTTTAAAACAAAGTTTGGTTTATTTTACTCTACGACACCGAGTAACACATGCCTATCTGTTTATGAAATACAAATATATGACAAGGGCAAACTCAAGGCATAGAAATTAAATTCGTGTAATAAGAAGTATAGCACATCTTTAATCATGTATTATCTCACAAAAAACATCTACGATGGAAACAATTCGAGGAAATAAAAAGTTTACAGTGAAATCAACATTGTTTGTCAAGTTGAAGTTAAGTCTTCTAGATTATTATGTGGATTGTACTGATAATTTTTTGCTTAGTGCAATTATTTGCATCGTAGATATATGCATTATTTGGCAAATCCTCAAACTGTAAACCTGATACTGCAAGAAGAAACAGTGGATTAAATTTTGTTTAAAGGGTGTCCATATATTACGTAACGCTTTCACGGGATTTGGAGGATTCAAAATGAGCTATTATGAAATTGAAAAGTTACGTAGCCGTTCTTCAAATGCATCGATTCGAAAAAATAATATAAGATCGAAAGCAGGGTGTAGTGAACCAATTTTTCATTTAAATTGGGGTATTATGAGAAATTATTTATATTAGAAGAGCATGATTGTTGGAATAATGGTTCTCTTGAAAAATAGGGCTACCTTCAGTATTGGCATGTTCATTAGTCATTCCCACGCGTGACAGAAAGTCCCTTTCTTTAGGCGGCATGCCTGATGATATTTCTGTGGAAAAACAAAAAAAAAAGTGAGTTTATCATGTAAATAATTCATCAGAAACAGTAAAAAGGTAACTCGAACATTCCAATTTATTTCGGCTGCATCAGTATCTGCTTATTGCAAAAATTTGTTTAACAAGTTGATACTCAAGTATAATTTACGTGCGCCATATATGTTTTATAAAGTTAAAAAAAAATTATTTCTATAATGTAAAACTCCATTTAATTCAGTCAGCTATGGTGGGGTTTTTATAGGGACAAATCGTTATTACGTTTTAAACTCTTCATTCTTCAGAGCTTTTCTTTGAAAATTATATGATTATCTTTAAATTATTCAATTTCGATCCAATTGCTCTAAATCTAAAAAAGTCTAGTTTCCTTAATTATCTGTGAAGTTCTGATGATTTAATCAAGAAATTAGCTAAGATTTTTAGATTTCTCGATAATTTCATTAATATATCAACTAATGAAACACCTCATCTTCTCATAATCTTAATAGAACGCAACTATTTAACATTTTAAACTTTATTGAAACAATGAGAGAGTCAGTATTGTACAACTTCTAAATACGATACGTCACCTCCATCAGCACCTGTTTGCTTCACCCTTCTTAGTCAGAACTAATGAAATCAGACTTAAGAATCACAAATATTTCATTAAAAATAGTATATAGTTATTATAGATAATTTTTTAACCTATTGAGCCTCATGAGCAGACCAATCCCTATATCATAAGAAAATTTTATTTTCTGATGAGAACGTTTGAATAAATGATGATTTTTCGTGAAAAGGAATGTAATTTTTCGAATATTTGACTCATGTTGAAAACTAAGTTATGTTAAAACTTGCTCCGGTGGTATGGGGATGCTGAGTGATAATAAAAAATATTTCATCAAAGAAAATACTTCTATTCCAAGAAAATCAAAATTGAAGATCGCAATATCATTGCATGAGAGATTTCGAAAAAATCTTCTTATCACAATGTGTACTTGATCTTTTAAGAATGTTTAATGCAATAAACCCATGTTCGATAATAATGTTGGTTATGTCAGTCATGTCTAATGAAAGAAAAATAATTATTTTTTATGAAAAAAGTTTGAAACTTACGTAAAATGATTATTTACGATGGTTTTTGTAATATAATTTTTACCTAATGCTGCTTTTTACCAACTTTTTTCAAATGGTTGAGTTTTAATAAATCATGGCTTATTTTTTAAAAGAAAACATTCCCTATAATTTAACTGTTTTCAATTTTTAAATCAACCAAATAATCTACAAATATAGTTGTAGAGATGTAGAGAATATCTTTTCTGAAGAAATTGGCCATGACTTCTTGAAATTAGAATATTTTTTAATAATTGGTAAAAAGCGAACGTTTTTATTTTGAACTACATCAGAATAACTGTTTTTTCAGAGATCTACTATTTCGCACGACCTACCTTAACAAAAAAGAATTGGTATACTGTTTCAAGAGAATGGAAATCGATTAAAAAATTGTATTTCTGTATTTATTTTTTATTAGTTATAAATTGATTAATGGTTAATTAATTTAAGAAGATTTTTTTGTCACTTAGACATGTTAACATTTGACGCCTTAAGATAAGATTGAAAATTATTTCAAAATATTCATAACGAAACAAAATAAATGATTTTCTAGATTGAAAAAAATATATATAAATTTTTATATTTTAGTTCAATTAAGCGTTAATTTCAATGTTCAATATTCATTCACTTTTAATTAGTACTTATGAATTTATTGGATATTTAATATCCTACAAAATATTTCTCCGAGATAAATATATGCAAAAAACGTATTTTAACAATTAAAATAAATTAAAATTTTATTTTCTCCATGCATTTGAATAATTGTCGGCCTAAAAGTGGAGTTCTCAAATTCTCGATAATTTAAGTTCGGGTTATATAACGGAGTATATGACAGAATTTAGGTGAATATGACAGAATTTAGGAGAATTCAAAAGAATTTAAGAATTTATTATTTTTAACAATATTGTTATTGTTTACGCTATTTACATAGTAACATATAAGTTATTTACTTATATAAATATATTTATAAATAAAGAAAAATACACAGAAGAAGTTTGACTATTAAAATATTAAAATTTTGTGTTGCAAAATATCTAAATTTGAATTTACCGCCAACTTATCAAAAATTGAGTTGAAATTTTAGGTTATGTTGACTTTGGATCGTTCTCATAAATTCTATCTGAGCATACATATATACTTGAGTGGGTGCTTGGTTCATACCTAAATATGTTTTTAATGATTTTAACATTAAAAAATTGTTCTAGGTTAACGAATAAATTAAATTTTTTGATTCAATAGAATAAATTCTTAAATTCTCAGAGAATTTATGTCTCGGTTATATTCTCGGTAATATTCTCGAAGTAATATAACAGACTCAGAACTCTACATAAAAGTACAACCAGCGCCGCCACTCGGCCATCTTCAAATCTCAGGACACATTTATTCTACAGGCCTTTATAGGAGAGCCACGAAGGAATAGTAAGGAGTGGTATCACCCTATGTGTTTGGTGAGCAGAGGTGGGACGAGCGACGTCCAAGAATTTGTGGGTCTTTTGTGGGTATAAATAAATTTTTTATATTAATTTTTTCCGTATGTTGTGTCTTTTACCTAAAAATTCAATTTTTCTATTTCTAATGCAGTTTTTTACGAACAATGCAAAAATTACGAGTCCTATCGAAAAGTAATTTGTAACAAATTTGTAGATCTTTTTTAATTACACAATTTTTGTCGATTCATCGTTTTTAATATCTTATATAGTTTGGCCACAAAGTGGAATTTTTGATTTTTTATTATTTTTTGTGCGGTCATAATTTGAATTGTCGATTTTTCAAGAAACTTCACAACGTTTTTGTTACAATTTTATAAGGTGTTTAAAATGCAAAGATTTTTTTCGTCTGGCAATTTTTCATATGGTGCGTTTTCTGGCTTAAAACGTTCATTTTCGTTTGTTTTAAAGGGTCTTTTTAAGTACTACTAATAACCGTACATAGAGTATGCCAAAGAACGATCCAGCATGTCAATTCTTGCGAAAGTTATGGTGCTAAGAAAATAAAAATCTACAGACAGACAGACAGGTAGGCAGACAGACAGACAGGCACATTCGTAAAAACCTGTTTTTCGGATTCAGGGTGTCTCAAAACGTGGACATTTGACAAAAAGGGGTCAGGTGAGTGTTTGTGATAATATCTATAAATAGACTAATATAAAATACATAAGTACTATCGAAAAATTCTTTAGTTTAATGAGCTTCAAATATGTGCAAAATTTTGAAAATCAATTGCAAAATGATAGAAGAATTTACAAAATAAAATTGAAAAATGCAGTCCTACCAACCCTGAAATGTAAAAAAAATATTATTTCAAATCACTCCCATTAATACCATTTAATATGTAAGTTGTTGTAGTTATATTGGTAGTGTTTCTGATTAACAAATAGTTTTTCTTTTTGTTCGAAAACATAGTATTATGAGTTATTTTGTCAATTGTAAAATTCTAAAGAAATGTCGCAACGTTGCGGAATATATGTATACTGACTGACTGCGTAGTTGGAAACGGCGAATAAGGTTAAACAGTTGCAATAATGACTGACTGCGTAGTTGGAAACGGCTCACAGGGACTTGGAGAGGGGAAAGGGGTACATATAACTACTTGTTGATAGTAAAAGTATAATTTTTCAAGTTCAATAAGAAATAAATAAATACACTTGGGGGAAATGGGATCAAGAGAAATAAAAAAATAAATGAAGACACTTAGGGAAATGGGATCGAAAAAATAAAGAAATAAATGAAGACACTTAAGGAAAGGGGGTAAAAAAAATAGTTAAGACACTTGAGGGGAAATGGGTTCCAGAAAATGAATAATTAAGACACTTGGGGAAATGGGGTAGATTCGGCGAATTGCGATAAACAATAAAAATAGTTAAAAATAGTTAAAAATAGTTAAAACACTAGGGGGAAATGGGATCGAGTAAAACACTTAGGGAAAGGGGCATAAATGACTGAAAAATGGATAATTTGAAGTGAAGTTTGGCCTTAAAAGTGATGGAAAAGGCATAGTAATTCTGTTTAAAATGACTAATTTTTGAAATAAGGAATGAGAAATGAGATCGAAAAAACACTTAAAACACTAGGGGGAAATGGGTTCGAGAGAAACACTAGGGGAAATGGAATGGATCGATATAGAAACTTGGCTAAATGGATTCGAAAAAAACATGAAAAACTTATTAAAATACTTGTGAATTGCTTGATGATAAAATAGTTAAAACACTTGGGGAAATGGGATCGATACAAATAATTAAGACACTTATGGGAAAGGACATCGAAAAAATACTTAAGACACTTAGGGGGAATGAAATCGATAAAAATAGTTAAGACACTAGGGGGGAAATGGGATCGAAAAAACTAATTAAGACACTTGGGGAATAAGGTTAAACAGTTGCAATAATGACTGACTGCGTAGTTGGAAACGGCGAATAAGGTTAAACAGTTGCAATAATGACTGACTGCGTAGTTGGAAACGGCACCAAAGAGACCGACTCCTTAGAGCGCGATTTAAGAGCAGATCAATATTACCAATTTTCGAAAGTAAACTCCAAATCGAGATCTGAGAAGTAATTTTTCGTAAGACGATCTAGCTAAATATATGATTATACTATTAAGTAACAGATACATACTCAAGAGTAAAATTTAGTACACAACTTATATTTTTTCCCTGGAGTTAAAATGATAATTTTTACTCTCAATAGTAAAAAATATATAATATTTTGTGAATTTTTCGATTATCTGTCACCTTAAAATGAGTCTGCGAACACGGAAATTTTTTCTAGTGGTCATATTATAAGCGAGTATATATATAAATATAACATGCTTTTTTTACCGCTTATCCACATGAGAAATAAAATGTAATAGTTAAATTTGAAGTTCCAAAAATTATCTTTCAACCATAAATGAATCGAATTTTCAACGAATAAAATTAATTTTCTACATAAACAGATGAATTGTGAACGAAATCGTAAAGTTTCTACAAAATAGCTGAACTTTCATGTTACGAAGTAGGTTGGTTAAATTATTTTCATTTGATGGGTGGTAGTACTTTTTTATTACTAGATAAGGGTGATTATTAACAATTAGGTAGTACGGTTGGCTTGGAACGGGAGAGCAATAATTACAATAATCGTTTCATAAAAACGGAAGCTAGCAGATAGGTTTTGCGGAGACTCGGAGGAAGGTTGAGAGTCGGTGAGGAGCTGTGATCATCCGTTACGAAGAGGTGAGAAATGATAATTATGAGAGCGCCTATTAATTATCGTTCGTGCTAGGTTTTGAATACCATGGGAGCACTCTTCGAAAGTCGAAACCACACACCCTCGGTACGGGTCGGTCAGTTGTTCAGAGAGGTGAGAAATGATAATTATGGGAGCGCCCATAAATAATGGTTCGTGCCAGGTTTTGATTACCGTGGGAGCACCCATTGGTAATCGAAACCTTAAAAACTCGGTTAGGGTCGGTCGGGACTCCCTGTATGTCAGGAAGTTTCAAGTGACTCTAGGAAAATTTAAGTGACTTCAAGTGTAACGTCACGTGAATTTAAATCACTTCAGATATTTTAGGAGATTTTCAGAGAATTCGAGTGGCTTCAAATAAATGAAAGTGACATCAAGTGACTTTAGATATTTCAGGAGATTTCAAGTGTCTGCAGGAGAATTCAAGTATCATCAGGAGAATTTAAGTATCTTCGGGAGAATTCAAGTAATTTCAAGTGTCTTCATGTGAATCCATGTGACTTCATGTGAATTCGAATGACTTCAAATTAATTCAGATGATTTCAAGTGACTTCAAGGTATTTCAAGTGACTTCAAGTGACTTCGAGTGACTTCAAGTGACTTCAAGTGACTTTAAGTGCCTTCAAGTGACTTCTAAGTATCTTCGGGAGAATTCAAGTAACTTTAAGTGTCTTCATGTGAATCCATGTGACTTCATGTGAATTCGAATGACTTCAAATTAATTCAAGTGATTTAAAGGACTTCAAGTGATTTCAAGGGACTTCAAGTGACTTCAAATGACTTCAAGTGACTTCAAGTGATTTAAAATGAATTCAAGTGACTTCAAGTGACTGCAGGAGAATTCTAGTGCCTTCACGAGAACTTAAGTGTCTTCAGGAGAATTCCAGTAAATTTAAGTATCTTCATGTGAATTCTTGTGAGTCCATGTGAATTTGAATGGCTTCAATTGATTTCAGGTGATTTAAAGTGACTTTAAGTGACTCTAAGTGATTTCAAGTGACTCCAAGTGACTTCAAGTGATTTCAAGGGACTTCAAGTGACTTCGAGTGGCTTAAAGTGATTTCGACTGACTTCAAGTAACTTCAAGTGACTTTAAGTGCTTTCAAGTGATTTCAAGTGACTTCAAGTAATTTAAAATGACTTCAAGTGACTTCAAGTAACTTCAAGTAACTTCAAGTGACTTCGAGTAACTTCGAAGGGCTTCACATGACTTCAAGGTGTAGAATCCTATTTGATATCCCCAATACTGCCACTCCAAGCAGGCATATATATGCTCTCTCTCTCTCTCTCTACATTCTCTTACTATGCGATCTCCGCACGAAAAATTTCAAAGTTAATCCATCAAAGTTTCACTTGAGCTGTGTGGCCCCACTGCCACACTTGTTTTTTGACAATATAATCAAATTGTAAAAAAGTTTCAGAATTATAGAGACGAATTTTCGAGCAAAAAGAATGACTTTCTGACAAAATTGTTGAACTTACGACAAAATAATGAACTTTTCAGCGGAATAATAAAATTTTCAACGAAAAATAATTCTTTTTTAAACAAAAATGGTTCGATTTTTATTCAAAGACATAAAATTTCTACAAAAAGATTAATTTTTACTCAAAAAGACATGTTTTCAACAATAAAGTGCAATTTTTAACCATGGAAGAATCAATTAGTCAAGGGAGAAAAGAAATCAACAAACTTGTCGAATTTTTAAGCCAAAAGGAGAATAATTAAAAAAAGTGGCGAATAGTTGCGTTTTCAGCCAAAATGATGAATCATCGACTAATTTTCAGTTTCAAAAATTAATTTTTAACCAAATAAAATGAACAATTTTTTGTTATAAGAAAGTTGAAAATTTTTATAGATTCACCTCGTTCACTTGTGCTGTCTGGCCCCACTGCCATACTCGTTTTTTGACAATTCAATCAAATTGTGAAAATGTTTCAGAATTATAGAGACGAATTTTTGAGCAAAAAAAATGACTTTCTAACAAAATTGTTGAACTTGCAACAAAATAATGAACTGCTCAGCGAAATAATAAAATTTTCAACGATAAATAATTCTTTCCTAAACAAAAATGGTTGGATTTTTAATCAAAGAGATAACATTTCTACAAAAAGATAAATTTTCACCCAAAAAGATAAGTTTTCAACAATAAAGTGCAATTTTTAACCATGAGCGAATCAATTAGTCAAGGGAGAAAAAAAATTCAACCAATAGTTTAAAATATGTTAGATTTTTCCTGAAATTTTTTCAAAATTCTGCAAAATACAAAAAATTGCCTTAAAATCTTTCGGATTCAAGTTTTCAAATATTTTGAAATAATTTTCAATTTTATCTTAAAATTAATTTTTCAATGTAAAAAACCATTTTTTTTTAATTTTAAAAATTTTGCAATCTTGCAAAATTCAAAATTTGTTGCTGTAAAATCGTCTACATTCTTTTTCAAAATCATTTTTTGAAATTTTGTCAAAACTTCTCAATATCTTTTAAAGTGATTAGAATTTTTCATAATTTTTTTTAACTGAAAAATTTAAAAAAATTGCTTTAAAATCTTCCATATTCTTTTTCGACGATTTTGGAAATATTTTGAAATCTTTTAAAGAAAACTGTTATTCTCTTGAAACGTTTCAAAATTACTAAAAAGCATCTTTTTCGAAATCTTCAAAACTCTTCTTTTTGTTTTGAATTTCTTGAAATCGTTCCAAGGTTTAAATTATTTTTCAAATTGTTTCTAAACTTTTCAGTATCTTTTAAAATGAGTAGCATTTTTCCTAAAAAAAATTTTATTCTGCAAAATGAAAAAAATTTGCCTTCAAATCTTCCACATACTTTTCTGACAATTTTGGAAATCTTTCGAAATGCTTGGAAATCTTGTTCAATTTTATCTAGAAAAGTTTTTCATTCTCTTGAAACCTTTCATTCGTAAAAATATTCTAAATTTTTTCTTGGAAATCTATAAAAATTGAGTTTTTTTTTTAATTTTATGAAATCGACATTTTGTTTTAAATTTTATAAAATCTTTGCGAAACGTCTTAATATTTTTTAAACTAACACGAATTTTTTCAAAATGTTATAAGCGTACAGAATTGAAAAATTTTGCTTTAAAATTTTCTACATTATTTGTCGGAATTTTAGAGAATCATTTTTAAATATTCTCTTAAAATTAATTTACTAAATAAAACATTATTTAAATTTTACCAGGAATCTGGTCGGAGCATGAAGAAAGACTGACTGCGTTGACGCGCGGCAGCCGATGAGAGGAGACTTGAGGGCCCTCAAGTTGCGCCCTTCACTGGAGACGAGTCGAAGCCAAACACAACTATAACTTAGGAAGCTTTTACATACAGTTCAGAATGAGTAAAAAAAAACAACAGATTTAACTTCTAGCACAATTTATAAATTTTTATTGAAGATTTGGTATTTTTCTGAAAAATGTATGCTCTCTTATTTATATAGGCATATTTTTTCACGTGAAATTCAACAGACCTAAGTTATTTCCGAAAACTCAATGTAAGATAAAACTCAATAAAAAATTGATTTTCAGAAGGCAATTACATGACATGTTTTTCTAATTTTATAGGGAATTTTGTGCACTTAATTTGTTGTTTAGGCTATTTACGCGTGCGATGCAGTGAAAAGGAAACATTATGAAGAAAACTGCTTTTTTGATCTGTTTCACAAAATTTTAAAACCGCCTAAATGTTACCTAATTTCTCAACTATTAAAGGCTTATTTGGATGTCAAACTAAATGGTTTATACCAATTAACATTCAATTTGCAATGATTTTAACTAAAATATACCTTATAACCCCACAACTAAAATTAAAAATGATGATTTCTTAAAAAAGGGCCTAACAATTTTTTTCATTCAGGCCTTAAAATACTCGGGAGGCATCCCCGAAACCTATACAGGAAGGAACTGGGTTAGGCAAGCACTTTTTAGTCATGACTTGTTCAATCTAGCTGTGGCAAGGCCAGAAATCAGAAAAATGTTTACTGAAAACAATATTGAGTCCAAAAGTATGACCACACAAAATAAATAAAGTTCAACCCAAATAGCTCATTTTGAAACCAGAATGATTCACCCAAAATAGGGAATTTTCAAGAAAATACATAAACCACGTAGGACCTGAGGGGGGGGGTCAACGAGAATGCCACGTGGTTTATGGAAGCCCCCTTACCGCTTCCTTATGCTTAGATCTTGTAAGATCTCTAATAATCCAACAAAAATATAATAAAATCCGTTAAGTCAGCTTGAAATCTCTAATATACGTCAAAACTCCTAAAAAAAATTATGAAATTTTGAAAATCCTCTGAAATCCTGTAAAATCCCACAAAATCGGATAAAGCCTTTTATAATCCCTTAGAATTTTTGAAAGCACCCTAAAAGTTTTTTAATCCTTTGAAAACTATCGAAATTCCTTATAATATTATGGATTTTTTTTATTTATTTCTAAAATATTGTAAAATTCCTTGAAATCTTCTAAAACTTCTGAAATTTTCTATAATCCTGAAAAATTCTTTGAAATTTCATGAAATTCTGAGCAATCTTTTAAAATTCTTTTAAATTTTCGAAATCCCTTGAAATTTATAGAAATTCCTTATTTTTTTATGGAACTTTTTAATATCTTTCTCAACTATTTTAAAATTCCTTGAAATCTTCCGAAATCTTTTAAATCTTCTGAAATTTTCTATACTTCTACGAAATTCTTTGAAATATTAAATTGGTCGGAATCTTTTAAAATCCTTTGAAATTTTTTTAATCCCTTGAAATTTATAGAAATTCCTTATAATTTTATGAAACTTTTAAATTTCTTTCTAAAATATTGTAAAATTCCTGGAAATCTTCGAAATCTTCTAAAATTTTCTATAATCCTAAGAAATTCTTTGAAATCTCATGAAATTCCTCGGAATCTTTTAAAATCCTTTGAAATTGTTTAAATCCCTTGAAATTTATGAAATTCCTTATAATTTTATGGAACTTTTTAATTTCTTTCTCAACTATTTTTAAATTCCTTGAAATCTTCCGAAATCTTTTAAATCTTCTGAAATTTTTTATAATCCTACGAAATTCTTTGAAATCTCATAAAATTAATCGGAATCTTTTAAAATTTATAGAAATTCATTATAATATTATGGAACTTTTTAAATCCTTTCTAAAATATTGTAAAATTCCTTGAAATCGTTCAAATGTTACCTTTTCTGGTTAAATTAAAAGAAAAAAGATTAAACTTCCACGAAAAAACTTACAGTTTTAACCAAATAGTGAAACTTTCAAGCCAAAAAACGAATTTTTCATAAGACTGTTGAATTTTCAAACAAAAATTATGAAAGTTCAACCATAAATAGTTGCATTTTCAATCAAATATTTATATTTTGAGTCAGAAAGATGAATTTTTCAGAAGATATTGATATTTTCAGCCAAAATGTTTCAGTTTTAACCAAAAAAGATGAATTTTCAATCCAAACGAATGATATTTCTATCCAAAAAGTCGAATGTCCAACAAAAATGTTGAATTTTTTACCAGAAAAGTCGAATTAATTAATTAATTAATTTAACCAAATTGAATTTTCGATCAATTGATTAAATTTTGTTCATTTTTTGCCCTTAATTAATAAAATCCAATTATTTTTAATTGAAAAGTCAACTATTATATTTTTGCTTGAAAATTTAATTATTTTGCTGAAGTCATCTTCTTTGGTCGAAAATTCAACTGCTTTGTTAAAAATTCGTCTAGTCAAATAAAAAATTCGTCCTTTTGAATGAAAAATTAATCATTCTTGGTTATAACTTAACTTTTTGGTAGAATATAAAATAGTGAAAAATTCGTATTTTTGGCTTATTCAACTATATAGGTAAATATTCAATCATTTTGTTAAAAGTTTAATTATTTTATTAAAAATTCAACTATTTTGTTAAAAACTTATCTTTTTTTTATCGAAAAGCCAATTTTTTGCTGTAAATTCGTCCTTTTGGATTGAAAAATTATTTTTCTTGTCTTGAAAATTTTAATATTTGATTAAGAATCCAAGTTTCTTGGTGAAAGCTCAATCTTTTTTTTTTAATTCAACCAATTGGTCTAAAATTCAACTATTTTGTTAAAAACTTAACCATTTGGTTAAAAATTCAACTATTTTGTTCAAATGTTACCTTTTCTGGTTAAATTAAAAGAAATATGCAAATATTATGAATGCGAATTAAATGGTTCAGACTCAACGGTTGTTGCTAGAGCAACGAAAAGTTGGTCAGTTTGAGACTCTTCGCAAGATCACGTTTAGACTTGAAGGTAGACTATAGCAATGAATCGTTGATTATTTAGGTACTCGATCTAAAATCGGGTTGTAAGGAAAGCTTTTCTGATTTATGAGACCAGATCTGTTGAAACTGTTGAATAGCTTGTTAACAATCTTGTCCCTTCATTTTAGGCCTTGAAATTTGTGCCAAAGGACAGTCCAATTAGATGATTCTTTCTAAAGCTATCGTTCCAATAGGATACAGACAGACAAACATAGATATTAACTTTCGTGAAAATGATTTTTTTCCACTCAGGAGGTCTTAAAACGTGAAGATTTGATGAAAACTGACGATGTAAAATTTTACATAAAACTAATACCTCCTCATTAGGATGAGAATGTAATAAATTTGTCATTACTCTATTATAACAAATATAGTTGGCTAGAAACAAAACACAATAACATACTCGTTTGAGTCACAAGGCTGTACACAACAGCGAACTATGAACCCCTCTTCTTGGAAGCATTATTCTTCAGAGCCAGATCCAGAACCTTCAAAATAATTCACAAGAAATTTACGATGAGAACCATCATCACCATCAGGGAAGCCATCATGTTTATGAAAGGTTTTGATATATTCAAACTCTTTTTTTAGTTCCTCAGGAATGCTTTCTTTGTTAACCAGCGGAGATCTTATCGAAGAATGTTAACGCTCGCTTAAGCGTTGGTTATATTTTTCGTATAATGCCTGCCTCTCAGGTGGTTCTGTGCTCCACCTTCCGCTTTTATTCAAATTGATATGTTTATTTTTAATTATTCTTCTGTCTTGCCTTTGTGGGCTATATTTATTCCTTGCCCTCCTCGTACACTTATTTCTTGACTTCTCCTGGTATTTTTTGGGTGATTCATATTTAGAACATCAGTTTTTATTCCGCTTGAGGATTTTCGATTAGAGGGGAAAAATTATTTTTATTACAAAATTTTAATTTCTAATAACTATTTATTTGTTTGAAGCTTTTGAACACATTGATTCGAGCAAGAATTAGATTCTAAGTCTGACAACAAGGAAATAAGTATTATCAGTTTATTTTCAAAGTTATATATAAATATAACTTTCCTACGATTTTTGATGAAATTCAAAAAGATTTTTAAAGATTTCATATGTTTAAATAAGAATCTAGAAAATTTTGCAGGATTTAATTTTAGTTTACATGATTTGACGAAAAAACGAGTTTGTTCAAATGATATTTAGAACTTTTAGAAGATTGGAAGAAATTATCAATATTTTATAAATTTTCGGAAATCTTTCAAAGTTTTAAAATATTTGTAATCTTTTCAAAAATTCAAAAATGCTTAAATATTTTTTTAACTGACTCGAATTATTCCTAAGTGGTAAAAAGTATCTCAAATATTTTTCGAAATTTTTTATTTCACAACATATTGAGAAAAATTCTAGTCAGTTTGAACGATATTTAGAACTTTTAGAAGTTTGCAAGAAATTGAAAATATTTCATAAATTTTCGAAAAGCATTTAAAATTTTTAAATATCTGTAATCTCTCAAAAAAATTACTAATTATTTCTTCAACTGACTCGAATTATTCCTTAATTTTGTTATAATCTTTCAAAATTTTGAAAATAGCCTTAAAATCTTCTAGAATTTTTTCTCGACATTATAAAATATCCGGCATTCTGAAATTGCCCGCACGGAGAAATTCATAAATTTCGAAAATTTTTAAATTATCAAATAATAAAATAATGAAATAAAACCATACATTTTTTTATTTTAAATTTTCAGCAATTATTTTAGAATGTGAGTCCTGTTTTTAATTTTTTGAAATTTCTGCAAATTTAAAACAATTTTTAAACTTTTTTCTAAACCTCTAAATACCGTTTACAATGATACGCATGTTTCTTACCATTTGCTGTTGAGTTTTAAACACAAAACTTTGTTTGTCAATTATTAGAACAAAAAGTGAAGTGATGGAAAATCTGTTGAGCGGAAAATCGTGTCGCTAAGTCGATATTTGACTATAATGTTTGAAAAAAGAAAAGGACATATTGTTTTAATCTTTATTATTGAGGCTAACTAAATTCTCGATCCAACAATACCTAATACGTTGTCAAACAAAATTTTTTTTTCATTATCTTCCTATGACGAGAAGGTACTAGTTTTATGTAAAATTTGACATTGTTGGTTTTCATCAAATCTTCTGTCTGTATGTCTGTATGTATATCTGAATATCTGTCTGTATCCTGAAGGCACGATGACTTTCGAAAGACTGATCAGATTGGAATGAGTTTTGGCACACTGTTTTGAGGTAAAACAGGAAAGTGGAAGTTCGTTAACGAGCCATTTCTAACGAATGATTCTTATTTTATCCATCAAAAATGCTTGTCAAAAAACTCGAAATTCAATTTTTTATAAGACGCATATTTTTAGTCTTGATTGTGAAAAGTATTATGAAAAACTCCAATTTGCGGTCAAACTATGAAAGATATGAAAAAAAAATAACAGAGATTGTTCACCCAAAAGAGATCTGCACATATACCATAAATAATGTTTTGATAGGATTTGTAGTTTTTGTTTTATTCGTCGAAAACAACATTTAAAAAATCAAAATTTTTGGGAAAACGGCACAAGATACCAAAACAATGAATACACAAAAGTTGTTTACCAAGGAAAGATCGTCGAATTTATTATGAATCATTTTTTGTTAAGACGATTCGGTTTTGCTTGAATAGTAAAGAATGACATTGCAAATGAATAAGTGAAATTTTCGGTAAAAGACACAAGCTAGAGTAAAATGTTTATTGAAAAAACAAGTTTGCCTGAATTAAATTAAAAAATTTCCTTTTAATCTTTTTTTTCACTAATCACGTGATGAGAATGTGATTGTTCAAGTATAAGGATTCGTTCAATATGGACTTTATTTGAAGTGACAGGTATTTAAAATTTACCCTGTCACAGTCCCTTCATTTTGTTGGTCTTCCTCGTCGTGTTTCCAACAATTCCATTGCTTTATTATCAGTCTTATTTTTTACTGTTAAAAGAAAATCTATCCGTCTTATCAAAAAGTTTTCAATAACAAATTTGTAGATCTTTTTTTAATTCACCATCTTTGTCCATCATCATTTGCCGTATCTGGCACAATTTTACCGAAAAATGAAATCTTTTATTTTTAATTTTTTCGTGCGGTTAAAATTTAAATTTTTGATTTTTCAACAAAATACAGAATGTTGTGATGATGTTGTAGGGCTTTCAAAGAGCAACATTCTTCTTGTCTTGACTTTTTTGCATGGCGTGCGTTATTTGGCTTAAAATTTTCACTTTCGTTTTTATTTTGTTTCAAATTTGTAAGTTTAATAGCTCTAGTCATTTTTCTTCTATCAAAAAAAGTCATCATAAGAAATTGTTTCTATTTTTTAGAACTACAAATAACCGTACGGAGAATTTTTTAATTTTGAAAGAAGTGATCTCAACATTTTTGAAAATGCTCTTTTAATTTTCATCCAAAATGGCACGCTAACGATCCAATCTGTCAATTTTTTCGAATGTTATCGTGGTAACAAACTAAAAATCCTAATTAAACCAATGTGAAGATTTTTCAACTAAAACTATGAATCTTCAACTAGAATGGTTGAATTTCATACCAAAAAGGTACACCGAACACATGAAGTTATTATTAATGACAACAAAAGAAAAGAAATACATAGGGGACTTAGCCTAATATTTTATTCACACTTCACCTTAACCAAGTTTCTTAAATTTTGACTACACCCTTCATAGTTTTTTCTTCTTTTTCATCCACTTAGTTCAAAATTTATTGCCTATAACAAACATTTTTGAGCAAAAATAAAATTTAATCCACTTCGTTCACGGAAACTACCCTTCACAGGTTGAACTATTTTATTAAAACGTAAGCTTTTTGGTTAAAAACTCAACTGCTTAGTTAAAAATTGAACAACTTTGTTAAAAATGCATTTTTTTTAAGATTCATCTCTTTAATTGGAAATTTTTCTATTTTGTTGAAAATTCGTTTCATTTGTCTTTAAAAATCAACTTTTTTTTTAAACTGAAAATTTAATTGTTACATTTCTAGTTGAAAATTTATCTTTTTCGGTAAAAAATTAAACTGCTTGGTAAAAAGGTATCTTTTTTTGTTGCAAATTCAACTATTTGGTTAATAATTCATGTATTCTATTGAAAATTCATCTTTTTGGTAGAAAATTATCTTCCTAATTGAAAAATAATTTTTTTGGTTGAACAATCAACTATTTGATTAAATGTTGAACACTTTTGTTGAAAATTTGTCTTTTTCGGTAAAAAATTAATCTTCTTAAATAAAAATTTAACCTTTTTGACTGAAAATGCAACTGTCTGGTCCAAATTCTACTATTTAGTTCAAAATTTTATGAATTTTTCGAAAATGCAACTATTTTGTTTAAAAGTCGTCTTTTTTATCCAAAGTTAATGTTTGGTTCAATGTTCAACTCTTTTGTTGAAACTTCCTCTTTTTTCTAAGATTTGATATTTTATTTAAAAATTTATCTTTTTCATTAAAAATTAAACAATTTTATTGCAGGTTCGATTTCTTTTTGTTGAAAATTAATTTTTAACTAAATTATTCTGTATGATTGAAAATTCATCCTTTTGATGGGAAATGATCTTTTTTGGTCAAAAAATCAACAAATTGGTATAAAGTTAAATTACTTTGTCAACAATTTATTATTGTTTTGGTTGAAGATTAATTTTTTTTTTTAATCAAACAGTTATAATTTTGACAAAAATAGTTCAATTTTCAAACAAAAGGATGAATTTTTAAGCAAGATTCTTATTTTTCTACTAAAAAACAAAATTACAACAAAATAAATGAATATTCGTATAAATGTAAATCATTTCGACCTCTTAACATTTTTTTTACTGCGGATTGAAGAGTTATTTAAAGCGTTGATTTAAGGAACATGCAAATTTTCTGGACAGGTTAATATAAATTGAAAAATTAATTTTTGAGATTTTTTATGTTTCTGAGTTTGACAGTTTAGAATTTGTTTTATCAAATTCAGTTGTTGACAAATGATTCTTATTTCGAGCCCCTTTCAATCCACAAATCGACCTTATTTTATTAGATTGGCGGATCAAACTGAAGTGCAATTGTCTTGCTATGTGAACTGTTTTAATACCGAATTGAATCGAATTCTAGTTTTTACAGTGAGCTGACAAAGTCTTTTAAATCTTTCTTTCAATTTTAACAGACTATACAGACTTAAAATACGTCGTAATACTTCTTCCACGTGGTCTAGATAATAATAACAATAATAATAATAATAATATAGTGATATAGTGATATATAGTGATATATAGTGATTATAACTGATAGTGATTAGTATATATGACAGTAAGCATGTTTAATATTTCTCACTCATCGTGCACGAGATTCAGCTAAAAATGAAGCTCTGTGTCAGCACTCTTCTTCTTACGATCAAGGTTTTTCTGCATTTTGATGGTAAGTTCACTCAAAATACTGTAAAACTGAATATAAATATGAAATATAGCATATACCAAAATTATTATTTTGAAATTATTAAGCTAAAGTTCGAAATGCGAATTTGCTTAACTCTATTGAATTACCATATGTTAGACTAAACACGTTTTCACTTGGTGTTTGCCGAATCTTATAGTTTTTTATTTTTAAGCTTCAAAATGGTGATTTTCCTCATTTCATGCTCTTGACATTTTCGATTCCACACTTCATTTTATTCCCAGGTACTTCTTGTGAATAATTAGTTCAATTCCAATACTTAAAATTGTCAGTAACATAATTTTGACCGCACCGAAATTAAAATTGTTTAGGATTTAATTCTTATCTTCAAACCTTTTCAGGGTGTGTATATGAGAAAGGTGAAGTGGTTGGAGGATGTAGGGTAGGGGATCAGTAACGAATCAGGGGAGCGATCTGAAGAAGGGAGATTGAAGGAGAATTGTAGCAGGGTGAGGGGACGTAGAGGAGGAAGAGATGAAAGTATATAAGGGACGTGTGGGGAGGGGAATGGGATGGGACGGAAAATAGGAGAGGAAAGTCATACATGGAGCAGTGAAGGGGGCTCAAGGAGGGAAGGGGACATGGTCGGCGAAAGAAAAGGGGGATAGGGTCAACGATGAAGTAGTGGAGAGATGTGACAAGGAAAGGGAGGGGGAGGGAAATAGGAGAAAGTAGATGATGAAATTGTGGCTAGGGGCAGGGAACGGAATTAGAGGAGAGAAGTCATGAAGGGGATGTATATAAAAAAATTGAAGTACTTAGAGGAGGTAGGGTAGGGGATCAGTAAGCAATTAGGGGAGCGATCTGAAGACGGGAGATTAAAGTAGAATTATAGCAGGGTGATGGGACGTAGAGGAGGAAGAGAGGAAAGTAGATAATGGACAGGAAAATGGAGAGGTAAGTCACACATGAAGCAGTGAAGGGGACTCAGGAAGGGTAGGGGATGTAATGGGCGGAGGAGTAGGGGAAGAGTCAATGATGAAGTAGTGGAGAGATGTGACGAGGAGAGGGGCATAGGAGGGAAATAGGGGAAGAGGAAGTAGATGAAAGTGTAGCTAGGGGCAGGGAAAGAGAACAAAGGAGAAAGTCATGAAGCGTGTGTATATAAGTAAGTTGAAGTGCTGGGAGGAGGTAGGGTAGGGGTCAGTGAGCAAGCAGGGGAGCGATCTGAAGAAGGGAGATTGAAGGTGAATTACAGCAGGGTGAGGGAACGTAGAGGAGGAAGAGAGGGAAGTAGATAGGGGAGGTTTGGGCAGGGGCATTAGAGTAGAGGAAAAATAGGAGAAGAAATTCATATACGTAGCAGTGAATGAGACTCAGGGAGGAAAGATAGACAGATTATAAGTCTATGGGAGGTTAAATCGAAAGCTTTCCGGTAATCAATCCAGGCCATCGTTAGGTAACGCTGATAGGAGGCTCCGTCTTTACAGACACATGTGATTCTTATAGTCAGCTAAGTTGCCCGTCTTCGGCAGGAGCACTTGCGCCCTTCCACCATTTGCTCCGGAATAGGCTCTTCCGACTTTACGTATGAGGTGAAAATACGGGACAGATGCTGGTGGGTTGAAGGAAACTTCTTCCACCAGAAGGTATTGATGCCATCTGATCTCGGAACGGAATAGTTCTTCATGCCTCTTAATATTTTTTCCACGTCCTCGATAGCGAAAGGTGGGCATTGCTCGTCAGGTGTCATGAGCTCCTTAAACCTATTTATATTCTTTGAGTTTTCTTTCAGTGGATGCTGGACTTTTTTCCAAAATGCCTCGGCCTATATATAGTAACTGCAGGATACTGGAAGAGTCGAGATGGGTCAGACAAAAACGGTTGTTTTCCTCTGACCCATCTCTCTCTCCGCTCTAGACTTCTCCTAGCGTTAGAGAGTTCTCGTATTCTGTCAACAATATGCTGCCTGGTGGTCAGTAGCTTTGACTTGTTGCGTGTGTAATGACGGATCCGCAGTTCGTGCGCAAACTGTCGAACCTTCGCAGTGAAAGTCCTGCCAGATGTTATGTAGTCAATCACACACTGAATGCGTCACGCGTACTGCCTAGCCCAGCCTACTCTAATTCCTTTACAGTCACGCGTCTTGAGGAGCGAGAAAAACATATAGCCCACGATCAGCTGGGCCTGGTTTCTCACATTAAAAAAGTAATGCATGCCAATACACTTAAAACCGTTCCTATTGAATTCATTGGAAAAAAATAGAGAAAAAAATTGTAGATTGAAACAAGGATAAATACCAGTAAAAGTTTCACGAGGTCCAATCACAATGAAAGAAAAACACTAAGAGTATCGCCCGTCTGTTTGATAGTTTAAGGCAATTTTCCACAAAAAAAGATTTCTCAACAAAATACATGAATTGGCAACCAAATTGTTGAATTTTCAATATTACGAAAGATCAATTTTAAACAAAAAATGAAATATTAATATTTTCTGTACAAAAATTACTTTTCAAACAACAACAAAATATTTTTAAGAAAATAGTAGATTTTATAAACAAATGTTGATTTTTCCGGACAAAATAGCAATTTTCTATAATACACTTGAATTTTCAACCAGAGAATATGGATTTTCGAGAATAAAGTTAATTTTCTACCAAAAAAGACGAATTTTCAAGGAAATACATAAGTTTCAAACTAAAAAAGATAAATTTTTACACAAAAATATTATCGTTAAATTTTCAGTAAAAAATTAATTTAAAAAAAGACGAATTTTCAAAAAAATAGTTGAATTTTTTACCAAAGAAATGAATTTCCAACCAAATAAAAGATTTTCAGACAACAAGATTAATTTCCTACCAAAAAATACGAGCTGTCAACAAAATACATGAATTTGCAACGAAATTGTTGAGTTCTCAACACTGCAAAGATGTATTTTCAAGTAAATGATCGAATTTTCAAACAAAGATAATTAAAATTCAGACAAAAATTGTCTCATTTTCAACCAAATAGTTGAATTTTCTAGCCACAAATAACAATTTATTTAAAAATAGTTGAATATAAAACCAGAAAATATGAATTTTCATCCAAATATTTGATTTTATACTAAAAAAGAAGAATTTTCAACCAAATACATTATTTTCAACCAAATAGTTGAGTTTTCAAATAAAAAGGTAAATTTTTACCCAAAAATCTCATATTTAAATATTGAGTCAAAAAATTAATTAAAAAAAAAAAATTTTAACAAAAAAGTAGTAAACGCTTTTACCAAAGAAATGAATTTCCAACCAAGAAAAAAAGGATTTTCATCCAAGAAGATTAATTTTCCACAAAAAAAAGATTTTTCAACAAAATACATGAATTGGCAACCTATATATTACTTATTTTTTTGCTTAAATTTGTACATTTTTACAATAAACTACCAGTATATAAAAAAATATCAAACACTCAAATTGAAAAAAAAGTAAAATTCTCTAGTTTTCTCTAATAGCTCGCAGATTTTTACCAGAAAGTAAAAAAAAATATTAATAAAAAGTTATACAAATTTTTAAATTGTAAAAACTTGTACTTTATTGGTAAGCTTTTTACTTTTCTACTTTTTAGTTAAAAATTAAACTATTTAGTTGAGGATTCAACTATTTCGCTTAAAATTTTTCAACCTTGATAAACATTTTTGTTGAAAATTCCTTGTTTTTTTTTTTGTTTAAAATTAATTTTTTAACTTTTTCCAATTTTTCAGTTTCAATTTTTTTACCTGGAAACATAACTATTCTATTTTTGGTGGAAAATTTATCTTCTTTAGCAGAGAAATCAACTATTTGGTCAAAATATCATGTATTTTGTTAAAAATTCATCTTTCTGGATTGAAAATTGAACTATTTTGGTAGGAAATTCTTTTTTTTTTTGGTTCAAAATTAAGCAATATTGTAGAATTTTGTTTTCAATTTGAAAATTAATATTTTTCAGTAAAAATTTTAATATATTCTTGCAAGTTTGTTGGGTTGCAACTAAAATTCAACTTTTCAATTTTTGATTGCGAATTTATCTTTTTAAGTTGAAAATTAAACTACTTGGTTGAAAATTCATCTTTTTCGTTGAAAATTCGTTTTTTTGGTAGTAAATCAATATTTCTGATTGAAATTTCGACTACTTGTTTGAACTGCTTAATTAAAAATTCACTTTTCTGTAGTTTCCTCTAATACCTCGTAGATTTTTACAACAAAGTAAAAAAAATATTTATAAAAAGTTATACAACTGTTTGAATTGCAGAAACTTGTACTTTATTGTTAATTTTTTACTTTTCTACACGAAAATACCATAAAACAATTAGGTATTTAAATTTTACTGTATTTGTCTTGGTAATATTTTCGGGTTTAATATTTAACTTTTTTTCCAAATTCATCTCCTTTGCTTGAAATTTCAATTATTTGGTAGAAAATTAATTTTCATTTTTTTTAAATTAATTTTTCTTTTTTGAAAATTAATTTTTCTTAGTTGAACATCTTTGTTAATAAAAAAATAATTTTTTCATCGAAGATTCATCATTTTCTCTGAAAATTCATCTCTGATTGAAAACTTAACTATTTTGTTGAAAACTTTTTTATGTTTTAAATAAATTTGTTTAGCTGAAAATGTAACTTTTCCATTTTTTTGTTGAACATTCGCTGTTTTGATAGAAAACTAATTTTTTTTTATTTGAAATTTCTTTTTTTTTGCTTATAAATGCAATATTTTCGAGTTGAAAATTTAACTGTTTTACAGAAAATTCGTCTATTGGCTTGAAAGATCAACAATTTGAATGAAGTTTTTTTTCTTGCTATACCAAAAAATCTTTATTTAATTCTTGAAAATTCCTCGTTTTCTTTGAAAAATTCAACTTCTAGGTTGAAAATAATTAATTTTTTCTTATTTATTATTTAAAAATTAATTTTTTAGTTTAATTTATCTCTTTTGGTAGAAATTTTACCTTCTTTCGCTGAAAAGCAACTATTAAATTTTTGGTTGAGAATTAATTTTGGCGGATTGTAAATTCGACTGTTTTATAGACCCAGTTTTTTCTTGTTGAAATTTAGCATTTTTTTATTATAAATTAAAGTACTTTGTTAAAATTTCATTTTTTGGTGCAGATTCATCATTTTGGTTGAAAATTTGATGAAAATTAATAAATTAAGTTAAAAATGAAACTATTGGTTTACAAATTAATGTGTTTTCTTAAAAATTCGATTTTTTTTGTAAAAAATTAATCTTTGTTGAAAATTCGTCTTTTTGATTTGAAAATTCATCTCTTTTGGTAGAAATTTCAACTTTTTTGGTTGAGTATGAACCATATATATATATATATATATATATAGCTGATGCTTATCGAGTATATATTTTTTCTAAACCGGGAGAAATCACGAATATTTACCGGGAGAACCGGGAGACAATCGGGAGACAATAATTTAAAAAATAGTGGCCACCCTGTAATTCTGGTTCAAATTATAATTATATTGGTTTGAAAATGGAAATTTTTTGTTTAATACGCTAACGTAACATACATATGTTTTTAAATTGTGAACTTTTAAAATCTTAACGATTTTTGTTCAAAATAACCGATTTCCCGTGAAAAAAGTTAATATAATCGGAGACTGTTCAAAAATTGAAACCTGAAATTTTTTGAAATTTTCAGCCTTCGAAATTGTATGATTTTATATTAAATATCATTGAAAAAAAAACTAATTTTCTACGAAAAGCACTATCACAAAACGTATACAATATTTACAATAATTTATTAGGTAATTTCAAGGTTTAAATTTAACCGTGCAAGAGCATTAAAAAGCACAAATGTTTATTAATTTGTATAAGGTTTTCTGTGATTTTTCTTATCAAAAGGGATTTAATTTAATTTAAAAGATTCAATTTTCAAAACTTCAAATGTAAGATATAAAACAACTTCAAGTAATGAAAAGCTAATCAGGTTTTCAACAAAAATAATTGCGGGATTTTCGAGATATATCGTTATCCCACTTTTTTTTTAGATGAACGATATATTTTTCACGAAAACCTTGAATTAAATTTGTTTTGTTTTAAAACAGTTATTTTATTGAGATGCGAAAAGTAATTTAAATCTTTTAGTCATTATGAAAGAAAAATCTTGTTTAGAAGAAATATTGCTACAGAAAATTTTTTTATTCATCAAGATATAATTTATCTTTTATTTATTACAGAATAAAGATATTTCTAGGCATTTGTGTTAACTTTACCAATTATTTTATAGATTGCATTGAGCAGACTTTAATATTGTGGATAATTCTATAAGTTTTTAATTTCGTCTCCGCTAATATAGAATGTTAAAGTATACATATTTATATTTTATATGAATTTAAATTTAAATTTTATTCTTGGATGAAAAATTGTCTTTTTGGATAGAAAATTAATACTTTGGTTGAAAATTTGACTTTTTTTGTAGAAAATTAATAATCTTGGTTAAAAATTCATGTTTTGGTTGAAAATTCACATTTTTAGTAGAAAATTATTAATATTGGTCAAAAATGCATTTTTTTTTGTTAAAAAATGGTCTCTTTGTTTAAAAATTAATTTGTATTCTTCAAAATTGATGCATTTTATTGCAAATTTGTCTTGTATGGTGTAAAATTAATAATCTTGGATGAAGATTTATCTTTTTGGTTAAAAATTTGTCTTTTTTTATGAAAAATCAATAATTTTGGTTGACAATTGATCTTTTTGGTAGAAAATTGGTCCTTTTTATAGACAATTAGAAATCTTGGTTGACAATTCATATTTTTGGTTGAAAATTTGCCTCTTTTGGTAGAAAATTAATAATCTTGGTTAAAAATTCATTTTTTAATATTCATGTTTTATATAAATTTTAATTCATATTTCAATCTTGGGTGAAAATTTTTTTCTTTTTTAATAGAAAATTAATAATTTTGCTCCAAAATTTGACTTTCGTGGTGGAAAATTAA